>OX940811.1:25051509-26251509 GCA_954870605.1 Acer campestre | reverse complement strand
CTCATATTGATAAGTAGTATTACATTGTAGGTTTCATTTGAATTTTTTTTTACGTGGTAGTGTTGTGTTGTGCAAATTTCAGGAAATGGATTCTTTTGCGGAACAGATGGCAAATTTCACTAGAGAAATGACGACATTTGCCACAAGATCCTCAAGGGGAGTGGAAAGCCAAGTGAGAGTGCCCGAGGAGGTGGAATTCCATGAAGAAGATATAGATGACGAGATGAGAAGAAACCTTCAAGAAACACAAGCAACCTATGAGAAGCTTTTGAATGGATTTATGGAGGCCAGTCAAAGTCGGTTCTTAAAGCTAGATGAATCAATTGGTAGACTTAAAGGGCATGTAGGAAGGATTGCGGATAAAGTGTTAAGCGGTGAGGTGATGGGCTCAAGCGACTCTCTCAATCTTGGTAGTGCAAGAGCTATTTTGAGAAGCGATAGAGTAGTGAACAATGGAAGAAATGAGGGAGTCACTAGTGACAACAACAACTGACCTATAGAAGGTAATGATAAAGAAGATGTAGTGCCAGAGAGAGAGACCGTTGATAGAGAGAAAGCTTTAAGTCCGGAAGAATTAGAACCACCAAGGGGAAATCCTAGTAACAACACATCTCTCAACCCTAGTTTCTCAAGAGTACCATACCCGGGAAGGTTGAAGAAGGATAGGTTAGAACAATCGTTAAAGGATATTTATGATGTGCTTTCTAAGGTAACAATCAATCTACCTCTTCTAGAGGCAATTCAGAAGATGCCGGCGTATGGGAAATTTTTCAAAGAATTGAATAAGGAGAAGTACAGGTTTAGGCCAAAGAATCAAGAGAGACTTGACGAGAATGCAAGTACAGTCATTCAGAAGAGACTTCCGCCGAAGCTTAAAGATCCAGGAAGTTTCATTATCAATATAATAATTGGTGGAGAGGGTCAAGTGAGGGCTATGCTTGACCTAGGGGCAAGCATGAACTTGATGCCCTTCTCTATTTATAGGAAGTTGGGGTTGAATGAGTTGAGACCAACTAAAATGTCCCTCATTTTAGCGGATCAATCGGCTAGGCAACCTAGAGGAATAGTTGAGGATGTCCTTATCCAGGTTGATAAGTTAATCATCCCTGCAGACTTTGTAGTACTAGAAATGGAGACCGATCCGGATGGAAAAGACTCTGTGATTCTTTTGGGACGCCCCTTTATGGCTACAGCAAAGGCAGTGATTAATGTGCATGAGGGAAAGTTGACATTGAAGGTTTTGGATGAAGTGATAGAGTATAAAGTATTTGAGTCCTTGGCTTGTCCAATTGGGGCACATGATTGCTACAGTGTGGATATCTTGGATGAGATTGAGGAAGAAGCTAACATGAGGGTATGTTATCAAGAGGTAATAGACGAAGTGATTACTGAGGAAAGTGGAGTAGAAAATGGTTTGGTTGAACAACAGGGGAGCAACAAGGATGAACCCTCCCCAAGGAAACTAGAGTTGAAAAAACTTCCTTCGAACTTGAAGTATGCGTTCTTGGAAGATAATCAAGCTTTTTCGGTTATCATTGTGGCTAACCTAGACTCAAGTGAGGAGCAGAGATTGCTTGTGATCTTGAGGAAATATAGAAAAGCTATATGATGGACACTAGACGATATCAAGGGAATTAGCCCAACATTGTGCATGCATAAGATCCGGTGGGAGGAAGACACAAAGCCGACTAGGAAAGCGCAACGGAGATTGAATCCGGTCATGCAAGAATTCGTCAAAAAGGAGGTGTTGAAGCTGTTAGATGTGGGAATCATCTACCCGATTTCGGATAGCAAGTGGGTAAGCCCCATACATGTGGTACCCAAGAAATCCGGAATCACAGTTGTGAAGAACGAGCAAAATGGATTAATTCCGCAACAGTTACAGACTGGATGGAGGGTGTGTGTAGATTATAGGAAACTGAACACTAGCACTAGAAAAGATCATTTCCCTCTTCCCTTCATTGACCAAATGTTGGAGTGTCTCGCTGGTCATAGCCATTACTGCTTCCTAGATGGCTACTCAGGATATAACCAACTAGCCATTGCTCCTGAAGACCAAGAGAAGACTACATTTACATGTCCATTTGGCATGTATGCGTATAGGAGGATGCCCTTCGGGCTATGCAATGCACCAGCCACTTTCCAAAGGTGCATGACCTCAATCTTTTCGGATATGGTAGAGAACATGATAGAAATCTTCATGGACGATTTTTCGGTGTTTGGAGCTTCCTTTGATGAATGTTTGAAGAATCTATCTTTGATGCTTCAGAGATGTGAGGAGACGAGCCTAGTGCTCAATTGGGAGAAATGCCACTTTATGGTTAGAAGTGGTATTGTGCTAGGGCATGTGATTTCCGAAAAGGGCATTAAGGTCGATAAGGTGAAAATCGAAGTAATGAAGAGTTTGCCTCCACCTAGATCGGTCAAGGATATTAGGTCATTTTTGGGTCATGCGTGGCTTTATAGGTGGTTCATTAAAGACTTCTCGAAAATTGCAAGACCGTTGTGTACCCTCCTTCAAAAGGATGTAGAATTCAAGTTCGATGAAGACTGTAGCATTGCCTTTGAGACTTTGAAAGAGGCGCTAACCTCGGCTCCCATCATCATGCCACTGCAATGGTGTTTTCCCTTTGAGCTTATGTGTGATGCCTCCGATTATGATATAGGGGCAGTTTTGGGACAGCGTATAGAAAAGCTTCCGCATGTCATTTACTATGCATCAAGAACTCTCAATGACGCTCAAATGAATTACTCAACTATGGAAAAGGAGTTATTGGCAATAGTATTTGCCTTGAAAAAATTTAGGCAATATTTGGTGGGCGTCAAAGTGGTTGTATACACGGATCATGCCGTTATCCGGTATCTCTTACATAAAAAGGACGCAAAACCGAGATTGATTAGGTGGATACTTTTATTGCAAGAATTTGACCTTGAGATTAGGGATAAGAAGGGGTGTGAGAATGTGGTGGCGGACCATCTAAGTAGACTAACTCAAGGAACTCTTATGGAGGATGATGTGATTCCATTAAGGGAATGTTTCCCCGATGAACAGTTGTGGGTAATACAGGATAAAAACCCATGGTTTGCGGACATCGTCAATTTTTTAGCATCAAAGGTGATCCCTTTGGAATTGAACCCTCAAGCGAGAAAGAGGTTCATAGCTAGCACTAGATTCTACTTCTGGGATGAGCCATACTTGTTTAAGCGTGGTCTAGATCAGGTTATTCGAAGATGTGTTCCGGAAAATGAGCAAGGAGAAATATTAAGATTTTGCCATGAACGTGAGTGTGGAGGACATTATAGTGGTAAGAAAACAATGATAAAGATTCTCCAAAGCGGGTTCTATTGGACAACCTTGGCAAAGGATTCTTATGAATTTTGTTTGAGGTGCGATAGATGCCAAAGGTCGGGGAACATTGGGAAGAGGGATGAGATGCCATTGAACAATGAGCATGTGATTGAGTTGTTTGATGTATGGGGGATAGATTTTATGGGGCCATTTGTTACTTCCCATGGCTATAACTTCATCTTGGTGGCGGTAGATTATGTATCTAAGTGGGTGGAAGCAATCCCCACTAGAACAAGCAATAGTCACGTGGTTGTTGGGTTCATCAAGGAATATATCTTCGCAAGGTTTGGAACACCAAGGGCAATAATAAGTGATGGTGGGAGTCACTTTTGTAATAGAGTTTTCAAAGCCTTATTAAAGAAATATGGGGTTAGACACAAGGTGGCAACTCCGTACCATCCTCAAACTTCGGGACAAGTGGAGGTGAGTAACCGGCACATAAAGCAAATCTTAGAAAAAATAGTCAACGGGAGTAGAAATGATTGGGCATCCAAACTGAGTGATGCATTGTGGGCATACAGGACAGCCTACAAATCCCCGATAGGAATGAGTCCCTTCCGGATAGTCTCTGGGAAAGCTTGTCACTTACCGGTGGAACTAGAGTACAATGCCTTATGGGCTATTCGAAAGTTAAACTTAGACCTTGACAAAGCTGGAGAGGAAAGGAAGCTACAACTCAGTGAACTTGAGCAGTTCCGGTTAGAAGCTTATGAGAGCGCAAGGCTTTACAAGGAGAAGACTAAATTCTACCATGATAAGAAGCTTAGAAGGAAAGATTTCCATCTAGGAATGTAAGTGCTCCTATTTGAGTCCTGTTTGAGGTTATTTCCAGGAAAGCTTAAGTCAAGATGGACAGGACCTTACAGAGTTGTGCAAGTGTTTGTACATGGCGCCATTGAGATTGAAAGTTTGAAGAAAGGCGAAAGGTTTAAGGTGAATGGCCATCGGTTGAAGCCATATAGGGGAGGAGACCCAACTTGGGAGCCTATTTCAAATGAAGAATTGACTGATCCGATCGGGTAACAATTGTTCTTCCTTTTTGCTTAGTAGTTTTGATTTTCATAAACTTTTAGTTTTTGCAATTTTTTCCTTTTGCTCTATATTTTTCGTTTTTGCCTTTATTTTGCTTCCGCATAGAATAAGGGTGTGGATTGGATTTTGGTAGTGGATTTAGGACATTTGTGCCTTATTGATATATGTTGTTGTTTGGATTTTGTGAATGGATGGATGAGAGGGCAATATGCCGGATTTTTGATATATTTTGTTTTTGCCTTTGCTTGTTGGATTATTGCTTGAAACTTATTGGGTTGCGCTTGTGTTGTTATTTATACTGTTAGGATTATGCTCAATAGCAAGAGTGTAATATTGTAATTAACAATCTTTTTCATATTAATAAAGTGATTTCTGGTTTAAACAAATCTTATAGCATTTATAGTTTAATATTATAATTGTTAAAGTAAATAATCATAAGATCTAAAGACTATGAGAAAAGAAGAATTGTTCATACATCTGGATATGTATGTGGTAGACACAATTCTTTAGTTAGTCTTGAATATTGTTCACAACTTAAGTTAAAGGTTGGGCACCTTTATATTGTTAAAGTTGTAGAATTCTTTTGCTAGCATTTGAGTGGGATCAAATGAGATATGATGAGTCTAAAATCATCGGAGTGTCTTCGACCAAAAGAATCTAGTGCACTGGGTGCATTGAACTGGATCACAATGAAATACTTTATCTATAACCGTCAGTAGATAAAAGTCTTTTCATTATCAGGACAATCGGAGAGTCTATCTTAATCCTGAGATAAATGATGGACTTATGGTTGCAAATGATATCATTTGAGTTATCAATGAGTACGATTATATCGCATAGTCTATCCTCGATAGTTTGGTGATATTCATTTGTTAATCGATAGAGGACTTCATTTATAGATATAGACATCGTGGCTCCATTTATTAAATGAGAGTATAATATCATCATATGGATGTTTTGAGGTAATTGGATATTAAATCTCAACGTTGAGTTTTCGATAGTGTCTATTGAAAACATGGCTTATGGACAAGTCAAAATATCCAAGTTCAAAACGTGGTCATATGAGTAAATATGGTAACTTGGAGAGTTATAAGCGGTCTATGAACTCTTGGCGATTACTGATATTAGTCACGAGGATACACTATCTCCAACATGATTGTCTAGGGTATGAATGAGGAACATCTTCCTTTTCTATCTTTATTTAAGAGTTCAATTTTAGCTTTTTAGTGGAATGAGTTAAAATTAATGGATCGGACCTAAGTGAATCATTTGTTGATTGTGATTAGGTTATGTCTATTGAAGCTTAAATTTAGATAGCCCGCCAAGATCCCCAATCCACACGGACTTGTATGGATCACTTGATATATTCTACCGGACCAATTTATGGGTCCATTTAGAATTGCATTTAATATATTAAGAATATAATTTGCACATTATTTATTTAATGGGCTGCTCAATTATATTAATATATTAATGAAAGGCATATGGGCTTGTTTCTTTTAGTAAGAATGGGTCTGGTTCACATGTGGGCTTTTTATTTAAAGTCCAATGGATTAAATGAAATAAGAAAATAATATATGGCCCATTTTATATGAGTGGGGCGGCTAGGTCATATTTAACCTAATATATTATTTTGTTTCATTGTTTTAATTAAATAAGAATTAATTAATTTATTAATTAATTGTTTAATTAAGAAACAAATCTTTTCTGAATAGGAAATATGATTCCTAAAGTTATACTATTGGTAGTAGTATACTAAAATTAAAAGACTTGTTTGACAAGAAAATAAATAATTAATTTTATTTATTTAATCAAATAAGAAGTCTTTTTATTTATTCAAAAATAAAAGAATAAAATATCTATGAGTTGGATTAGGGTTTGAACTCTTAAAACTAGAAGTGAATTAGGGTGCAACTAAAACTCCTATATTTTTGAAGTGAAAATTGCGGCAACCCTAGTCTTTTTGGTAGAAGGATTTCGGCCACCCTAAAAAGAAAGAGAGAGAATTCGGCCACCAAGGGTTGTGGTGCTTGATACAATTCTTCTTCTTCTTCTTCTCAACTCATAGAAAGGAATAATTATTCTACTAAAAACAAAAAAGAGTGAATAGATTATTCTTTGATGGTACACTAATTGCTTGTTCATCAATAAGCTTGTATGTACAACATCGATTTAGGTTCACGCGAGTTTCGATCATTAGATTGAGAACTCAAAAGTGACCGGAATAATCTTAGTCTTCTTTTGATTGTTTTGTGACTAACAAAAGAAAAGAAAAGTTTGTTTGTCCATTCTCAGGTTTACAATTCAAAGAAAAAGGGAGACCACGCTCCTAGGTGATTCACGTTCGTGCTAGGATTGAAGATCTTGCGGATTACCATCGACGTAAGTCAATCGGATCACGCGACAAAAGGTATTCTTCTTTTGTTGATTATTTGTATGTTTAATTAATTAAAAGGGTTAAGGTTCGTAAAAAGGAAAAATTTTAAAAGCTACTAAATCTATTTTTTTTTAGTCTTGCTTCCGCCTGCGTGTACTACGGTATTTTTCCCTACATATACCACCCATGAACATTGAGGACAATGTCCAATTTAGGTTTGGGGGTACATTTGCGCAACGCCATGATGCTTGGTTTTCAATTTGTGTGCCAAAATTTTTCGAAATTTTTTGCGATATTGCCATATTTGAGCATGCTTTGCTTGTGGAGATTGTTTTTTACATGATGTAGTGAGGAATTGTGCATCTTTGCTAGTGTTGGGTTTAGATTAATACCATGCCACTTAGGGTGTCATTGAACAAAGTGCGTTAATCCTTTTCTCTTAATGTTGAGTGAATTATCAAATTTGCTTGATGGTTAAGAATTAATAGTGGAGATTCCCATGAGGATCACAAACACAACCTTTAAAAAAGCATATGTTGAGTTGTAAACATTCACTCTCTAAACACTCATTCTCAAACACTCATACAAACATGTATCGGTCTCATTTGCACTAAATGTTGTTTGCTATAGAATATATGGACTGCTTCTGGATGCCTTATTTTGCCTAGTGGACAAGCCTTTAGAAATGATTTTAGGCGATGCATGTGAAAACCGATATTGGCCTAAACACTTCCAATCAATGTGAATATGTGTGCTCCCAAGCCCCTTTGAAGCCAAACACATTTGAAGCTTTTCTTTCATAAACCACATCTACATGAACCTTATAGCCTTATAATAATTGACCTACCTTGACCAAATGATTTACTAAGGCTTAGGAAATTAATGTAAAATTTTGAACCTGTAAATGTAAGGTGTGTACCTAGGCATGTAAATGTGTGCAAGAGTCTTGCAAAGCAAGAATGTTTGAAAAGAAAATTTGAAAGAAAAACAAAAGCTTGAAAAGAGTGTGTAAAGAAAAAGAAAATGAAAAGTATGCAAAGAAAAGAATTGGCAAGCAAAAGAAAAAAAAAAGAGAACCAAGAAATTAGGCATAAATGGCCTAGAAAAGAAAAGAAGTAAATGAACTACTCAAGTTGAAAATATGAGTAGCTTACATGTATAATTGTGAGCCTGGACACCTTGAAGTGTGAACATTATGTGTGGAACTTGTGGAACTAAAAATTAGAATGTATGCCTTAATGTAATCATTAGGTTCCTTGATATCCAGTTTTCCCATTCTTTGTTTCACCATAACCTTAGGCCCTATTACAACCAAAGAAAAGACCTTCATGATCTTTAGGATCGTCCATTTTGTACAATTTGGTTGATGCATGTTCTTTCTAATTCATGGCTTGCAATTCCATTCATGAGACCACTTTTCAGGAAATTACGTTTTTAATGATTATCATGTGCAATCAATTAGATGCCATATCATGAATTCATATTGCACATGTATGATATTGAGTGAACCTAGGAGTCTTGAAGAAAAGAAGAGAGAATCCGGTGAGGTTTAGTATCAAAGCGAATTACATTCTAACTTGAATAGCACCTTTGCTTTGAAGCTTTGGCATTTCGAATGTAAGATCGCATTGTGTACAATCATATCTAAGAGTGGCACGTTTTTAATCTTTACTTGACATACTCTTACATGTTGAAGTCCTCACTATTGCATAACTGTTTTAATCTCTTCATTATTGGCTTCGCACATTGACCATGAGAAGTAATAACTTTTGAAACATCTCGATGCATGCCTTTGGGGGTTGCTTGTAATTGTTTTGCTCCAGGACTAGTAAAAGATTGGTTTGGGGGTATTTGATCAAGCCAAAATTGGTATGATTTTGGTCCTCATTTTCGATTCTTTTCGCTTGATTCTCTGGCATTTCCCTGTGTTTAATGTTGTTAAAATGAGTGTTTCAGGTTTTATCAGGTTTCGAGAGCAATTGAGATGAAGTAGAGGACTTGTGTGAAAAATGCCTCACAAATGGGAAGAAACAGGGCATTTTCGCCACTTAGACATGAGGAGGTCGCTACATGGGCGCCATGGCGACAGAGAATTCTCCAAGCCATCAGAAGATCGCCATTTGGGCGCCACTTGGTCGCCATGGCGACAGAAGGACTCCAAAAGAATCAGATGGGTTGCCACTTGGGGTCGCCATGGCAACCACCCTTGCAAGTGGCGACCTCTTTTAAACAAGGCAAGGTCTCCATTTATGATCACCATGGCTACCTTGATGTTGCAAGTGGCGACCCCTTCACACTTTGCAGGGTTGCCACTTATGGTCGCCATGGCGATTTCGAGCTGCAAGTGGCGACCTCTACACAAATTGCACTTGGTCGCCACTTGCTAGATGGCGAAAAAGATGGTTCTCATAGCGACCTTGGCATCTAACCGTTTTACGCACCCATGGTGGCCATAGCGACGAAACTGCGAACTAGGCGCCACATCAGCGAATCAAGCAGTTATCAGTACAAGTCCAAGGGTGTGTATAAATAAAAGAGCGATTCATTTTCAAAGGCATCGGATATCTGAGAAAAAAAGAACAGAGAATACACCTTGAGATCTAGCTCTTCATCCATGGCACACCATTCATCATCCTCCATTTCTCTCCTTGAACTCATCTAATCCATCCAAACCTCAACACAAAGCCTTGATTCCTTCCCTACATCATTCCTCATCTCACCATTTCTCCACCAAAATCCTTAGTCACTTTCCACCAAAACACCTACATTCCAAGACATATCCTCTACTTCCATTCCTTGCATCTAGGAGCATAGAGGAGAAGAAGGATCAAGCTTAAAGAAGGTGACCCAAGGGTTATTTCCTTACTATTTACTTCTTTTCATTTATTGCAAATATGTGTAACTAAACCCCTAATCTAGGGGATAGATTTGAGGATCAATTGGTTGTGGGTTTAGCTTAGCTTGTAATGAATCTCTTATGTGTTCTATTCATTCAAATTAATTAGATTCCATTCATTATAATTGACTTGTATATCACTTGTTAATTGCAATCTTGAGTGGAGTAATTTGTTATATATTCATATGTGGATTGACACTCCTTGTGTGATTGAGAACCCATTGGATATGATAGATTAGTGGTGGGTATATCAACCCCACTAATCTAAGCCTCTAAGTGGTTAACATAATGAGATTGGTACATTAAAGTAGCTAGTTAGCTTACCCACATTCAATTGTTAATCGATCTATTCCTTAGCTATTCTACTAATTGATTTTACCACTATTCTTATTGTTAACCGCCAAAATTGGCGAGAGACCAAGGAAGAATTTTCCACCTTAACACAAGAAGCAGGTGCGGACACAATCCGGTTATCTCAGATAGAGTGGAGCCCGACTAGCCCAAATATGAACCTCCTTCAGCGGGATCCACCCCGCCTGCATCCTGACCTGCAGCAAGGTCCTAACCCGTCATACCCTGGTCTCTCATAAACCCTGCAGTACCCCGACATGGAGTTCCATTGAGCATCCCACTATAATACTAGCCAGATATTCCCCAACTCCATCGGTTGGATGTCTACCGGCTCGCACTTTCAAGTATAACTAGCCCGACAAGCAGGTAGATACCGGGTAGCAAGATTCTCGTATCAGAAACTAAAAACTCCATAAAAGACTTATTAAAACGCTGTCGTACAGAGGAGAAGTACACTTTCCCGCTAGAGAGTCCTATTTTGAGCAGGTCGATGTACTAAGAATCCTACTAGGAAGGTAACAATTTGATCACGAAATTGACTCCTTCTAGAAAGGAAAGACGAGATTCTACAAGTCAAGCTCCGAGATTATCTCCTAGAAAGAGGATGATCCTGCATTGGCCAAACCCTAAACCGAGATTTTAGGAGTGCATGGCAAGAAAAACACCTATATATCTTCAGGAAAAGGGGACCACTTATCGACAGGCACAGTTCTTCCACCACTTATCGACAGGCACAGTTCTTCCACCATTACCATCTCCATCGCCGGGACTATGATCCGTACTCCATTGTAATCCAAATCAGAAATTAGTTCATATATTGTAAAGAAAAGAGACTATCCAATAAAGCTTATTGATTGACCAATTTGATATACATCATTATTTAGCTTCGGCTTTGTTAGGGACTTAGTCGGTATCGAACTACTTGATACCCCTCCGACCAGGTTCAATCTTGATCCTGGTCCCTTTAAAGTTGTTATTTGGAATCCTATCTCAATAACGATTTTCAGGTAACACTTTTGGCGCCGTCTATGGGGAATCCATTATCCCAACCGTCATTCAAAAAGCGATTTTTTTTTTCCATCTGAAAAATATCCAGAATGAGACTCCGATCCTCCCAGGGTCACCCGGAGCCATCAGGACTTCAGTCCCTTGCTTCCACTGAAAGAGCCCAGAAGCGGGGTAAAGGCGCTAGGAACGAGAATCCTCCGCCGGTACCTCCACCAGTTGTAGGCCTAGTCCCTCAAGACCCCGTTAGGGAGGAAGCCAATCGGGATGTCTTAGAACAGCAGGCCACAGCCTACGTAGAAGCAATCCGACTCCGGATGATAGCCCAGGGGATTCCCTTTGAAGCCACCGGGATCCCAGGGGATGCTGGCCCAAGTGCCAGGGCGCCTGTTTTTGACCGATTGGGCCCACCCTTCTTAGTCCGACAGGCAGAGCTCAGACCCAGGCTAGTGAAGTCCGCAATCGAGGTTCCTCCAAGGAAGGTCCGGTCTCCACCAAAACCAAGGGCCAAGGAGAGGGATCCGCATCCTGATTCAGAGGGAAGCGCCAAATCCCGAAAGAGTACCAGAGAAAAACGTCAGAGAGCAAAGCGAAAGGAGGTCATCCTGGATTCAGATTCATCAGATGAGGAAATTTCAGCAGCCCGGTCTGGAACCAAAAAGTCTCAACGCCTGGAGGATCAAATGATGAAAATGGCAAAGGAGTTGGAGCAGTTGAAGAAGGGAAAGCATCAAGGGAGTCAGAAAAACCCCTTGGGAGAGATGAACGCACCATTTTCTAAAAGGGTGAGAGAAGCAGGATTGCCTCCCAAATTCAGGATGCCTTCAAAAAAGTATTTTGGAACCGAGGATCCTGTCAGCCACCTAGAAAGCTTCGTCCACCAGATGGAAGTTCAGAGTGCAACCAGGACTGCCATGTGCAGGATGTTCCCCTCAACCCTGACAGACTGTGCCAAGACATGGTTCAGAAAATTACCACCAGGTAGTGTTGATTCTTTCTCCAAACTTACCAAAGCTTTATGTGCACAGTTTCAGGGAATCAAACCCCGTCCCAAGGATCCTATCCTGCTGCAGTATGTAGTTCAAGAGCGGGGTGAAACTCTGAGATCCTACGTGGAGAAATTCCACAAAGAGGTCGTCCAGATGGGAGTGTTCAATGAGAAGGAAACTTTAGCCAATTTCCGGAGGAATTTGTGGGCAGGCAAGTTATTCCGGTCTTTTGCCAAGCATTCTCCTGAGACGTACCAAGAAGCCTATAATCGGGCTCTGGAACAAGTGGACATCGAGGAACAACTCCGGATCAAAATTGAACACGATGAAGCCCGATTAGCACCGCGCCCAAAGAAGGAAGCTCCGAAGCCTGCACCAACTAGGAAATTTCAGAATCTGCCCCCAAATCGGTCTACTTACAGGCCGCCTCCAATTCCTCCGTACCAGGATAGATACCCAGTAAGGAGATCCCCTCCCAGAGAGCCTCCCATGAAGGAGGTATCCAGAATAGCAAGAGAGGAAGAGGGGTATAATCACTACACCCCCCTAAATGCTTCACGGGAAACTATCTATCTCGCTATTCGGGATAAGGGCCTACTCAGAAAGCCAGTCCCTATGAAAGTCCCTGTGGATAGGAGGAACCAATATAAATATTGCGACTTCCATGAAGATGTGGGACATAACACCTCAGAATGCTACAGTCTCCGCAATCAGATAGAAGCACTGGTTAGAGGAGGGCTTCTGACTGAATTCCTACAACAGGTACGAGACAGCATCAAAGAAGGAAAGCAGGTTCAAAGTGGGATGCAGGAAGCAGCAGAAAGAAGGAGAGAGGGAGAGAAGGATTTAATGCAGCAGATCCAAGTGATCCATACAATCAGTGGAGGCCCCACTCTAGCAGGAACCTCCAACAATTCGAGAAAAAACCACGCAAGGAAGATTCCTAGACTCAACGTTGAACATGAGTTGCTAAAGGTCAATGGAGGACCCCGAGACTTATCCCGTTCCACCAAAATCATCTTCACGGAGGAGGATGTTTACAATACGGTGCAGCCACATGATGATCCCATGGTCATAACAGTACAGATAGCTAACTGCTTAGTGCACCGCGTCTTGATCGATACGGGAAGCAGCGTGGATATTTTGTTCAAAGGAGCACATGAGCAGCTCAACTTGAAGAATTCTTGCTTCAACAGTTGTACCTCTCTACTATACAGATTCACAGGGGACTCCGTAATGCCGATGGGAACAAAGATACTACCAGTGATAGTGGGGGAGGCTCCTCTTCAACAAAACATAATGACGGAGTTTATTGTAGTAGACACCCCGTCGGCATATAATGCAATCTTGGGAAGGCCTTTCCTGTCAGGGATTAGGGGAGTGCTGTCTATCTACCACAACGTGTTGAAGTTTTCAGTAGGATCAGGAGTAGGAGAGGTAAGGGGAGACCAGCAGGCAGCCCGCAACTGCTATGTTGTGTCAACCAACCCCGCTGCGTTGGCTAAGCAATGCGCATCGGTGGCCAGCTACCCGGGTCCGAGAATGGCAGAGCGGGATGATCATGTTTTAGAGGAAGAGGAGATACCAGACATAGTCGTAGAGGAATTAGAAGAAGAAGAGCGTGGTTGGAGTAGCGGGTATCCATCGGAGCAGCTAGAGGAGATTTAGATCCGGTGCGAAGATCCGACAAAGACAGTAAAAGTGGGAGAAGGTCTGGATCCGGGAGTGAAGAAGGATTTGATAGAGCTACTCAGGGAATATAATGACATCTTTGCTTGGAGCCATGAGGATATGCCCGGCATTCCACTCAGTCTGGCGACCCATAGGTTAGCAGTGGATGCAACCTTCAAACCAATAAAACAAAAGAGAAGGCACTTCAATGCTGAACGCAATGCCGCGGTTCAGGAAGAGGTTGACAACCTCCTGAAGGCCGGGTTCATCAGGGAATCCCGGTACCCCGACTGGATCGCCAATGTGGTTATAGTAACTAAGTCTAACGGGAAGTGGCGAATGTGTGTGGATTACACTGATCTCAATCGGGCCTGCCCCAAAGATAGCTTCCCCCTGCCTAAAATAGACCAGCTTATTGATTCCACTGCGGGAAATAAGCTCCTGAGCTTCATGGATGCTTTCTCACGGTACAATCAGATCATGATGCATCCGTCAGACCAAGACAAAACCAGCTTCATCACCGGGCAAGGCCTCTACTGTTATAAGGTAATGCCTTTCGGACTTAAAAATGCAGGTGCCATCTATCAGCGTATGGTGAACAAACTATTCAAAGAACAGATAGGGAAGTCCATGGAGGTGTACGTAGATGACATGATCACCAAATCTCTAGAAGAGAGGCAGCATGCAGGGGACTTACGTCAGACCTTCCAGGTAATAAGGCAGAACCAGATGAGGCTGAACCCCGTTAAGTGCGCATTCGGGGTGGCAGCAGGCAAATTCTTGGGATTCATGGTGCATGAAAGGGGAATTGAGGCAAATCCAGAGAAGATCAAAGCCATTTTGGATCTCGAGTCTCCTACAAACCTCAAGCAGGCACAAGGATTAACTGGACGGATAGCGGCCTTGAACCGGTTCATATCCCGCTCCACAGACAAATGTCTCCCCTTTTTCAAAGTCATCAAGCAGGGGAAAAAGATGAAGTGGGATGAGCAGAGCGAGCAGGCTTTTCAAGCTCTAAAGGGATACCTGTCAAGCCCGCCGCTATTGGTAAAACCGATCCCAGGTGAGGAGCTCCTGCTTTACCTAGCAGTCTCCGAAGTAGCTACTAGTGGAGCCTTAGTAAAGGAATGTAGTGATGGAGTGCAAATGCCGATATATTATGTAAGTCGGGCTTTTACGAAGTCCGAGAAGAATTATACCTTACTGGAGAAGCTCGCCTATGCTTTGGTGACCACATCCAGAAAGCTCCGGCCTTATTTTCAAGCTCACACCATCGCGGTGGTCACAGATCAGCCATTGAGACAATTCCTCCAGAGGCCAGATGTGTCAGGCAGACTAGTCCTGTGGGCTCTTGAACTCACGCAGTTCGACATCAAATACAGAGCAAGAACTACGATTAAAGCTCAAGCCCTGGCGGATTTCATAGTAGAATTTAGCCCGGTCCAGAACCCGGGTGAGTCAGTAGACCCCAACCCGAGTCAAACCCCTCTGGGATGGCCTGAAAACAGTAAGGTATGGATACTTTACACGGACGGAGCTTCGAACCAGGCAGGATGCGGAGCTGGGATCGTCCTTATCGACCCCGCCGGAGTCGAGGTAAGTCACTGTTTCAGGTTTGAATTCAGAGCCACCAACAACGAAGCGGAGTATGAAGCTCTATTAGCAGGAATGAGAGTAGCTGGAGCTCTGGAGGCCGATTACCTTCAAATTAAGAGTGATTCTCAATTAGTGGTCAACCAGGTAACAGGGTTGTACCAAGCAAAGGGTGACAACATGGTGGCCTATTTAGCTAAAGTCCAGGAGATTATAAAAAAATTCAAGGGTGTAAGAATATAACAAGTACCCAGGGAGAAGAATCACCGCGCTGATGTTCTAGCTAAGATTGCCACTGGAGAGGGACATGCGTTACCAAAAGGGGTACCCCTCCAAGTGATTTCTTCCTCCAGCATAGCTAAAGAAGTAGAAGTCCTTCCTGTGAACCGCCTCCCGTGTTGGATGGATCCGATAGCAGACTATCTCCAAAGTGGCATTCTCCCTGTAGACCAGGATCAGGCTCGCCGGCTCAAGAGGACAGCGACCCGGTACTGTTTGGTAGAAGGATACCTATACCGCAAAGGGAAGTCTCTTCCCCTACTTAGATGTCTCCATCCCGATGACGCGCGTTGGGCGCTCAACGAGGTTCACTCGGGGGACTGTGGCAACCACGTGTCAGGAGAAACTTTGGCTTACCAAGTAATCAGGATGGGTTACTATTGGCCGACTATACACCAGGATGCAAAACAGTTCGCACGATCTTGCGAGGCTTGTCAAAAAACAGCAAACCTCCATCATCTCCCACCAGAGAGGCTCTCTTCGATCAGTACTCCCTACCCCTTTGCCATCTGGGGGCTAGACCTGATCGGGCCACTTCCCACTGCACCCGGCCAAGCCAAGCATGCAGTAGTGGCGATAGATTACTTTACTCGGTGGGTAGAAGCCAAGGCTCTTACTCGGATAACTGAAGAAAAGACTACAAACTTTGTCAAGGAGCACATTGTCTGCCGATTTGGCACCCCGATGGCCATCATAACTGATTTGGGAAAGCAGTTCGACAATGCCAACTTCAGGGAATTCTGTGAAGACTGAAAGATCAATCTCCGTTTTGCTTCGGTAGCTCATCCTCAAACCAATGGGCTGGTTGAAGCTACTAACAAGACCATCAAGAAGCTCCTGAAGAAAAAGCTCCAACAGAAGAAAGGATTATGGGTGGCAGAGTTACCCCATGTACCATGGGCCTACAGAACAACTAGGCGGACAGCCACAGGGGAGACCCCCTATTCCCTAGTATTCGGGGCGGAAGCAGTCTTGCCCATCGAGCATAAGCTCATTTCTTTTCGGGTCCAAAATTATGAATCGAAAGATAACGAGGCTAAATTGAGAGCTAGCCTAGACTTACTGGAAGAAAAGCAAAGCCGGGTGGCGGAGAAGGTGGCAATATACCAGAGCAAGATAGCCCGACATTTCAACAAGAAAGTGAAGGTCTGAAGCTTCAAGGAAGGAGACTTGGTTCTCAGAAAGGTGACCCAGAACACACGAAGAAGGTCCGATGGAGTACTAGCCCCAAACTGGGAAGGGCCATATCTGGTTAAGACGTCACTCCGGGGTGGTGCGTACAAGCTGGAAGACATGGAAGGATACCCAGTAGACCACACATGGAATGCTGATCATCTCCAAAAATTCTACCCCTAGAAATCTTGTTCGTATCAAGGGGAATCTAACACCCCGATTTCGTGTCTGTACCGTTGAGGAAATTCAATAAAGCAGTTCTTTCTCCTATTTGAATCTCTTGTGTCTATTGCATAATGTCTCCTACTAGATCCTTCAACGCCTCTCACTAAATATACTTAATTCACCATTGCTAAAGCGCCTTGAGACTCAGAAAGTTGCATAGCGTTCCTGATACCTTGGGCCGGGACCATCCCACCAAGAGGATCTCCATTACTAAATCGCCTCAAGACCAGAAAATAGCCTAAAGGCGCTCCTGCTGCCTTGGTCGGGGTATACCCTCCTCCAAGAAGCCTGGTGCTAAAGTGGCCTTAGTTGCCTACCAGGACAGATTACGGTAAGAATCGGGCTACCTCAGGGCACTTGGTTTCTTACTTCGCCTCAAGACCAGGAAATAGCCTAAAGGCGCTCCTGCTGCCTTGGTCGGGGTATACCCTCCTCCAAGAAGCCTGGTGCTAAAGTGGCCTTAGTTGCCTACCAGGACAGATTACAGTAAGAATCGGGCTGCCTCAGGGCACTTGGTTTCTTACTTCGCCTCAAGACCAGGAAATAGCCTAAAGGCGCTCCTGCTGCCTTGGTCGGGGTATACCCTCCTCCAAGAAGCCTGGTGCTAAAGTGGCCTTAGTTGCCTACCAGGACAGATTACAGTAAGAATTGGGCTGCCTCAGGGCACTTGGTTTCTTACTTCGCCTCAAGACCAGGAAATAGCCTAAAGGCGCTCCTGCTGCCTTGGTCGGGGAATACCCTCCTCCAAGAAGCCTGGTGCTAAAGTGGCCTTAGTTGCCTACCAGGACAGATTACAGTAAGAATCGAGCTGCCTCAGGGCACTTGGTTTCTTACTTCGCCTCAAGACCAGGAAATAGCCTAAAGGCGCTCCTGCTGCCTTGGTCGGGGAATACCCTCCTCCAAGAAGCCTGGTGCTAAAGTGGCCTTAGTTGCCTACCAGGACAGATTACAGTAAGAATCGGGCTGCCTCAGGGCACTTGGTTTCTTACTTCGCCTCAAGACCAGGAAATAGCCTAAAGGCGCTCCTGCTGCCTTGGTCGGGGAATACCCTCCTCCAAGAAGCCTGGTGCTAAAGTGGCCTTAGTTGCCTACCAGGACAGATTACAATAAAAATCGGGCGGCCTCAGGGCACTTGGTTTCTTATTTCGCCTGAAGACCAGGAAATAGCCTAAAGGCGCTCCTGCTGCCTTGATCGGGGAATACCCTCCTCCAAGAAGCCTGGTGCTAAAGTGGCCCTAGTTGCCTACCAGGACAGGTCAACACTAACATCAAGGTTACTTATCGAGATGCTTCGCCCTTTATTTCCCCACTTACAACCCCGACAGAGGGCCGACAGTCAGGAAAAAACCTAGAAGTTTACCGTCAGCAAGTCAAATTGTTCGTAAGTAGCAGATGTCATCGGCTGATTACTTTGCATTTTATACTGTTGGGAGTTCGATTAGAGGGAGATGTGATCTGACCCCGTTGATTCTTACGATTACGGGATATAAACATCATGTGTTTTATCTTTACTACCTATCGGGGTCCAGTCATCCTCCTTATTACTCATCGGGGTTCCAGGTATCAACAAAATTATATGCTATGGAAATATGCTATGAAAAGTTCCTGAGTACAAAAGCAAGAACACAAAGTACGAAGCAGGTAATGAAAAACAGTTATATTAACAGTAAGGGTGCCCAATCCCCATCCGGGCTACAAGTTATACTTATAAAACGGGGTGCCCAGTTCCCAAACAAAAAATTATAAAAAAGAGGCCATGCTAGTCTTCTTTTTTCCCATCTGGATGCTCACCTTGGTCAACTGCCCCTTCCCCCATAAGCTCAGCAGCTGCATCAGTTTTGACAACCTCCTCCACAACGGAAGACCCAGTCTGAATCCCCTCAACCACCGGGACCTCGGATGTAGTTGGCCCTTCATCCTCTTCCACAAGGACCGCTCCAGAAGCGGACTCGGGATCCACTCTTTGTTCTTCAATAGCAGGAGGATCTAGATCAGCTCCCACCACACCATCAAGTTGGTCCCTAACAGCCAGGTCAGCGTCTTGATCCAGATGAGCTACCTCTTGCGCAGGGGCCTCAGTCTCTTGATCCCCTCCTGCCAAGTGAGCCGCCTTAGCCATAATTTGCTCCCGGTCCCAGTTCAAGGTTGCCTTGAGGTCGAAAGGAGGAGGCAAAGCTGTAGCTACCTCGTAGCAGGCAGTGAAATAACTGTCATCGAATGAGGGCCCCTGTTGAGCCTCCAAATCCTCTAAGGCATCCCGCAGAAGCTGGTTCTCATCTGACAGCAGCCTCTTCTCAACTTTCATGCGATCCCTCTCCTCTTTGCGGCGCAAGGACTTGATGGTTTCTGTGTCTAGGCAACGCTCAAGGCGCCTGATAATCACCAAGCCCTCCTGTCGCGCTTTTTCTGATGCCCTAGCCTCCTGAAGCAAAGGGGCCATGCTTTGTTGAGTCTGGACCAGCTCCTGTTGAGTATCCTCCAACCTCGCTTGGAGGCCGATATAAGCTTCTTTCAATGTCAGCAGCTGTCTCTCCATGGCCAAGGCAAACTTGAAGCCCTGCAGAAAGAAAGAGAGTCAGTACTTGGCAGAAGGGAGAAATTAAATAGCAAGAAGGGAGTAAAAGTTTACCTCAGCCAAAACCGAAACCCCCTTGGTGACCAAGATGTCTGTAGGAAGCTTGGCCATATCTATTAGATCTCCACCGGGGCAGGTGGCCGCGAATCTAGACACCACCTCGTCAAAAGTAGCATCCCTCGACCCCGATCCAGAGGCCACACCAGCAGCAAGAATAGAAGTGTGGACAACTGCTTCCTCCACTGGGGTCCTCACAGGATCCACGGGAAGAGCTACGGCAGGAGGATGAGCAGGAGAGGTTTTGGTGATGGAGACGTTCTTCTTCTGGGCCGGCCTTTCAGAACTTCGGGCCCTAGCCGCCCTGGCCAGCAATGCCGGGATCCTCAAACGGGAGGGAGGAGTAGAAAGACGGCGAGCTAGAGCCTTGGCTTTAGACCCCGATGGAGCAGGAGTAGATTCAGGAGGAGGGGTGGGGTTGGATCCTGCTCGGACGGACCCCGACCTAGTCCTGGCAGCCGGAGTAGGAGAAGGAATAAGGGAGGAACGAGATAGCGGGGTATTATCCTTAGCCCCCGAAGAAGGGAGAGGCCCCGTAACCATCGGGGAAGCTGATACTGCCAGAAGAAAGGATGTTCAGTAAGAATCAAAAGAAGAAATATGTAAATATTAAGAAATAGAGATGCAAGATGTGGTCAACTCACCAGGAGAGGCGGGGGAGATCCTCAGGTACCGCTCCAAACGGGCTCCCTCAAAGGGATCCAGAGAGGGGTATTGCAGGTTGGTGTACCCTCTCTTTAGGATCCTTGTTAAAATCTCTCGGGACTCAGGAGCCAAGGTCTCTTTCGCCCACTTGTCCCTCACGGTAAACTGAGTAGGGACGGGGTACTCATACCCCCCAACAAAAGCAGTGCGCCCCCAATCGCCCTCGATCACCAGCCACTCCTCCTTCCAGGGCGCCGCATACTTCACATTCGCCCCTGGGATGACGAACTTCAAATCATTGGAGGCCCTCAGGTAGAACTGACCCTGAGGCACCATGCTCGTAATATTGAAGAGGAAGCAGAGCTCGTCCAACCCCGGCTCCCGCTCAATATGATCTTTCTCACACTGCTCCCTCCAGAGCACCAAGAACCCTGTCAGGTGCTTCCAGAAGCCTGGAGAGAGTTGGAGAGGGGCCAATTCGAGCGCGACGAGAGCTCGATAGAGAGTTGGGTGCAGTGGAAGCCGGACTCCACACTCAAGAGCGGCTTTGTGGATCAGCAAGCGGTCTGGAGGCGGGGTGTACACGTTATAGCCTTGGGGAGGAAGGGAGAGAGTGATGTACTCCGGGATCTTGTACTCTTCCCGTAGTTGATTGAGCGTATCCATTGAACAAACAGAATCGGGAATAACCCGACTATCGTGAAAGGCGGCAAAGGAGCCCGTTTGGACTCCGACCAGCGCGACGTCAGGTCCGCCACTTTCCTCATGGTCGCCAGTCTGAAAGGCGCCCGCCTCATCACCAACCAGGACTGGGTCTTCAGGTTGATTATGAAAACCAAACCCAATTCAGGGGTTTCGGGTAAAGCGGCGTCGCTGAACCTGCGGGGTTTTCTCAGCAGTTGCATCCCCCTCTCGACCCCATTTTTTCCCCTCTAACGTCAGGGAGTCCGCCGCAACCTCAATCGCCTCAGTGTTGAAAAGGGCGTCAATACTGTCAGACTGGGGAGAGGAGGCGGGATCGGGATGAACGGGATTCGCCGTCACAGGAGGGTTTTGGTCAGCAGCAATTTCTTGAGAAGTAGGAAGTTGAGAAGAAGAGGCCATTGAAGGAGAAGGAGAAAAGAAGAAGTTTGAGAAAATTAGGAAAGTAAGAAAGAAAAGGGGTCAGGGAGAGTTTTTGTTCTCGTTCGATTTTGAAAGGTCAGAAAGCTTGAAGGTGAGAAGCGCTATTTGAAGCCGGTCTATTTATAGAGGAGAGATGACGGTTACGTACTCGAAAACCGGAATCGGTGACTGGAAGGTTGGGTCGAGGCGTTTTTTTCGCATTAATCACGCCAAAACGGCTCTTTTTGAAAAACGGGGAACCCAATCAACAGTCGACACGCAATCAAATTATAACGTACGGAATAAAGATTCCCCCCTTCTAGGCTGAAACCTAGTCAGACAAGGAAGTAAGTGGATAAGGTGGAAAATCCTTCAAGCAAACAAAAAGATCCTGACTCCGACCCCGACCCCGACAAAGTATCAGTGTCCAAGTCAGGGGGGACTTCTGTTAACCGCCAAAATTGGCGAGGGACCAAGGAAGAATTTTCCACCTTAACACAAGAAGCAGGTGCGGACACAATCCGGTTATCTCAGACAGAGTGGAGCCCGACTAGCCCAAATATGAACCTCCTTCAGCGGGATCCACCCCGCCTGCATCCTGACCTGCAGCAAGGTCCAAACCCGTCATACCCTGGTCTCTCATAAACCCTGCAGTACCCCGACATGGAGTTCCATTGAGCATCCCACTATAATACTAGCCAGATATTCCCCAACTCCATCAGTTGGATGTCTACCGGCTCGCACTTTCAAGTATAACTAGCCCGACAAGCAGGTAGATACCGGGTAGCAAGATTCTTGTATCAGAAACTAAAAACTCTATAAAAGACTCATTAAAACGCTGTCGTACAGAGGAGAAGTACACTTTCCCGCCAGAGAGTCCTATTTTGAGCAGGTCGATGTACTAAGAATCCTACTAGGAAGGTAACAATTTGATCACGAAATTGACTCCTTCTAGAAAGGAAAGACGAGATTCTACAAGTAAAGCTCCGAGATTATCTCCTAGAAAGAGGACGATCCTGCATTGGCCAAACCCTAAACCGAGATTTTAGGAGTGCATGGCAAGAAAAACACCTATATATACGAAACAGTTTCTTCAGGAAAAGGGGACCACTTATCGACAGGCACAGTTCTTCCACCACTTATCGACAGGCACAGTTCTTCCACCATTACCATCTCCATCGCCGGGACTATGATCCGTACTCCATTGTAATCCAAATCAGAAATTAGTTCATATATTGTAAAGAAAAGAGACTATCCAATAAAGCTTATTGATTGACCAATTTGATATACATCATTATTTAGCTTCGGCTTTGTTAGGGACTTAGTCGGTATCGAACTACTTGATACCCCTCCGACCAGGTTCAATCTTGATCCTGGTCCCTTTAAAGTAGTTATTTGGAATCCCATCTCAATAACGATTTTCAGGTAACACTTATCAAGGTGTTAAGCATTCTATTTTTCATAACATTTTTGTGTATTTTCATTTTAGTAGTTAGCATTGGTGGTTTTAGAAACCACACATCTATCAAACACTATGATTTATTTTATTGTTCAAAGATTAGTCAATTTATCTAATTAACACTCCATTTCCTGTGGAACGAACTGGCTCACTATTTTGCTATCAAATCACATTTTAAAAGGATTAAGTGGCTTAAAAGAGATTTCAAGAATCAACCAAAACCCATATTACTGTTTTGTTGAGTACACAAACGGAGTACACAAATGATGAGGTCTTTTGTGTATTCAACAAAATAATGTTTTAAAATATGTTCGTTTAGAAAACCGATTTTTCACCACTTAGATATTAAATTAGTGAAGTGGCAAGTAGGATTCATTCCACAGGAAATTAGAGTAATTAGTTGAATTAATTAACAATTCCTAAAATACAAAATAAAGTAAATCATAGTAGTTTAAATGGTGTATGGTTTAAGAAACCATCAAACATACATGGAAAAATAAAAGCAATAAAATGTAAAGAGAATATGAATAGATAGGAATCCAATAACAACAACCTAGATAAGAAAATGGATTGAACAATTAATTAGAAGTCTAGGGAAATGATAGAGTAGCTAATGGACCTTGAGCAATTCATCAATGGCTTCATTAATTCACTATTCACATAATTAAGGACCGATCTCATTCAAAAGTGTTGTTTAGATCGTCACTACGAACCCTATACAACTTCCCACTGCAATGCCTAACCGATTAAGGAGAGGGGGTCACGGCGGGATCGGTTAGTGACGATCGAATGGCCTAGGCAATTCTGGTAGGCCTACCCTCCAAAAGCCTATCCTATTCACTATATGCTATAATCAATCAAGTGTGTCAATAACTTAATCAATTTTATCACAAATTATCCTACAACATATTGTAATCAATAAGTGTGTCAATACTCATATAATCACATAAGTGCAAGATCTAATTAAAAAGTGAATAAAACTATAATTGAATAAACATAATATTCAAAGCCTTAATAAATACTCATAGTCCAAAAGTGTCTCAAATCATCCCCCAAGAAAGGGGGTTTAATTACACATAATCACAAATAAAGAAAGGAAGTAAAATGGAGAGAAATCACCCTTAGGTCTCTCTTGTAAGCTTGATCCTTCCTTGAGCTTCCTTGCTTGAGTCTTGTGCAAAGATTGGGTGTTGAGGAGGTGTCTAGATAGGTGGAGTCAAATGGAAAGTGACAAAGGAAATGGATGGAGAAGATGGAAAGAGAGGAATGATTTATGTGGAGTAATCTAGGTGTTTATTGGAGAGGAGAATGGAGGGATTAGGAATGGTGGAGAAAGGAGGTTTCTTGATGAACAAGAGTTGTCAAGAGTTAGCATAAAATGGTGTATTTATATGTTAGAAAAGCTAGGGTATGAAATGGGCATGAAAGGACAAGAATACCCCTAAAAAATGGCTTGAAAAACGTCCATTTTGCTGCTTCTAGAAAGTGGAGGTCGCCATGGCGCGCCATAGGGTTGCCATGGCGACAGGAAGTGCGCAGTAGCTACGAAAACGGGCATAACTTTCTGTAGAAAACTTGGAATTGCAATCCGTAAAAACCGATGGAAATTAGACTTCCAGGGCTTTCTGAATATATGTAATCCAAAATGTGGTTCGATCTAAAGAGAGAGATATGCCTATTTGAAGATGAATGATCTGCACACACTTTTTACAATTTCAGCCCCTTTTGCCACCAATATTACTCCAATGCCTCTAAACTTTATAAATACCTGAAAACACTTAATTCACACCATTAAATCATGAGATATTGCCCAAGAATCAAGCAAAAAGAGAAGGAAGTGAGGGCCAAAATCATACCAATTTTGGTTCGATCAAATACCCCCAAACCTATCTTTTGCTTGTCTTCGAGCAAAACAAACAATAAGCACCAATGGACATGTGTTTAATAATAATAAAAAAAAATCATTAAAGCACCAACTCTTTGTGAATGACTCAAAAGTCAATATTCGACTTGCAAAACCAATAAGTGAAGAGATTAAACTAACGTTGTGCTCATTAGGAAATAATGCATGTAAGAGATGCTAAATAAAGATTAAAGACATGCCACTCTAAGTAAACATTGCATGCAATGCGATTCCACATTTAAGATGCTTAAGCTTCAAAACTAAAGTGCCATTAGGAAAAGAATGTAATTCGCCTCGACGTCTAATCCTCACTGGATTCTCTCATTTTCACACAGATTCCTAGGCTTCACTCACAATCCATATGCAATATGAGTTTATGTTCAAGATATCAAATTTAATTGCACATGATTATTTAAAAACACAATTTCTCAAAATTTGTCTCATGAACGGAATTGAAAACCATGAACCGGAAAGAGCATGCATCAACCAAAATTTCCAAAGTGGACATCCCTAAAGATCAAATAGGTCTTTCATTTGGTTGTAATGGGGCCAAAGGTGAATGGTGAGTCAATAAATGGGAAGAATTGATAGCAATCACCCAATGGTCACACTAAGGCATACATTCTAAATTAAGCACAACTTGCTCATTACAACCTTGCATATTCCACAATTTGGCGTCCAGGCTTACAATTAACTTTGTGCATTTTTCTACTCTTAATTTTTGTTGAGTAGCTCATTTGATTTCACAAAATTGATCTAGGCACTTAATGCCTCATTCATTTTCTTTTTCTTTTTCTTTTTCTATGCTTTTCTTTTCTTTTCTTTTCATTGCTTGTCTTTTTCTTTTTCTTTTCAAGCATTGCATTTCATCTTTTTCATGTGTTTGCACATACATATTTGCCTAGGTACACGCCTTACATTTTAATACACCTCAAAGCTTACATTCAACCCCTAAACCTTAGCAAACCATTTGGTAAAAGGTAAGTCTAGTGTTTAGGCTATGTGGTTTATGTTGATGTGGTTCATGAATGAAAAGCTTAATTGTGTTTGGCTTCAAATGGACTATGGAGCACACACATTAGAGGGATAGGAAATATTTAGGCCAATTTGGTGGTTTTCACATGCATTGCCTAAAATCATTTCTAAAGATTTGTCCACAAAGTCAATCAAGGCATCCGCAAGCAGTCCATATGTTCTATGGCAAACAACATTTAAGTGCAAATGAGACATTTTAAATATGCATAATATGTGTGTTTGAATGAGTTTTTAAAGAGTAAGAACTTTCCCTCAAAAATATGCTTTTTAAGGCCGTGTTTGTGAACCTCACGAGAAGTCTCCACTATTAATTCCTAACCTTCAAGCACAATTGAATATTCGCTCCAACATCAAGAGAAAAGAACTAGCGCGCTTTGAGCAATGCAACCCTAAATGGCATAAAGTTAATCTAAACTAAGCAAGGCAAAGATACACAATACCTTACTCTCACACACAAAGGCACAATCTCAACAAGCAAAATATGCTCAAGCATGGCATTATCACAAGATTTTTCAAAAATTTTGAAAAATTTAGGCTCAAAACATTTGCATACAATTACAAACAAGAGACGGTGTTGCGCACACACCCCCAAACCTAAATTAGACATTGTCCTCAATGTCTTTGGGGCATATAAACCAATAAACGCGGCGCAACACACATCCATAATTAAAGAATTTCAAAAACACATTTTAATGTCCATTTAATATTTATCCCAAAAATTGAATCAAGTGTTGCATTCATTAACATCCTATATATTCATCATTAACTCAAGAGATATGGCAATGTAAGTTCATCAAGAGTTACATCACAATCCATGTGGACAAAATATGTTATCATTCAAGCCTAAATCCACTATCAAAAACAATCCACACCCTTATTCTAAACAAGAAACTAAAAAGCAAGAAAAATTTTTTTAAAAAAAAACAAGAAAGAAATTGTACCTAGGTGGGGTGCCTCCCACCTCCGGCACTCCAAACTCCAAAATGTTGCTTTTCTTAGGATAAGGCTCTCGCCCTTTTTATGAGCACTCTTGGCTTGCTTGTCCCTCCAAGACTCACAAGTTGTCTTTGTTTCATCCCAAGAGATAAAGAAACCTTGCTTCAACACACAAGCAACACAACACAACACACTTCCTCAAGAAGCAATAGAAAATCTACACAAGCACTAAGCACATTAGAAAGTTCCGGCAAATAAATATATACTCAATACATGCAATTGCCAACAAGAGTTTGGAGAACATTTATTACTCTAAAAGAAACAAACTTAACCAACAAAAAACACAATGCGAAATAACATCTATATATGGAGGACAAAATTCCAAAAAAACTGGTGACTTTCGAATTCGACCAATGTCCGCTCTTTAGTGCATATTTTCAAAAATACTCAATAAAACCTTCTCCAATTTTGGAACAGGAAAATAGACATGTAAATGCACACTTTTTATTTAGAAAATATTTCAAAATTCAAATTAGAAAAGTGTGGAAACGGACTTCGAAAATGGTTCACGTGCAGAATTTCAAAACATGGCATCACCCTTGACCATTGGTCAAAGAAACGTTCATAACTTTTGAACCCCACCCAGAATTTTATGTTCTTTATACCGTTGGAACCGTATCGAAAAATTGAAAAACAAAAAGTGGGCGAAATAATTTATTTCCTCACCAAGAAGTACAGTTTAAATGAAACATTTGACCTTAGATTTTCAAAACAGAGAGCTTTCGCAAAGGTCAAAGAAAAACTTGAAAAAAATAAAATAAAAAATGACTCAAATAATGAACCCACACCCCCAAACCTAATCTAAACATTATCTTCAATCTATATATGACATTGAGATGCATGGACAATGAATAAACAAAGCATGGAAGGCAAGAACTCAAAACACAAACAACTTAAATACCCTAGGCACTAAACACAACACAAACAAATCACACTTATTCTAAACAAAAATGTAAAAACTAAAAAGAAAAATAAAATGAACAAAGAAAGAAATTATACCTAGGTGGGGTGCCTCCCACCAAGCGCTTGGTTTTACGTCCCCGCTAGACGTGTTACTTAGATCGGTCAACCGAATTCCAAGGTTTCGAATATGCGCCTATATGAGATTAGGTCATGGAAGTATTTGTCGCTCGCCGGCGTTTTCCTAATCACATAAAGCAAAAGCAAGTAAATGTTCACTTGAAAAAGTGACTTGATAAATTTAGGAAACAACCTATACCAAATGCTTTTGTGTAGGCGGCATGGAAAAGTAGTGGGAGGGACATAAGGCTTTGGTTCCTTCATTTCATCATTTGTCTCCTCTTCTCCTACTTCTTCACCTTCAAAACTAGAAGACTCCTTAGCACAATTATGAAAATAATTGTGCTCTACATTCTCACCCTTCCAATGGATGGTGGTAGCTTCTTCTAGCATAGGTGGATTTGGGAACTCTTGGCTCTCTTGCGCTTGCGTGGCTTCCATGATAGCTCCAAGGTGCACTTCTAATCTTCTCAACGAAGCTTCTAATCCTGAAAACCTAAGTGCACTTGCCTCCAAAGATTCATTCAAAGTATGCTCGTATGTCATTTGTGATGTTTGGATGGCCTCTAGCATTTCTTCCTCGGGAATCCCATCCTTTGGCCCTATATTGGAAGAATTTGAGTCATGAGCTCTTTCTTCCTTCGAGTGCATTGAGGCAAATAACTCCATGTCCTGGTTGAATATGGCCAATTGCAAGTCAAAAGGATCCATTGTTCCTGAAAAGAAAAATAGAAGAAAAATAAAAGAAAAACGAAAAAAAGACTATAAAATCTAAAAATAACGAAAATGACAAATAACTAAAAAAAAAATCTAACTATAAAAAAATGAATAACAAAAGAAATATGTAAAAATCTAAACTACAAAGAAAAGCTAAATAATTCAACAATCGCTTTAATTCCCTGGCAGCGGCGCCAATTTTGATGAGGTCGTTTGTGTACTCAACAAAATAATGTTTTAAAATGTGTTCGTTTAGAAAACCGATTTTTCACCACTTAGATATTAAATTAGTAAAGTGGCAAGTAGGATTCGTTCCACAGGGAATTAAAGTAATTAGTTGAATTAATTAACAATTCCTAAAATACAAAATAAAGTAAATCATGGTAGTTTGAATGGTGTATGGTTTAAGAAACCATCAAACATACATGGAAAAATAAAACCAATAAAATGTAAAGAGAATATGAATAGATAGGAATCCAATAACAACAACCTAGATAAGAAAATGGATTAAACAATTAATTAGAAGTCTAGGGAAATGATAGAGTAGCTAATGGACCTTGAGCAATTCATCAATGGCTTCATTAATGCACTATTCACACAATTAAGGACCGATCTCATTCAAAAGTGTTGTTTAGATCGTCACTACGAACCCTATACAACTTCCCACCGCAATGCCTAACCGATTAAGGAGAGGGGGTCACGGTGGGATCGGTTAGTGATGATCGAATGGCCTAGGCAATCGTGGTAGGCCTACCCTCCAAAAGCCTATCCTATTCACCATGTGCTATAATCAATCAAGTGTGTCAATAACTTAATCAATTTTATCACAAATTATCCTACAACATATTGTAATCAATAAGTGTGTCAATACTCATATAATCACATAAGTGCAAGATCTAATTAAAAAGTGAATAAAACTATAATTGAATAAACATAATATTCAAAGCCTTAATAAATACTCATAGTCCAAAAGTGTCTCAAATCATCCCCCAAGAAAGGGGGTTTAATTACACATAATCACAAACAAAGAAAGGAAGTAAAATGGAGAGAAATCACCCTTGGGTCTCTCTTGTAAGCTTGATCCTTCCTTGAGCTTCCTTGCTTGAGTCTTGTGCAAAGATTGGGTGTTGAGGAGGTGTCTAGATAGGTGGAGTCAAATGGAAAGTGACAAAGGAAATGGGTGGAGAAGATGGAAAGAGAGGAATGATTTATGTGGAGTAATCCATGTGTTTATTGGAGATGAGAATGGAGGGTTTAGGAATGGTGGAGAAAGGAGGTTTCTTGATGAACAAGAGTTGTCAAGAGTTAGCATAAAATGGTGTATTTATATGTTAGAAAAGCTAGGGTATGAAATGGGCATGAAAGGACAAGAATACCCCTAAAAAATGGCTTGAAAAAAGTCCATTTTGCTGCTTCTAGAAAGTGGAGGTCGCCATGGCGTACCATAGGGTCGCCATGGCGACAGGGAGTGCGCAGCACGTTCTGTAGAAAACTCGGAATTGCAATCCGTAAAAACCGCTGGAAAGTAGACGCCCGGGGCTTTCCGAATATATGTAATCTGAAATGTGGTTCGATCTGAAGAGAGAGATATGCCTATTTGAAGATGAATGATCTGCACACACTTTTTACAATTTCAGCCCCTTTTGCCACCAATATTACTCCAATGCCTCTGAACTTTATAAATACCTGAAAACACTTAATTCACACCATTAAATCATGGGATATTGCCCGAGAATCAAGCAAAAAGAGAAGGAAGTGAGGGCCAAAATCATACCAATTTTGGTTCGATCAACAAACGACCTCATCAGTTCTATCAATGCCACCTCTCCTATAATGGTTGTCAATGAGATATTGAGTCAACTTATCATACCAAGCTCTTGGAGCTTGTTTAAGGCCATAGAGAGCCTTTTTTCATTTTAAACACATGATTAGGAGAGTGTGGGTCTACAAAACCCTTAGGTTGTTCAACATACACTTCTTCTTGAAGGTATCCATTCAAAAAAGCACTTTTGACATCCATTTGAAATAATTTGAATTTTTTAACACATGCAATAGACAACAAAAGTCCAATGGACTCGAGATGAGCAATCGGTGCAAAAGTCTCATCAAAGTCAACACCCTTAACTTGAGTGTAACCTTGAACCACTAGTCTAGCTTTATTTCTCACAATCTTGCCACTTTCATCGGTCTTGTTCCTAAAAACCCACTTAGTGCCAATTACATTTATATCTTTAGGCCTAGGAACCAATGACCACACTTCATTCCTCTCAAATTGATTAAGTTCATCTTGCATAGCCCCAACCCAATATTCATCAACAATAGCTTTATTAATATTTTTGGGTTCAATTTGAGAAGTATAGCAAGCATAAGATACTTGGTTAGCAATTTGATTTCTAGTTCTAACCCCTTCATTTAAGTCACCTATGATGTCATCTTGATAGTGTAGATTTCGAAGTCTATGATGAGGAGAATTTTCAACAACTTGAACATTTTGTTGATTATCATTTAAAACATTTTCCAATCCTTGACTTTGAACATCAATACAACTATCTTTGTCATCATCTTGACTAGATTCACTACTAGTCACATCAATAGGTGAAATAATGCCATTAACATGATTTTCATTAGGTTCATTGACATCATTATCATCACACAAGTTAAGCATGCTAAGATCATCAATTTTAACATTTATAGACTCCATAATAGTCTTAGTATTCAAGTTGAATACTCTATAAGCACGACTATTCAAAGCATACCCAAGAAAGAGACCAACATCACTTTTAGCATCAAACTTTCCCAAGTGATCTCTATCATTCAAAATATAACATTTACTCCCAAAAGTGTGGAAGTAACTCACATTAGGCTTCTTACCTTTCCAAAGCTCATAGGACGTGTGTTTTGTGCCGGGCCTTCTAAAAACTCTATTCGACACATAGCAAGCAATATTGACCGTTTCGGCCCAAAGGTTTCTAGGGACTTTCTTGCTATTGAGCATGACTCTAGACATCTCTTGCAAGACACGATTTTTTCTCTCAACAACTCCATTTTGTTGAGGAGTTCTAGGTGCTGAGAACTCATGAGAGATCCCCAAACCATCACAAAATTCACTAAATTTAGCATTTTCAAATTTCGTCCCATGATCACTCCTAATGCGACATATTTTCTTAATATCAAGACCTTTTTCATTTTGCACTTGATTACAAAACTTTCTAAAGTAATTGAAAGCCTTGGACTTGTTCCTAAGAAAATAAACCCAAGTGAACCTAGAGTAATCATCAACGCATACAAAAATATACTTTTTGCCATTGATGCTCTCGGTTGGGATTGGCCCCATTAGGTCCATGTGTACAAGCTCTAACGGTCTTTTGGTAGCTATATAAGAATTCTTTTTGTGAGACATTTTGGTTTGTTTACCCAATTGGAAAGGTTCACAAACAATCTCTAGCTTTTTACCAAGACTAGGAAGACCCCTAACAATGCTATGTTTTTCAAGCTTTTTCAAGTCTTTAAAATTCATGTGACCCAAACGTTGATGCCATAAATCAAGCTTGTTGCACTCATGTGCCATATTGCAAGTTAGAGGATCTACATTAAGACAATAGCAATTGTCTATAGACCTCTTGACTTTTAGGACAACATTGTCCTCTTTATCGATAATAGTACACACATCTTTATTAAAGCTAACTTCTTTAAAGATTTCACACAAGTGAGTAATGCTTATAAGATTAGCTTGTAATCCATCAACAAACAAAGTATCACAAAGTTTAGGCAATCTGGGGATACATATAGTTCCCTTGCCAAGAACTTGCTTCTTGGTGCCATCACCAAAGGTGACCCACCCTCCATCCTTTAACACAAGATTCTTGAAGAAATCTTTGTTCCTGGTCATGTTCCTAGAGCAACCACTATCTAGGTACCAAGAGTATGAGGAGTTAACACGTAAAGCATATTGTGTAACTAGACATTTAGATGTGTCTTTTCTAACCCATACACTTTTCACAACATGCTTCTCACTCTTAACTTTTTCATGCTTTGACTCAATGTTAGACTTTTTAACATGCACCTTGACCTCATTGGTCACATTCTCAAAAATATCAAACAAAGTATTATCAACTTTCTTATGCATAGTAGAGTGAGGCACAACACAAGATTTAACAAGCAAGTCATCAACACAATTCTTCTCAACATGCTTTTCCAAGGTCTTCCTAGGTCTAGTTCTAAATCCATACATGGATGATTGCCTAGGACCATTCAAAGACATATCATGAAAAGCATTATCAAATTTGAATTTCCAAATATATTCAAAACATCTAGGTCGAATATGTCTTATCATGTTTCAATGATGACAAATAGATATGAAATTGGGAAATTTACCATTTGCATTTGCTTCCAAAGCATTTGGTCTTCTCACAAGTTTACCTCTTTGAAGAGCAATCCTTGATGCTGCACCTTTTCCTTTTGAAGTTGATGTTTTTTGAATTTGATCTTGTTGAGTACTTTCATTGAACTTCCTTGTTGATGTAGAGGCACCTTTGGTAGCTTTCATTGCTTTACCTTGAGTGAGAGTACCTACATTTGGTTCAATACTTGCTTTGACAAAAATAGATTTATTAGATGAAGGAGTTTCCTTCTCATTGATATAACCCAAACCTCTTTTGTCATTAGGATGCTTACCACTTTTAATGAGGAAATCAACTTGATTAGAACTAGATGACATCTTGTGAATCATCCTATTAGCCTCATCAAGTTTATCATTAAGCATTGTAATTTTAATGGCATATTTTTTCGCGATGTCATCACTAAACCTAACATCTTCACGTGATTTACTAAGCCATTGTTCATACTTTTTCTCTTGAGTTAAGTGCTCACTAAGTTTGACTCTAAGCATGTTTTCTAGCCTTTTAGCACTAACAAGAGAATTATCCCTTTGCTCAATTTCTTGCTTCAAGATTCTAAGTCTATCATTGCTATCTTTCAAATTCATTTCAAGACTTAGAATCTTGTTTTCAAGATCATTAAAATCTTTTGAGCATAGACCATGATTTTCCAACTTCTTATTGAGAGACATATTGACTTTGGATAAGCATTCATTTTCAAGAGTAAGATCATTAATCTTTTTCTCATACAAGTCAATATGTTTAACAAACGAAGCTACATAGGAACACACTTCCTTAATCATGATTATCACAAATAAAGCACAAACACTACAAATAAAAGGATCTATCTAAGTGCGTCTAGACACCTGCTCTGATACCAAATGAAATTCCCTTTAAAGCAATAATGTTTTATACCTAGAGAGGGGGGGAGAGGTGAATAGGTATAGTCCCAAATTCTTCCAATATTAAAAAATGCGAAATATAAGAATGAAATGAATACTTGAAATGATATAGCAATTGTATAGAAAGAATCAATACATGTGAATCAACAATATACAAGAGAATCAATATAAGTGAATATATGGAAGATAAAGAAATATAAAGCGAAAATGAGACACAATGTTTTTGTAGGGAAAAATACCGTAGTACACGTAGCGGAAACGAGACTAAAAATAGATTTAGTAACTTTAAAATTTTTTCCATTTTATGAACCTTAACCCTTTAATTAATTAAACATATATATAATCAACAAAAGAAGAATACCTTTTGTCGCGTGATCCGATTGACTTACGTCGATGGTAATCCGCAAGATCTTCAATCCTAGCACGAACGTGAATCACCTAGGAGCGTGGTCTCCCTTTTTCTTTGAATTGCAAACCTGAGAATGGACAAACAAACTTTTATTTTCTTTTTGTTAGTCACAAAACAATCAAAAGAAGACTAAGATTATTCCGGTCACTTTTGAGTTCTCAATCTAATGATCGAAACTCGCGTGAACTTAAATCGATGTTGTACACACAAGCTTATTGATGAACAAGCAATTAGTGTACCATCAAAGAATAATATATTCACTCTTTTATGTTTTTAGTAGAATAAAATCCTTTCTATGAATTGAGAAGAAGAAGAAAATTGAATCAGGCACCACACACACATTGGCCAAATTCTCTTCCTTTTAGGGTGGCCAAAAATCCTCTTCCTAAAAAGACTAGGGTTGCCGCAAATCACTCTACCAAATAGGAGTTTGTGTTGCACCCTAATTCACTTCTAGTTTTAAGACTTCAAACCCTAATCCAACTCCTAGATATTTTATTCTTTTATTTTGACTAAATAAAAAGACTTCTGATTGCGTTATTTTCTACACAAAGTGTAGCCCCTTTCCGTATCCTTTTGTGTATGTTTCTCGGGTGAAACCGGGGTTTTAATGTTTCATTTGAGGTTTTTGTAGGTTTTTCTGATAACAGGGGTGTTTTGGCTCTAACTGGAGGAATTTGGGCAAAAAGCGCAAATATGGAAAGTCTGGGGGCTTGGATCAGGAAGCGCCGTGGTTGGAGCAAGCGACAGTCAAGCGACAGAGATCCTCCAAGGCCGCCGCTCATGAAGTGCCGCAGTCGAGCAACAGCGACGGAGGAGCGACAGAAACCCCTCAGAGCTGCCGCTCATGAAGTGCCGCGGTTGGATGACCGCGGCAGAGGGGCGACAGAAACTTCCTTCGCCTGCCGCGGTTGATCTGCCGCGGTTGTCCAACCGCGAAAATGGCAACCGCGGCAGAGCGACCCTTCGTATTCCAGAGGGCATTTTGGTCATTTTTGGACCTCCTATAAATATCCCTTCTAGGTCATTTCAAACCAGACCTCCCCAGCTCGAATCATTATAGCAAATTCCCTTCTTGGCTCTCTCCTACACACATCACAAACCCATCCCTCACAAACCACCAAAATCCCACCTCTCTTCCATAGCCATCATCACTTCACCTTTTGAGCAAGAAGAAGGATAGAAAGAGAAGAAGATCCAAAGAAGAAGAAGCTCTCCATATAGTTTTTTCTAGACTCTTTCTCTTTTATTCTTATTTGTAGCCATGTATTTCTTATTTCACATCTATTGTATGGTTACTTGTTGTAATATGATGAGCTAAACTCATAGTGCTAGGATTTGATGAAACCCCACCTTTGACTACACACTTAAATGAATTGATTCTTGTTTTTCCCTTATGTGCAAGATTGTTATTTGTATGGGTGTTTTATGTTCTTAATGCTTTTTAAGTGATTGATCTCCTCTTGAATGACTTTTGTGGTGTGCTATGCACTAACCGGAGACGCACGCCACATGTTCGATAAAATGCTTCCCTATGCATGCTTAGAAAAGTAGACCTACTTAGGCTAGCGTATAGGACTCATTTAGTATACCAAAGTTCGTAATGAACTCATTCGTACATTCCGGGTAATCGAAGGATAGGCTTGGGTACGCTTTGAGTGTGACTCACTCTACTTGACCAAGATTGTGGGTCAATAGAAGGGTGTACGAGTACGAATTACATGAGTATGTTTGGGGTTATACAATCGAGTCTAACTAGAAAGTCAATCTAAGGGTGGGGTGTAGTCAAGTCCTAGCATAATTCTCTCCATTATCACATCCGTGTTTTATTTTGAGTTTTTCGTTTCATTGCTTTAGTATTAGCTTTAAAACAAGATTGTTTACTTTGTTTGTTTTGAACTATCATCATATTTGATTGTTTGAATAGTAATTTGACTAATCAATTTCGGTAATCGGTCACTCAATTCTATGGGAACGAACTTTATTTTCCATTGTGCTACTCTCCGACCTCGTTCTATTTCGAGTGTCACTTGAGTGATAGCCAAATTTTTGGCGCCGCTGCCGGGGATCGAACCCGGGTCACCCGCGTGACAGGCGGGAATACTCACCACTATACTACAACGACTAGGGTTGCTGCAAATCACTCTACCAAATAGGAGTTTGTGTTGCACCCTAATTCACTTCTAGTTTTAAGACTTCAAACCCTAATCCAACTCCTAGATATTTTATTCTTTTATTTTGACTAAATAAAAAGACTTCTTATTTGATTAAATAAATAAAATTAATTATTTATTTTCTTATCAAACAAGTCTTTTAATTTAAGTATACTACTACCAACAGTATAACTCTAGGAATCATATTTCCTAATCAGAAAAGATTTGTTTCTTAATTAAACAATTAATTAATAAATTAATTAATTCTTATTTAATTAAAACAATGAAACAAAATAATATATTAGGTTAAAAAGAAACCTTGCCGCCCCACTCTTATAAATGGGCCATATATTATTTTCTTATTTCATTTAATCCATTAGTCTTTAAATAAAAAGCCCACATGTGAACCAGACTCATTCTTACTAAAAGAAACAAGCCCACATGCCTTTCATTAATATATTAATATAATTGAGCAGCCCATTAAATAAATAATGTGCAAATTATATTCTTAATATATTAAATGCAATTCTAAATGGACCCATAAATTGGTCCGGTAGAATATATCAAGTGATCCATACAAGTCCGTGTGGATTGGGGATCTTGGCGGGCTATCTAAATTTAAGCTTCAATAGACATAACCTAATCACAATCAACAAATGATTCACTTAGGTCCGATCCATTAATTTTAACTCATTCCACTAAAGAGCTAAAATTGAACTCTTAAATAAAGACAGAAAAGGAAGATGTTCCTCTTTCATACCCTAGACAATCATGTTGGAGATAGTGTATCCTCGTGATTAATATCAGTAATCGCAAAGAGTTCATAGACCGCCTATAACTCTCCAAGTTACCATATTTACTTATATGACCACGTTTTGAACTTGGATATTTTGACTTGTCCAGAAGCCATGTTTTCAATAGACACTATCGAAAACTCAACGTTGAGATTTAATATCCAATTACCTCAAAACATCCATATGATGATATTATACTCTCATTTAATAAATGGAGCCACGATGTCCATATCTATAAATGAAGTCCTTTATCGATTAACAAATGAATATCACCAAACTATCGAGGATAGACTATGCGATATAATCGTACTCATTGATAACTCAAATGATATCACTTGCAACCATAAGTCCATCATTTATCTCAGGATTAAGATAGATTCTCCAATTGTCCTGATAATGAAAAGACTTTTATCTACTGACGGTTATAGATAAAGTATTTCATTGTGATCCAGTTCAATGCACCCAGTGCAATAGATTGTTTTGCTCGAAGACACTCCGATGATTTTAGACTTATCATATCTCATTTGATCCCACTCAAATGCTAGCAAAAGAATTCTACAACTTTAACAAGATAAAGGTGCCCAACCTTTAACTTAAGTTGTGAACAATATTCAAGACTAACTAAAGAATTGTGTCTACCACATACATATCTAGATGTACGAACAATTCTTCTTTTCTCATAGTCTTTAGACCTTATGATTATTTACTTTGACAATTATAATATTAAACTATAAATGCTATAAGATTTGTTTAAACCAGAAATCACTTTATTAATATGAAAAAGATTGTTAATTACAATATTACACTCTTGCTATTGAGCATAATCCTAACAGTTTTTACGTGGTAAAACCTCAAAGAGGAAACATCCACGGGTTGAATCCACAACCACCGGCAAAGCAAATCCACTATACGAAAAGGACTTACACACTCAAAGCTATCAACACTATGATATCCACTCAAAGCTATCAAGACCTAATCAACCCTCGGGCTAGTGATTCACAAAGCCTACTCTCTATCCAAGATGTGTCTTACACCTCTAGAGAGCAACTTCCTATCCAAGACTCTCAAGCCTCTAGGAAGATTTCCTTGCTTAGAAATCTAGATCACTAGGATCCTAGTTGAGCTTGCTTAGAAATCTAGATCACTAGGATCCTAGTTAAGCTATCCAAGCTCAACCATCCAGAGTACACAACTCCTTGCTAAGACTTTTGCTTAGTTATCCGGATCCCCTTAATCCTAACTAAGGCTTCTTGCTTGGCTATCAAGTCTTCTTGCTCAAATCAAAGGCTTCAGTCACCTTGACAAGAGACTTCAACCTATTACAAGGCAATAATCTAGGTGATTCAAATGATGAAAACACACACAAATAGAGTAAGTAGATCAAACACACTCTATAAACATGCTTAATGATAATCTAGAATATACTATCAACACACAATCACAAATCTATCTAGAAATCAAAGCATGTTAAAACAATAAGAACAAGATTAGGATATTCAATATATGTCACAAAAACCTTAGTTCTTATATCATAAAATTGAATCTAGAAGATAACATGAAGCACATCATACAATCAATTTCTAGAAGCAAAATCAAGTCTAGCAAAAGTATGTTCAAGAGAGATCACAAAGCTAAACTCAATTAACTAATTAATCATACAACCCTAGCATATGATCTAACATACTTCTCAACATATTTCAACAATCAATTAGAAAGAATCAAAGAGATGATCAAGTGAAATTGAAAGAGAAGAAGTTTCACATACAACCAAAGAACCTCGGACTGAAATCAGAGTGCTGTGAACAATGACGAAGTCAAATGGCTCTACAAATGCTTGGGGTCTCTCGTCGAGACCAACAATTTTGGCTTTTGAATCACTCGATTTCGAGTTCGTATGAAGAAGTTATGATCAAAGTAAGTAAACAAAAATCAAGAACATTTCTGCAGAATTTTCCAATTTGATTTTGTTCAAGTTGTTGGAAATGGAGGGAAGAGAAGGCATTTAAAGGAAGGAGAAGGAGAGCAATTTTGTCCAATCAAAAGAGACCATTTCAGCCCAGTCCCCGTGTGGGGTGTGTGTGCCACACGGGACTAGAGGGCATGTTGGGCCGTGTGCCTCACACGTGGTGGCCATGCCATGGCCTTTGGCCATGGTGCTTCTCCCGCGCACCTCTCACGTTCTTCAGCCGTATTCTGGTATCCGAACTCCGATTTCGAATCCATTTTTGGATTACAAATCATGACTCCCTTATGCACAATGAAGACTATGAAACTTTGACAAATGGTTGAGAATTCATCTCGGAAAATGACGACGAACACTACTCAACGAATGAGAACGAAAAGTATCGTAGTTAAATCGTTTGGACTCAAAACTAAACGAATGAGTAACCGAAATGACCGGAACACAATAAGGAATCAAATAAGATCATGTTCAAGTCCAAAACACAAGAAACACAAACAAATAAATACTATGCAACACAAGCATGCCATATCTAAGCAATAGTGAGAAAACATACAATTCTACAAGATTGTCAACAATGAGATAAATGCATGTGCATACTAAATGTGTGTGAAAGTGTTATACCAAATGTTTGAACTACGATGCAGGGACATACATGTATGAATTGTGTGTGTGTGCACTAACGCCTTGCAAGAGGAAGAAGAATCTTGATACCTTAGCATCCAAGTAAGCGATGTTCCCCTTGAAGACGATATTTGCACAAGATGTTGCTTCTTCATCTTTGAGGCTCCTTTCTTCCAAGAAAACACTTAAGCAACTACTAATACAAATATAAAGAGTTTTGCGATGGAATCAAGCCAATACAAATAAAGGATCTTACTGTAGGGATGCTGAGCTATGGTGGTGCACAAGGATGTCGGATGATCTGAGTGCTGGCAGGCCTAATTTTGTGTTGTGGGAATCACTGAAGAAGGAACTGAAGGATTATTTTTTGCCTTGCAACACTTCCTTATTGGCAAGGGAGAATCTCAAGAAATTGAAGCAGACAGGGTCTATGAGAGATTATGTGAAAGAGTTCAGTTCTTTGATGCTAGATATTTCAAACATGTCTGAGGAAGACAAGTTGTTTAATTTCATGTCCGGGTTGCAGACTTGGGCACATACAGAATTAAGGAGACAAGGTGTGAAGGATATTCCATCAGCCATGGCTGCTGCTGAAGGCTTGGTGGATTTTCGGATGAACAGTTCAACCTCTTGAAACACTGAAAAGAAGAAGTCAGTGGATAGCAAGAAGGGGATGAATAAGGACCGGAAAAGAATTTTGAGGGAAACAAAGAAAGAAGGTGGTACTACCAAGGGAAAAAAACAACAACAGAATAAGGGGAAAGCATAAAGATAGGGGTGATTCATTTGTGGCGGACTTCTTTTTGCAAGAGAATGCCCAAAGAAGGAAAAGATTAATGCAATAATCAGTCAGGATGTTGATGAATAGGAAAAGGTTAATGCAATGACCAGTCAGGATGCTGAGACTTCAGGTGCTGGTCCATCTCGGGTCAATCCACTACAACTGTTGAATACTATCATTGTGGAGAGACAGTAAAGCTACAAGGGCCTGATGCATATGAACATAGAAGCAAATGGGCGCGCGATTTTGGTTATGTTGGATACTGGATCAACCAACAATTTTGTAGCACAACGAGAGGCAGATAGATTGGGTTTGAATCTGTTGGAAAACACAAGTAGGATCAAGACAGTGAACTCTGGGGCAATGCCAGTTCGTGGTCTGATAGAAAAACAACTGAAGGTGGGATCCTGGCAATATAAATGTAGTTTGATGGTGGTACCTCTTGATGATTTTGATTTAATACTTGACGTTGAGTTTTTCGTCAAGGCTAAGGCAATGCTGATGCCTTACCTTCAAGAGATTCTTATTAAGGATGAGGAAAATCCCTGCTTTGTACAAGCATGTTGGGGAAATCAAGATATCAAATAGGGCAAAGACAAGGGGACTATTATTTATGCTAAATGATGAGGTCGTTTGTGTACTCAACAAAATAATGTTTTAAAATGTGTTCGTTTAGGAAACCGATTTTTCACCACTTAGATATTAAATTAGTAAAGTGGCAAGTAGGATTCGTTCCACAGGGAATTAGAGTAATTAGTTGAATTAATTAACAATTCCTAAAATACAAAATAAAGTAAATCATGGTAGTTTGAATGGTGTATGGTTTAAGAAACTATCAAACATACATGGAAAAATAAAAGCAATAAAATGTAAAGAGAATATGAATAGATAGGAATCCAATAACAACAACCTAGATAAGAAAATGGATTAAACAATTAATTAGAAGTCTAGGGAAATGATAGAGTAGCTAATGAACCTTGAGCAATTCATCAATGGTTTCATTAATGCACTATTCACACAATTAAGGACCGATCTCATTCAAAAGTGTTGTTTAGATCGTCACTACGAACCCTATACAACTTCCCACCGCAATGCCTAACCGATTAAGGAGAGGGGGTCACGGCGGGATCGGTTAGTGACGATTGAATGGCCTAGGCAATTGTGGTAGGCCTACCCTCCAAAAGCCTATCCTATTCACCATGTGCTATAATCAATCAAGTGTGTCAATAACTTAATCAATTTTATCACAAATTATCCTACAACATATTGTAATCAATAAGTGTGTCAATACTCATATAATCACATAAGTGCAAGATCTAATTAAAAAGTGAATAAAACTATAATTGAATAAACATAATATTCAAAGCCTTAATAAATACTCATAGTCCAAAAGTGTCTCAAATCATCCACCAAGAGAGGGGGTTTAATTACACATAATCACAAACAAAGAAAGGAAGTAAAATGGAGAGAAATCACCCTTGGGTCTCTCTTGTAAGTTTGATCCTTCCTTGAGCTTCCTTGCTTGAGTCTTGTGCAAAGATTGGGTGTTGAGGAGGTGTCTAGATAGGTGGAGTCAAATGGAAAGTGACAAAGGAAATGGGTGGAGAAGATGGAAAGAGAGGAATGATTTATGTGAAGTAATCTAGGTGTTTATTAGAGAGGAGAATGGAGGGATTAGGAATGATGGAGAAATGAGGTTTCTTGATGAACAAGAGTTGTCAAGAGTTAGCATAAAATGGTGTATTTATATGTTAGAAAAGCTAGGGTATGAAATGGGCATGAAAGGATAAGAATACCCCTAAAAAATGGCTTGAAAAACGTCCATTTTGCTGCTTCTAGAAAGTGGAGGTCGCCATGGCGCCATAGGGTCGCCATGGCAACAGGGAGTGCGCAACAGCTACGAAAACGGGCATAACTTTCTATAGAAAACTTGGAATTATAATCCGTAAACACTGATGAAAAGTAGACTTCCGGGGCTTTCCGAATATATGTAATTCGAAATGTGGTTCGATCTAAAGAGAGAGATATGCCTATTTGAAGATGAATGATCTGCACATACGTTTTACAATTTCAGCCCCTTTTGCCACCAATATTACTCCAATGCCTCTGAACTTTATAAATACCTGAAAACACTTAATTCACACCATTAAATCATGAGATATTGCCCGAGAATCAAGCAAAAAGAGAAGGAAGTGAGGGCCAAAATCATACCAATTTTGGTTCGATCACTAAACAAGTGGACAAGGGATTAAGAAAAGGCCGGATGACCTATATGGCCGCGTTGGTACAGATCAAGCCTGGTGTAATGTTTGAGGTACCTGACGAAGTTGGTGCAGTACTTGATGAATTTTTGGATGTTATGCTAGCAGAATTGCCAAGAGAGCTACCACCAAGAAGGACCATAAACCATAGGATTAATTTGGAGGTAAGGGCCAAACCACTAGCACAAGCACCTTATGAATTAGCAGAATTGAGAAAACAATTAGATGGACTACTGGAAGCAGGTCTGGTGCAACCATTTAAGGCCCCTTATGGTGCCCTTGTGCTGTTTCAAATGAAGCAAGGTGGCTCGTTGCGAATGTGTGTGGATTATATGGCATTGAACAAAGTCACAATAAATGAAACAAATAACTCGGTGTGATCTAATAATAATCTAGAGGGGGGGAGGGGTGAATAGATTTTACCAATTTTACCCAATTTTCGCGTTTAGTCAATTTACGAAAATGCCCCAAACTAGTCAATACAATAACAAGTGTAATATGGTGCGGAATTATAAAAGACACTTGATATTTACATGGAAACCCTCACGGGAAAAACCACGGGCTGTTTAGTGTGCTACACTCGAACCTTGAATCCACTATATGTGTTGAATGATTACAACCTACTCCCGGAATATAATCACACACCTACCTAATTCCGGTATAAGTGAACCTAGTCCAATTGCTTGTGTGACCACCTAATCCCGGTGTCTGACCTAATCTCGGTCTATCACACAAGACTTCAGTTGCTTGCGATCTAAGCAACCTAATCCCGGAAGCTACACGTAAGACTTACTTCTCAATGAAGAGATTACAACCTATGTGAATATATGATGATATTCAATGAGCAAATAAAGCTAGGTAACCTTAGATGCTTATCTAGGATGATTAGATAACAATAAATGAAATCCTAGATGTCAATAGCTAAATGACATGTCATAAAGCTTAGCAAATCATAGATAAAATAACCTAGATGTTGCTATCAAAATACAACACTCAAACATGTCAACACAACAATCTCTATTTTGTATCTAGAATATATTCTAAGAGCATACAAATAATATAAGAGATTTCTTTGATAAATAAAACACTAAACTTAGATGAGATTAGTGAAGAACATACCAAAGGATGTGTGTTGACCAAAACCCATGCAAGCAAGCATCCTAACTATGCTAGAAAATGCTAGATGATATTTAGATGCATATGAGAATGGTTTTGAGTGTATAAAAATGAGTTCTTGATTTGATTTTCTCTCAAATATCTCTCTTTGAAGCTTAGGGTTCTTTTGAGTCAGAGAACTAGCTTAGAGAAATGAGAAAGTATGATATTTATAGACATCAAGAACAGGGTACGTGAAAAGACAAAATTGCCCTTGAAATCACCGATCAGCAGTTTCATTCTGCGGTCATGACCGCATAATTTAACCGCCGAATTGAACCCGAGAAGTAGGGGATCATTCGGCGACCAGATTCAGCGGTCAATCGAAACCGCCGATCAAAACCCAAAAAGAAACCGACCTAAAAATATCTAATTCGACGGTTTCATTCGGCGGCCAGGCCACCGATTAAACCGCCGAACAGAACCCGAGAATAATAAATGCATCAGGTCTAATTCGGCGGTTTCAATTCGGCGGCCTGGCCGCCGATCGCAACCGTAGATCCGATCCAGAGATCTCTGGAATCAAACAGCGGTTTCCATTCGGCGGTCGTGGCCGCCGATCAAACCGCCGTTTCACCACTGAAGGTGAAACCAAAAGAGAAGCCAAGGGCATTCTCCGAAGGCGATCTTCGCGCAAAGCCAAGCACATAATTATGCAAGCGCAGATGTTTCCGAACATATTCGGGAAACGAATTACAAGACACAAAAACACACAACAAGATATAATCAATCAAAGTGTTAGTGTGTAATGTGACATGTGAAGAGTATGCACACATATGCAAGTATGCTAAGTGTGTGTGTGCTTCTAGATCTCTTCAATGAAAACTAAGCATAAGAAATATACCTTTGGAGTGCTTGTCACCTTGAGGTCTTGAAGAGGGCCTTCGAAGTTGGTCTCCAATCACCTAATATACCCTTACAATTCAAACCCCAACTTGTGGTTTGTCCACGAAATAAACCAATCAATAATGGGAATCCTTACAATAAAGAACAAGTACTCAGTGCCAAATGCAGCAGATTTTTTCAATAGATTGTCAATGACTTCTTATTTCACCAAGCTGGATCTCAGGTTTGGATATTGGCAAGTTAGAGTGGCCGAAGGTAATGAGGCAAAGACTATATGTGTGACAAGGTATGGCTCTTTTGAGTTTCTGGTCATACCTTTTGGTTTAACAAATGCTCCTACTACATTTTGCAACTTGATGAATGATGTCTTATATGAGTTTTTTTGATAAGTTTGTTGTTGTATATCTGGATGATATTGTGATATATAACGAGACTTTGGTTGATCATGTGGCTCATTTGAGGAGATTGTTCTCACGGTTAAGGGAGCACAAACTGTATGTAAAGAAAGAGAAATGTGAATTCTACTGGTAAGAAGTCATGTTCTTAGGGCATTGGGTTGGTAAGGGAAGAATTTGGATGGATGAGAGAAAGGTCGAAGCCAACAAAAACTGGCCAGCTCATTCTAAAATTGCTGATTTGAGGTCTTTCTTAGGCTTGACAAATTACTACAGACGTTTTATTGAGGGATACACGAAGGTAAGTCCTTTGACTAATTTATTGAAGAAGGACAGGAAATGGATGTGGTTTGAAGCATGTCAGAGTGCATTTGACAAGCTGAAATTGGCGGTGTCTTCAAAGCCCGTACTGTGCCTACCAAATTTTGAGAAGCCTTTTGAAGTGCATACTGATGCATCAGATAGGGCTCTTGGGGGAGTTCTAGTTTAAGAGGGGCATCCGATTGCTTTTGAGAGCATGAAGTTAAAGGAAGCATAACAGAGGTATTCAGTGCATGAGAAGGAGATGACAGCGGTGATTCATTGTCTTGATACTTGGAGGCACTACTTGTTGGGAACCAAGTTCACGGTGGTGACTGATAATGTGGCGAACATTTATTTCAAGACATAAAAGAACTTGACTCCAAAGCAGGTATGTTGGTAAGAATACCTGGCTGAATTTGACTTTGTGTGGTGCATCGTTCTAGTCATTAGAATCAAGTGGCTGACGCTTTAAACAGGAAGGAAATACACGGGTATGTTTTTACTTTAGCTTCTTTACAATCTAACTTTTTGGATTGATTAAAGCAGCAAGCTGAGAATGATTCTACTTACACTAAACTGAGACAAGAGGTGTTGGATGGTCTGGTGCGAAGATATTGGGTGGAGAACAACCTGCTGTATGCCAAAGGTATTAGGCTGTTTGTTCCAAGTGGGGGTGGGCTAAAACAGGAATTGTTGAAGGAGACACATGATCCAAGTGGGCGGGACATCCAGGGGTTGAAAGAATGGTAGCACTGCTATCTAGGAGCTAATATTAGCCCAAGATGTATGATGATGTAGAAATGTATGTCAAGACATGCTTGGTTTGTCAGCTTGACAAAACTGAGCGAAAGAAACAGGCTGGTTTGCTGCAGCCACTGCCTATACTGGAAAAGTCATGGGTTTCTATCTCGTTGGATTTTGTTATGGGATTTCCAAATGTAAATGGTATGAGATCAATTTTGGTGGTGGTTGATAGATTTTCAAAGTACGCAATCTTCATTGTAGCCCCAAATGAGTGTCTAGTAGAAAAGGCAGTGGGAGCTGTTTTTCAAGAATGTGATGAAGCATTTTGGAGTGCTAGTTGATATTGTGAGTGACAGGGATGCTCGGTTTATAGGGAAATTTTGGACATACTTGTTCAATTTGATGGGTTCAAAATTGAAGTTTTCTTCAGCGAACCATCCTCAAACGGATGGTCAGACAGAATGCTCTTATGGAAGAGTATTTGAGACACTACGTGACTGCAAGTCAAAAGAACTGGTTGGATTTGCTAGATGTGGCATAGTTCTGCTATAATTTGCACAAGTCTTCATCTATTGGTTTGAGTCCAGCAGAGTTATGTATGGGGTTTCAACCTCTAACTCCATTGGAGGTGGCACAGCAGAAGGATAAGGGTTTATGTCCAGCAGCATACAGGTTTTCTCGAGAGAAGACTGAGCTAATTGAAGGGGCCATTGAGAGTTTGGCTATGGCTACGAAAAGGATAAAGAAATATGCTGATCAGAATTGTCGTGCATTGGAGTTCAATGTATGTGACAAGGTTTTGTTGAAACTTACACCACATATATGGAAGAAAGTCATTGACCGAAGGTATCACAAAGGCTTGATTCAGAGGTATGATGGGCTATTCGTGATTAGGGAGAGAGTAGAGAATTTGGCGTACAGGTTGGCTATACCGGATAGATTGAAGATACATCCAACTTTTCATGTAAGTTTCTTAAAACCTTATCATGAAGAAACTGATTATCAGAGTAGGGAATAACAGAGGTGGGCACCTCCTGTTTTTCGGAAGGAGTTTGACAAGGCAGTACAGAAAGTTCTTGACCACAATACAGTGGGAGAAAGCAAACTGAACAGAAGAACGAATTTTTTGATTCTGTGGAAAGGGGAAAGTGTTTCAGATGCCACTTGGGAGAAAGGGGCAACTTTATGGCAATTTGAAGATGTGATCCAACAATACTTGGAGAATCTCCCGATGAGGGCGTCGGCTTCTTCAAGTGCCGGTGGTTTCTTCAAAAGACTAGGGTTTAAGTGACTAAGTTAAGATAGGATTCTAAATCTTATAGTAATCTTTTTGTTGTCACTAGAATTTGAACCCTTGACCTCTTTAAAGTAAATAAAATAATTATTTTATTCCTTTGCTTTTGTCAAGGTTCGAACCTACAACCTCTAATTAACCATTAATAATTCTTATTTATTAATTTGTCAATTAAATAATCATATTATTTAATTATATTTAATTAATCAATTAAATAATTTATTAATTAAATAATCATATAATTTGATTAATTCCTAGAATAATTCAAATTACTTTTGTAACATAATTAATTGGACCATCCAATTCACCGTGTGCCTTGTTATCGATAATCGTGAAGGGCTAGCAAAGGGATCTAATGGACTCATAGTTTTGAGTTCCAATAATACTTAGAAAAATTAATTAAATTTTTTAATTAATATTTCACGATTATTAACCTCAGAGTTATTCCACTAAAAACCCGAGGTTGTACTCTCGTAATTGTAGATGTTTTACACAACCAAAATATCAGTATCCATCGATATAGCTATTTCATATGGTATGATCATCCATAAGTAGTTTATAATTAGAGTTAGGTCATAAAGTCTGTTATACCTCTCTAATTATATATTTTCCTTTAAGTACCATTTATTCTCTAATGAACAATTATATCATTCTTTCCTTTACAGAAAAAGGAGAACACTCTTAATCGTTCAAGTCCTAAATCAACCCTTAAGGGAACTATTTCTTTACTTCTCGCAAGGAGTGAATTCCTCTATTGCGTGCATACCTTCCCAGCCACAAGTCAAACCATGATTCCAAGATACAGAGTTATTGATCGAGAATGCAACTCCGATCTCACCCATGGTATGTCAAGAAACATGATCTAACTTTAAGGAGTCAGCAAGACACTCAGGATTTAGATCACCCATATACAACCATCATTTGTTGATATATATAAATCTCTACATGAAACGGATCTTGGTGATAGATTCATATAGATCATGGCCCAGTCCTATATGATCACATCATATAAGGTGTCTTCATTCTCAAATCATCATATGTGTAGTCTAGGATAAGACCACCATATATTACAGAATGTACCACAACTGTAGATTAACCACAAATGAAGTATCCAGCTTTATTTGCTTTCTACGGACTCTTTAGATTGCACGTGTCAAACTGAATTCCTCTGTATATGACATTCATATACTTAGTTTAAGATTTACATATATAAATCTTGGATGTTTAGCACATATGATATAAACGTATGAGTCATATTTATTGAATTAAAATACTACTTCTTTTATTAATGGATTTATAACATTTACAAATTACAAGCTTTTAGGCATAAATCCCAACAGCATGAGTAAATGATCGGTCTATTTCTATACAAGTTTTAGCTCCCCATTTCCTATTATTTGTGCTTTGTTCTCGAGTGAAATTAGTATTCTTATGTGTTTATTGAGCATGTGTAGGTCTATTCCTTATAAGTGGTGTTGGATCTTATTTTGGAAGAAAAGAAGTCAAAAAATGGAGAAAAGAAGCAAAAAGATAATGTTCTGCGGTCCAGACCGCAAGCCAGGCAAGTAGCTCAAACCTCTGCATAGCCTGCGGTGAATTCCAATGATTATCTGTGGCGTAGACTGCATCCCAAGAAGAAGTTCAAACCGTGGTGCCAACTGCGGTCGTTTCTAGAGATTTATCGTGGGACAAGATGTGGTGCACATACCTTGGAAAGATGAATTCCAGACAGTGTAGAAAAATCAAGTTACGGGGGCCATATCTCCTCCTCAGATTGAACCAGGTTAAGATCTACGTGTTTTCGAAAAGCTCTGGATGTCTAGCTTTCACCACAATTTATTGTTCGTCGATCGGAGTTTTCTAGAGGAAGTTATGGCTGATTTAGTAACCAAATGTTAGAGTTGGAAAAGTCAACTGTGGGCTAGACCGTGGTTTATGCATGATGGCCTAAGTAGAGGCAAATACCAGAGAAATTCCGAGTTTTGGATTGCGGTGGACCCATGGAGTGTCCTAGGCTACGGTTTGACGTACTTTTGGTAAAAACCACTCCGAAATGGTCCAAAACTTCTCAAATCAAATTCTATTGACTCTAGAAGACCAATGCATGTTTGGGAAACTTCCTAAACTCAAATTAGGAGTCGATCATCAAAAGAGAAAATCCAAGTTAGGAAAGAATTTTCATTCCTTGTTTCATTCTACTTTACCACTTGGTGAGTTTCCTACAACAAATCAAATTGAGAGTCTGCAAGGAGAAATCACCTATAAATACCAAGAGTTTCTTCAAGAGAAGAGAGAAATTCTTTATTCAAGATTAAAGTTCGAAGATCTCAGCAGCTCAAAATTAAACCCAACCTTCATAAGACATCCTTCTTCACCATAAACCAATTCCATTCTACACATCCGACTTCATACAAGGAAGAAGACTTGAAGATTGAAGAATCTCTGCCCGATCAACATGGGTTTTCTCTTTATTTTCTCTTCTTGTTTATATCTCGTAGTCATGTGTAGCTAAATCCCATTCTAGGGGATCAATGTGAGGATTCTATGGGTATTGGGTATTATCAATGGCCTATTTTTAGAATATTTATTCAAGTTAGTTTCATTCAAGTTTTAATTGTTTTCAATCTTGATTTGTTATTAAATTGAATGCCACTCTTTATTTCAAATTGGGTGAGAGAATTACTTGAGGATTTGGTTAAGTAAATGCCATGCTTCATAAAATCATGCACTAATTAAAGGAAAAGATTTTATGAAGAGAATGCCACTCTAAATTGATTTCGACCCTTTAAATCTTTGTGCTTAAAAATATCTTCTCCAATACTCTTACTAAATGCCATAGAGGAGTAGAGGATTGAAGTTAAGTGATTGATTCAATCACACTAGAGAAAAGGTTTGGTCCTAACTTGAATAATTAAGCATTAACAAGGTTAAATTGATGATACCCAATTGTTCATAGCTTGACTCTATTGATTCCCTAGTGTCCTTGTCATTCACATTCACTCTCTGGATTCTAGCTATGGTTTGAGATCATAATTAGGTGTTTTACTTTTAAATATTTTAATTTTGCAATTCAACATGATCAATTCGATTCAGTTTAATTTTCATGATGCACTTAGAATAGATTTTACACTAGAGTAATTAGTTTTAACCGATAATCCACTCAATCCCTGAGAACGAACTTTCAAAAAAAATACTTCAATAGTGAATGTATTGACGATGGTGGAGTGTTGGACATTTAGTAAGGATTTGTAGGGCTTGGTGTTGTAGATTTGAGGATCGATGATGGTGGGGTGTTGAAGGTTTGGTATCCCTACCAGATCCCTAATTATTTTTTTAACAAAATTTTATATTTTATATTTTTGTTTTTATTATTTCTACTTTTTGAATTTTCTAAAATTTTATTTATTTGTTTGTTATTTTTTTTTTATCAAAATAATTGATAAGATATTCAAGGAGGGGTAATTTGGACATTTCAATCTCAAAGTTAAGCACACGATTTACTTTAACTGTGCTCAAACTAGGAACGCTACATTACTGTAATTAAGGTAAAAGTTCAATATGGTAGTGGTGTGGTATGGGCAAATATTAGGGTTATGTTATTGAAATTTATCACACACACACACACACAAAAAAACTATGACAAGATGGAAAAAAAAAAAACGTATAAAATTATTACATATTCTATTTTCATTGAAATAGCTAAGATTTTACTATTAAGCTTAATTTTATTATTTTATGTTCTTAAAATATTGACTTATCACATGGAGGTATTAGTACGCACTTGGTAACACAAATGGGCCTGAACAAGTTGAGCTCTTAAGTGCGCACAGACTTGAATTCAATTTTATTAATGGGAAAAGTGACATATAGCTCAACTTATTGGTGCACATTTGATGAGTTGAGCTATATAACTTAAGTTATATTAGTGTGCACTGATTTGAACATTTATGTATATATATATAGTTCATCAATCATATAAATATAATATTTAATATTTTGAGTATTTAGAATATTGTTTTATCAAAATATTAACTATTATAAATTAAATTTAAACTGTGAATAAATTAAAATATTAAAAAAATTATTTTAAAGACACTATTTAGTTTAATTAATCCAAGAAATTGCCACACCTCTTTGTACATACACAATTGTATTTGAGCGGCCTTGTCAATTCGTATTTGCGAAATCGATTATGAGTTTGCCATCAAAATTCTGTTTCTGAGTTGAATTGAAAGACATGCAAAAGTGTTTTCTCCAAGCAGTGCGCCAAATCCAAAACTGAGTGATCACCCCAAGAAAGACATCCCGATTAAACCTGTCACTAGTTTATGAGACAGATTGTAAAACAGGTTAGAGCCCGAAACTATTCACAAAGGAAACTAACATTAAGAGCCACCATTTGGTAACACAAATGGGCCTTAACAAGCTGAGCTCCTCACATTGCATAGTTGCCACATATGAAAAATAAAACATCATGCATTTAACTAAGAAAATTAATGGGTGTACCTACTAAATTCTGAGTTTAGAAACCACAGCCCAATCAGTCCGTGGTAACAATGTCCAGGCTTGATAATAATTTTGTCAATTGTTTTATTATTTTTTCGGAATTTATCACTAAATTAATTTTTATGTATTGAAAATAGTTATTAGATCTCCTCTTCTTAAAACAAAAGGTCTCGACATAGGTTCTGTGGAATAAAGTAACCCTACATATTTATTTTTATATAGACCATATTCTTAAAATAAAGTGATTTATTTAAAACAAATTTCAAATAATAATAATAATAATAATAATAACAATTCCAGCTTATTTATTCTCTAAACGATGCATGAAAATAAAACGAAAATGGATATGAAACAAGGGAGCATCCCTTGTAGAATCAAAGAGTCCGTGACATCTCAATCGGTCCTGTGACATCTAAAATATCATCCCACACTTGATTTGCAAATCCTACTTTCTTGCCATACTTGCTCAACCACTTATCTTATCTTCATTTACTTCTCCTACTAAAACCCCAAAAACTTTTAGGGCATGTTCGGCGGTATTTTTTAGGCCCATTTTTGTTTTTATTTTTCAAAAATGATTTCAAATATATGTTCGTTACCGTTTTCCATTTTGTTTTTCATTTTACTTTCAAAACAAAAACAAAATAGAAAACAAAATCAGTGTTAAATGTGAAAAATTTGAAAAACAAGTTTTAGATGTTTTTCATTTTGTTTTTCGTTTTGTTTTTCACTTTAAATAAAACTCACTTTTTTTCTTTTTTCTTTTTTTCTAATTCTTTCTTCGACTCTCCATCACTGTTCTTCTTCTTCCTCTGCTTCTCTCTTCTTCTTCTTCTTCTTCTTCTTCTTCTGCTCATGATCCCCCGCCAAAGCTAGCTGCTTCACTATGCCCTCAACCTACACACACATATTCACATACACATACACCTAAATAACAAACACAAAAGCTTGAACACCCCAAAAATGATATCGAATTGGATAAAAATTTACCTCGAGAGCGGCATTCTTGTGCATTTTGTAAAGCTTATCGGTGAGATTACGAAGAACTCCAGCTAGAATAACAGAGAGTGCATCTGCCATGTCAAAATCAGAAACCCTAAAAACAACAAGATTTTTTTTCTTCTTCTCTTATATTCTCTCAACGATGACGGTTCGAAATCAAAGTCGTTTACGAATCTTTTCTTCTTTGAATATGAACATATCTCTCTCTAATTGAAATCTGGATCTAGTGAAATTTGGAAAATCGAATCAGTGATAGATTAATTTGATTGCAATAAAATAAATGTGACCTAATTTCCTCTTTGATGACTTTTTTTCCTCTTTTTTTTTTTTTTTCCTTCTTTTTATTGATTTCCTTCTTTAAGTTTCCAAAGTGACAGCTTTTTTTTTTTCCTTATTTCTTTCTTTCCTTTTTGGGTTTTTTTTTTTTTTTTTTTGAGTTTAATCTTCTACTGCTAGTACATGTTAAGTTGTTACAGTAGGATCGATCTGTTGTGAAATAACTATCTTTGCGTTGCAAATATCTTACCAAAACAATAATAATTCAACTCATTATAATTTTTGATATATTTCGGATAACCTACCAGATGGGTTTTTTACATTTTCATATTGGGAATACAGCTTCCAAGATCTGCTACCAGGCACGTTTTTAGATTTCGAAACTGAAACCAAAAACATTGCAAAAACAAAATCAGTTTTAAAAAATGGTACCGGACAGGCCCTTATAATCTTCTCAGTTTTTGTTGAACGGTGTAAAATTTGATAATGGTTGAAGGTTTAAGAGAAAAGTGTAGAAGAAGAAAATTGAAGAGAAACAATAATTATGTATTTCATATGTATTATTTCTTTTGCAGTACATTACTGAGATATATATACAAGAACTTTCCCGTAACAAGAAAGGGAAATAAATATTTACAATCAATCAATTCTAAATCAATCAATCAATTCTAAGTAATTACAATCAATAATTCTTAGTCTAAGTAATTACAATCAATAATTCTTAGTCAATGCAATAATAACAAATTGATTGATTGTAATAATAAAGAAGATTAGTTTCCTATTTTAATACCCCCCTTCAAGTTGGAGAGTGGATGTCTAGAACTACTAACTTGCCAAGCAAAGAGTGGAAAGGAACTCGTACCAACGGCTTGGTGAATATATCTGCAATTCGTTTCTCGTTTTCTAAGAAAATGGTTTTAAGCTCTCCTTTTTGTACCTGTTCACGGACTGTGTGACAATCTATCTTAATATGCTTCATTCTCTCATGGAAAAACGGATTAGCTGAAATGTAAATTGCAGCTTGGTTATCAAAGTAAAGTTGAGTTGGTTTCGGATGAGACATTTGAAAGTCTTGCAATAAGTATCACAGCCAAGTTAACTTGTAGGTAATCAATGCCATGGACCTATACTCGGATTCTGCTAAAGATCGGGACACCGTGACTTGCTTCTTACTCTTCTGGCCAAGAGATTAGTGAGTTGAAGAGGCCGTTTGTGCTCAACAAAATACTATTCATATGTTCATTTTGAAAACCAATTTTCACCACTTGAAAATCCACTTAAGATATAAAGATTAGTAAAACGGTAAGCATGGGATTCAGTCCACAGGGAATTAGAGTAATTAGTTGGATTAATTAACTAGTCTGAAATGCAATAAAGTAAAACATAGTAGTTTGGATAGTGTATGGTTTGAGAAACCATCAAACAATGTAAATTAAATGTAACAAAAATGATAGGGAAAATAGAATGCTTAACAACCTAGATAAGATAATGGAGGTTTAATCAATTAATGAGGAACTAAGAAATTGATGGAATTTCAAATGGATGTTAGGCACTGCTTATCAAGCTACCTTACTAATATGAACCATTTGTAGTCTTAAGTGTGAATTGGCCGTCTAAACAAAACCTAAACACTTCCCACCAATATGTCTAATTGATTAAAGAGAAGGTGTAAAGGTGGGATCAATTATGGACAAACCAAGGCTTAGATAATTGTGGTTGATATATCCTCCAATTATCTATCCTTTTTACCTATGTGCCAAAACTAATCGAGAGTGTCAATCCAATATCAATTGTATCACAATTTATCCTAAACAAGATTATAATCAACTAGTGTCATACAAAGTCAATCATATAATGAATAGGATCTAAATACCAAGTGAATAGAACATAAAAGTATATTCAAATACAATATAGCTTAAACAAATACCCGCATCCAAATGTTCCTCACATCAAACCCCTAGATTGGGGTTTAGTTACTCATAGTTACAATCTAAAGCAATATAAGTAAAAGAGTAGGGAATCACCCTTGGGCCACCTTTTTTAGTGCTTGATCCTTCCTTGCCTAGTTATCCTTATGCAAAGAATGTTAGACGAGGATATGTCTAGATGATGGATGTCTAATGGGTAGTGACAAGGTAGAGAATGTAGAGAATTAGAAGAAAGGAATGGTTGGGTGAAGGTAATCTAGATTTGGTGTTGAGTTTGGGATAGAAAAGATGAATTCAAGTGTAGAGATGGATGAAGGTGAGTTAGGGTAAAATAGAGGAGAGGAATGCTTTCTAAATCTCTAATTTTCTTGCTAAAAGAAGAAGCTCCTTTCAAATTGGAGAAGAAGATCCTTTATAGTGGCTCTCGGATATGTACTGTAATTGCCAGAAATGTTGATGTGGCATATGTCACGGTTGCGTTTTTATAGTTTTGGAGACAGCAACGCTACAGCGGCTAACGATTATACGATCTTTGATCTGGTTGTCATGGTTAGTTTTCATCTTTTTTACGGTCATGAAGACAGTGACACCTAAAAAGCAACACTTGGATTTGAGATCTCAAAAGTGGTCGCTGTTTGTTCACACAATGACATAATATCTGATTGAACTCTTCATCTTCTTCTTCTCGATCATGGTTGTGGCTTCATAGTGACACCATACCGTGACAACACTCCTAATTTATTTAATCAAGATTTACATCTCTCAGTCGCGGTTATGCTTCAGAGTGACACTAGAATAGCGACAATTCCTTGGCTTTGATCTTCAATGCTTGAAGCTCTTTATCGCGGTATGCATTTGGCAACACTAAAACAACGATAATGCCTTGTTTTTACCTTTTTGCACTTTTTGTATCAAATTCTTCTTCATCTTCAGAAATGCCCTTGTGGCACTAATAATTCTAAAACACTTGATTAACATAGTACAAATACGGGAAAATGCCTGAGAATCAAGCGAAAATAGTAGGAAATGGGGGCCAAAATCATATCTATTTTGGCTCGATCACGAGTTTCCAAGAAAAACACAGTATCCCATGACAAACAGCCATGTATTTGAACAACCTCCATAATCTGCATCACAATAACCTATTATTTATAGTTTCCATGGGAAGGAAACAATAGACCTTGACCCGGCGCATTCTTCAAGTAGCATAATACCCGGTGGACGGCTTCAAGATGTGGCTTTCCTGGTTGTTGCATGAATTGACTAAGTGTGTTGACGGAATAAGCGATATTTGGTCTTGTAATGGTAAGATAGATCAACTTTCCAATTAATCTACAATAGTATGTTGGGTCATTAAGCAACCCCCCCTCATTCGAAGCAAGCTTCAGATTCTGTTCCATGGGAAATTTTACAAATTTAGCACCGAGTAGACCCGCTTCCTCAAGTATATCGAGTGTATATTTTCATTGGTTAATGGAAATTCTTGTCATAGAACGAGCTACCTAAATTCCAAGAAAGTATATTAAGAAGCTGAGGTCTTTAATTTGGAAATAGCCGCCCAAAAAATCCTTCACATCCCGTATTATCTTCTTATCATTGTCTGTGATGATCATATCATCAACATAAAAGAGAATAGCAGTCAAGGAGCCATTACAAACCTTAGTGAACAAAGAATAATCTGCTTGCGATTGTTTGAACCCCAACTTCTGAATTGCAGAAAGGAATTTATGAAACCAATTGCGTGAAGCTTGTTTTAGTCCGTATAAGGATTTATGTGGTCAACAAACCAAGTGTTGCTCCGCTATCGACGAAAACTAAGCGGAGGGGTCATATAAACCTCGTTTAAATCCCCATGAAGGAAAGCATTCTGGAAATCCATTTGGTGAAGGGACCAGTTACAAGTAGAAGCAATGGCCAAGAGACAGCGAAAAGTAGTTAACTTAGCCACGGGAGCAAAGGTCTCTGTGTAATCATGTCCTTCTCATTGTGTGAAACCCTTAGCCATGAGAGGAGCCTTGTATCGTTCAACTGACCGCTTTGAATTATACTTGATCGTGTACACCCACTTACAACCAATAGGGCGATGATTGAATGGTAATGGAACCATGCTCCAAGTCTTATTTGCTTCAAGATCGGATATTTCATCTTCCATGGCGGTAACCCATTTAGAATCCTTACATGCTTGCTTATAGGATTTTGGCTCGACCGGATGAGAGACAACATTGATAAAAGATTGATGAGTAGTAGAAATATGTGAGTATGAAATGTACCTTGATATTGGGTGACGCGTGTCGAACATGGTTGAAGAAGACAAGAAGCTTGGATCAAGTAGATTAGAATGGCTTACCTCATAATCTCAAAAATGTGAGGGGAGACGGGTCATACTAGAGGATCGACGAGGTGCTTCAGGTATCAGGTTGATAGGCTTGGAAGTAAGGCCAAGTTGATTTACGCCGTGGCGTGGTAAATCCGATGCCACAGTGTTGAGCTCATGGATTTCAGGCTCGTTGTGGGTCTCAGGATGAGCGTCGCGGTCTAAAGTGGTAGGTGCCGTGGCAAGGGAGTCTTGGGAGGTTATTTATGGGTCGAAATGGCTGTTTAGTGGTAGGGGTAAGACACGTTCATCATTTTGGTCATCGTAGGGGTTATCAGAGATAAGAGAAAATGGAAAATTAGTTTCATGAAACACAATATCACGAGAGACAAACAAGGATTGTGACTTTAAATCATAAACCCAATATCCTTTTTGTCCAATGGGATACCTAAGAAAAACACATTTCCGAGATTGAACATCAAATTTATGTTTAGGTGTAAGATTAGTGGCATAACATAAACAATCGAATGTACGAAGATGGGCATACATGGGTGGATTGTTATGGAGATGATGGTACGGTGTTTGGTAGGATAGAAGTGGAGTGGGTAAATAGTTTATCAAGTATCAGGTTGTTTGTAAGCTTTCCCCCAAAAAACGTGAAGGCATTTTAGCTTGAAAACGAAGAGATCGTCCCACGTTTAAGAGGTGCCTATGTTTTCATTCTTTGACTCCATTTTGTTGGGGTGTATATGGGCAGGAATGTTGGAATTGGGTACCATTTTCTCAGAAAAATGTTTGAAGGGCTAAAAACTGTTTCCCATTATTAGAACATAAGGCTTTAATCCCACAATTAAATTGATTTTTTACCCATGAAAAGAAAATTTTGAGTAACGATTGAGTTTCATATTTAAAACTCATAAGAGAAATCCAAGTGTATTGAGAATAATCATCAACAATTGTTAAGAAATAATGAGCTCCTGAATGGGAATTTATTTGATGAGGACCCCAAATGTCATAATGGATTAAATCAAAAGGTGCAACAGAACTTATTGCACTAGATGGAAATAACAAACGGGTTTGTTTTGCTAAAGGACAGACATCACAAAAACACTTAGAATCAAAGGTAATTTTTGTATTAGTTTTAGAAAGTGCATAAAGTGGTGTTGTTGATGGATGCCCCAAGCGTTGATGCCATAAGTTGGGGTTGGAATTGGTGTGATGAACTAGGTATGGTTGGTGGTGAGATCTGAGGTAATATAGACCATTAAGTTTCTTGCCTAGGCCAATCATTTTTCTCGTAGCCATGTTCTGCTTCATACAAAAATCAGGAAAAAAAGGTCATACTACAACCCAATGCTCTAGTGAGTTTGCCGATTGATAGTAAATTGAATCTAAATTTTGGGACATAAAGAACATCATTTAGAGTAATGTTTTTGATAGCATAGTAGACCTAGAACATTCAATCTTGGCTTGACCACCATTAGGTAACTGAACTGAATTATGTCTAGCAGTTGTCTTATCTTTTGTTGGCAATATATTAGAAACATAGTGTGTAGCTCCACTGTCTATGATTCACTTGGCACAATAAGGGGATGAATAAGTACCTGATGTGTTCACAAAAGATAGGACATTACCATTGTTCTTTCGAAGTTGTGTCTTAAGTTGGTTGTACTCTTCAGGAGTGAAAGTGGTGTTGGTGAAGCTTTGTGCCTTATAATTTTCTTCAGTTGTGGAGTTGTTTGCATTGGGCCTTTTTCCTCTTGGCTTTACATCCTTGCCATATAACTTGTGACCTGGTGGAAAACCATGAAGGAAATAGAATTGATCGGTAGTGTGATAATCCTTGTTACAATGAGAGCAAGTTTTCTTGACTTTCCCGGTGGCAGTTGACTAATCCTTCTACTACAATTGACTGGATTTTGGTGAATTTTTAGAGGTTTGCATTGCTGCATATCCTATACTTTCATGTTGAGCAACCACATCAGTCTATCTTTCTTGCTGAAGCACTAAGGCATGAACCTTACATGTGTCTAGGAAGGGACTCATCATAAGAACTGAACCCCGTGCGGTGGCATATGACTCATTGAGTTCCATCAAGAACTGCATGACCTTTTCCTTCTCCTCATGCTCAACAAGACCTTTGATAGCCTCACAACTACAAGAAATTGAGTTGTGATAGGAAGCTAACTCATCCCAAAGTGACTTCATCTTGGTATAGTAGAAAGAAACTGATTGTTGGCCTTGATGTAATCCTACAATCTCTTCTCGGATTTGATAGATTCAGGAATCATTCCTTGTTCAAATCTATCCTTCAAATCTCTCCATACTTCTTTAGCTGTATCTGCATAAATAATACTACTAGGAATATTAGGTTGAACCGAATTCAAAATCCAGGATAATACCATATGATTGCATTGCTGCCATGCCGAAAATTTGGGGTCGGTTGATGGCAGTGCTTATATCATCCCATCAATGAATCTGATCTTATTTTTGGCAGTGTTCTAGTAAATGCTAGGCGCTAGTCGAGCAGTGGACCAGCGCCTAGGCGGATTTCTAGGCGGCTGGTTTTTTTACATGGAATTTTTTTTCCATACCTATAAAATCAAATCCAAAAAAGCCCACTTTTTAATGTACTAATAAATAATAATCTATAAATTTAATATAGTATATAGTAATATAGTATATAATTATATATTATATTGTTATTATATAATGTATATACCCCTTGCCACTTAGTTAACCGACTTCACTCCCACCAATTCTCCACTTAACTCATTCCTCTCTCTCTCTCTCTCTCTCACCACCCACTCGCTATTTATTTTTTATTTTTTATATATAAACCCATAAACACTCACTCTCTCTCTCATCAAAATCAAAACTCTCCAAAAAGAAAAGAAAAGATGGCTCTTGAAGTTGTGAATAATTCTCCTACAACAGCAGCCACTAGTTTCAACAACTATGAAGATTCTAATTGGGCCAAAAGAAAGCGATCAAAGTAGTCTCTCCTCATCATCATTCTGAAGAAGAGTACATGGCTCTCTGTTTAATCATGCTCGCTTGTGGTGGTCGTTGCAACAATCCCACCACCATTAATTGAGAGGTGGTGGTCAGCGATGAGAGGTGGTTGTGGTCGACGGCGAGAGATTGGTAAGGCAGGTTTAGATTTTTGATTTTTTTTTCGTTAATTTTAGTCTAGGGCTGTGAAAGTGTGAATCAATCATGATCTGGAAAAAAATTGGGATTTCAGGGTTTTTAAAGGGCACAAAACGGTGCTGTTTTATGAAACGTTTTTTTTTTTTTTTTTTTTTTTATAAAAAAAATTGTCTAGGCGGATCAACAACTTTGACCCCGCCTAGCCCGATTAATTGGGTAACTCGACCAAAAAATCGGTCAAAGTTGGTCGATTTTTATTTGACCGCCTAATCTAGCCGAACTGGCCGCAATCGGGACGACCGGAGGCCGCCCAGAGTCTCGACGACCGCCCAGACCGTTTTTTCGAACACTAGTTTTTAGTACTCAAAGAAAATCGCATCGTGCGGCTCCATTGTCTATAGTTGTCTCCTGCAAGTGGTTTCGAAACCAAAACGAGACCCGGGTGATCCGAATGGTGCATGGTGAAGGAATCCATATTGTCTGTCATCTTCTTCATTGAAACAATTTTGTCTCCTTCTTTCTCTTGTGCAGTGGAAGTTATGTTTAGAACCGATGGCTCTGATACTATGTAAAATTTGATAATGGTTGAAGGAAGAAGATAAAAGCATAGAAGAAGAAAATTGGGGAGTTCTTATGTATTATTTCTTTTTGCAATAAATTGCTGAGATATATATACAAGAACTTTCCCGTAGCAGGAAAGGGAAATAAATAATTACATACAATCAATCAATTCTAAGTCAATCAATCAATTCTAAGTAATTACAATTGACGCGCTCAAGCCTATTCTAATAAAACTACTAATGACCTACCCTAACCTACCTCGGCTATACTAAATAGGGTGCGCGAGTGTTTCACCCTTTGTAAGTGCACAAGTCGTTCAACTCGTATAGGGTGCACAAGTACGGGTTATCGTTCCCATGAGATAAGTGATGAGCCGTCGTGCACTCACAAAAATGATATAATTTTGTTTAATCTTTGAAAACCCTTTTAAGCCACTTAATCCTTTAAAATGTGATTTGATAGCAAATGGTAAGCAAGTTCGTTCCACAGGGATATGGAGTGCTAATTTGATAGATTGACTACTCTTGGACAAGTAAATGTTTGATAGATGTGTGGTTTCAAAAACCACCAATGCTAACTACTAAATTGAAAATACACAAATGTTATGAAAAATAGAATACTCAACAACCTTGATAAGAATAGTGATGAAAACAATTAACAAGATAGCTAGGGAATAGATTGATTAACAATTGAATGTGGGTGATGCCATATAGCTACCTTAATGTACCAATCTCTTTATGTTAACCACTAAAGGCTTAGATTAGTGGGGTTGATATACCCACCACTAATCTATCCTATTCAATGGGTTCTTAATCACACAAGGAGTGTCAATCCACATATGAATATATAACATATTACTCCACTCAAGATTGCAATTAACAAGTGATATACAAGTCAATTACATAATGAATAGAATATAATAATTTGAATGAATAGAACACATAAGAGATTCATTACAAGCTAAAGCTAATACCCACAACTAAATGATCCTCAAATCTATCCCCTAGATTAGGGGTTTAGTTACACATATTAGCAATAAATGAAAAGAAGTAAATAGTAAGAAAATCACCCTTGGGCCTCCTTCTTTAAGCTTGATCCTTCTTCTCCTTAATGCTCATAAATGCAAGGAATGGAAGTAGAGGATATGTCTTGAAGTGTGGATGTTTTGGTGGAAAGTGACAAAGGAATTTGGGTGGAGAAATGATAGGAGAGGAATGATTTAGGGAAGTAGTCAAGGTTTGGTGTTGAGGTTTGGATGGGATTAGATAAGTACAAGTAGAGAAATGGAGGATGAGGAATGGTGTGCCATGGATGAGAAAGCTAGATCTCAATGTAAGCAATTTCGTGCTCTCTCTAAGGTCTAGATCCCCTCTGAATATGAAAGACCACTCTATATATATTGTCTCTTGAATGTGTACCGATAACTGTTTGATTCGCTGATGTGGCACAAAGTTCGCCATTTTGTCGCTACAGCGACCCTAGTGTGTAAAACGGTTAGATGAAAAGGTGGCCATGAACATCATCTTTTTCGCCATATAGCAAGTGGCAACCATGAGCAATTTGTGATGAGGTCGCCATTTGCAAGGGGTGGTTGTCATGACAACCTCATGGCGACCATGAATAAAAATGGGAGGTCGCCATTTGCAAGGGGTGGTTGTCATGTCAACCTTATGGCGACCATGAATAAAAATGGGAGGTCGTCATTTGCAAGGGGTCGTTGTCGTGACAACCTCATGGCGACCATGAATAAAAATGGGAGGTCGCCATTTGCAAGGGGTGGTTGTCATGACAACCTCAAATGGCGGCCATGATTGATGCATTTTTGCAACCTTCTATCGCCATGGCGACCAAATGGCGACCTTCTGAAGCTCTGAATAATCCTTTGTTGCCATGGCGACCATGTGGCATCTTCCTCTTGCCTAAGTAGCGAAAATGCCCTGTTTCTTCCCATTTGTGAGCCTTTTTGCACACAAGTCCTCAACTTCATCCCAATTGCTCTTGAAACCTGATAAAACCTGAAACACTCAATTTAACACCATTAAACACGGGGAAATGCCTGAGAATCAAGCAAAAAGAGTCGAAAATGAGGGCCAAAATCATACCAATTTTGACTTGATCAATAAGCAGATTTAAACTTAAGTAGCTAGAAAGCAATAACACATGTAACTAACTCTAACAAATGTCTATTTAATTAACTAAGATGATGAAAACTTTAACTAAGCTAAGATGAGAATTGATTAAGACTAATAACTACAACTTCTTGGTTCAAATACTAGATTAAAAGATTGCTAAGGGATAGATTCATTCAAGTAATAACCTATTAGCTAATCAATAATACATTAAGCTCATTCACAATGATCTAAGCATGCATCTATTCATGACAAATTATAAGGCACTAAATCCTTCACTTTAATCACAACCTAATATTAGAGGAGTGATTTAAAGGAGGTTTACTCAAAGGTGTTAGTAAAGATTCACAAGGTTAGTACATCTCTACCACATAGATGGCATGAGTGTCATATGTATAAATGGTCATTATTGCATATTGAATCTTCAAGCATATTGTGCATTCAATGAGAGATGAGTGGTTGTGACAACCATCATTCATAAATAAGATAATAAGCACACATACAACTTGAGAAAGTGAAATAAACATGATTGATTACATAGCAAGGTTATTTACAAGAATTACATCTAACCCCTAACAAAGAGGGTTTTAGTTACACATAGAATCAAAGTAACAAGGAGATACAAATGAAGAAAACATCATCGGTTGGTGACTCTTGTGATAAAGAATGATTCTCTTTGTAATCCAAGCAACAAACTCTTCTATGCATACTTGAAGTAAACTAAACTAAGGTACCAAAATGAGTGTTTGGTTGCCTAGAAAAGGCCAAGAAAACTAGCTTGGCTTTTCTTTTCTAAGAGAAATCCTCATTAATGTCTAAATTACTCTAAGTGTGTTTTTTTGTAACTAGTAAGTGTGTAGTGGTTTAGGACATTAAATAGAGAAGTAAGTGAGATGTGATGTGCATAGGGGGAGGCCTTCCAAAAACAAGTGATGGTCACTTGGTCGACATTTAAGGCTGATTTAGGAAGGTGGATGGAAAAGGGATTGATTTGATTGGTTTTGGACAAGATTCGATCCACCCGCAGCTTGTCAGATGTCTTCGCGGGAATGTTCCTCGGCTTTTTTCCAGCGGTCTAAATTCACTGGGTGATCTTTCCCTTTCTACGCGGACTTCTTTAGTAGGATTATTCTCTCCAGGAAGTAGGTCTGAACTCCCTAGATGTGTCCATGGTTTTGCATGACGACTTTGTTCCCGCGAGGCAGAAGATCTAACTCGCCAGTCATAGATGTGAAGTTCTAGCGGCTTCCCTTCAGTAGCTTCATTCCCACTAGGTAGAAAATCTGAACTCGCTGGAAAAGCATTTAAAGAGCCCGTGGTTTCCATGTAGCTACTTAATTCCCGCAAGGCAAGGAGTGTGAACTCGCCAGTCATCCCTGATATTCCCCATGGCTTTGCGTTGCTAGTTTGTTCCCGTTGGGTTCGTTTCGTGAACCCGCGGTGGCAGAGAATCACCTCTTTTCTGCCTTCTTTGCCTTCTTTTCATCACTTTGGACCAAAATGCCTTTGAAACGCCTAAGTTGCCTGAAAACACTTATTTACAACGTTAAACACCTAAAATGCTCGGAAAATGGTTACAAAACCCAAGTAAAGGGAGTGTTAAATGCGAACATTTGAAGCGCAATCAATAATCAATCAATTTAAGTCAATGCAATAATAACAAATTGATTGATTGTAATAATAAAGAAGATTAGTTTCTTTTTTTAACAAATGGTTACTGAAATTATTTTTACTATGTGGACTTGGTCCAAGATGGTTAGTGAAAGTTTTAGTGAAAGTTTGTTCCTATTTTTCTGTTTATGGTGTCAGTTAAAGATTGAGCTGGTTGTGCTCAACTTAGTTGCTAGTTTATGATTATTTGTTGCTTTGTAAGCCTATATATAGGCATGATTGAACATTGAATAAATCATCTAGTGAAGTATTATTTTCATTATTGCTTTCCCTTACAAAATAGAGCAGTGATTTTTTACTCTTCCAACGATTTGAGGTATACTGGTTTTAGAGAAAGGTTTCTTTCATATTAGGCGTAGTGAGTGAGTTAATAAAAAAATAAAATTAGATTAATGGCAAGTAATGGAGGTTCTTTAAACATATCCTAGCCACTCATTACCATTTTTAAATGGGAACTATGCGAGGTTTAGAACGGATTTGGCTATTATGTAGTGAAAAAAAATCACTTCATGATGCAATGATTTTTTTTTGGTAAAATTTAAATCATTAGATGAAATAAAATTTGATCCAATGGTTTATATAAAATATTTAATAAGATAAATCATTTTAAAACAAAATAAAAATAAAAATGGGAAACCTATTAGATCGGTAATATCCCATTCTTCTTCTCAAAGCCTCTCTCTCTCTCTCTCTCTCTTTCTCTCTCTTTGCTCCTCCTCACCCAAAAAACCCTAGCGACCTCAGATCCAGCAGGAGCCACTCTTTCGTCTTAGCTTATTTTCCCATTCTAATTTCCAATCATGACGAATGTCGATCCTGAGGTGGCCACGGCGGCGTAGCCGACGAAGAGAACATTCAAGAGGTTCAGCTTCAGAGTTGTTGATTTGGATGCACTTCTTGACAATCTACTCTCTCTCTGTCTCTCTGCTCCCCCGCACCCAAAAAACCCTAGTGGCTTTAGATCCAACATGAGCCACTCTCTCGTCTCAGCTTATCTTCCCATTCTAATTTCCAATCAAGGTGGATGTCGATCCTAAGATGGCCATGGTGGCGCAGTCGATGAAGAGAACATTCAAGAAGTTCATCTTTAGAGGTGTTGGTTTGGACGCACTTCTTGACAGTCTACTGATGAGCTTGTCAAGCTCTTCCCTGCATGTGCTCACACTTGCTTCGTATCTCCCTCTCTCTTACCAGATCAAGCACTCAAACCTTGCAAGGTACATCCACTGTTGCTAGTCTTTTTGTTTTTGTATTCCATGGAGTTCAATTTCTGTTTAGGTTTTTCATTTTTTGATCCGATTTGTAACCTATCAATTTTCTGGAATTACTTTTTTTTTTTCTTCAAATCTGATCATATTCCTTCTTCAAGTTTATGCTTTTCACTCTTTTTTTTAGAGTTCCACTTAAATGGCTTTCTATCATTTATTGATGATTGAATCTTTTATATCGTTATAATTAGCGAGTCATTAATTACTCTTTACTATGTTTGATATCTTTTTTTTTTTTAAAAAAAAAAAATTGTGGTTCAAAATGATGTATCAATTCTGGGTTTGAAGTTCTTATCTACATTTCCTTGGTATTGAAGGATTTGATCGCTTCCGGGTTTATTTATACGGAGTCGTATTGTGCACAACTTTATTTATTTATTTATTTATTTTTGGCAGCTGCAAGATCTTTTTAGGCAAGATGGTGATGATTGACAAGCCACTGTACCCCATTGCCGTTCTAATTGATGAGCTCAAGAATGAAGACATTCTGCTTTGATTGAACTCAATTCGGAGACTCTCCACGATAGCTTGTGCCCTCGGGGAGGAGATGACTCGGAAGGAGTTGATCCCATTTTTGAGTGAGAATAATGATGACGACGATGAAGTGCTTCTTGCAATGACAGAAGAATTGGGGGTTTTCATTCCTTATGTTGGCGGTTTGGAGTATGCAAATGTGTTGCTTCCACCGCTCGAGACATTGTGCACGGTTGAAGAAACTTGTGTAAGGGAGAAATCAGTGGAGTCATTGTGTAGGATTGATGCTCAAATGAGGGAACAAGACATGGTTGAGTATTTTATCCCATTAGTCAAGGTATGTTTGTAGTTTTGATAAGTTCCTATTGTTTTCTTTATGTTGTGGTACACTAGTCTAGTATTATGTTTTTGAGGTATTTAAATGATGTTATTGGTGTAATAAGTAAGTAATATTATAAAATAGAGGCATTGCATGCATACCATTTGAAATCCTCTATATTTCAAAGGAAAACATGTGGTAAGGGAAGAATATATTAGGATAATGTAATTTAATTCCTATTTTAGCATTTAGTGGTTTGTTCACAAATAATGCTTGAGAACTTTTTAAGTAATCTGCTTGAACAAGGTGGCATTTAAATTTTAAACCATGCTATTTTAAATATGATTGCTTATTATATATCATCTTAATAATATTTTTCCATGTCTTCTTTCCATCATTATGTTCACTTATGATCAATTTAACATATGGTATTGTTTGGCGTTACTAAAGTAGAATAACTAAATATTTTCTTTCACCTATTGTGTTCTCTAATTATTTAGAGACTGGCTACTGGAGAGTGGTTTACGGCTTGGGTTTCCTCATGTGGATTGCTTCATATTGCTTACTCAAGTGCCCATGAGGAATTAAAAACTGAACTAAGAACATTACACAGGCAGTTGTGTCAAGATGACATGCCCATGGTTAGGAGATCTGCTGCAACTAACCTTGGAAAATTTGCTGCTACTATTGAAGCTGCTCATTTGAAGGCTGAAATCATGTCTATATTTGAGGAACTTACAAATGATGATATGTAGATGTAATAGTGTATTTGTTCAATTTCATTTTTTGATGAAGTAATTATATGTTGTTCATCATTCTTATCAGATATTGTTTTTTAGAAAAACATCTATCGATAGATGAAATCTGTATGCAACTTTTCTTCCTTCAATTTATCATGTGACATGCGATTGCTGTCTACATGTTAGGCACTAAATGTTAATTGGGTGTACACTGTTAATGGTTAGATAATAATGGGGAAAAAGTTGATACCCCTTCTGTAGTAACTGCTCATATACCCTTATCATAGAAAGAATAAGGAGTTAACCTATCCTTACTAATAGTATTTTATTTTCTAACTAAAGCTGTTCCCCCACCACCCAGTTTTTTGTTTCTTTTGATAAGAAAAAACATTATTGAAATAGTAGAAATTGTTATGATTTTTCCTATGTTTTAAGGATATCTATGAAATACATTCTAGTGCTTCTTCTTAAGTACACAGTTTGGTTAATCAATCAAAGCATTACAAGTTTCTTCATCTTACTAGGGAGGGGGGGTTATAAAATTACTTGTTTCATTTTTCGTTATAGGCGATTAATATGATATTTCTTGAACGCATCTTAATTTCAGACCAAGATTCAGTTCGATTATTGGCTGTTGAGGGCTGTGGAACTCTAGGAAAGTTGTTGGAACCCCAAGATTGTGTGGCACATATTCTGCCTGTTATAGTTAATTTCTCGCAGGTAAAGATATCTTATTGTTGGCACTCTTTCTTTGTGTCTGCCCTTCCTGGTGGATATTAAATACCTGTAATTGCGAATTGCCAAATTGTCTTAGTTTGTGAATTGATTGAATCAACCCGCATTCTTTAGAGCTTGAATGCATTTAATTGTTTTTTTTTTTAATTATTATTTTTTTGGTTTTTTTAACTCTTATTGCCTCTCCGTTTCTGTAGATTGATGGATTGAATCAATTGAGAAATAAATATGTTTCGTTTGGGAAAATGAGAGGCAAAAGCCATTGCATTTGATGTTACGTCCAAGGTTAATTTCCTATAATTTCTAATTTATTCGAATGCTTGTTTTTCAAATTATTTATTTATTATTTTATTATAGTATTTTTACAAGTAATGGCTGGTTGAAGAATGATGGTCGTCTTTTATATATATATATATATATATATTATTGTGAGAATATTGTAATTGTATTGACTACATTAGTAACTTGGATTATTTTTTTGTAAGGACGTTATTTGTTTGCTTTAATGAATTTCAATTAATCCAAAATGATGTATGATTTTTTGGTACTTATTTTGTATGTATTCAGTATCTAATATTAATTACTATTATTAATGTATAGAAGAACAACTTAAAAAAAAAAAAAAAAAACAACTTAGTATTTTTAGTTCAGATCCATTATTGGATTCCAAGGGCATTTGATCATAAAGTGAAGAGTTTTGGGGTAAAAGTAAAATATTTGAAAGATAGGAGCAAAAGTGAGTCCCTAGTGCGAAATGATCTTGCATACAAGTCATGTCAACGACCAGAAACTTCGTCGGGTTCTTAAAGCAAGATTAAGTCGTTTTGAAATGTAAATAGTATACTTATTGAAATGAATGTATTCATTTTAACACATTTTATTTATAAACCCACTTAAATTATTAACACAACCATTTTTTTTTTAAAAGGAAAACTTAATGCTTAGAGGAATGGATATAAATGATAAATGTTAGGATAGAGTAATGCTTGCAGTCATGGCGATAGAGTAATTAGAGTATCCGAACGTATCAAAATTACCTTCACACTTTTTTAATAGTTGAACACAATTGATAAAGCTTCATGATATTATAGTACTTTGAAACTTGTAAATTCCTTCTCAAAAGAATAACACATGATTTTTTTTCTTTTTTATTTTTCAGTTGTGTGAATAAGTAGGTGTTTCCAAGTCTGTTGATGGTATTATAGTCATTCAATTATCAATACGATTATATCCTCATTTTTCCCTTTCCATGTTCACAATTTGCAAATCATATATTTCATAAATAAATAAAAGAGTTAGGACTTGATTTATATTGAGCATAATTATAATTATCTTTAAAAAAAAAAAAAACATATGATTCAATATTAATTCGGTTTCAAGTTTTGAATAATAAAAAATGCATGTCAATATCATGTATATTTTAGTTTGGGTAGTTTACAAGTAAAATTTAAAGAAACCATGAAATTGTTATCGAAGCTGTAAATGTAATTACCAAAGCCGTAAACATAATTTCTAAAGCTGTAGAGTTAGTTACAAGTAAAATTTTGAAGAAACCATTCAATAGTTACCGATGCCGTAAACATAGTTACCAAAATCGTAAATGTAGTTACAAGCAAATATTTTTTAAGAAACCTTTAAGTAGTTACCACAGCCATAAAAGTAGTTACCAGAGCCGTAAAAATAGTTACCGCATCCATAAAAGTATTACAAGCACATTTTGTGGAAGAAACCATTAAGTAGTTACCATAGCAATAATAGTAGTTACCGCAGCCATAAAAATAGTTACCAAAGCCGTAAAAGTAGTTACAAGCTAATTTTATGGAAGAAACCTTTAAGTAGTTACCAGAGCCGTAAAAATAGTTACTTCAACCGTAAAAGTAGTTATAAGCAAATTTTGTGGAAGAAACCCTTAAGTAGTTACCGCAGCCGTAAAAGTAGTTACAAGTTAATTTTGTGGAAGAAACCCTTAAGTAGTTACCACAGCCGTAAAAATAGTCACCACAGCCGTAAAAATAGTTATCGCAGCCGTAAAAGTAGTTACAAGCAAATTTTATGGAATAAACCCTTAAGTAGTTACCACAGCCGTAATAGTAGTTACCGTAGCCATAAAAGTAGTTACTAGAGCCGTAAAAGTAATTAGAAGCTAATTTTGTGGAAGAAACCCTTAAGTATTTACCACAACCGTAAAAGTAGTTACCATAGCCGTAAAAGTAGTTACAAGCTAATTTTGTGGAAGAAACCTTAAGTAGTTACCAAACCTGTAAAAGTAGTTACCACAACCATAAAAGTAATTACCACAGCCGTAAAAGTAGTTACAAGCTAATTTTGTGGAAGAAACCCTTAAGAAGTTACTAAACCCGTAAAAGTAGTTACCATACCCATAAAAGTAGTTACCAAAGCCGTAAATGTAGTTACAAGCTAATTTCTTTTAAGTAGTTACCAAAGCCGTAAAAGTAGTTACCACCCCCGTAAAAGCAATTACATGCTAATTTTGTGGAAAAAAACCTTTAAGTAGTTACCAAAGCCGTAAAAGTAGTTACCACACCCGTAATGGTAGTTACTAAAGCCGTAAAAGTAGTTACAAGCTAATTTTGTGGAAGAAACCTTTAAGTAGTTACCAAAGCCATAAAGGTAGTTACCACAGCCGTAAAAGTAGTTACAAGCTAATTTTGTGGAAGAACCCTTAAGTAGTTATCGATACCGTAAAAGTAGTTACCATGGCCGTAAAAGTAGTTACAAGCAAATTTTGTGGAAGAAACCCTTAAGTAGTTACCAAACCCATAAAAGTAGTTACCACACCCGTAAAAGTAGTTACCGTGGACATAAAAGTAGTTACAAGCTAATTTTGTGGATGAAACCCTTAAGTAGTTACCAAACCCGTAAAAGTAGTTACCACCCCTGTAAAAGTAGTTACTAAACCCGTAAAACCAGTTACCATACCCGTAAAAGTAGTTACCAAAGCCGTAAATGTAGTTACAAGCTAATTTCTCTTAAGTAGTTACCACCCCCGTAAAAGTAGTTACATGCTAATTTTATGGAAAAAACCTTTAAGTAGTTACCAAAGCCGTAAAAGTAGTTACAAGCTAATTTTGTCGAAGAAACCCTTAAGTAGTTATCAAAGCCGTAAAGGTAGTTACCACGGCCATAAAAGTAGTTACAAGTTAATTTTGTGGAAGAACCCTTAAGTAGTTATCGATACCGTAAAAGTAGTTACCATGGCCGTAAAAGTAATTACCATGGTCGTAAAAGTAGTTATAAGCTAATTTTGTGGAAGAAACCCTTGAGTAGTTACCAAACCCGTAAAAGTAGTTACCACACCCGTAAAAGTAGTTACCGTGGACGTAAAAGTAGTTACAAGCTAATGTTGTGGATGAAACCCTTAAGTAGTTACCAAACCCATAAAAGTAGTTACCACACCCATAAAAGTAGTTATCACAATCGTAAAAGTAGTTTCAAGCTAATTTTGTGGAAGAAACCCTTAAGTAGTTACCACACTCGTAAAAGTAGTTACTAGAGCCGTAATAGTAGTTACAAGCTAAAATGGAAGAAACCCTAAAGTAGTTACCGAATCCGTAAAAGCAGTTACCAAAACCGTCAACATAATTACCATGAAAAAAATATTATAAAATAACTTCATTTATTTTAATATAAAAATTATTAATTATTAATTATTTTTTAAGATTAAATAATTTATTATTATTATTTTATCTGATTTTTATTATTAATAAAGTCAAATCAATGATTATATATTATTATTTTAAGAGAGAAAACCAAAACTAACCATTAGAAATATTAAACTTTTGTTACTAACCAATTTGAAACTTTAATATTTAATAACCACTTTTTAAAAAAAATTTCAGTGTATGTTGGTAAATTAAAAGAGTGCCCCTGAAATTAGTTTTTTTTTTATATATATATTTTTTATTTTAAATCTCAAACTTGAAATCATGGCTAAAAACTTGAATGGTGAAACTTGAAATCATGACTAAAATGAAATTTAAAACTTGAAATCATACCTAAAATACAATATGTGAAACTTGAAATTATGCCTAAAATGCAAATATGTGAAACTTGAAACCTTTCTTCCCCAAATTCCCCAAATTCCCCAAATTAGTTTTTTTTTTTTTTTTTTTTTTTTTTTTTTTGTTTCCCCATTTTTGCAGATCACATTGCCGACGGAGGGGAGCTTTGACAGCCGTGAATCTCAGGAGAATGACATGCGAAGTTCAATCCCAGGCGAACAGCCGTAAAATCCCAAGCGAACGGCGTACGAAGTTTCCTTCGTTTGCATAGCAGCAGCGTGACAACGCCACCACTTCGTTCTTGCAGCAGCAACATGACAGCATTGTCGTCGTTGGCGATGAGGTCCGGCGATGGCGCGAGGACTTCCGGCAGTGTTTGACTGCGATGGCGCGACGACTTCCAGGGAAAAGAGAGAGAGATCGGGGAGAGAGGGAGAGGGAGATCGGGGAGAGAGAGCAGAGGAGAGAGAAAAGAAAGAGTGGAAAAGAGAGAGAGAGGGTTTGGGGATGATTTTTATATGAGAGCTTTTCAGTAATTTCTCAAAAAAGTTGTTATAAACAATTAAAATTTCGTTTGTGGTTAAAATCGAATTTCCCATAATATTTATGGCCATTCTGAGTAATTTCCACAAAAATAATATAAAAATGTTATAAAATAACTTCATTTATTTTAATATACAAATTATTAATTTTTTATTATTATTTTATCCGATTTTTATTGTTAATAAAGTCAAATCAATGATTATATATTATTATTTTAATAAGATAAAGGCAATAGCAGGTTTGAAACCTGTATGCTTACTGCGGTACACTATTTTTTTTTTTGGCTGCATGATGCAGTGATTTTATTTCACTGCATAGTAGCCTGTCCTGGTTTAGAACACTTAAATGAAGACTCTTTTTAAGGCTCAAAAGATTTGGGACTTGGTAGAGAATGATTATGGTCATTGACTTTCATGAGAAAACATTAAGGTTAGGGTGCACCCTAAAAAATATATATATTTTTACTGATCATTAATGATATAAGAAAATTGTATTAATTAAAAATAAAGATACTCTTAGTCAAGAATATATAACCAGATTTACCATATAAAATATATATTCTAAAAAATACAATGCTAAAAGAAATCTAATTTATTACTTTCTTAAATATTATAATTTATTTGATTTTTATATTTGATTAGTTAAGATGGACCTTTCACATCATATAGGAAAATAAATATACACTTATGTTACTATTTACTAATAAATCTAAAAGCCAAAAAAAAAAATTAAAAAAAAAATTAACTTAACAAGCATACATCTAAAGTTCAACCAAAACAAAATGAAATTCATTAAATAATATTATTAGTTTATAACTTTAAAATTAGAATAACCAATAATTAGATTACTCCTAAAGTTTTATAGACTAAAAATTAAAGTAATTCTAAAATTTCAATACAAAACAAAATATTAAATTCATAATATTTATAAAAACATGGGTACGTATATTGACATTTATAAACCTTATTAGTACACCCATATCTAAAATTTAAAAAATAAATATTACTATAGACACTCATCCTAATGCCAATAGTACCCTTATTAAAATAAATAAATTCATTTTAATACATATTATTTATAAACACCAATTTATATAAAAAAAAATTCATTGTTTTTGGAATCAAATATTTTTTTAATGATGGTCCAATTTACTTTTGGAAATATCTCGAATATAGAAACCTTATAAAAAGAAATACGTGGAACCATATATGAGGTCAAGAGATTTTCAATATGGAATTCTTTTATTTATATAGCTATCTTAAAAAATAATTCTTATTGATATCTATGGTTATCTTAAAAAAAATAAAAAATTATTGATTTCTACAACTATCATTAAAAAAATATATTTTGTTTATCGATAGAGTTCATAATTATACATAAAAGAAAAACAAAAACAATAAGGGTTTATTAAAAGGTTTTTTTTTTTTTTTCTTTTTTTGAAAGGTAAGTTTTTTTAATAAAAAAATATAGTTGAAGATATGAGTGTAATTAACGAGTGTATATAGTATTTGGTTTATTTTTAATTAAAGTAACTTGTCCTTTTGGTAAATTTCTATTGGGATATTTTTGTAATTAATATTTTTAATAAAATATGGGTGTATTAATAAGTTTTATGGGTGTCAATATAATTGGAAAATCAATTCTTGATGTTAATAAAGAAATTGAGTCAAATTTACTTAAATTTGAGAAATGTTGAGATAGATAATAATTATTAAAGTAAAAAAGAAAAGAAAAAATTATAATAACTCATGTCTCATGAGTCGTGAAGTCAGTTAAAATTAAAAGTGCAACAGTGCACTCTTCTACAGTCTGCTCCTACAGATTTAAATGTGATATATATTAATTATTTAATTTTTTTAGAAAGGCTAGGGTGGGTTCCCTAGCCCAGCCCTAGCCCCTAGTTCCCGTCTCTAATTATGATGATCCAGACGAGGAACCAAGTTGAAAGAAAACATTCCATCAAAAAAAAAAAAAAAAAAAAAAGTTGAAAGAAAACAAAAAGCACTCAAAAGTATTATTCCACATTCAACAAGCTGTTCGTGACAATTTTTTCAATAATTGCAGTAGCAACTACATGTCTACATCTAAGGAAGCTTGGAATTTACTCAAAAATGAGCATCAAGGCTCGTCAAAAGTAATTACAGTAAAACTTCAATCCCTTCGTCGTGAGTTAGAAACATTATTCATGAAAAACAATGAATCAATTAAAGATTTTTTGTCTAGACACTACTACAAAAATGTTAAAAGACATTGGTGATTTACATCTATTTTTAGGTAACCAATTTAAAAAAAAACTTTTAGACATCGGTTCATAAAAAACTGATATCTTAAATATTACGGTTTGTAAAGACAACGGTTTTTGGGAAAACCGATATTAAAAAAACAAAAAACTTTTAGACATTGGTTCATATGAAACTGATGTCTTAAATATTGCGGTTTGAAAAGACAACAGTTTTTAGGCAAACCAATACGGATTTATTTTACAATAAGATATCGGTTTCCCTTAAAATTGATCTCTTAAATAATTTTTTTTTTTTGGATAAGTAAAATTTTAAATTTAATAAATTAACTTTTAAATCATTTATTTTTTAAAAATTCAATTTTTTTTTTAAACAATTTATTTATTTTGCACCCTCTTGTTTCATACTAAGAGATATGTTAATAATTCAATTTCCCAAATAAATTAGGAATCCGAACCTTACATTTGTTTATTATATTGTAAGATGCATGTAGAGAAATATCTCCCTTGTAGTGAGAGGAGTTGTATTCCAAATCATGCTTATTATAATTAATGTCACTAGTCTCTTATAGAGTATTGACCCATAACTCGACTATACACGTTTCAAAAAAAATATAATTTTATTAAATGTTCCAATAACTATTTTTTTTAATATATGTCTATAGTAGAAATTAGAATTTTGATTAGTTGAGTACATTTAAATTTATCAAGCAAGTTATTATTATTATTTTTTTCTCTCTTCTTCTTCTTCTTTCTTTCTGACAACTCATATAGGTTATATATAAATATTGTGCAATCAAATCTTGTAGTCAAACGGTAAAGGCTTACCATTTTGATTTGAGATTTCAAGTTCAATTCCTCATAATGACAATTAATTGTCATAATTATCAAAGGTGGGGCTAGATGGTGGAGCGACCTGACGGTGGGATTTATTTTCGTAATACATCAGTTTTACAGCATCGGTTTTATATATAACCGATGTGTTCTAAAATCATTTACATCGGTTCAAAACTGATGTCGTTAATGCATTTTTTTCTACATAACTCAAATCTACATTGGTTACAAAATTTTGAAAAACCGATGTCTTCCATATAAAATAATCGATGTCTTTGAACTTTTTGTAGTAGTGAGAATAATTACAATTGTTGGTCAAATGAAAACATGTGGAGAAATGCTTATTGATCAAACTGTAGTTTCTAATGTTTTGAGGAGTTTTTATCATGTGGTAGCAGCGATTGAGGAATCAAAGGATTTATCAATTTTTTTTTTTTTTTTTTTCATTTGATGAACTAATGGGTTCTCTACAAGCTCATGGAGTCAGAATGAAAAGATCAATTGAAAAAAAAAATGAAGAAAAGGCATTTGATTAAGTGAAGGGAGGGGGGGTCAATTAAAGACATGACAAAAAAAGCCGCAAATAGTGGATTTCATGACCAAGGCCGAGGCAAAGGTAGAGGAAGAGTTGCTGGTTTTGAAGGACAAAGTTAGTCATACGGTGAAAACAGAAGCAACAATAATGGAGTTCGATATCATTATTGCAACATAATAGGGCATATTGAAGCAAACTGCAAGAGTTAAGAAAAACAAGATGTTGTTTTAAGTTCTTGTTACATAGAAGAAAAACAAGAAGAAAAACAAGAAGGAGTTCTTGTCATTCTTGCTACCAAGTCGGGCATGTTGAAGCAAATTGCTGGAGTAAAGAAACACAAGCAAATTACATAGAAGCAAGGCAAGAGGAGAGTAAGTTGTTTATGTCTCATGTTGATACTTATACTCCAAATGATGTCTAGTTTTTAGCCGGTGGATGTTCAAATCATATGTCTGATATTTACAACCTTGGATTAGTAATTCTCGAATTTAGCCCTCAAATTATTATGTTGTTCGGATTTATTCCTTCTCAATAAGTTGTCTTTTCTTATCCATATTTATGAGTGGCTTGACAGAAATGCCCTTAAAATTTCTTTTGTTGACTTTATATCCATCATCTTTAATTATTTTCTTTTCCTTTTTTAAGTTTTCTCTATCATCAATTTTAATAACTTGAATTTCCATCAATGTTTTCTCTCTCATTCATTCATGTTTCTCTCTCTACAATTTTCTCTCCCAAATACTTTCTTTTTCTCTTCAAAATATTGTTCAATCTCCTAGCCGAAACGATTCCAATGGTATATTATGTGCGAAAATCTAATATTGTTTGCCCCTTCAAAAGTCATTTGTAAATATTCAGTTTCATGTTTGTAAGGTTTTAGATTTGTATTGACTTGATTCCATTGTAAAACTCTTTTTAATTGTAATGTTTAGTTGCTTAGGTGTTTCTTGGTTGATATGAGCTTCAAAGGAGAAAAGCAACTTCTCATGCAAAGATTGTCTTTAACAGGAAAAGCGCTTACTTGGATACTCAGGTATCAAGATACTTCTTCCTCTTTCATGGTGTAAGCGCGCACGCGCACACACACATTGTATACATTTGTGTCCATGTGTCATTGTGCTAAATTTGTATAACACATTCACACACTTGTTGAAGTATGCACATGCATTAGACTTAATTTGTCAAACATTATAAAATTGCATGTTCTAGGACTATCTCTAGGAAATGGCATACTTGTGTGATCTTGTGTTTATTATTTTTTTTTTTTGTGTTTTATTGTTTTGGACTTGAAAATGTTCTCATATGATTTCTTGTTGAGTTTTGGTTATTTCGGTTACTCACTCATTAGTTTTTGAGTTCAAACTAGGAAGTTACAATACTTTACATTCTCTTACAATGCATTGTCTTCGTTGTCGTGTATCGAGTCGAATTCATAATCTTTGGTCAAAGTTTTGTAGTCTTCCTCATGTGTTATTGAGTTATGATTCATAATCTGAAAGCAGATTTAAATTTGGAGTTTGAGGCTGGAGAACGGTTGAAGAACGTGAGAGGTTCGTGAAGGGAGCGAAGGAGAAGATAGGTGGCGAAGGGCCAACCGCCCTCTCTCCCATGGAGGCGTGTGGCCACCATGAGAGGGACACCTCTTTGCCTTCCCAAGGTGGCCACGCACCTCCACGGGAAGCATGGTTGGTGCTGGCTCCAATCGAATTCCCTACCTATATATTTCAAATTTGTGATGAAATCTCTCACAACTTTTGCATATTTGTTTTTGTCTTAACTCTCTCAAATAAACTCTGAATTGAGTGATTCAAAAGCCAAAATTTTTGTTCTTGAAGAGAGGAACAAGTCCCAAGCATTTTCAAGGTGAAAATATGTCACATTAATCCTAGTCATCTAATCTCAGTTCATGGTTCATCATTTTGTTTGGTAATCATCTTCTCTACATTTTTCTTATGATCAACTTTATGGATCTACTTATTTGATAGTTGAAAAATGTTTAGAATGCCTTTGATTGCAATTTAGACTTGTTTGATTGATTGATTTTTGATTTGAAGCTTTTGTGATTTTGATTGAACATCTTTTAAGCTAAACTTGATTAACATGAAATTGATTCTAGAAATACTTTGTGTTTTGAGCTTGATTTTTGATTTCTAGATATAGTTACATGTTCTAAGAACTAAGATACTTTGTTTATGATATTCTATAATCTAGTTCTTGTTTGATCCACATGCTTAGGTTTCTAGATATATTTGTGGTTGATTTGTGAAAGCATAATCTAGTTTCTCTAATTGCATGTTCTTAGAGTTCATTTGATCTACTTGCTTTATTTGATTGTGTTTACATCATTTACATCACTTATATCATATTGCCTTGTAAAAGGTGGAATTATGATATTGGAGTGGATTCTTCGATTTGAGCAAGTAAGTCTTGACTAAGAGTAAGGGGCTCCGAATAGTAAAGCAAGGAAGTCTTAGCAAGAAACAAGTGGTTTCGGTAAGTCTGAGCAAGGAAGTCTTGGCAATAAGCAAGTGGCTTTGGTAAGTCCGAGTAAGGAAGTCTTGGCAAGAAGCAAGTGGCTTCGGTAAGTCCGAGCAAGGAAGTCTTGGCAAGAAGCATGTGGGTTTGGTAAGTCCGAGCAATGATACTTTCTAGAGGCATGTGATGCGTCTCGGTTAGAAAGTAGAGGCAATCTTTTCATTAGTAAAAGACCTAAAGGGTGGGATAGAAGGGATATTCAAGAGAGAGTGTTTCATGTGATTTGATTGCTTTTGAGAGTGTACTTCTTTCCAACTAGTGAATTGAGTGTTACTAGTGGTTGTGGATTCAACCCGTAAATATTTCCTCTTCGGAGGTTTAACATGTAAAAATAACTTGTGTTGATTTTCGCTTTAAGTTTCTTTACTTCTATAACTTGTATTGCTTATAACACTTGTGTAATTTGAACTCATATTGTCTTGTTAAAGAAATCCATTTGTTAAACACACTAAGTGTATACAACTTTGTTGTAGTGAAAAAGAAGTTGAAGAATTTGGGCCTATACCTATTCACCCCTCTTTAGGTATATTTACACTACAATTGATTAAGAGAATTTCAATGTTGAAATGCAACATTACACGTTGAGATATTAACATGATTACATGGTGAAATACCAAAATGATTACATGATGAGATATCTACATGTTTACAAGATGAGATGTCAACATGTTTGCACGCTGAAATACGAAAATGATTACACGATGAGATATCCACATGATAATTATATGATGAAATACCAACATGATTACACGATGAGATACCAATATGATTACACTATGAGATACCAAAATTTATTTTTCTTAAAAATAAAATTGGAAAAAAATCTCTATTTATGGAGGTATGTTCCTAAATCTTAGACCTTTATTTTTTAAGATCTAAACAAAAAGAAATTCAGATGACCTCCATTGATGGAGGTCGAACAAAATGGAGGTTTGTTAGACTGATTTAGAAAAAAGAAATCACTCTTTCACGAGTGACCACTCTTTAAACGAGCACCCGCAATAGTACGGAGCCAAGAGAGTAGTACAAAGGTGAATAAAGTTCGTCCCACGAGGATTGATGAAATCGATTACCACAATTGATTGATTTAGTTACTATTTAGACAAGCCAATTTTTGATAATAAAATTACACTACTTAAATCAACTAGATTAGACTACCGCTAATGCAAATAATAAAACAAGACAATGTAAGTAAACTAAGCTAAACCAAACACAAGCAAGTGATTGTAATACGTATGAGAGATTAGACTAAGACCAAGATTCCACCTATCCAATCCTTAACAATTTTAGGCACACCATTGAAGTAAAATATGCAAGTGATTATGTAGATTCGTATGCCCTTAATTAGTCTCTAACCTCTCTCAAGTGATAAAGACAACATTCATATGCACCAATAACCTATTTCTCAATGGTTATCCAAACTACACACAAATTCATTAAGCATAATGGCACACAAATGGAATCCTACAAGCTAGCATCGCATATTTCTATCTTACTAGACTTGTATCGGGCATTTCGTCGAGCACGTTGTGTGCTTCTCCTCTCGGTGCTTCACACAACAACCAAATATCAACTAAGTGTTAGCTAGGCACCTAGAAGCATTAAGCAATTGAAATACACATACATAACACAAGCAATGAAGATAAAGTGATGGCCTTTACTATTAATTCATGGAAAAGGTCTCATCTTGGCCTTAGCCAAGATGGATTTAGTTCATATTACAAATGATGACTACAAAAGATGTAAAATAAGTACAAGCCATGAGAAAGAACAAGTAAAAGTAAGAGAGAAAGGTTTAGAGTAAACTAAGTGAAGAGCTTCTCCTCTCTTTGCTTGGATGTGCTTGGCTTCTTCTCTTCTTGACTCCTTTTGCTCCAAGGTGGGATTTTTATGGTAGATGAGGGTGAAGGAATGAAGTGGTGAAGAGGGATTTGTATTTAGATGGTGAATTGATGGAAGTGTTGAGTGATTTGGTGAAGGATTTGGGTTAAAAATGTGTTCTTGGGAGGTTTGGAGTGAAATGAGAGTGTTTGGAGCTTCAAGGGTCGTGGTAGAGGTGCTTAGAAATGAGCTGAAGGGAGGTTTTTATAGTGTGTGGAATTAGGGCACGAAAATCTAAAAGTAGTTGAGCTGGAAAGCCTTGGCGCTGGTGTGACGCTGGTGAGGTTGTGCTGGTGACCAACGCCTGCCACCAGCACTGGACCAGTGTTGCTTCTCTGCCCCAATTGCGCTGGTCGGCGCTGGTGGACCAGCGCACGACCAGCGCAACATCTCTGCCCGATGTGCTCTGGTGGCAGCGCTGGTGGCTTGCGCTGGTGACCAGCGCTGCCTTGCCTTCAGCTCCACTTGTTGCCCCCCTTTTTCACTCCAATGACTCCCATCAAGCTTGATCTCCTTGGGATTGCTATAGGAAGCCTGCACAAGCTTATTAAACCGTAAAATATGTTGTTTTACCCAGAAAACAGATGTAAAAGGATAGGAGATGGGGATACACTAAGTGTAGAAATATGCATTATCAAATACCCCTAAACCTATCTTTTGCTCGTCCCCGAGCAAAACCAAAGCAAGCAAGACTAAAGTAAATACAAAAAATAAAGAAAGGAAAACACCACTTCCGTGGGTGACACGGTGACACTTAGCACGTGCCATAAGCCTTTTAAACCCCTAGGCGATCCCTAGTGGACGAGTGAAGTCTCGTGAGGGCCTACAGAACGGTACCCACAAACGTGTTTTCTACCGAGCCAACTAAAGATGAGATGCAACATTGGGAGAACCAAAAAGTAGGCACAAGCATGCCAAGATCATTTAGTGCAATCTAGAGGTGTGATAGCCAAGGTGCTACAACACTAATGATTGCAATTCCGGACTTCTTAGTGAATTTAGTATCAAAAGCATCGCACACAAGAGTCATTAGATAACATTTCGCTTTGACTTTAAGCCTCTCTTGGGTTCTCTCATTATTTTACCACACCGAACCTAGGCTCACTCATCAAACATATGCGAGTTGGAGTTTATGCACAAAGAATTTTCAAAATTAAAACGCATATGAAAAGTTATCAAGAACGCTCAAACTTTCATGCAAATGAACCTCAAGAACGAAATCAAGCATTAAGAATGCCCTTGTTTTCAAGCTAGACTCTTCCTAAAGATCAATTAGGACTTCATTTTAAGTGCACGTGAGGTTGGATGGTGATGGAGGGGTTAGGAGGATATGGAATTATTGGTGAGCTAATGATCATGAGGTTTCTACTTGATGCACATTTGAACCCCTTTTTAGCGTCTAGGCAATTTATTGACTACAAGAATTTTGTACAATTTGTAGTTGCTTAACATTGAGGGCAACTACTTTTTTCTTTCATCTTTTTTTTTTGTTTTTGTTTTTTGTTGTTGAAGATAAAGTGTAATAGATAAAATGTAATGAATAATAAATAATGGCCTAAGTACACGCGACTTGGATCTATTTTCTTCTTAGCTTCACTTTTCATGCTCTCATGATCATTGCTGTGGGGTGGTTTAGTGTTTGGGTTTGATTTGGTAAATATGTACAAGGGTGGATATGGTTATAGAGTTTAGTGTGAAGGTCTACATTCTTTGGAAAATTGAGCACACACACAAGGCTTAAGGATGTGTTTGGGTCATTTTTAGTGACTAATACACATTGCCTACATCATCTCTAAAGGTATGAGTCAAACAAGCCAACAAGGGAAACACATGAGGCACGAATGCTAAAGATAAATTCTTTAATGCTCAATGCAATGAAAAGAGGTTCTTTTTATTATGCCTAATATCTACATGATGAGTGTTTAAAGAATAAGAATAAAAATCACTCTTGTGGACGCAATATTTGGGCAATGAAGCTCACATGGGTAGCCTCCACTAATGATCTAAACATCTCAAGTGCGCTACCTCATTCACTAAAACACATTTTGAGTCCGGTAGGGTGTGTGCAAGCAATGTGGTGCAGCTTTGACCACCACGGCCTCCCTAATAATGCATGGCAACAAAAGTGCCTACAATGGCTCACCCCAAAGGCATCTCAACAAGCAGCCCTTACTGCTCAAGATTTTTGGCTCTAAAATGGTAGAAAAATAGATAAAATTTGGCTATAAGCCCACACAATCATGCAAAAGAAAAAAAAAAAAAAATCTTCAAATAACACACAAGCCAATCATGCAAACCAAACATAAAACCCAAAAAATTGGTCACTAATTGGCCGCACCCCCAAACCTAAACAAAACATTGTCCTCAATGTTCGCACATCAAGAAAAATTGGACAATGTAAGCTTAGAAGCGGGAGGGAAGCCAAAAGGTAACCCTAACACAAACCAAAACTAAAAGCTAAGCACAATACAACACCACAACCTAAACTACAAGCAAAAGGGAAAGAAAGCTAAATAAACAAATGAATAAACAAGCATGCAAATATTATATAGAGAAAGTAAAGGGCAATAAACCAAAAGAAAGTCAAACACTAGAATTCCAAGATAAAATATGCTAAAGTAACAATAAGTACTAAAACAAGAAACAATTAAAGTACTGAAATAAGATAATGGAGCATGATGGTATGAACTGGGTGGTCTTGACAATCCTACTGCGCGGGCGCCTTTCCTTTCCTCATCCTCTCAACATCTGCAGGAGTCATGTCATCAGGCACCTGGTCCTCAGCCGAAGTCCCTTGCTGACTGGCAGGAGGAGGTGGTCTGCTGTGGTGCTGTCTCCTCTGATAGGTCTGGTACCCCAGCTGGGCCCTCACATCAGCTACATCAGCTCTAATGTCCTCAATCTCCGCATCCTGCTCCTGCTGTACAAATAAGTAATCACCCAACTGCTGAGAGAGGGAATCTATCTTCTTCTCCATGCGCTCTTGGGAGGACTAACTCGTCTTGAAGGCATTCACCAACCAATTCAGCTGGTCCATGATCTGGTTACTCCTCTCGGGGCTATCTTCATTCCCATTATCACCATACTCTTCAAAGTCATAATCCTCCTCACCCGACTCCTTAGGACCGGAGTCTCTGCCTAAAGGTCCCACCGTCCTTGGCCTTTTCGCCCTTCTAGCCTTGCTCACAGAATCCGTCCATGAACGGAGGCTCACAGGCGCCCAACTGCCATCAAGGATGTCATCATCACCATACTCTATAACTCCTAGATTCCTACACAGTTGGGTGATTAGGCAAGGGAAGGGAATGGGTTTCTTGGCCTGCTTCTTCCTTTCTTTGACGTCAAAGTCCCCCGCGTCATTGATTTCGGCCTTGATAACCCTCCCAATGTCCATTGGGGCCCTAGAGATGAAACAAGCTAACAACTCGGCCTTCATGACTGATATTGAGCTGATGTGGGAGACGGGCTTCAAGGATGCTGAGATGAACAGGCTTAAAATGGCTAAGTCCTTCGGCAATTGAGATTGCTTCAAAAAATTCTTCCTATCCCATCTGTCATCCTCATTCCCCCTCAGAAGGCTTGCTAGTTGCCTATTGGATCCTTCAAACACTTCATACCCTAAAGGTAGGTCATCTTGGGAGATCGGGACTGTGCTAAAATAACCGTTGATGATGCTCTCTGTGACTTGAACCTCCACCCCCTTAACCAAAACTGCACCTTCTAAGTAAAAGGTCTTCGGGACCATGTTAGCATAAAATTCTCTGACCAAGGTGGCATTTGCCACAACCGGATGCTGCACAAATCTCTCCCAACCCCTTTTCGCAATCATGTTCGGTAACGAGGTGTCCATGAGTTCGGCTAGGTGGATGCCTCTCTCATATATAAAGGTGTTGGTCTGAAGCTTGTGGAGCCTCCTATTATAGTCCCTATTTTCAATGAGTAGCTCTGGAGCTTGCTTTTTCTTACCCTTTGATGTTTCTTCAGTGAGCATCTTGGCTTTGCCTCCAGCGGGAATCCTAGACTTACCCATCTTTAATCTTGTACAATCAAACAAAAATCGGGTAGAGTTCCGGTTGAAAATTCGCCAAACCGATCCCCACAAACCATACAAAAGCACAAGGCACAACCACCCTTAGTTCTAGCACTTCAATAACACATCCCACACCACCTTTCAACACAATTTCCACACAAAAACCCCAAATTGCAGCTGTAACTGTGCCGAAATCAACCCACAAAATACCAATCCACAACCAATTCACACCACCATTGCTCCACGAAAATGCAAATAGGATAAATAAACTAAACCCAAGCAAAAGTACACTTAATTTCGGCCCAAACAAGTCTCAAAATCAAATTCTTTTTCAAAAACCCCCAAATTCGAACCCTAGCCACCAAAAATCCCAAAATCTATGCCCTAGATTGTTTAAAGCGGGGTTTGATAAGATTTGGGTGTAGATTAACTAAGAACAAAAGGGTTTGAATGGGTACTTACCACAATTTCATGCTTGAGAGACTTGAGAGGCTTGAGAGAGTGATGAGCTGCGTTTTTGATTGAAGTTTGGTGTTGTTGCTGCTGCAGGTCGACGAGGGATTTTAATCCCAGAATTTCCTCTTTGCGCTGGTGGTCAAGCGCTGGTCACCAGCGCAAGACACCAGCACACGCCTATTTCTTGCTCCAAAACGCTGCCGTTTAAGTAAGTGGCAGGGCTCCCCTTTGCCTTGTGCACTGGTTGCCAGGCGCTGGTCACCAGCGCAACTTCCACAGAGAAGCAGTGCTGGTCCAGCGCTGGTGCCAGGCGCTGGTCACCAGCGCCAATCTTCCATTTCTTCCATTTTGGTCTTTTCATGGACCATTTTGCCCTCCACCAAATTCCTAACTTCTTTTTCACTGCACAACACTACACTCACCACAAATATTACATGCAAGGGTTTGATAAAAATAAAATTGTAAGGATTCCCATTATTGATTGGCTTATTTCGTGGACAAACCACAAGTTGGGGTTTGAATTGTAAGGGTAGATTAGGTGATTGAAGACCAACATCGAAGGCCCTTATTCAAGACCTCAAGGATGTCAAGCACTCCAAAGGTATATCTCTAGTGCTTATTTTCTTTGAAGAGATTCAAGACTTAACGCGAAAATTGGGTAATATCGTTAAAATCTATTCACCCCCCCCCCCTCTAGATATATATTAGAACACACCGAGTTTTTTGTTTCAAAAATAAAAATCAATAAAATAAAATAAAATAAAATAAAATAAATTTAGCTACAAAAGAAAGAAAAACCTTAATAAATTTAAAACGATTGAGTCCCACACCCCCAAACCTAAATTGCGCAATGTCCACGTGTGTCCACATTTGTCAAAAAGATATCACAAAGCACAATTCAAGTTTAGGAAGGAAAGACTCAATCTCAAAAATAAAATTAAATTAAATTAAAGCAATCAAATCTAACTAATATTTACAAGAAGGTACCTCCCTTGGCGATTAGATCAAATTGGGTCATTGAGGAGAACCTTTTCCTTTGGCTCCTCCAAGGCATTCTCCCAATAGAGCTTTAGCCTTTGCCCATTCACCTTGAACCTCTCCTTTGTGCCATTTTCAATCTCCACACTTCTATATGGGAACACTTGGGTGACGGTGAAAGGGCACGTCCACCGGCTCTTGAGCTTACCGAGAAATAGACGGAGTCTTAAGTTGAAGAGGAGAACTTGGTTCCCCACTCGAATTTCTTTCTTTGCAATTCTTTGATCGCGCCACTTCTTGGCCTTCTCCTTGTAGATCATTGAGTTCTCAAATGACTCAAGCCGAATTTCTTCCAACTCACTCAATTGAAGGCACCTCTTGTCACCGGCTGCTTCCATGTTCATGTTGAGAAGCTTAATCGCCCACCATGCCTTGTGTTCCATCTCAAAAGGTAAATGACAAGCTTTTCCATACACTAGCCGGAAAGGAAACATACCAATAGGGGTTTTGTAGGCCGTTCGATTAGCCCACAATGCATCGTCCAACTTCTTGGCCCAATCCTTCCTTCTAATCCCCACGGTTTTCTCCAAGATACTCTTGATTTCTCTATTCGAGACTTCGGCTTGACCGTTAGCTTGTGGATGATATGGGGTAGTGACCTTGAGTTTCACTCCATATTTCTTCAATAAGGCCTCAAACTTCTTGTTGCAAAAGTGAGAACCTCCATCACTCACTATTGCTCGAGGTGTGCCGAAACGGGTGAAGATGTTCTCCTTCAAGAACCTTGTCACTTCTTTCCCTTCACATGTTTGAGTGGCTATTGCTTCAATCCATTTAGACACATAGTCTACGACAACTAGAATGTACTTCTTCCCAAAAGATGCTGGGAATGGTCCCATGAAGTTTATGCCCCAAACATCAAAAAGTTCCACTTCTAACATGACATTCATCGACATCTCATCTCGCTTAGTTATGTTTCTGGTTCTTTGACACCGGTCACATGCCTCTACAAAGCTCCTCGAGTCCTTGAAAAGTGATGGCCACCAAAAGCCTGATTGGAGGATTTTCCTAGCCGTCCGTGAAGCACCAAAATGACCTCCACACTCCTTAGAGTGGCAATGTCCCAAAATATCTAGCATCTCTTCTTTGGGAACGCACCTCCGGATTACTCCATCTCCATATGTTCTAAATAGGAGCGGCTCATCCCTCAAGTAATATTTCAACTCGGCAAAGAATTTTCTCCTTTGATGCACATTTAGTTCCGGGGGCACTAATTCACTAGCTAGGTAGTTCACCACATCCGCAAACCATGGCGTTAGTAGGCTTTGCAACTCAAGAAGTTGCTCATCTGGGAACTCTTCCTTAATGGGCTCCTCCACTCTCCCATTGTCTTCCTTCTCAAGCCTCGAAAGGTGGTCCACAACCAAGTTTTCGGTTCCTTTTTTGTCTATAATTTCGAGGTTGAACTCTTGGAGGAGTAACACCCATCGTATTAGCCTTGGCTTTGCATCCTTCTTTGCCATCAAGTATTTGATTGCGGCATGGTCGGTATATACAATCACTTTTGAGCCCACTAGGTAAGATCGGAATTTGTCAAAGGCAAAGACAATGGCTAAAAGTTCCTTCTCCGTGGTGGCATAATTCACTTGAGCATCATTTAAAGTTTGGCTCGCATAATAGATCACATGGAGCCTCTTATCTCTTCTTTGTCCCAAAATGGCTCCCACCGCGTAGTCACTTGCATCACACATGAGTTCGAATGGGATGTCCCAATCGGGTGCCAACATGATAGGAGCGGAGGTGAGCTCTTTCTTCAATCTCTCAAAAGCGAGAAGACAATCTTCATCAAATATGAAAGAGACTTCTTTCTCTAGCAAACGGTAAAGGGGTTTTGTGATTGAAAATGAATATAAACGAGTCCTAATATAATCTAGAGGGGGGGGGGGGGGGTGAATAGATTTTAATCCCTTTTACCAATTTTTCGATATTAATCAAGATTACAAAAATACCCCAACTAGTTAACAAATGAAATCATGTGAAGACAATGCGGAAAGTAAATAACACATGATTTTTACGTGGAAACCCACACGGGGAAAAACCACGGGCTATTAAGTGCGCCACACTAGAACCTCAATCCACTACTTGCAAATACGATTACAATCTAGGTTGACCGCATCACACCTAAGATTACTAATCCGTCTTTGCTACCCACGGGCCTTTAGAAGTGAACCTAGTTCATGCTTGCAAACTACCAACAAGGCAAATACAAGACTTGACTCTAAGTGAAGAGATAAAACAACCTAGTGTGAATATGTGCAATATTCAAGATGCTCAAAATGCAAGGTTAGACATTTTAGCTTATCTAGGCATGGATGAACATGTTAGACATCCCTAGATATCATCTCACTAAGTGGTATGCATAAAACATAACAAAATAGACAACCAAAGTCCTATATGCAATATCTACCACAATACAACTCACAAAACACAATAACACAATCTTGAAACTAAGTCAAGTCATAAAGAAGCAATCTTGAAACTAGTCAAGTAATAAAAGAAGCAATCTTGAAACTAGTCAAGTAATAAAAGAGCAATCTTGTAGAGAAAGAACATGTGAAGTGATGCAAAGAAGTTCTAACTACAAGTCATGTAAGCAAAGATGAAAACCCTAAGAGAATCATACTAGAACATGCTAGATGATGAATGAATCATGTAAGAATGATGGGTTTTGATGTTTTGAGAGATAAAAAAGTGTTCTTGATACCTTAGCTTGGAAGCAACTCAAAAGGCTCTCAAAAGTGTAATCTTTCTCTCTAAAAAACGAAGCCAAGGCAAACAAGACATATATATAGAAGAGGCAGAGCAAAACGGCGTCGTTTGAATTAAGAAACGAAACGTCGCAGAAGAACCGCTGCCTTACCGCTGCCAAAGCGGCAGCGGTTGGGCAGCGGTCTTCGCTGCCAAGGCCACCGCTGCCTATAAAATGGCAGCGGTCCGGGAGCGGTCCCGGGAGCGGACTCCACTGTCCGCGAACCGCTGTCCTAGCGCTGCGAAGAAAATCACAGCGGTTCTGGGAGCGGTCTGAGGTAAAAATTGACCTCTATAAAAGCCTTCAAGCAATTTCCAAGGCCAATAAACATGCCAAAGAATTAATACACAATGATAGAGTGATCATGCATGAAAACTAATATGCAACAACACAAATCACACAACAAACAATATAGAACATAAGATCATGAAATGTGTGTGTGTGTGCAACTAAATCTCTTCACATAAAGAGTCAAGATCAAGTGATTACCTTTCATGAAGCTCTAGTAAACCACAAAGAGGTCCTTAAGCATTGGAGAAGAAAATCTTCAATCCTAAGCTACCCTTACAAGATTGAACCCTATTGCGGTTTTGTCAACGAAATAAGCCAATCAACAAAGAGGCACTTACAATCTCCCCCTTTGGCTATTTCGTGACAAAATCACCACTCACAAGCAACCTCACAAAAACAAAAAAATGGTTGGTCAACAAAAATTTTTCTACTTTACAAGATAAGTCCTAGTCTAAGTCTTGAACAACTTCAAGTCATTTCCAAGCTTGTAGAAAAATCCAACCTACACACAAACAACAAGAAATATACCTTACAAGAACAAGTGTGTGAGAGGTGCTTGATCAAAAAGGAATTACAATCAAATAATGTAATCATACAATGCAATGCAACTCCCCCTAAAAGCATCAACTCCCAATAAGGGTTACTCTCTCTCTTAACTCCCCCTAAATGCAATGCCAAATCAAGTTACTCTCTCTCTTAACTCCCCCTAAATGCAATGCCAAATCAAAATAAATCTCCCTAACCTTACTCCCCCTTTTTGTCATGAGATAGGCAAAGGGAGTCTCCCCAAATAGGAAGCATTTAGCAATGAGAGCTCGTAGCACAAAAACATATGCATAATCATATGAGCAATTTTATGCAACTCAATTAAGTAAGAGAGATTCAAGGAGTTTTATTGCAAGAAAACATGTGTGACAAGGATGCTTCGCAAGCAAGACATGTTGCATTCAAACTCAAAAACAATGGTATTTGGCAAAGCAAACTACAAAGGTTTCCTTAAGGAATTCAAACCAATTTCACCCATTGCATGGAATAAGATGAGGAAATAGAGTTTAAACATTTCAAATTTTATCAAGCAACTAAATCCAACTTTATAAGCAAAACAAGACATGGGCGACTTTGCACCTTATTTGATTTTTCCGGGTGAGATTCCCGTATGATAGTAGTCTTGTTCTACACATAAAGAGGGAGAGACTATGGATATAAAAATCCTTATTGATTGAAGTCTCAAAGTTTGCTTTTGCACACATATTTTCCATTCAAGATAAAGCAATTAAGCATATCATACTTTTCACTTAAGCATGTCAACAAAAAGAATCATCATGTCATAGGAATCAATTAAAGGTCATTCATCAAGTACTTCCAAAGTACATTTCCTATTCCAAAAATGCATGTTTGAGCATAATTATAACATGGATTGCAAGCAAGACAATAAGTCACACTTATTAAGAAAAATACATATAAGCATGTACAACCAATCATCTCAAGCAATTACAGAAGAGGCATAAAATATTTCAATGTAGCACAATGCATGATCATGCAACTTTGCTCTCTTTGCTTGAGCTCCCCATGAGGGGTCAAGACAAACCACTTCAACCCAAGTGACAAATCCCAATAGACTTGCTAAGGTTCCCAAATCTAAGAGTGTCTAAGGGTTTTGTAAACAAATCCGCTAGTTGGTCTTTAGTTCCCACATGTTCCAATGCAATGATTTTACTCTCAACTAGCTCTCTTATGAAGTGGTGTCTAATGTCAATGTGCTTGGTCCTAGAATGTTGGACGGGATTCTTAGAAATGTTTATGGCACTCATGTTATCACAAAATAAAGTAAGAGTACCTTGCTCCAAGCCATAGTCGGCTAGCATTTGTTTCATCCACATCAATTGAGTACAAGCACTACCGGCGGCAATGTATTCCGCCTCGGCCGTGGATAGGGAAATTGAGTTTTGTTTCTTACAAAACCAAGAAACCAAGTTGTTTCCAAGGAAAAAGCAACCGCCCGATGTACTTTTCCTATCATCACAATTTCCCGCCCAATCGGCATCACTATATCCAACAAGACTTGGATTAGTGTCATAAGAGTACCAAATCCCATGGTTTGAGGTACCATTCACAAACCGAATGATCCTCTTTACCGCAACAAGGTGAGATTCCTTGGGATTAGCTTGGTACCTAGCACAAACACCCACACTAAATGCTATATCGGGCCTACTTGCGGTTAAGTATAGCAAGCTCCCTATCATGCCACGATATAGACTTTGCTCCACATCCTTTCCGCTAGCATCTTTGCTTAGTTTCAAGGTGGTGCTCATGGGTGTGTCACAATGTTTGGCATTCTCAAGGCCAAACTTCTTCACTAGGCTCTTGGCATATTTAGCTTGGGATATGAAGATCCCATCATTCATTTGCTTAATTTGCAAGCCTAGGAAGTAATTTAGTTCACCAACCATGCTCATCTCAAATTCATGAGACATGACATCAACAAATTGTTGAACTTTCAAGTTGTTGGTGGAACCAAAAACAATGTCATCAACATAAATTTGAGCTATGAATAGCTCATCTTTAGTGCACTTGATGAACAATGTCTTGTCAACACTACCTCTAGAGTAGCCATTGTCAACAAGATAGAGAGTGAGGCGCTCATACCAAGCCCTCGGTGCTTGTTTCAACCCATATAAAGCCTTTTTGAGGCGATAGACATGAGAGGGGTGGTGTGGATCCACAAACCCCTTGGGTTGCTCAACAAACACTTCCTCATGCAAAAAGCCATTGAGGAAGGCACTCTTAACATCCATTTGGTGTAATTTGAACTTGTACACACAAGAAATGGACAAGAGAAGCCTAATGGACTCTAGGCGGGCAACGGGAGCAAAAGTCTCCTCAAAGTCAATACCCTCAATTTGAGAGTACCCTTGTGCAACAAGCCTTGCCTTGTTTCGCACAATGTTGCCATCCTCATCGGATTTGTTCCTAAACACCCATTTAGTGCCAATGACATTGGTGTTTTTAGGTCTAGGAACAAGAGTCCAAACCTCATTTCTCTCAAATTGGTTTAGCTCTTCTTGCATGGCAAGAACCCAATATTCATCATTTAAGGCCTCATCAACCTTTTTGGGTTCTATTTGAGAGGTGTAACAAGTATAGCTAATTTGATTAGCTATTTGACGCCTAGTCCTAACACCCTCTCTAACCTCTCCAATGATATCATCCTTATCATGGAGTTTTCTAACCCAAGGAGCGGGTTCATTAGAGTCCAATGGAGGAATTCTATTTAGAGGTAAATCATCCTCTTCATCTTGGTTTGACTTCACATCACTTGAAGTCTCACCACTTTCCTTCAAAGGAAGGTCATCTAACTCACAAACATCCTCCTCATGGTCATCATGTTTTGGCCTACAATCATCAAAGACCACATTTGATGATTCCATCACACTTCGAGTCTTAATATTAAAAACTCTATAGGCCTTGCTATTTAGTGCATATCCAATAAATATACCCTCATCACTCTTAGCATCAAACTTGCCAAGTTGATCACGGTCATTAAGTATATAGCACTTACTTCCAAAGATGTGGAAATAGCTCACATTGGGTTTTCTATCCTTCCATAACTCATAGGAAGTTTGTTTAGTCCCGGGCCTAAGGAAAACTCTATTCCCTATATAGCAAGCCGTATTAATGGCTTCGGCCCAAAGATTTCTAGGGACTTTGTTGCTAAGCAACATCACACGGGCCATCTCTTGAAGGACTCTATTCTTCCTCTCAACAACTCCATTTTGTTGAGGAGTCCTAGGGGCCGAAAATTCATGGGAAATGCCTAAGCTATTGCAAAAATTCTCAAAGCTAGCATTTTCAAACTCTTTCCCATGATCACTTCTAATTTTCTTAATGCTTTTAATGTGAGAAGTTTTCTCATTTTGAATTTTGACACAAAGCATTTTAAATTTCTCAAAGGCTTCGGACTTTTCCCTTAGGAAGTAAGTCCATGTAAACCTAGAGAAGTCATCAACAACAACAAGAATGTATCTTCTACCACCTAAGCTTTCGGTTTGAATGGGACCCATAAGGTCCATATGGAGAAGCTCCAAAGGTTCTTTGGTGGAAAGGTATTTTCCTTTCTTGTGGACACTCTTGGTTTGCTTGCCTTGTTGGCATGGTCCACAAACACCCTCAATCTTTTTCCCAAGCTTGGGAAGGCCTCTAACAACATTCAATCTATCAAGGACTTTCAAGTCCCTATAGTTCATATGGCCAAGTCTTTGGTGCCACACTTCAACTTGCTCACTAGTGGACAAGTTACAAGAGATGAGATTTGACTCAAGACAATAACAATTGTCACTTGATCTCTTGCCTTTCAACAAAACTTGCCCATTTTCTTTAAGAATAGAGCAATCAACTTTGCCAAACATAACCGAAAGCCCTTCATCACTTAAGTGTGATATGCTAATAAGATTGGCTTGCAAGCCATCTACATAAAGAGCATTGGGCAAGGAGGGCAATCCGGGAATAGATATGTTACCTTTCCCTATAACCTTTTTCTTAGACCCATCACCAAAGGTGACGAATCCACCATCCTCCATTACAAGAGTTTTAAAGAAACTCTTGTTTCCGGTCATGTGCCTAGAACACCCACTATCAAGGTACCAAGTGTTGGAGGCATTTGCTTTCAAGGCAACTTGGGCCACATAGCAATAATAATCATCATTCCTATTCAATCTAGGTGAAACAAAGTCATTCCTAGGAGCCATTGGTCCATTGTCTCTAAATTTCCTAGGAGCATGCATTGTGGCTCTTCTAAGCATATTTTTCTCAATCATGCTTTCTCTTCTACACAATTTAATATACTTGAAACAATTTGGCCTAATGTGGCCTTCAATTCCACAAAAATGGCAAGTAGGAGAGAAATAAGGATTCATACCATAGCCTTGTGCACGCATTTGTGGTCTCCTTCTATTTTGAGTTGCTCTTGGGTGTTGAGGCAACTCTCTCCTTTGTTGTTGAGCAAGATTGACATGTCTCCTCGGTTGAGCATGAAAGACCCCATGTTGAGCTTGTGGGATCCTTTGTTGTGGAGGTCTTGGTTGAGGAGGTCTTTGTTGTGGGAGTCTAGCTTGAGAAGCTCTAGCTTGTGGTGGAGCTCTTGTTGGAATCCTTGCTTGTGCTTGCTTGGAGGATTCACCAACTTCAACCCACTTAGTTGAATGTTGTGGGGTTTGAGCACTTTCAACTTCTTTGCTCTTGACAAAAGTTGTCTTCTTCAAAGGTGTGGCTTCCACTTCTTCCACATATCCTAGCCCCTTTTTGTCACACGGACTTTTCCCACAAGAGAGCATTTTGTCAAGCTTCTCGGTTCCGGAAGTCATCTTAGCCATTAATCCTCTTGCTTCCATGAGTTCTTTCCTCAAGCTTTCTTCATTCTTCTTAGCCAAGACTAACTCCAATTTTAAACCTTCTTCCATCTCTTTAGCTTTACTCATTTCCTTGCTCAAATGAGTTACCTTGGAGGTCAATTCAAGCTTCTCCTCTTTTAATTTTTGTATCTCCTTCTTCTTCTTTGATCTTGAGTTATGAAAGAATCTCATGAAGTCATCATAGCCCATTTCTTCATCAAACTCAAAGTTAGAGCTAGAAGAGTTGCTCTCACCATTTGAGTCACTCTCTTCTTGCTTGTCCTCTTCTTCTTCTTTGTCACTCACAACCTCATTGCTATTGTGAGAAGATGAGAAAGCAATGAAGTTAGCAACTTGGTCTTCATCATCATCCGAAGACCTATCTTCCTCTTCTAAGTCATCACTATCACTCCACGTCACCGCCATGGCTTTTCCTTTCTTCTTTTTCAAGTTAGCACATTCGGGAGCAATGTGTCCAAAGCCACTACACTCATAGCATTGGACACCCTTCTTGTGGTCCTTCTCTTGAGTTTGCTCCATTTTCTTGAAAGGGGCCTTCTTCTTCACAAACTTTCCCTTGGAGCCAAACCCTCTCTTCTCAAACCTCATAAATTGCTTGAACTTCTTTGCCATCAAAGCAATTTCTGTAGGGAAAAATAACGTACCCGCAGCGGAAGCGAGACTAAAAATTAGTTTGAGTAGCTTTTAAAATTTTTCCAATTATGAACCTTAAACCCTTTTGATTAATTAAATATATATAACAAAGTAATAAAAATTTAATACCTCTTGTCGCGTGATCCGATTGACTTGCGTCGATGGTAATCCGCAAGATCTTCAATCCTAGCACGAACGTGGATCACCTAGGAGCGTGGTCTCCCTTCTCTTTGAATTGCAAACCTGTGATGGGATTAAACAAACTTTTCTTTCTTGATCATTAGTCACAAAACAATCAAAAGAAACCTAAGATTATTCCGGTCACTTTTGAGTTCTCAATCTAATGATCGAAACTCGCGTGAACCTTGATCGATGTTGTATACACAAGCTTATCAATGATTAAGCAAGTAGTACACCATCAAAGAATAATCTATGTTCCTTTTTCTCTTGTTTTTTTTTAGTAGAATAAAATCTCTATCTATGAGTTAAGAAGAAGAAGAAAAATAATTTTCTGCACTAAACATTAGGGCTGGCCGAAAATATTATATGTGTATATATATATGGCCCAAATTTTTCTCCTTTCTTTTTAGCTTTAGGGTTGGCCGAATTCTCTTCCTTGATGCATTAGGGTTGCCGCAATTTCCAAACCAAGTTAACTAGTTTGAATTGCACCCTAATTCCTATTTAGAAAAGATTTCCCAAACCTAATCAAACTCATAAATCTTTTTATTCTCATATTTGACTAAAATAAAAAGACTTCCTGTTTGAATAAATAAAACTAATTATTTATTTCCTTGTCAAACAAGTCTTTCTATTTAATTATACTACTACCAATAGTATACCTTTAGGAAACATATTTCCTAATGAGAAAAGATTTGTATCTTAATTAAATAATTAATTAATGAATTAATTAATTCTTATTTAATTAAATAATGAAAACAAAATAATATTTTAGGTTATTATTTAACCTTGCCGCCCCATATTAGTAATGGGCCAAATATTATTTTTCCTATTTCATTTAATCCATAGGACTTTAATTAAAAAGCCCACATGTGAACTAGACCCAATCTTACTAAAAGAAACAAGCCCACATGTCATTCATTAATATATAAATATAATTGTGCAGCCCATTACATAAATAATGTGCAAATTATATTCTTAATATATTAAATTGCAATTCTAGATGGACCCTAAATTGGTCCGGTAGAATATATCAAGTGATCCATGCAAGTCCGTGTGGATTGGGGATCTTGGCGGGCTATCTAAATTTAAGCTCCAATAGACATAACCTAATCACAATCAACAAATGATTCACTTAGGTCCGATCCATTAATTTTAGCTCATTCCACTAAAGAGCTAAAATTGAACTCTTAAATAAAGACAGAAAAGGAAGATGCTTCCTCATTCATACCCTAGACAATCATATTGGAGATAGTGTATCCTCGTGATTAATATCAGTAATCGCCAAGAGTTCATAGACCGCCTATAACTCTCCAAGTTACCATATTTACTCATATGACCACATTTTGAACTTGGATATTTTGACTTGTCCAGAAGCCATGTTTTCAATAGACACTATTGAAAACTCAACGTTGAGATTTAATATCCAATTACCTCAAAACATCCATATGATGATATTATACTCTCATTTAATAAATGGAGCCACGATGTCCATATCTATAAATGAAGTCCTCTATCGATTAACAAATGAATATCACCAAACTATCGAGGATAGACTATGCGATATAATCGTACTCATTGATAGCTCAAATGATATCACCTGCAACCATAAGTCCATCATTTATCTCAGGATTAAGATAGACTCTCCGATTGTCCTGATAATGAAATTACTTTTATCTACTGACGGTTATAGATAAAGTATTTCATTGTGATCCTGTTCAATGCACCCAGTGCACTAGATCCTTTTGCTCGAAGACACTCCGATGATTTTAGACTCATCATATCTCATTTGATCCCACTCAAATGCTAGCAAAAGAATTCTACAACTTTAACAAGATAAAGGTGCCCAACCTTTAACTTAAGTTGTGAACGATATTCAAGACTAACTAAAGAATTGTGTCTACCACATACATATCCAGATGTATGAACAATTCTTCTTTTCTCATAGTCTTTAGACCTTATGATTATTTACTTTAACAATTATTAAACTATAAATGCTATAAGATTTGTTTAAACCAGAAATCACTTTATTAATATGAATAAGATTGTTAATTACACTATTACACTCTTGCTATTGAGCATAATCCTAACAATCTCCCACTTGCGCTATAGCAAATGTGTCATATCTCTCAAGCCCATATTCTCTAGGTGCCCATCGAAACTCTTCTGAGGTAGAGCCTTTGTGAAGGGATCTGCTAGATTTTCCGCTGACGCGATTTTGGTAATCGTCACGTCACCTCTTTGAACAATCTCCCTTAAAAGATGATATTTCCTTTCTATGTGTTTACCTCTCTTGTGACTTCTAGGTTCTTTCGAATTAGCCACTGCTCCACTGTTGTCACAGTAGATAGTGATCTGCTTATTCGCACTATGAACCACTTCCAAGTCAATCAAGAATTGACGGAGCCAAACAGCCTCTTTGGCAGCCTCGCATGCAGCAACATACTCAGCTTCCATGGTGGAATCAGCAATACAAGATTGCTTGATACTCCTCCATATAACTGCTCCTCCTCCAATAGTAAACACAGCCCCTGATGTGGATTTTCTGGAGTCAGAATCTGATTGAAAATCAGAATCTGTATACCCAACGGGAATCAAATCCCCTCCAGAGTATACAAGCATATTATCTCTCGTTCTCTTGAGATACTTGAAAATATGCTTGACTGCCGTCCAGTGATCAGGACCAGGCTTCGATTGAAACCTGCTAACTATGCCAACAGCAAAACAAATATCTGGTCTAGTGCAGAGCATTGCATACATGAGACTTCCAACTGCCGAGGCATATGGAACTCTACTCATGAACTGCTCTTCATGCTCATTCTTAGGAACTTGTTCCTTAGAAAGCTTGATTCCATGTCTGAAAGGTAACATACCTTTCTTGGAATCCTGCATGGAAAACCTAGACAAGATTTTGTCTATGTATGAAGCTTGGGATAATGCAATCGTTCTATTCTTTCTATCCCTTATAACTTGGATACCTAGAATAAAACTTGCTTCTCCTAAGTCCTTCATATCAAATTGTTTTGCTAACCATTCTTTTACTGATGCCAATACACCTACATCGTTTCCGATGAGTAGTATATCATCAACATAAAGAATCAGGAAAACCAACTTGTCGCCCTTAATCCTCTTGTATACACAAGGTTCGTCAAGATTCTGAATAAATCCAAAACCTTTGACAGCTTGATCGAACCTTATGTTCCAGGATCTGGATGCTTGCTTTAATCCATATATGGATTTCTGCAACTTGCATACCTTTTCCATTTGGCCCTTTTCAATGAATCCCTCTGGTTGCATCATGTAGATGCTTTCGTCAAGACTTCCATTAAGGAAAGCTGTCTTGACATCCATTTGCCAAATCTCTAGATCTAAAGATGCTGCAATGGATAAGAGTATCCTAATGGATTTAAGCATGGCCATAGGAGAAAAGGTTTCCTCGTAATCGATACCTTCTTTCTGTGTATACCCTTTAGCTACCAATCTAGCTTTAAAGGTTTCCACCTTTCCATCCATACCTCTTTTCCTCTTGTATACCCACTTGCACCCAATGGGTTTTATCCCTTTAGGCAAGTCTACAAGGGACCAGACTTTGTTATTGAACATAGATTCAATCTCGGATTGCATTGCCTTTTGCCAATGGCGACTATCAACATCCTCCATAGCTTCCTTGTATGTATAGGGATCATCGTCGTCCGGGAGATTCTCTACAGATTCTCCCAGACCGATGTATCTTTCGGGTTGAGTTCTAACCCTCCCACTACGACGAGGAATGGTAGGTTGTTGATCTTGTGTTGGATCGGAACTTACAATTGGGTTAGGTTGTGTAACCTCTCGTGGAATTGTATCTCCTGACATCTCATTCAGGACAATTCTACTTTTAGGCACAAAATCATTCATATAGTCCTTATCCAGAAATTTAGCATTTGTCGAAACAAATACTTTAAGATCTGAAGGACTATAAAAATAATATCCTTTAGTTTCTTTCGGATACCCTACAAATATACATGTTTCTGAACGGGACTCCATCTTTTCTGTCTTTCCTTTTAACACGTGCGCAGGACATCCAAATATCCTTAAGTGTTGTAAACTAGGCTTGCGCCCAGTCCACAACTCATGCGGTGTTTGAGGAACAGACTTAGATGGTACTCGGTTTAGAATGTATATTGCAGTTTGTAAAGTATATCCCCAGAAAGAAATAGGAAGTGTTGAATAACTCAACATAGACCTAACCATATCCAAAAGAGTTCTATTTCTCCTTTCTGCTACCCCATTTTGTTGAGGTGTACCAGGTGCAGAAAACTGAGAAACTATCCCATTATCAATAAGATATTGCTGAAACTCTCCAGATAGATATTCTCCACCACGATCAGATCTCAAGATTTTTATGTGTTTCTCAAGCTGATTTTCCACTTCAGCTTTAAATGCTTTGAACATGTCAAAAGCATCCGACTTATGTCGCATGAGATACACATAGCCAAATCTTGAGTAATCATCTGTGAAAGTGATGAAGTACTCATATCCACCTCTAGCTTGAATGCTCATAGGTCCACATACATCTGTGTGTATCAATCCTAAACATTCAGTGGCTCTGGCACCTTTGGCAGAGAACGTCCTTTTGGTCATTTTACCTTCCAAATAAGATTCACAAGTTGGCAGATCATCAACCTTTAAGTCACTCAAAGGTCCGTCACTTACCAATCTTTTAATCCTATTAAGGTTAATATGACCTAAGCGTAAATGCCAAAGGTAGGTTTCATCTTTTGATAATTTAACTCTTTTATGATCAGGTTCCGTTATTTCTGTGTCTAACGAGTGAGAGATATTTCTATGCAAGAAGTATAGACCGTTTTCCAATGTACCTTTGCAAATAACTTTGTCATTCTTACTAATAATAAAAACTTTATTAAAAGTAACCGAATATCCAAATTTATTCAAACAAGAAACTGAAATTAAATTCCTCTTGAATTGAGGTACATAATAAACGTCTATCAAATCTAAATGCCTTCTAGAATCCAAACAAACTCTAATATCTCCCACTGCACTTGCAGACACTAACGTTCCGTTGCCCAAGCGCAAATTGATCTCATTCTTATTCAGCTTTCTCCTTTCTTGGAACCCCTGCAAGGAATAACAAACATGATTAGTGGCTCCTGAGTCTATGATCCAAGAATCTGTAGAATCAGCCAAAAAACATGTTTCAAGATAATTCAAATTACCTTCTTCCTTCTTGTTCTGGGACTTTGGGCAATTTCTCTTCCAATGTCCCTTTTCACCACAAAGGAAGCATTTCCCTTTGATCTTGGTTACTTTCTTGGTGTCCTTCTTGGTAGGCCCAAGTTGCTTTTTCTTCTGTTGTTTCTTGACCTTTTGACGGGCCTTAACAGTAGCAACTTTACCAACCACATGAATCTCTTGACCTTTGCCTTTCACAAGGATCTTTTCAGCACTTTGAACATCTTGCATCAGGCTCTGTAAGGTGTATTCCTTTTTGTTCAAAGTGTAGTCCAATTTGAACTGATCAAAGGAATCTGACAATGAATTGACAACCATATCAATCTTTGTCTCACCATCTATCTCAGCGCCATGCAGTTCAGCAATGTTGAGATGTGCTATGACTTTCATCATGTGATCTTTCACAGCCTGTCCAGGTTTCATCCTAAGATTCATAAAAGCAGTCACTGCCTCTCTCTTAGTCGTCCTGGACTTCATAGCAAACATCTCCTCTAGAGACATCATTATATCAGCAGCAGACTCCATTCCTTCATGCTGCTGTTGCAACACGTCGGAGATAGTGGCCATAATATAACATTTGGCCATATCATCTGAAGTCTTCCACTGCTCATACTCATCTCTTTGCACAATGCTTGATTCAATTGTAGGAGCAGGTGGTTTAGGAGTGGTTAGAACAAACTTATGTTTTTCACTTTGCAGCAACAACCCAATTTTCCTTTTCCATGTTACATAGTTATCTCCAGTTAAGGTGTTATCTTTCAGGATGTTCATAAGTGATGGGGTCATGATTTCTGAATGAAAACAAAACATATATAAGTAAATAATCATTAAAAAGCACTTTTAAATATTTATCTTGAATTAAATGAATAACTCAATCATAAAATTCAACGGTGATCTAACACCCATAAATGTTACGCCTCCTTTGGGAGTTCGCACCATTTACTAGTTAGACTAGGTCCCTCCTAATTGTTAACATAACAACCAGCGTTTTCAATTTTAGCCTTGCAATTTTACTGACAAGAACTCTTTGGAGGATATCAATAAAATTACATTGAGTGTGTCACCAAGATATCGACCCTCAATTTTCTCTAACGAAAATCCCTCCTTTGGGAGTAGATCTCGTTGAGTCCATTGTCTAGTCTATCCTTGTAAGGAAGTATATTGCTTAATTCCATTTATGGATGTCCCTTTGGGGAATTACCATAAAATAATTAAGCTCAACTAATCTTGGAAGCCATAGGTGTTACAAAAACACCTTCTCCCACTCAATTATTTAAGGCGTGTGATTAAATCCCATAGAATGATTTACCAAGTTATCTAGATGCCAATTTAGATACCTAAATCATTCAATGCATGTTCATACCAAAAGAGATATATGAGTGGCACTCCTATTCTATATGTCATGTTATCATACAACAACAAATATTGTAATATTTAAGCATAAATTAAATAGCAACAATTTTGGCCCATCCTAGAAAAACAAGTAAATTACAATGAATTTGGAATACAAGATCTTCAAGTGGCCCATCACCATAAGCCCATCCTTCGGCCTCCCTCCTCAGGACTTCACGGCCCACCACCTCTCAAAGGGGCTGCCATGCGCAGCCCATAAGGCTTTGCATGGCTGCCATGCGCAGCCCACCAAGCTTTGGGCTTGCCTTGCGCGGCCCAATCCACTCCTAGGGTGCGCACGGTGCTCGTTCTCGGTTCCGGTTGCTTCACGTCTTCTATTCTTCGATATAGGACGTGTTACAATTTAATTTAAACAAAATAAAATACTGCAGAAATTTTTTTTTTTTTTTTTTTTTTTTAATCACAGCAGTAAAATACTACACAAAAAAATACTGCAGAAAAATACTGCACTTAAATTTTTTAATACAATAAAAAAAAAACTGCAGCTTATTTAATACATAAAAAAAAATACAACAACTACCAAGAAGGAATTATGGCGATGATAGACCACCCTTCTTGTTACAATTCCGAAAACAAAAATACATTGAAAATCTAGAGCCAAAATCGAGCAATAACAATCCACATAAAAACATATATTAATCCATACATCACATGTAATAATATATGCGAATACCTAGAGTGCCATCTCTTTCTAAACATGCATAATCACAATAAAAAGAAATCGATCCACGTATATATACGTTTAATTAATTAAAAGGGTTCAACCTAGGCTCTGATACCAATTGTAGGGAAAAATAACGTACCCGCAGCGGAAGCGAGACTAAAAATTAGTTTGAGTAGCTTTTAAAATTTTTCCAATTATGAACCTTAAACCCTTTTGATTAATTAAATATATATAACAAAGTAATAAAAATTTAATACCTCTTGTCGCGTGATCCGATTGACTTGCGTCGATGGTAATCCGCAAGATCTTCAATCCTAGCACGAACGTGGATCACCTAGGAGCGTGGTCTCCCTTCTCTTTGAATTGCAAACCTGTGATGGGATTAAACAAACTTTTCTTTCTTGATCATTAGTCACAAAACAATCAAAAGAAACCTAAGATTATTCCGGTCACTTTTGAGTTCTCAATCTAATGATCGAAACTCGCGTGAACCTTGATCGATGTTGTATACACAAGCTTATCAATGATTAAGCAAGTAGTACACCATCAAAGAATAATCTATGTTCCTTTTTCTCTTGTTTTTTTTTAGTAGAATAAAATCTCTATCTATGAGTTAAGAAGAAGAAGAAAAATAATTTTCTGCACTAAACATTAGGGCTGGCCGAAAATATTATATGTGTATATATATATGGCCCAAATTTTTCTCCTTTCTTTTTAGCTTTAGGGTTGGCCGAATCCTCTTCCTTGATGCATTAGGGTTGCCGCAATTTCCAAACCAAGTTAACTAGTTTGAATTGCACCCTAATTCCTATTTAGAAAAGATTTCCCAAACCTAATCAAACTCATAAATCTTTTTATTCTCATATTTGACTAAAATAAAAAGACTTCCTGTTTGAATAAATAAAACTAATTATTTATTTCCTTGTCAAACAAGTCTTTCTATTTAATTATACTACTACCAATAGTATACCTTTAGGAAACATATTTCCTAATGAGAAAAGATTTGTATCTTAATTAAATAATTAATTAATGAATTAATTAATTCTTATTTAATTAAATAATGAAAACAAAATAATATTTTAGGTTATTATTTAACCTTGCCGCCCCATATTAGTAATGGGCCAAATATTATTTTTCCTATTTCATTTAATCCATAGGACTTTAATTAAAAAGCCCACATGTGAACTAGACCCAATCTTACTAAAAGAAACAAGCCCACATGTCATCCATTAATATATAAATATAATTGTGCAGCCCATTACATAAATAATGTGCAAATTATATTCTTAATATATTAAATTGCAATTCTATATGGACCCTAAATTGGTCCGGTAGAATATATCAAGTGATCCATGCAAGTCCGTGTGGATTGGGGATCTTGGTGGGCTATCTAAATTTAAGCTCCAATAGACATAACCTAATCACAATCAACAAATGATTCACTTAGGTCCGATCCATTAATTTTAGCTCATTCCACTAAAGAGCTAAAATTGAACTCTTAAATAAAGACAGAAAAGGAAGATGCTTCCTCATTCATACCCTAGACAATCATATTGGAGATAGTGTATCCTCGTGATTAATATCAGTAATCGCCAAGAGTTCATAGACCGCCTATAACTCTCCAAGTTACCATATTTACTCATATGACCACATTTTGAACTTGGATATTTTGACTTGTCCAGAAGCCATGTTTTCAATAGACACTATTGAAAACTCAACGTTGAGATTTAATATCCAATTACCTCAAAACATCCATATGATGATATTATACTCTCATTTAATAAATGGAGCCACGATGTCCATATCTATAAATGAAGTCCTCTATCGATTAACAAATGAATATCACCAAACTATCGAGGATAGACTATGCGATATAATCGTACTCATTGATAGCTCAAATGATATCACCTGCAACCATAAGTCCATCATTTATCTCAGGATTAAGATAGACTCTCCGATTGTCCTGATAATGAAATTACTTTTATCTACTGACGGTTATAGATAAAGTATTTCATTGTGATCCTGTTCAATGCACCCAGTGCACTAGATCCTTTTGCTCGAAGACACTCCGATGATTTTAGACTCATCATATCTCATTTGATCCCACTCAAATGCTAGCAAAAGAATTCTACAACTTTAACAAGATAAAGGTGCCCAACCTTTAACTTAAGTTGTGAACGATATTCAAGACTAACTAAAGAATTGTGTCTACCACATACATATCCAGATGTATGAACAATTCTTCTTTTCTCATAGTCTTTAGACCTTATGATTATTTACTTTAACAATTATTAAACTATAAATGCTATAAGATTTGTTTAAACCAGAAATCACTTTATTAATATGAATAAGATTGTTAATTACACTATTACACTCTTGCTATTGAGCATAATCCTAACAATTTCTTCATCCGAGTCTTCTTCATCCTTTTCTACCTTGATGCTTTTCAAGGCAAGACTCTTTTGCTTCTTTTGAGGTGTAGATGTAGGACCCTTCCTAGATTCATAAGCCAAAAGCCTTCCAATAACTTCACTTGGCTTCATCTTTGAGTAATCACTATTCTCTTCCAATGCCGTCACCTTAGATTCAAACCTCTCGGGAAGCGACCTCATGATCTTTTGCTTAATTCTTCTATCCGAGTAGGGATCACCAAGTTGGTGACTTTGGTTCACTATATCCATAAGCTTCACTTGGAAGTCATTGAAGCACTCATCCTCCTCCATCCTTATAGTCTCAAATTGTGTTTGGAGGACTTGAAGCTTGGAGTCCTTTACCACCTCGGTTCCTTCATGAGCCGTCTCCAATATATCCCAAGCTTCCTTTGCTATCCTTGTAGTTTGGATGAGTTTGTATTGATTGTCATCCATGGCACATAGAATTGCATGCATGGCTTTGTTGTTCCATTTCGAAGCCTCAAACTCTTGGGGGGTCCATTGTGCCTTTGGCTTGGGAACTTCCTCTCCACCTCCCGTAGGAGTCATCATAGGTGGCGTGTACCCATCTTCAATCGCCATCCATGCCCGATCATGAATTTGGCACACATATGCTTCCATTTTGCCCTTCCATGATGCGTAATTGACTCCGGTGAGCAAGGGAGGTCTTGTGCTAGAGGCACCCTCGCCTCCAATACCATTTCCACTCATAGTGTTTGGGTGAGGATGATATGAATGCACACAAACAAGCAAAACAAATGCAAACAAATGCAAGGGACTCAAACAAGAGCAAGGGATCTCCTAATTATGTTAAGGAACCCGCTCTGATACCAATTGAAAATGAATATAAACGAGTCCTAATATAATCTAGAGGGGGGGTGAATAGATTTTAATCCCTTTTACCAATTTTTCGATATTAATCAAGATTACAAAAATACCCCAACTAGTTAACAAATGAAATCATGTGAAGACAATGCGGAAAGTAAATAACACATGATTTTTACGTGGAAACCCACACGGGGAAAAACCACGGGCTATTAAGTGCGCCACACTAGAACCTCAATCCACTACTTGCAAATACGATTACAATCTAGGTTGACCGCATCACACCTAAGATTACTAATCCGTCTTTGCTACCCACGGGCCTTTAGAAGTGAACCTAGTTCATGCTTGCAAACTACCAACAAGGCAAATACAAGACTTGACTCTAAGTGAAGAGATAAAACAACCTAGTGTGAATATGTGCAATATTCAAGATGCTCAAAATGCAAGGTTAGACATTTTAGCTTATCTAGGCATGGATGAACATGTTAGACATCCCTAGATATCATCTCACTAAGTGGTATGCATAAAACATAACAAAATAGACAACCAAAGTCCTATATGCAATATCTACCACAATACAACTCACAAAACACAATAACACAATCTTGAAACTAAGTCAAGTCATAAAGAAGCAATCTTGAAACTAGTCAAGTAATAAAAGAAGCAATCTTGAAACTAGTCAAGTAATAAAAGAGCAATCTTGTAGAGAAAGAACATGTGAAGTGATGCAAAGATGTTCTAACTACAAGTCATGTAAGCAAAGATGAAAACCCTAAGAGAATCATACTAGAACATGCTAGATGATGAATGAATCATGTAAGAATGATGGGTTTTGATGTTTTGAGAGATAAAAAAGTGTTCTTGATACCTTAGCTTGGAAGCAACTCAAAAGGCTCTCAAAAGTGTAATCTTTCTCTCTAAAAAACGAAGCCAAGGCAAACAAGACATATATATAGAAGAGGCAGAGCAAAACGGCGTCGTTTGAATTAAGAAACGAAACGTCGCAGAAGAACCGCTGCCTTACCGCTGCCAAAGCGGCAGCGGTTGGGCAGCGGTCTTCGCTGCCAAGGCCACCGCTGCCTATAAAATGGCAGCGGTCCGGGAGCGGTCCCGGGAGCGGACTCCACTGTCCGCGAACCGCTGTCCTAGCGCTGCGAAGAAAATCACAGCGGTTCTGGGAGCGGTCTGAGGTAAAAATTGACCTCTATAAAAGCCTTCAAGCAATTTCCAAGGCCAATAAACATGCCAAAGAATTAATACACAATGATAGAGTGATCATGCATGAAAACTAATATGCAACAACACAAATCACACAACAAACAATATAGAACATAAGATCATGAAATGTGTGTGTGTGTGCAACTAAATCTCTTCACATAAAGAGTCAAGATCAAGTGATTACCTTTCATGAAGCTCTAGTAAACCACAAAGAGGTCCTTAAGCATTGGAGAAGAAAATCTTCAATCCTAAGCTACCCTTACAAGATTGAACCCCATTACGGTTTTGTCAACGAAATAAGCCAATCAACAAAGAGGCACTTACAGTGATTTTGGAGAAGTCCTTGATGAAGCGTCTATAAAACCCGGCATGTCCAAGGAAGCTTCTAATGCCTTTGATTGAGGTTGGAGGTGGCAATTTCTCAATCACCTCTATCTTTGCTCTATCCACCTCTATGCATTGAGAAGAGATCCTATGCCCAAGTACAATGCCCTCCTTCACCATGAAGTGGCATTTTTCCCAATTGAGAACCAAATTTGTCTCTTCACACCTCTCTAGCACCAACCCCAAATTTGCTAAGCACCCATCAAAAGAAGACCCAAAAACCGAGAAGTCGTCCATAAAGACTTCTATGAATTTCTCCACCATGTCCGAGAATATTGCCATCATGCACCGTTGAAATGTGGCCGGTGCATTGCACAACCCGAATGGCATCCTTCGGTAAGCAAATGTGCCATAGGGACAAGTGAAGTTGGTCTTTTCTTAGTCTTCGGGATCAATATGGATTTGATTGTAGCCGAAATACCAGTCAAGGAAGCAATAGTAGTCATGGCCGGCCAACCTCTCCAACATTTGATCTATGAATGGAAGTGGAAAGTGGTCCTTCCGGGTGGCATTGTTTAGCTTCCGATAATCGATGCATACTCTCCATCCGGTGACGGTCCTCATCGGGATCAATTCATTCTTCTCATTCGGCACTACCGTCATTCCCCCTTTCTTGGGCACCACTTGAACCGGACTAATCCAAGGACTATTCGATATTGGATAAATGACACCCGCATCTAATAGTTTCAACACCTCCGCTTTCACAACCTCATTCATGTTGGGATTGAGTCTTCTTTGGTGTTCCACTGAGGGCTTGAAATTGTCTTCCATCAAGATCTTGTGCATGCATAAGGATGGGCTAATCCCTTTGATGTCCGAGATCGACCACCCTATTGCTTTCTTATGCCCTCTAAGAATCCTCAAGAGCTTTTCTTCTTCTACCCAACTCAAAGATGATGAAATGATCACCGGTAGGCTTGATGGTTCCTCCAAGAAAGCATATCTCAAATGGGGAGGTAGTTGCTTAAGCTCAAGAGTAGGAGGCTTTTCAATGGATGGTGGAAGTTTTGGCTTGCTCGCATCAAGTTCCTCAAAATGCATTCTTCCTCTAAGGTTCCTCAAAGGTAGGGAGTTGAGTTGTTTAGCACATTCATCAATATCCATATTCTCATCTTCCTCTACTACTCCATGCACTATGCACGCTTCAAGCGGCTCCTTGGGACTTTCCTTTCTCAAGTATTCTTGGATCATGGGCTCAATTACATCCACTCTATAACAATCATCCTTATCCGACGGTCTCTTGGTTGCCTTGGACATGTCAAACACCACTTGCTCGTCACCAACCCTCAAAGTCATCTTCTCATCCTTTACATCAATTAAAGCACCCGCCGTCTTCAAAAACGGCCTTCCTAGGAGAAGAGGTATCTCTACATCCTCCTCAATTTCCAAGATGACAAAGTCCACCGAAAAGTAAAGGCTATCCACCTTTACTAGGACATCCTCTATAACACCTCTAGGATACTTGATTGACCGGTCCGCCAATTGGAGAGTGACATGTGTGGGCTTTACTTCTCCAACATTTAGCTTTTTGAACACCGAGTAGGGCATCAAGTTTATGCTTGCCCCCGAATCAATCAAAGCCTTACTAAATTCCGAGGTTCCAATGGTGCATGGTATTGTAAATTTCCCGGGGTCTTTCAACTTTGGAGGGAGCTTGTTTTGCAAAATAGCACTACATTCCTCTATTAGTGCCACCTTTTCAAACTCTTCAAGCTTCCTTTTGTTGGAGAGTAAGTCTTTCAAGAACTTGACATAAGTGGGCATTTGTGCTAGGGCTTCGGCAAATGGTATGTTGATGTGGAGCTTCTTAAACACTTCCAAGAATTTTGCAAATTGATGGGCATCCTTGTGTTTCCTCAACCTTTGGGGGTATGGAATTGGAGGCACATATGCCTTGACTTGTGGTGGGGGTGGTGGTGGATCACAAGATGTTATGGGTGGGTTATCTTCCACCTTGTCCTCCTCAATAGGCTCTTCCTCTTCAACCTCCTCTTCAACCACATCGTCTTCAACTACCTCTTCCTTTTTCTTGTCAACTTTCTCCGGTTGCTCAACCGTTCTACCACTTCTCAAAGAAATTTCCTTGCATTATTCCTTGGGATTGATCACCGTATCACTTGGCAATGTCCCTTGTTGGCAAGCTTGAGACCCCCTATCTAGTTGGCCAACTTGTGTCTCGAGATTTTGAATTGCGGCTTGAGAGTGTTGAGCAAGTTGGTCAATCTTTGTATCAAGCTTTCTCAAGGCTAAGTCTTGGGTCTCCATCCTTGTGTCAAACTTTCCCATCATTTTAGAGAACATCTCTTCTAGGCTAGCTTTTCTCTCCACTTGATTGTTAGGGGGTGGGTTTGGGTAGTTTTGTTAGTGAGGTTGTTTGAATCCGGGGGGTTGTCTTTGGTTGAGGTTTTGCGGATGTTGGGGTTGGTTATCCTTCCATGACAAGTTTTGGTTGTTTCTCCATAAAGGGTGGTATGTGTTTGAGTAGGGATGAAAGATGGGATTTTGGTTGGCATGTTGTTGGGGTTGGTTTTGGTAGTTCCGGTAGTTGTTCACGAATAACACTTGTTCGGACGAGCTTGAAGCAAACGGGCTTCCAACTTGACAATCCATGCTAGAGTGTGGCCCCAAGCACCACTCACATTAGGCTACTTGTGCATTGCTAAGTCCCGCACTCAACTTGTTCATTTGATTATGAAATGCCGCCATTTGAGCCTTTACACTTGTCAACTCATCTATTTCTAGCACACCCGGAGTCTTCTTTGGCACTTGCCTCTGGGTTCCCCACTGGCTATTGTTAAGTGCCATTTCTTCTAGGAGATCATGAGCCGCATCCATTGACTTGCTCATTAAAGAACCTCCCGCAGCCGCATCCACCAAATTCCTTGTTGACACCGTGATTCCTTGGTAGAAAGCTTGCAAAGTTTGCCACCTTGCAAGGCCATTGTGAGGGCATCTCCTTTGAAGCTCCTTAAACCTCTCCCAAGCCTCGTGGATACTCTCATTCTCATATTGTTGAAAAGAAAGGATCTCGTTCCTAAGGTGGGCCGCCTTCCCTGGTGGAAAAAATCTATTCAGAAATGCTTGGGCCAATTGATTAAAGGTAGTGATCGAGTTTGGTGGTTGGGTGTTCAACCATATCATTGCGTCATTCCCCAAAGAGAATGAGAACAACTTCAACTTGATAAAATCATCGGGAATCCCATTGTACCTAAAGGTGTCACAAATCTCGTTGAAGTTCTGAAGATGCAAGTTCGGATCATCATTCGCCAACCCATTGAACATACATGTAGTGGCAATCATCTGAATCACCCCAGGCTTTATCTCAAAGGAATTTGCTGCAATTGTTGGTCGGCGGATAGATGACATATTATGCTCGACTCTAGGCATTGTGTAATCCCGTAGGGTACGCTTATCTCCAACATGAGGCAAACCCTCTTGAACCGGAATCTCCTCAGGACGCACTTCCCCTTCATTTTGATTTGCCACAGGAGGCAAACCTATGTGTTCTAACTGTGCATTCCGATCACCCATTTCTGCTCTTCTCAACCTTGTTTCACGTCGATTTCTTGGAGCCGTTGTTTCTATATCCGGATCAAAACGCAAGTCCTGTAAATCGTTGCTCCTTGTACTATGATGCATACAAGAGCAACCGCCTAAAAACACAAAGAAGAAAAATCCAAATTAGTAATAAACCAACTAGTAGTGATATCAATAAACCGCTCAATCCCCCGCAACGGCACCAAAAATTGACCACTCTTTAAACGAGCACCCATAATAGTACGGAGCCGAGAGAGTAGTAAAAAGGTGAATAAAGTTCGTCCCACGAGGATTGATGAAATCGATTACCACAATTGATTGATTTGGTTACTATTTAGATAAGCCAATTTTTGATAATAAAATTACACTACTTAAATCAACTAGATTAGACTACCACTAATGCAAATAATAAAACAAGACAATGTAAGTAAACTAAGCTAAACCAAACACAAGCAAGTGATTGTAATACGTATGAGAGATTAGACTAAGACCAAGATTCAACCTATCCAATCCTTAACAATTTTAGGCACACCATTGAAGTAAAATATGCAAGTGATTATGTAGATTCGTATGCCTTTAATTAGTCTCTAATCTCTCTCAAGTGATAAAGACAACATTCATATGCACCAATAACCTATTTCTCAATGGTTATCCGAACTACACACAAATTCATTAAGCATAATGGCACACAAATGGAATCCTACAAGCTAGCATCGCATATTTCTATCTTACTAGACTTGTATCGGGCATTTCGTCGAGCACGTTGTGTGCTTCACCTCTCGGTGCTTCACACAACAACCAAATATCAACTAAGTGTTAGCTAGGCACCTAGAAGCATTAAGCAATTGAAATACACATACATAACACAAGCAATGAAGATAAAGCGATGGCCTTTACTATTAATTCATGGAAAAGGTCTCATCTTGGCCTTAGCCAAGATGGATTTAGTTCATATTACAAATGATGACTACAAAAGATGTAAAATAAGTACAAGCCATGAGAAAGAACAAGTAAAAGTAAGAGAGAAAGGTTTAGAGTAAACTAAGTGAAGAGCTTCTCCTCTCTTTGCTTGGATGTGCTTGGCTTCTTCTCTTCTTGACTCCTTTTGCTCCAAGGTGGGAATTTTATGGTAGATGAGGGTGAAGGAATGACGTGGTGAAGAGGGATTTTTGTTTAGATGGTGAATTGATGGAAGTGTTGAGTGATTTGATGAAGGATTTGGGTTAAAAATGTGTTCTTGGGAGGTTTGGAGTGAAATGGGAGTGTTTGGAGCTTCAAAGGTCGTGGTAGAGGTGCTTAGAAATGAGCTGAAGGGAGGTTTTTATAGTGTGTGGAATTAGGGCACGAAAATCTAAAAGCAGCTAAGCTAGAAAGCCTTGGCGCTGGTGTGACGCTGGTGAGGTTACGCTGGTGACCAGCGCCTGCCACCAGCGCTGGACCAGCGCTGCTTCTCTGCCCCAATTGTGCTGGTCGTCCGGCGTTGGTGGACCAGCGCACGACCAGCGCAACATCTCTGCCCGATGTGTGCTGGTGGCAGAGCTGGTGGCTTGCGCTGGTGACCAGCGCTGCCCTGCCTTCAGCTCCACTTGTTGCCCCCCTTTTTCGCTCCAATGTCGCCCATCAAGCTTGATCTCCTTGGGATTTCTATAGGAAGCCTGCACAAGCTTATTAAACCGTAAAATACGTAGTTTTACCAGGAAAACGGATGCAAAAGGATAGGAGATGGGGCTATACTAGTTGTAGAAATAGGCATTATCAACGAGTCATATTTGCACTAAGACCATTTTTATCCAAAATCATATTCCTTCTATATATATAAAAAAATAATAATAAAATTATTGAGATGTAACACTTTTGAATAGTCTATTAATTTAAAGGCTATTTATGATTTTTGGCCTTAAAAGTTAAAACTTCCATAATAAATTCGACATCCAAAAACCTAGGAAATTATTTAATAATTTTTATATATATCATTTTTAAGATAGGAAAATATGTATGTGTATCAACGTATTAGTATATATATATATAGAAAATTATCAAGTACGGGATCCTGTACGAAACATTCGTGCGGGATCACTAATTTCCATCGGTAGGAATTAGTGTAAACAAATTTATAGTGATTATTACCGGTGGTAGTGGTGTAAATTTGAGAGAGAAACTAAATACTTAGTCAACTAATTTTAAATAAAATCGATGATTTGTAATATAAAAGGGTTAGTGAGTCGTACCCTTCAAAATGCATATACTATATGAAAAAAAAAGCCCATATATTTTGGAAATAGATAAGATGAAAAAAATAAGAAATAACCTACAAAGTGCATTAGTATTGTGTTTGAGTGGTACCACTACAAGAAAAACCTCTATTTACTATAGGTGATGCCCGTAGTGAACGCGCATCTACTATGGGCATTGCTCATTACAACACCTGTCATATGTGAAGGTGTGATGGATAATGGCGTGTTTCGACTACAAATTTTGTCTATGATAAATAAGCTCAACTACTACAGGTATCAACATTAATGAATAGCATATCGACTACGGATTATGTCCGTGATAAATACGCTCAACTACAACAGGCTATGCCCGTGATAGGTTGTGTTATTTAAAACATTCTATGTCCATAGTAGATGATTTTTATAAAGAAAAAAAATGATTAGCCACCTCTTTATTTTGGTATATATATATATAATTTGAATTTGAATTTTTTGAACTCTATTATCACATTAAAATTGTTATCATTCTAGACATGGATCTATTAATAAAAGTCCGCATATATAATAATAATAATAATAATAATTGTTAACCGCCAAAATTGGCAGAGGACCAAAGAAGAATTTTCTACCTCGATACAAGGAGGACAGGGGAATCTAGATACCGTCCGATTACCTCAAGGAGGGAGGGATCCCGATTGATTCGAATGCATACCCCCTCTAGAGGGATCTAGCCTGGCAATTCCCTAGCTTCTCATGAACCCCGTAGTACCTCGACACGGAGCTCCACCAAGCACCCAGACTCACAGTCCACCACGCACCCCGATCCACAATTCCAATCAGTATCCCGATACGGCACCAAGCATCTTGCTACTGTATCATCCAGATATCTTGCTACTTCATCGGCTAGATACTCTGCTACAGTCTCGGTTGGTGTCTTGATACTCAGGTAGCAGCAGGATATTCAGGAGCTCATAACACCTTCTAGAATCAACTCGTCAGACAGTAAGGTACCAGATGAAGAAAATACCAAAGAACAAAGATGACCAGGATAAAGCTCCATAGAGAAATACTGAAATGCCGCCGTTTAGCTAAAACAAGAAGAATAGATTTCTTCTCGCTAACTGAGAGTTCTATTTGAACAAGTCAACTCTATTAGAATCCTCCTAGGAAGGAAAGACTGGATTCTGAAAGCTCCTATGAGATTGTCTCCTCCTAGGAAGGAAAGACTTGATTCTGACGATAAAAACTTCGAGATTGTCTCCTAAAATAGAAAGGAAGTCCTGCGTGAAACTAATAACTCAAGGTGTGTTCAATATTAATCTAGAGGGGGGGTGAATAGATTTTAACGATATTACCCAATTTTCGCGTTAAGTCAATATTACGAAAATACCCCAATCTAGTCAAAACAATAACAAGTGTAATATGGTGCGGAATTATAAATGACACTTGATATTTACGTGGAAACCCTCACGGGAAAAACCACGGGCTGTATAGTGCGCCACACTCGAACCTCGAATCCACTAAATGTGTAATGATTACAACCTAATCCCGATCAATAATCAACACACCTACCTAATCCCGGTATAAGTGGACCTAGTCCAATTGCTTGTGTGACCACCTAATCCCGGTGTACGGCCTAATCCCGGCCTATCACAACAAGACTTCAATTGCTTGCGATCTAAGCAACCTAATCCCGGAAGCTACACACAAGACTTACTTCTCAATGAAGAGATTACAACCTATGTGAATATATGATGATATTCAATGAGCAAATAAAGCTAGGTAACCTTAGATGCTTATCTAGGATGATTAGATAACAATTAATGCAATCCTAGATGTCAATAGCTAAATGACATGTCATAAAGCTTAGCAAATCATAGATAAAATATCCTAGATGTTGCTATCACAATACATCACACAAACATGTCAACACAACAATCTCTATTTTGTATATAGAATATATTCTAAGAGCATACAAATAATATAAGAGATTTCTTTGATAAATAAAACACTAAGCTTAGATGAGATTAGTGAAGAACATACCAAAGGATGTGTGTTGACCAAAACCCATGCAAGCAAGCATCCTAACTATGCTAGAAAATGCTAGATGATATTTAGATGCATATGAGAAAGGTTTTGAGTGTGTAAAAATGAGTTCTTGATATGATTCTCTCTCAAGTTTCTCTCTTTGAGGTTTAGGGTTCTTTAGAGTCAGAGAACTAAGATAGAGAAATGAGAAAGTATGATATTTATAGTCATCAAGAACAGGGCATGTGAAAAGACCATTTTGCCCTTGAAACGCTCAATCGGCGGTTTCATTCTGCGGTCGGGGCCGCAGAATGTGACTGCAGAATTGAGCCCGAGAAAGAAACCGACCTAAAATATCTAATTCGGCGGTTTCATTCGGCTGCCAGGCCGCCGATCATGACCGCAGAATTCAACCCGAGAACAGGGGAGAAAACGGCGGTTTCATTCGGCGGTTCCGTAACCGCCGATCAAACCGCATAATCAGACCCGAGATAATAAATGCATCAGGTCTGATCGGCGGTTTCGATTCGGCGGCCAGGCCGCCGATCGTAACCGCCGATTCACCAAAGATGGTGAAACCAAGGAGAAGCCAAGGGCATTCTCCATGAGCGGTCTTCGCGCAAAACCAAGCACATTTTCGTGCAAGCGCGGACGTTTCCGAACATATTCGGGAAACGAATTACACGACACAAACAAACACACAACAAGATATAATCAAACAAAGTGCTAGTGTGTAATGTGACATGTGAAGAGTATGCACACATATACAAGTATGCTAAGTGTGTGTGTGTGCTTCTAAATCTCTTCAAAGAAAATAAGCACTAGAGATATACCTTTGAGTGCTTGTCACCATGAGGTCTTGAATAGGGCCTTTGATGTTGGTCTACCATCACCTAATCTACCCTTACAATTCAAACCCCAACTTGTGGTTTGTCCACGAAATAAGCCAATCAATAATGGGAATCCTTACACTGCGATCGCCAAATGCTAGACCGAAATTATAAGAGTGCATGGCAAGCAACTGGACCTATATAAACAACATGATACACACCAGAAGAAGGATAGGAAATTCACCTACTAAAACCCTACGTTCAATCCTACTTATCGACACGTACGAGTTCGCCACCACCATCTCCATCGCCTACTGAAACTCCACACTCCACCATTAACCCAGAAAAACACAACTCTTGTACTTGTAATATAAAGTGACAATCAATAAAGATTCTGTTTTGTCTATCATATTTTTATTCAAATCGTACCTATATTGTTGAGAACATAGTTGGTATCAAACTACGTGATACCCCTCTGACCGGGATCAATCTTGATCTTGGTCCCTTAAAGTTGTTATTTGGAGATTTCACCCCATTGACGATTTTCCGGTAACAACAACAACAACAACAACAACAACAACAACAACAATAATAATAATAATAATAATAATAATAATAATAATAATAATAATTAAAGTAATAACAAGAAAACATTCAACCAATTGCATCATATTTAAAAGGTGCCTCTAGCATCTTTAAGTGTTTGTAATTTACTAGTATCACGAATCAATGGAACGTCTCTCACCATTATCTTCTTGACACAAACTCTCCAATAATCCGGACCAAGAAGCTTGTGATGAACTGATGTTTGGGGATTGATGTAATCAATTTCAGCTTCTGCCACTATTTGTCCACTACCAATCCAATGCAATAACTTGCATTGTGTACACTTTTGAGGTGAAGCATCATTTTCACTAGTAGAAACCCCAAGTGGTAACTAACATAAAAAAAAAAAGGTGCTAAAAGACGAAAAAAAAAAAAACAGAATCATTAAGACAAAATGTGTTAATGATTTCATAACAATTTAAAAAAATAACTTCTTATAATATTTACCTTTGAAGATCCAACAACTTTTACACATTTATTACTTCATTGTAGATTTGAATTACTTGAATACCGTGTCTAAAAAAACATAGGTATTAGAACCAAAAAAAAAAAGGCAAACACAAGAAAAAACATAATTATAGCTCTGCTTATTTACATGATGTACTCTTTCTTCAACTGCAACTATGTGATTGGTCTGAAATGAACTGTTCTAAACATTTTTCTAAACCTTGGTATTATTGGAAAGTATCGAAGTACTTTGGTAGGCACCCCCTTATATATATGATTAGTATGTTCATTTACTTTCCACCTAGATTCACCACATTGTGGACATTCCTTAAGTTGCTCTAATTATTTTCTAAACAAACAACAATCATTGATGCATGCATGTATTTTCCATACCCTAAATTAAATACTTTAAGCAACATTTTTGTTGAGTACAATGAATCATCCTTAACCACGTATAGTGTAATATATACCTATAGGTCCAAATTCTTCCAAATTCCTTTTTCTCAAACACAACAATGATGTGCACACTTGGTGTGTCTAACAAATGAATTGTTTTAATCAACACAAGTGGAATTCAATACACAAGTGATACAATCAATACAAGTTATGGAAGATAATGAAGAATAAAGCGAAACTTGATACAAGTATTTTTACGCGGTAAATCTCCTAAGAGGAAACATCCACGGGTTGATACCATAACCATCGTCAAGCAATTCACTATGATGAAAATGAGATACACACTTAAGGCAATCAACACATGATATACTTCTTAAGCTATCAACTCCTAGTCTACCCTCAGGCCTAGTGAATCACTTTGCCTACTTCCTATCCAAGATGTGACCAACACACCGCTAGGAAGCAAACGTCACTAGGAAGATTCCTTACTTAGCTATCCGGATCACAAATATCCTAGTTAAGCTTCCCTAACTCACCCATCCAGAGCATCACATTCCTAGCTAAGACTTCTTGCTTAGTTATCCGGATCCCCTTGATCCTAACTGAGACTCCTTACTTGACTATCCAGACCACTTGTCTTAGTCAAGTCTTCTTGCTCTAAACAAAGCTTCACTCACTTTAAAAGAGACTTCAACCTTTTACAAGGCAAAATGATCTAAGTGATGCAAATGATGCAAACACAATCAAATAGAGCAAGTAGATCACACAAACTCTACGAACATACAATTAGAGAACTAGATTATGCTTTCAAAAATCAATCACAAAGATATCTAGAAATCCAATCATGTGAATCAATAAGAACTAGATTAGAATATTCAATATCATAATCAAAAATCCTAGTTCTTAGAAACATGAAACAAGATCTAGAAATCAACAATCAAGCTCATCACAAAAGGCTTTTCTAGAATCAATTTCATGTTATTCAACTTTTGCTAAAAGATGTTCAAATATGATCACGAAGCATAAATTCAAAAATTAATCAAACAAACCTAGAAGTTGAATCAACATCATTCTAAAAACTTTTCATTGATCAAATAAGAAGATCCAAGGAGATGATCTCAAAAGAAAATGAAAAGAAGTTGATTCATTTACAAATGATGACTCACGAGTAGATATCGGTTTACTGCAAGAAATCAAGACATCATTTGACTTTGAAAATGCTTGAGGTTTGTTCCTCTCTTCAAGACCAACATTTTAGACTTTTGAATCACTCAATTCTGAGTTGAAATGAGAGAGATATGATCAAAACAAAGATGTGGAAGTTGTGTAGAAAATGTGGAGGTCAAAAATTAATATATGAAAAATCCAAAGGACCTGCCCCGTGAGAAGCCACATGCCAACAACCTCTGTCAACTGTCATGCGTTTAAAAAAAAAAATTCATTGAAAATAATCACATGCGGTGAGCTCACGTTAGAAGCATTCAAGCACTCCAATAACAGACCACATTCAGTACACGTGTGCAGCAAAGAAAGCACAACACAATAGGTTTCACGTGAAAAAAAGCATTCAATAAAAACCGTTTTAAATTCAAAATTTTCAATTCTTTGCCGTTGGCTTCACGAGACAGAGAGGTGATGTTGGCGAGTTCTTCACACACCTCTCACGCCATCCTCTCTCTTTAGTGTGGCTTTCATGACATGCCAAGCCGACTTCTATCCCACATGTTCTTCAGTCCAGATTTAACTTTGGAACTGGAAATTTGATTCCGTCTTGGGAATACGAACCTATATAACTTTCCACTCGGAACTCAAAAACTAATATATGAGTAACCGATATGATCGGAACTCAATTAGGAATCATATGAGAACATATTCAAGTCTGAAACAATAACAAACAAACACAAGATCACACAAGTATGCAATTTCCTAGAGATAGTCCTAGATTATGCATTTCCATAATGTTTGTCAATTTAAGATCAATGCAAGAGCATACTTCGTCAAGTGTGTGAATGTGTTATTCCAAATGAGCACAACGATGCAGGGACACATATGAATGCAATGTATATGTGTGCGGTTTGCTCAACGATGCAGGAACACACATGTGTGAATTGTGTGTGTGTGCGCTTACGCCTTGTAAGAGGAAGAAGTATCTGGATACCTTAGCATCCAAGTAAGCACTTTTCCTCTTGATGACGATATTTGCATGAGAAGTTGTTTTTCTTCTTTGAAGCACAAATCAACTAAGAAACACCTATGCAACTAACCATTATTGATAAAGAGAGTTTTGCAATGAAATCAAGCCAACAAAAATCTAGGACCTTACAATCTCCCCCTTTCGTTATTCCATGGCAAAACCTCATCCTCACCATACAATATTCACTCCAATAAACTCATAGTTGATAGCATTCTCTCATCCTCACATTACAAAGAGATCCCTAGACTAAAATGTCTTCAAGTCTTCATGAGTCTTCAAGAATCCCTTCTTTGATCAGCAAAGTACCTATGAGAAAAATAGCCAACCAAACAAGAGATCTTCTCCAAAGAAGAATGGTGAGATATTTTAACATAAACAAATAAAAACTTCCCTTATCTCAAACAAATGTCTTATCTCAAACAAATGAATGTTCACGTTAAAGCTCTTCCTAAGTTCATTTATCTCATTAAGCAAGAATTCTTTTCTCCCCCTTAAGATAAGAATTCTCCCCCTTAAGACAAAGTCTCAATTAAGCACAAAGATGTACATTTCTCACACATTGGAATATTTCTCCACACATGGTGAGGTATACATTTCTCCTCGTTTTGTTCAAGGAATAGACAAAGGACACATGAGATAAATACAAGATATTAAGCAAACAAGTCATATAGAAAAAGAAGTTGAATAAATTAAGCCCCCCCTTAACATGTGCTCCACGTTATGATCACCAAGTAGACTTGTTCACAAGGGAATCACACAATCACACATTTCAAGCAATAAGAGAAAATATTTCATCACTTTTCAAAGTCTAAGAGAGAATCATAGATTTTCATTAATCTCTCAAAAATATTCTCACATTGCTAATGAATCAAGCACTATAAGCAAAATGTGTGAGTGTGTGTGTGTGTGTGTGTGTGTGTGTGTGTGTGTGTGTGTGTGTGTGTGTGTGAATGCTTCTAGCATATATAATTGGAGCAATTGAGATATCAACATGCAAACCATATCCACACCTATCCATCTAAAATGTTTCCAATCTAGGTCAAACCAATTATCATCCAAATTTTCGATTTTAAAGAGAATAGATTCAACATGTGAGCATGTGTGTACATGTGGCTTGTTAACTCATTTCTATTTGACAATCCGAACATTCTCAATTCTTCTCAACTAAACTCCTTTAAGCCTTTTTTTTTTAGGCTTTGAATCAAAGATTTTTTTTTTTTTTTAATGATTCATTTCAACACTTCTTTGATTTTACTAACAAAAACTTATACACTTCATGACAGCTTTCACTCATCACAATGGTGTAGCCCTTTCCTACATTGGACAGCTGCACAACTAAGGTGTGTAACCCTTTTCATGAAGGTGCTCGTTGAGTTCTATATAGTTGTCGAAGCAAAATGGATACTAACCATAGGTCATCTATCATGTACTAAACAATAAACTTCTAGATGCATCCATAATCTACACATTTTCAAACTCAACTACTCAAAACTAAAATATATAAGGGAAGTATTAGTGCACTCTTAAAAAAACGATTTGTAAGGCAAAACTACATGATCTAGAAACAATAAAAGTTATTTGTTTAAGATCATTACTTCTCAAGTGAGCAGCTCTCAAAGATATTTATACCAATTGAAATAAAGTTTTTGCTTATCAAGTCACTCACAATCACACATAGTCATTAATCAACACAAATCATGCCAATGGATCTTAGAAGAGTTTTAAACCTCTTTTTGTCCAAGGGCTTAGTGAACAAATCTGCAAGTTGATTTTTAGTAGCCATATGCTCTAGAGTAACAATAGAAGTTCAACACGTTATCTAAAGAAATGATGCCTAATAGCTATGTGCAATGATGTCCTGCATGCATAGAGTTAAAACGATGAAATAAAAAGCAAGCTTTTAGAATAGATAAATACCTTAGTAAGCTTTTTCACCAATGAAAGGTCTCCGCTATTTTTTTATAAGCTCTCTTGGCTTGTTTGTCCTCATGGAAACAAGTTGTTGGTGTGTCATCCCAAGAGAATAAAGACCAAACACTTACAACTCAAACAATCACATGAAAATGACTTTCTCTAAATGTCATAACAAAATTAATCACCATATAGATTTCAAAATTCAACTTCTCTAAAGTTAATCAACAAATTTTGACTATCATAGTGAGTATGAGAATATTAAATTCATGTATTAACTAAAGACACCAAGTTTGAATACTAGACCTAGCACATTACAAATAGCTTAGTCAAGCATTAAACTTAGAACTCTTATCAAACAAAAACAAAAATATTCTCATATGTGCTACTCAATCAAGTATAAGAGCACTCATCTTTAACTATATTGGTCTTAGGTGAACCAACACATACAACATCATGATCATTACGCATGGCAATATGAAATTTAGAAGATAAATTATCAACTATCTTCTTCATGAAAATATCACTTATATTAAACTCATCATTGTTGCCACGCATAAAAATTTCATCAAGACTCTACAAATGATCATGGTTAATACTCTTATTTACCAACTTCTTCTCGACATTCATCTTATCGTTATTATTATTAACATGCATGTCATTCTTTTCAATCCAAATTTTCTTTGTAGGTTTCTTCACATGAATATGATCAATATGCTCATTTCTCAAAGCATCAAAACTATTATCAAGTTTAAAAACTTTCAAATAAGATTTATCTATTTCACAATTATGCACATTATTCTTTTGAATCCAAAGTTTTCTTGTTGATTTCTTTTCATTAACATGTTCACCATGCATAGTCTCTAATGCCCTAACATGTTTAGAAACAATCAAAGGAAGTCTTTTCTTCTCACTAGCATGTATCTCATTCCCTAGTATGCATTGTCTAATATACTCGTAGCATTTAGGTTTGATATTCCATACAACATTGCAAAAATGACAAACTAGGATAAACTTAGAGATGTTATGTCTAGCTCTAGACTTAAACTCATGCTTAGGAAAATGATTAGGTAACTTTTTCACATTTTTATCATGTTCCTCATTTTTTAGTTTGCATTGCCTAACATATTCATAACACGTAGGCCTAATGTGACCAACCACATTACAATAATGACAAACCATAATCGATTTAGAAAAGTTACCTTTCAAGTATGCATGCTTTGGTTGAGAAGTTCCATAGTTGTTCTTGCCTTTGTCTTCGATATTGGATGGAATGGTAATTGAGTCTTTCTTCGTCTTGGACTTTCTTGACTTGTTCTTGGTTTCAGGAGTCTTCTTAACTTCTTCTATAAAACCCAAGCCACTCTTATCTCCATGATACTTTCCAAGCTTTATTACTTCATCAAGCTTAATGGCTCCAATCTTCATGTCATTAATAGATTCTTTGAGAGTTTTGACTTCATCTTTAAGCTCACACTCCTTTAACTTCACGATAGTTAAAGAGTTCTCTTTTTGCTTAATCTCTTCTTACATGGCAAACAACTTCATAGTAAAGTCTTCTTTTAGATCATCTAGCTCTTGAGCCCTTTCTTCCACCTTTGAAAAATACTTTTCAATGGTCTTTTCACGCTCCTTGATGACTTCACTTTGCTTGCTCATCTTCTCCAAAGACATTCTCTTTTCATTGTCAAGAGCTTTGACTATCACCGCGAAATTGGCATTAATTAACTTCAACTTGTTCTCTTCATTCTTTTGTTGAAGGATCTTGTCATTGAAGCTTATATAATCTTGATTTGAGGAGGTTTTGAACTCTTCATCATTGGAGGAGATTTCACTATCTTCACTACTTGAAGAGTTTTCACTCATTACTTGAGGAGTTTTCACTACTATCCTCAAATCTTCCTTCATATATAGCCATGTGAGCAATGCAATTGCTAGTAGATTCTCAATCATCCAAGGACTCATCTTCCTTTACTACATCACTCACACTCATCCATGAGTTATCATTGATGGCTCTAATGTAGGCTTTCATTGTATTTCTCCAAAAGGTGTAGTTACCACTATCCAAGAGTGGAGGTCTAGCACTAAAGGCACCTTCTGTTAGGATTATGCTCAATAGCAAGAGTGTAATATTGTAGTTAACAATCTTTTTCATATTAATAAAGTGATTTCTGGTTTAAACAAATCTTATAGCATTTATAGTTTAATATTATAATTGTCAAAGTAAATAATCATAAGGTCTAAAGACTATGAGAAAAGAAGAATTGTTCATACATCTGGATATGTATGTGGTAGACACAATTCTTTAGTTAGTCTTGAATATTATTCACAACTTAAGTTAAAGGTTGGGCACCTTTATCTTGTTAAAGTTGTAGAATTCTTTTGCTAGCATTTGAGTGGGATCAAATGAGATATGATGAGTCTAAAATCATCGGAGTGTCTTCGAGCAAAAGAATCTAGTGCACCGGGTGCATTGAACTGGATCACAATGAAATACTTTATCTATAACCGTCAGTAGATAAAAGTCTTTTCATTATCAGTACAATCGGAGAGTCTATCTTAATCCTGAGATAAATGATGGATTTATGGTTGCAAGTGATATCATTTGAGTTATCAATGAGTACGATTATATCACATAGTCTATCCTCGATAGTTTGGTGATATTCATTTGTTAATCGATAGAGGACTTCATTTATAGATATAGACATCGTGGCTCCATTTATTAAATGAGAGTATAATATCATCATATGGATGTTTTGAGGTAATTGGATATTAAATCTCAACGTTGAGTTTTCGATAGTGTCTATTGAAAACATGGCTTCTGGACAAGTCAAAATATCCAAGTTCAAAACGTGGTCATTTGAATAAATATGGTAACTTGGAGAGTTATAGGCGGTCTATGAACTCTTGGCGATTACTGATATTAATCACAAGGATACACTATCTCCAACATGATTGTCTAGGGTATGAATGAGGAACATCTTCCTTTTCTGTCTTTATTTAAGAGTGCAATTTTAGCTCTTTAGTGGAATGAGTTAAAATTAATGGATCGGACCTAAGTGAATCATTTGTTGATTGTGATTAGGTTATGTCTATTGAAGCTTAAATTTAGATAGCCCGCCAAGATCCCCAATCCACACAGACTTGTATGGATCACTTGATATATTCTACCGGACCAATTCATGGGTCCATTTAGAATTGCATTTAATATATTAAGAATATAATTTGCACATTATTTATTTAATGGGCTGCTCAATTATATTAATATATTAATGAAATGCATGTGGGCTTGATTCTTTTAGTAATAATGGGTCTGGTTCACATGTGGGCTTTTTATTTAAAGACCAATGGATTAAATGAAGTAAGAAAATAATATATGGCCCAATATTTATGTATGGGGCAGCAAGGTGTATATTTAACCTAATATATTATTTTGTTTCATTGTCTTAATTAAATAGGAATTAATTGATTTATTAATTAATTGTTTAATTAAGAAACAAATCTTTTCTGATTCGGAAATATGATTCCTAGAGTTATACTATTGGTAGTAGTATACTTAAAGTAAAAGACTTGTTTGATAAGAAAATAAATAAATAATTAATTTTATTTATTTAATCAAATAATAAGTCTTTTTATTTATTCAAAATAAAAGAATAAAAAGATCTATGAGTTGGATTAGGGTTTGAAGTCTTAAAACTATAAGTGAATTAGGGTGCAACTAAAACTCCTATATTTTAGGAGTGTGATTTGCGGCAACCCTAGTCCTTTTAGGAAGAGGATTTTCGGCCACCCTAAAAGAAAAAGAGGTAGAGAATTCGGCCATAGTGTGTGTGTGGTGCTTGATTCAACTTTCTTCTTCTTCTCAATTCATAGAAAGGATTTTATTCTTCTAAAAACAAAAAAGAGTGAATAGATTATTCTTTGATGGTACACTAATTGCTTGTTCATCAATAAGCTTGTGTGTACAACATCGATTTAGGTTCACGCGAGTTTCGATCATTAGATTGAGAACTCAAAAGTGACCGGAATAATCTTAGTCTTCTTTTGATTGTTTTGTGACTAACAAAAGAAAAGAAAAGTTTGTTTGTCAATTCTCAGGTTTGCAATTCAAAGAAAAAGGGAGACCATGCTCCTAGGTGATTCACGTTCGTGCTAGGATTGAAGATCTTGCGGATTACCATCGACGTAAGTCAATCGGATCACGCGACAAAAGGTATTCTTCTTTTTGTTGATTATATATATATGTTTAATTAATTAAAGGGTTAAGGTTCATAAAACGGAAAATTTTTTAAAAGCTACTAAATCTATTTTTAGTCTCGCTTCCGCTGCGTGTACTATGGTATTTTTCCCTACACCTTCTGGTATCCAATCACCCATAACTAAAAAACACAACAAAGCAAAACACAAACACTATAATATGGATATATCTAATTACTTCTAGACACCCGCTTTGATATCAATTGAAATTCCCTTAACCACTTATAGTGTAATATATACCTAGAGGAAGGGGGGGGGGGGGGGGGGGGTGAATAGGTATAGGTCCAAATTCTTCCAAATTCCTTTTTCTCAAACACAACAATGATCTGCACACTTGGTGTGTCTGATAAATGAATTATTTTAATCAACACAAGCCGAATTCAATACACAAGTGATACATTCAATTCAAGTTATGGAAGATAATGAAACATAAAGCGAAACTTGACACAAGTATTTTTACTTGGTAAAATCTCCTAAGAGGAAACATCCACGGGTTGATACCATAACCACCGGCAAGCAATTCACTATGATGAAAATGAGATACACACTCAAGGCAATCAACACATGATATACTCCCTAAGATATAAACTCCTAGTCTACCCTCGGGCTTAGTGAATCACTTTGCCTACTTCCTATCCAAGATGTGACCAACACACCTCTATGAAGCAACTTTCTATCAAAGGCGCTCACGTCTATAGGAAGATTCCTTGCTTAGCTATCCATATCACAAAGATCCTAGTTAAGCTTCCTTAACTCAACCATCCGGAGCATCACACTCTTAGCTAAGACTTCTTGCTTAGTTATCTAGATCCATTTGATCCTAACTAAGACTCCTTACTTGACTTTCTAGACCACTTGTCCTAGTCAAGTCTTCTTGCTCTAAACAAAGCTTCACTCACTTTGAAAGAGACTTCAACCTTTTACAAGGCAAAATGATCTAAGTGATGCAAATGATGCAAACACAATCAAATAGAGCAAGTAGATCACACAAACTCTATGAACATGCAATTAGAGAACTAGATTATGCTTTCAAAAATCAATCACAAAGATATCTAGAAATCCAAGCATGTGAATCAATAAGAACTAGATTAGAATATTCAATATCACAATCAAAAATCCTAATTCTTAGAAACATGAAACAAGATCTAGAAATCAACAATCAAGCTCATCACAAAAGGCTTTTCTAGAATCAATTTCATGTTATTCAACTTTTGCTAAAAGATGTTCAAATATGATCACAAAGCATAAACTTGAAAATCAATCAAAAAAACCTAGAAGTTGAATCAACATCATTCTAAAACATTTTTATTGATCAAATAAGAAGATCCAAGGAGATGATCACAAAAGAAAATGAAAAGAAGTTGGTTCACTTACAAATGATGACTCACGAGTAGAGATAGGTTTACTGAAAAAAATAATCAAGACATCATTTGACTTTGAAAATACTTGATGTTTGTTCCTCTCTTCAAGACCAACATTTTAGGCTTTTGAATCACTTAATTCAGAGTTGAAATGAGAGAGATATGATCAAAACAAAGATGTGGAAGTTGTGTAGAAAATGAAGAGGTCAAAAATTAATATATGAAAAATCAAAAGGACCAGCCTCGTGAGAAGCCACACGCCAACAACCTCTGTCAATTGTCATGCATTTTAAAAAAAATTCATTGCAAATAATCACATGCGGTGAGATCATGTTCGAAGCATTCAAGCACTCCAATAACATACCATATTCAGTACATGCATGCAACAAAGAAAGCACAACACACTAGGTTTCATGTGAATAAAAAGCATTCAAACCCTTTTAAATTCAAAATTTTCAATTCTTTGTTGTGGGCTTCACGGGACAGAGAGGTGATGTTAGCGAGTGCTTCACGCGCTTCTCATGCCATCCTCTCTCTTTGGTGTGGCTTTCATGCCATGCCAAGTAGACTTCCGTCCCTGCGTGTTCTTCGGTCTAGATTTGGCCTTAGAATTCGGAATTCAATTCCATCTTCGAAATACAAACTTGGACTCAATTACTAGTATGAAAAATTACATAACTTTTCGCTCGGAACTCGAAAACTAATGTATGAGTAACCAAAACAACCGGAACTCAATTAGGAATCATATGAGAATATATTCAAGTCCAAAAAAAATAAAACACAAAAAAATAAACACAAGATCACACAAGTATGCAATTTCCTAGAGATAGTCCTAGAACGTGCATTTCTACAATGTTTGTCAATTTAAGATCAATGCATGAGCATTCTTCAATAAGTGTGTGAATGTGTTATTCCAAATGAGCACAACGATGTAGGGACATATATGAATGCAATGTATGTGTGTGTGGTTTGCTCAACGATGCAGGAACACACATGTATGAATTGTGTGTGTGTGCGCTTACGCCTTGCGAGAGGAAGAAGTATCTTGATACCTTAGCATCCAAGTAAGCACTTTTCCTCTTGAAGATGATATTTGCATGAGAAGTTTATTTTCTCCTTTGAAGCACAAATCAACTAAGAAACACCTAAGGACTAACCATTACAAATATAGAGAGTTTTGCAATGGAATCAAGCCAACACAAATCTAGGACCTTACTCATTATCTTATGTCAACTTGTCTTGAAGAACACCAAGAAGTTCATCGAAACCCTTATCAGATAGACCATGTGTAGCTTTATGTTTGTATAAAACTACAATGGCAGACAATTTGGTGTATTTCATACTACCATGATGCAAAGCTGTTTCTACATCTTACACATTCTGAATGAGTTCTTCATCTCATATTTCGACCTCCAGTTCAATATTACAGTCATCATCAAACAAAGCATCCCTATACATTTTAAATGTATTTGAACTTTTCTCATTTGGTACAAAAGTTATTGGGTTTTCCCCATGAAAAACCCAATTAGGGTATGTAGAATACATCTCATTAATGACTAGGTGTTCATACACTATCTTAGTAGGATGAAAATTTTGATTTATACATTTTTTGCAAGAGCAAACTATCAAATCACGATTTCTAGCATTTCTTTTAGCGGCTTCAACAAAGTTTTTGGCACCATCTCTATATTCTTTCTTTACTCTACAAATGAAAAAAGGAAAAGAAAAACATTAAATTATCAATACTTGAAACCTTATGTGTATTCATCAAATAAGATTTATTGAGTTTGGTGTATCAACCTTAAAAACTTTAACCAATTCTTATCCATTTGCATGGAATCAACTCTGAAAAATTGATCAATAATGTATTATACCAATCAATAATAAAAAGATACATTCACAAGAATTTGAAAGAACTCTTAGGATATTGTATTAAAATATAACAATGATATCATACTCAATATAAAGTGCCACCAAGGTCAAAGTAAAGCTTGGAACAATAAAATTAAGCAATTTTAGCAGGAAAATAAAAAGAGGTAGAACTACATATAGAAGCCCTAGATATTAACACATGTACACCATGTGTAAATCCTAGAAATTAAGCATGCAAGATTGGAGAATATATGCATGAAAACTAAATGAGAAGCAGAAAAATATATATAACAAATACTGCAATCAAGGGTGGATAAAGCTGGGCATGAAAGAAAAAGAAGCGAGATTGTAAAATTAAAATAAGTAGAAATGAAACCTTTAAGTGGTCTACAAAACCTGCAGGTGTGCGTGCCCAACAAAGCTGTAACAACAACAACCTACCAAGGTAAAGACAAAAAAGAGCCCAAAAAATTCAATAATATAAGGTATATAGCCACTATAAATAATTACTTAAGGCATGAAAGTTTGTTAACATTACTATGTTTGTGTGTGTCTTGTAGAAACAGAACTTTTTCGAAACTAATTCCATGGCATGATCATTTTGCCAACTGTTTAATCAACTTATATTACTACATTAACTACAATACAAAACATAATCAGTGACAAATTGCTTGAACCCATGTAGATAAAAAACTAAAAGTTTATGTATAAATTTATCTAAAAATATATAAAGCCCAAGCACGATCGAATAGAATATTTTCGAAACTAATTCCACGGCATGATCAATTTGCCAACAGCTTAATCAACTTCTATTACTACATTAACGATAAGTCTACAACATGAAACATAATCAACGACAATTTGCTTGAACCCATGTAGATAAAAACTAAAAATTTCTAGATAAAATTATCTAAAAATATAAAGCCCAAACACGGTCTTGAGGTATTACAAAGAAGTCATTTTGGTTGGTGAACATGGTTTTCATTTTTGCCTCTGCAATGTTTAAAATAAAATAATTATAATAAATAAGTTGTATCCTCTCTCTGGCTAGCACCACCATCTCTAAAGTATATCATGAATCATTTATGATGATGCAAACTGTATGACATCACAAAGCATTAAAGTCTATAAGTTTTAAAGATTTCGAAGATTTATTGCACATTTGTTTGACACTTTAATATAATAATAGATTAAGTAAATCTATGCAGAATAATATGTGGATCTTTTTGCAAAAAGGTTGATTCTAATTGCAGTTGCGTGAGCAGTTCAAGCTCTACATTGGAGATATAAAATTCATTTTATTATCACCTTTTTCTAAGCTGAGAGTATATAAAGATGTCAAAAGCATTATATAATACGAAATTTGTGGATGGGTAACAACAAAAAAAGGGAAGATATTTGTAGAAATTTATCAAAAAATTACAAATTATGCCATGAGTAAAAAACTAAGAATAATTGATTGAGAGAGTAAAGAGTAGATACTTGTTGCTAGTAAGGAGATCTTACAAAAAATTAGATTGACAGAAGAAACATCAAGTGAAACACGCGTACTATGAAGCTGCTTGAACCATTTTGGGGATTTAGGGATTTACTTTTTGATCAGAGAGAATGATTTTTAGGGCTTTAGGTATTAGAGATCGACTTTAGAGAGGGAGGGAATAGATTTAACAGGATTTATTTGTATTCCCTCTGAATCTCCAATAATATAATTACTTTTCAATACGAACTTTACCCGTAGTGAATAGCTTTAAGGATTATAGACAAAGCCTGTAATGCATATATTGTTCACATTTCACAACGAGCCCATTTATGCTCATAGTAACTAATTATTATCCTTCATGGGCTTTTAAATGCCCGTTTTAAGGCCATGTTTGTTTCCTTGTATTGTATTAGCCATTCAAAATGTATTAAAACAATACAATACAGTGTTTGGTGCAAACACTATATTGTATTATTTTAGTATTGAAAATATGAATATATATTGCTCGCTTGTGTCTAAAACAACCTTGGGGGGTGAATGGGTTGTTAATCCGATTAGTTACCAATTTTTCGGATTAGTCAATATTCAAAAATCAACCCAATTTAATAAACAATAAAGTCAAGTATAAATTGCGGAAATTAAAGAACACTTGATTTTTATGTGGAAACCTTCAACAAGGAAAAACCACATGCTGATATGTGCGCCACACACGGTCCTCGAATCCACTATATGTAATGATGATTACTGTTAGGATTATGCTCAATAGCAAGAGTATAATATTGTATTTAACAATCTTATCATATTAATAAAGTGATTTCTGTTTTTTAACAAAATCTTATAGCATTTATAATTATAATTATCAAAGTAAATAATCATAAGGTCAAAAGATTATGAGAAAAGAAGAATTGTTCATACATCTGGATATGTATGAGGTAGACACGATTCTTTAGTTAGTCTTGAATAACATTCACAACTTAAGTTAAAGTTTGGGCACCTTTATCTTGTTAAAGTTGTAGAATTCTTTTGCTAGCATTTGAGAGGGATCAAATGTGTTATGATGAGTCTAAAATCATTGAAGGGTCTTTGAGTAAAAGAATCTTGTTCACTGGGTGCATTGAACTGGATTACAATGAAATACTTTATCTAGAACCGTCAATAGATAAAAGTCTTTTCATTATTAGGACAATCGGATAGTCTATCTTAATCTTGAGATAAATGATGGACTTATGGTTACAAGTGTTATCATTTGAGCAATCAATGAGTATGATTATATAGCATAGTCTATCCTCAATAGTTTGGTGGTATTCATTTGCTAATCAATAGAGGACTTCATTTATTGATATGGACATTGTGGCTCCATTTATTAAGTGTGAGTAGAATATCATCATATGGATGTTTTGAGGTTTTGGATATTAAATCTTAACGTTGAGTTTTCAATAGTGACTATTGAAAGATGACTTTTAGACAAGTCATAATATATATCCAAGTTCAAAGTGTGGTCATATGAGTGAATATGGTAACTTGGAGAGCTATAGGCGGTCTATGAGCTCTTGACGATTACTGATATTCTTCGCGAGGATTCACTATCTCCTATAAGATTGTCTAGGGTATGAATGATAATCATTTACTTATTCCATCTTTATTTAAGAGTGCAATTTCAGTTCTTTAGTGGAGTGAAATAAAATTAATAGATTGAACCTAAGTGAATCATTTGTTGATTGTGATTGTGTTATGTCTATTGGAGCTTAAATTTAGATAGGCCCGCCAAGATCCTTAATCCACATGGACTTGCATGAATCACTTGATATATTCTACCGGACTAATCATGGGTCCATCTAGAATTGTATTAAGGCATGTAGACTTGTTTCTTTTAGTAAGAATGAGCCTAGTTCACATGTGAGCCTTTTTTATTAAGGTCCAATGGATTTAATAAAATAGAAAAACAATATAGAGATATATAATTATTATATATGGCACAGGGCCGAGATATATATATATATATGAATTATATAGGCACATGGCCGAGATATATATGTATTATATATGGCACATGGATATATATGATATTATATTGTTTTATTTTTATTACTTAATTAAATGGGAATTAATTAATTGATTGATTAATTATTTAATTAAGAATCAAAATCTTTTTTTTTTTTGACTAGGAAATATGTTTCTTAGTGTTGTACTATTGGTTGTAGTATATTAAATATAAAAGACTCTATTTGATAAGTAGATAAATAAGAGATTTATTTATCTAGTCAAATTAGGAAATCTTTTATATAGTCACAAATACACTAAAGAGTTGGATTATGGTTTGTACTATATATTTTAATGCAAGTTGAATTCGTGCACTAGAGGTTTAATGCAAGTTGAATTCGTGCACTACAGAGATATATATTATATTTGGCTGAGATCTTTATCAAGATAAATGTGGCACTTGGCCGAGATATATATGAACTTTATTTGGGCAAAAAGAATTTGTTTTTGATATGAGCAGAATAATTCATGCACATGTGAATATAGAAATATATTTACATATATATTTTGGCAAGTGATTGGCGGCCAATATATATATATATATATACATATTCTTCATATATTTTCAGCAACCCTAGGTCTTTCACTTGAGAGTTATTTTCTTTTACTAGAGAAAAATAAAATCCATCTCTTAGACTAGTGTGATTTTCGGCCAAGAGATATAGAGAGAAGTTTGTTCTTATTTCGATAGTGCACTGGTTACTTTTACATCAAAAAGGTTTTGTGCACAATTTTGAATAAGGTTCATGTGAGTTTCGATCTAACGATTGTGAATTCAAAAGTGAACATTCTTTGTTGTCTCTTGGAACTTGTTGTGACTAATGGAAAAGAAAATGTTTTGTTAATCCATTCTCAGGTACACAATTCAAAGAGAAGGGAGACCACGCTCCTAGGTGATTCATGTTCGTGATTGGATTAGAAGATCTTGCGGATTACCATCGATGCAACGTCAATCGGATCACGCGACAAAGGTATGATATCTTTAGTATTATATGTTAATTAATTATAGGGTTAAGGTTCAAATATGGAAAAAAGTTCACTTCCGCTGCATGTATTTTTCCCTACAATTACAACCCTAGATTGACCTCTAGTCACACCATTCTCGGTTACTAATCCACAACTACTACCCGTAGACATTTTATAACGAATCTAGACCAAAGATGCTTGAGCACTACACATCGGTAGTCACAAGACTTAACTCTCAAATAAGAGATCAACAACCTATGTGAATATGATAATATTTTCAATGAAAATAATGCTAGGCTACACTAAATGCTTAACTAGATGTTATAATACAAATCAACACTCTAGTTATCAACCATGCCTATATGCTCATACATGAGGACTCAATTAGATGCAAAAAAATTCTAGCAACCTAATTGTCAACAAACAAAGCCAACTCAACACAAGTTGACAATAAATATATAATTAACAAATGCAATCAATGAGTCCTACACATCAGTGTCTAAATGCAAATCATATAGACTTAGCTAGAGGGTGAAATGGTCCTAAATGCTAGCTATCAACAAATAACTTATCTCAACCAAAAATCAAAGTCTCAAACATGCTAGGAATAACATTAAGCAAGGAGACATGAATTTAATTAACAAATAAATGTTAAACCTAGGCAAACAAGTCATGAGAATGAAATAAGAAGTTCTAGGACATGTAGAAATTACCTAGTCCAAGAAAACGAGAAAGCCCATGCTTGGATGATGCTAGATTCTCATGGGAAGGTGTTTGGTTGAATAAATGTGAGTTCTTAGGAGCTTCTCTCTCTAGGGTTTGAGTTTCTCCCACTATATTTTGATTTTGAGCTCACCAAAACGAGCTAAGAAGAAGATGGTACTTATATAGGAGCCCTAGATGAAGTGGTGGTGTTTTGGAAAAAAAAAAACAGCCCAGATCCCGTCAAGTGCGCTGGTTGAGTAACGCATGACCAGCACATGCCCTCTTGAGCCAACAAGCACATGACGACCATCGCAAGAACAGCGGTGATCCTCTGCCCAAGTTGCGTTGGTGTGGCGTATGACGACCAGCACAAGGCAACCAGCGCAATGCGCAGGTGATGTGCGGGTAAGAGGACCAGTGCACACCACAACAATGCATATAGAACAATAAAAAATGTAAGTGTGAATAGTGAAATAAGTACACACAAAAAGCAATGAACATACATGCATACAAGAGAAGTGTGTGTGTGCAACTAATCTCTTCAACAAGGGTTAAGCATGAGTGATTATACCTTTAATGAGCTCTTTTGCTCTAGGGCTTGAAATCTAAATAAGCTTGATCACGAATAAGGAAGCCCTAAACTACCCTTACATATTAAGCCTCATAATGTGGTTTGTCAAGAAATAAGTCAATCAAAAATAAGGAACTTACAATCTCCCCTTTTGGCTATTTCATGACAAAACAACCACTCACTAAATAATCCTCACAAAACACAAAAATAAAGCTATAGGTCAACAAATGTATATTCTACATTACAATGAGAGAAACCTAAGAATCTAAGTCTTCAAGGTCTTCAATCTCTTCGTAGATCATCATATCAATACACAATAGCAAGAAAGCACTTTCCAAGAGCAATTGCATGTGAGGTGATCAAAAATAAAAAGCATTTGCACTCAATAAAGCAATACAAATTAATGCATGTGCAATGCTCCCTCTAAAAGGTTACTCTCTCTCAAACTTCTTCCCAAAACATACATAATGCTCCCCCTATATCTCTTAAGACTTTTCCTCCTTTTTGTCATGAAATAGGCAAAGAAGCTCCCCATTTCGGGTTGCTTTAGCAAAGAGAGCTATTAGCACAAAATGAATTTGCATAATCATATAAACGAACTTTATGCAACTCGAGTAATTGAGAGAGTTTCAAGGAGTTTTTTTTTTTTTTTTTTTAAATGTGTGACAAGATGCTTTGCATGCAAGACATATTACATTTAAGCCCAAAACCAATGGTATTTGGCAAAAAAAAACATCAAAAGGGTTTTCAACAGAATTCAAACCAATTTGTGCCCTTTTGACATAAACAAGCAAGATATAGTTTTTCAAAAAATATTTTTGAGCAAAGAGCAACTATATCAATCCTTAAGGGCAAACCAAGACATGGATTCGAAGATCTTATTTGATTTTTTTCGGATGAAACATTCATATGATAGTAGTCTTGTTTACATTGTTAGAAGAGAGAGAAGACTAATTTGGATATAAAATCCTTATTGGTTAAGTGGATATGAGATCCTTATTGATTTTAGTCTTCTCATTTGCTTTTCACACATATTTTGCATATAAGCAATCAAAAACATATCATGCATATCTTTTTAAGCATGTCATAAAATTCTCATGTCAAGGAGATAAATTATGGGTCTTTCATATATACTTTCCCAAATAATTCTCTGGAAATGCCTACAAGGTTATACTAAACAACTTAGGAGGGGGGGGGGGGGGGGGGGGGGGTGTGAGCATACAATAAACCTTGAACAAGATTGTTATGAGAAAAACAATTTGCACAAGTATGCTCAATTCACCACACTTAGTCTACAAAACATATACCAAGAAATAATGTATCTCATTTACAAGTATATTCAATAAAGAGCACATTCTACAAGTTGTATTATGAATATTACAATGAAAGATCACTAAGTAAAACTTTACAACTTGATATAGAATATTGCAAGATACAAAGTTCAAATACTTACAAGATACAAGAAACAAATGTTGATTCAACAAACAATGTGTCCATCTTTTTCTTTATCAATAACATGTTTACAAGGATGTGAGGAATTGAAGATCATAAACAAGTTATATTGAACAAACATACAAATATAAAGAGATAGAGATAGAGACATTTGACGCATTGATTTTTACATGGTAAAACTCCAAAGAGGAAACATCCACGGGTTGAATCCACAACCACCGGCAAAGCAAATCCACTATATGAAAAGGACATACACACTCAAGGCTATCAACACTATGATATCCACCTTAAGCTATCAAATCTTAATCTACCCTCGGGCTAGTGAACCATTAAGCTTACTCCTTATCCAAGATGTGTCCTACACCTCTAGAAAGCAACTTCCTATCCAAGGCTCTTAAGCCTCTAGGAAGATTTCCTTGCTTAGCTATCTAGATCACAAGGATCCTAGTCAAGCTTCCCTAGCTCAACCATCCAGAGTACCACACTCCTAGCTAAGACTTTGCTTGGCTATCCGGAACACTTTCCTAGCTAAGTCTTCTTGCTCAAATTGAAGCTTCACTCACTCTAAGATGAGACTTCCACCTTTTGCAAGGCAAATGATCTAAGTGATGCAAATGATGCAAACACATGCAACATAGAATATGTGATCAATACATCCTATGGAAACTAGAAATAAACAATGAGCATGCAATGTATATTTTTCTAGTTCATGATCCAAAACATGACACCACACAAAATGATGCATGAGCATATAAAATGTATGGATAAAGTACACTCCATGAAGATCTAGACATAGGCAACAAAGCACAAAAAACAAGGTTGTCTAGACCTTAAACATGAATAATAATCTAGAGCATGCGAAACACCTAAAACATGCCAAATCCTATATTCTATTCATGTTACTAAAGCTTGAAAATAAAGCATGATCATTAAGCATATTTTCAAGACTTTAGAACATAAAACAAAAATGCTAGAATGACAAGATATGATCAATGAATATTCTAGCAAGTACTTAGAGCAAATATATTCACAATAATCAATTAAATCCTAATTAGCTCTAAATACAAAATCAAATGTGCTAATCCTAGAATTATTCAATTAAAGGATCAAAGCACATTTCAAGGATTATTAATCATAAAATGATTCAATCAAGTCTCAAATAATCCTAGATATCAATCTAATCACAATACAACTCTCAATCATGTGAAAATCATAAGATCCAAGAAACTAGTTCACATATGTCTCTAATTAGACTTTTGATTATGATTGATTATGAAGCTATCTTTTTCAATAGCATTCACCAGAAAAACACATACATATAGAAGAAGAAACCCCAAGCAAATTGAAGGTTATAAAAGAAGAAATCTCAAAGATATGAACACTACCTTGCAATCATGAGCTGGTTTGGATTTGACAATGAAACCACCACAAATGTCGATCAAATAGCGGCAAGACCACTTGGAAAAGGGAGAGGACTCGATTACAAACAATCTCCAACTTGAATCACTCAAATCTAACTTTGTATGAGAAAGTTATGGTGTTTGGAAGGTTAGAAAAATTGGAGAGAAAATTCTGACAAGATTTCTATCTTTCTCTTCTTTCTTCCATCTTACTTGAAAATGGGAGGGAATGGAAATATTTAAAAGGAAGCAAGAGAGAGAGAATCCACCCAATGAAGAGCAGCCATGTGGCAATCCATGTATGGACCGCGTGTGACACACGTGGAAAGAGGGCTGTCCAGCCCGTGTGTCACACGTGGCTCATACATGGACAACAAGCTTGGCCTTTTGGCTTTGCTTGTTCCTCTCGCGCTTTGCTAGCGTTCTTCGGCCGTATCCGGGTCTCCGAACTCCGATTTCTAATCTGTTTTCGGATTACAAATCATGACTCTCTCACACACAATGAAGACTATGAAACTTTGATAAAATGGTTGACAATTCATCTCGGAAAATAAAGACAAACACAACTCAACGAACGAGAATGAAAAGTAGCGTAGCTATATCGTTTGGACTCGAAATCAAATGTATGAGTAACCGAAATGACTGAGACTCAATAAGGAATAATAAGAGATCATGTTCAAGTTCAAAATCAATAAAACATAAACATATAAGCACAATGTCACACATGTATGCCGTTTCCTAGATATAGTCTTAGAACATATAATTATACAATGTATGAGAATTTGAGTTCAATGCATGAGCATGTAAAAACATGTGAATGTGCTATATAAATGTTGCACAATGATGAAGGGACAGATATAAAAGATTTGTGTATGTGTGCCTTAACGCCTTGCAAGAGGAAGAAGAAACTTGATACCTTAGCATCCAAGTACGCGCTTTTCCTCTTGAAGACGATGTTTGTGTAGGGGAAAAACGTTTGCACACGGCGGAAGCGAGACTAAAAAAAGTTTAGTATATTTTTAAAATTTCTCAGTATTTGAACCTTAATCCTTTAATTAATTAAACATATATACCAAAAGATATCATACCTTTGTCGCATGATCCGATTGACTATGCGTCGATGGTAATCCACAAGATCTTCCAATCCAATCACGAACGTGAATCACCTAGGAGCGTGGTCTCCCTTCTCTTTGAATTGTGTACCCGAGAATGGATAACAAAAACTTTTTTGATATTTGTTAGTCACAATAAACTCCAAAAGATCGCTTAGAATGTCCCGGTCACTTTTGAATTCACAATCGTTAGATTGAAACTCGCGTGAACCTTATTCAAAATTGTGCACACAACCTTTCGATGTAAAGATTACTAGTGCACTATCGAAATAAGAACAATCTCCTCTTGCAACCTCTCTTGGCCGAATTTCACACTAGTCTAAGAGTTGGATTTTATTTTTCTCTAGCAAAAGAAAAATCTCTCAATTGCAAAAACTAGGGTTAGCCAAAAAAACGAAGAATATATATATCTAGTGGCCGCAAGTCACATGGAAAAAATATAATATATTTCTAGATATGCGATTGGCATATCAATATATATATATATACATGAATAATTCACGCCATCTAATATATATCTGCATGATTATTCTTGCCATCTAATATATATCCGCATTCATGCATATATCTCACATATAATATCCCGCATTCATGCATATATATCAAGCATATATATATATATATCCCGCATTCATGCATATATAAAGTATATATATTCCGCATTCATGCATAAATTATATATAAACCCTAATCAAATTCTTTAGTGTATTTGTGACTATATAAAAGACTTCCTAATTTGACTAGATAAATAAATCCCTTATTTATCTACTTATCAAATATAGTCTTTTATATTTAATATACTACTACTAATAGTATAATACTAGGAAACATATTTCCTAATCAGAAAAAGATTTGATTTTTAATTAAATAATAAAATAAACAATATAATAGTCTAAATAAAATTAACCTTGCCGCCCATGACCAAAACATGGGCCATATATTGTTTTTCTTATTTTATTAAATCCATTTAGATTTTAATAAAAAGCCCATATGTGAACTAGACCTATTCTTACTAAAAGAAACAAGCCCACATGCCTTTCATTAATGTATTAATATAATTAAACAGCCCATTAAATAAATAATGTGCAAATTATATTCTTAATATATTAAATACAATTCTAGATGGACCCATAAATAGTTCGGTAGAATATATTAAGTGATCCATGCAAGTCTGTGTGGATTGGGGATCTTGGCGGGCCTATCTAAATTTAAGCTTCAATAGACATAACCCAATCACAATCAACAAATGATTCACTTAGGTTCAATCTACTAATTTTAGTTCATTCCACTAAAGAACTAAAATTGCACTCTTAAATAAAGATATAATAAGCAGATGATTCTAATTCATACCCTAGACAATCTTATTGGAGATAGTGAATCCTCGTGAAGAATATCAGTAATCGTCAAGAGCTCATAGACCGCCTATAGCTCTCAAAGTTACCATATTTACTCATATGACCACACTTTGAACTTGGATATATATTATGACTTGTCCATAAGTCATCTTTCAATAGTCACTATTGAAAACTCAACGTTAAGATTTAATATCCAAAACCACAAAGCATCCATATGATGATATTCTACTCACATTTAATAAATGGAGCCACGATGTCCATATCTATAAATGAAGTCCTCTATCGATTAGAAAATGAATACCACCAACAGGGAGCGTTGAATATCTCAACATTGACCTAACCATATTCAAAAGAGTTCTATTTCTTCTTTCTGCCACCTCATTCTGTTGAGGTGTACCTAGTGCAGAAAACTGAGAAATGATCTCATTATTAATAAGATATTGCTGAAACTCACCAAATAGATATTCTCCACCACGATCAGATCTCAAGATTTTTATGTGTTTCTCAAGCTGATTTTCCACTTCAACTTTAAATGCTTTGAACATGTCAAAAGCATTCGACTTATGTCTCATGAGATACACATAACCAAATCTTGAATAATCATTTGTGAAAGTGATAAAGTACTCATATCCACCTCTAGCTTGAATGCTCAAAGGACCACATACATCAGTGTGTATTAATCCTAAACATTCAGTGGCTCTTGTGCCTTTGGTCGTGAAAGACCTTTTAGTCATTTTACCTTCCAAACAAGAGACACAAGTTAGTAGATCATCAACCTTTAAGTCACTTAAAGGTCCATCACTAACCAATCTTTTAATCCTATTAAGGTTAATATGACCTAAGCGCAAATGTCATAGGTAGGTTTTACTCTTTTATGATTAGGTTCCATTGTTTCTGTGTCTAACATGTGAGAAATATTCCTATGCAAAAAGAATAGACCGTTTTCCAATGTACCTTTGCAAATAAATTTGTTATTCTTACTAATAATAAAATCTTTATTAAAAGTAACCGAATATCCAAAATTATTTAATCAAGAAACTGAAATTAAATTCCTCTTGAATTGAGGTACATAATAAACGTCTATTAAATCGAAATGCATATTAGAATTTAAGATAACTCTAATATCTCCCACTGCACTGGCAAACACCAACGCTCTGTTGCCTAAACGCAAGTTGATTTCATTCTTATTCAGCCTTCTCCTTTCTTGAACCCCCAGTAACGAATAACAAACATGATTAGTGGCTCCAAAGTCTACGATTCAAGAATCTGTAGAATCTGCCAGAAAATATGTTTCAAGATAATTCACATTACCTTGTTCCTTCTTATTCTGAGACTTTGGGCAATTACTTTTCCAATGTCTCTTTTCACCACAAAAGAAACACTTCCTTTTGATCTTGATTACTTTCTTGGTATGCCCAAGTTGCTTTTTCTTCTGTTATTCCTTGACCTTCTGACGGGTCTTAACAGTAGAAACTTTACCAACCATATGAATCTCTTCTAGAGATATCATCATATCAGTAGCAAACCCCATTCTTTCATACTGTTGTTGCAACATGTCAGAGATGGTAACCATAATGTAGCATTTGGCCATCTCAGCAGAGGTCTGCCACTGCTCATACTCATCTCTTTGCATCACATTAGATTCATTAGTAGGAGCAGGTGGTTTAGGAGTAGTCAGAACAAAATTTATATTTTTTCGGCTTGTAGCAACAACCCAATTTTCCTTTTCTGTGTGACATAATTATTACCAGTTAAAGTTTTATCTTTTAGGATGATCATTAGGGATGGGATTATGATTTCTTAACAAAAAATATATATGAGTAAATAATCATTGTTTAGCATTTTCGAATATTTATCTTAAATTAAATATATAATTCAATCGTAAAATTCAACGTTTGATCTAACACCCATAAATGTTACGCCTCCTTTGGGAGTTCACACCATTTACTAGTTGGACTAGGTCCCACCTAATTGTTAATATAACAACCAACGTTTTCAATTTTAGCCTTGTGATTTTATTAACAAGAACTCTTGGGAGGATATCAATAAAACCACATTGAGTGTATTACCAAGATTTCGACCCTCAATATATTCCCTCATGAAAATCCCTCCTTAGGGAGTAGATCTAGTTTGAGTCAATTGTCTAGTCTATCTTTGTAAGGAAGTATCTTGCTAAATTCCATTCATGGACGCCCCTTGGGGGGATTACCAATAAATAATAAAGCTCAACTAACCTTGGAGGCCATAGGTATTTGCAATACACCTTCTCCCATCCAATTATTTAAGGCATGTGCTTAAATCCTATAGAATGATTTACCAAGTTATCTAGATGTCAATTAGATACCTAAATCATTCAATGCATATTCATACCAAAAGAGATATATGAGTGGCACTCCTATTCTATATGACATGTTATCAAACAACAGCAAATATTGTAATATTTACGCAAAGTAAATAGCCACGATTTTGATCCATCCTAGAAAAGAAAGTAAATTACATTTGTTTGGAATACAAAAAACTCCTTTCTTGGCGAACAAGTCTTCAAGCGGCCATTGATCACTTGAGCATCCCACGGCTGCCCCTATTGGCGTGCACACTCCACAACCCTAACAAGGGCTGCTGTGCGCAGCCCATGGACTCCATGGGGCTGCCGTGCACAACCCATAGTCCAACATGCATAGCTGCGTGCAATCTTGCGCGTGTGCATGTTGCTATGGTGCGCACGGTCCCAAACTCGTTCCGGTTTCTATCAATTCTTCAAGTCTTCGAATCTTCGATGCTTGAACATATTACAACTATATTTAAACAATAAAATACTGCAGGATTTTTTTTTTTTTTTTTTTGTAATCACTGCAGTATTTAAAAAAAAAATGCACTTAATCTTAATACAAAATAAAAATATATATAGCAACTACCAAGAAGGAAATTGTGACGATAATAGGCCACCCTTCTTGTTACAACTCCGAAACAAAAAAAAAAATACATTGAAATTCTAGGATCAAATCGAGCAATAATAATTCACTTTATATCAACATATAACATATATAAATCCATACATTCCATTGTAATTATATATGAGAATACCTAGAGTGCCATCTCTTTCTAAACATGCATAGTCACAATAAAAAGAAAAAGATTCACGTATATATATATATATGTTAATTAATTAAAGGGTACAACCAAGGCTCTGATACCAATTGTAGGGGAAAAACGTTTGCACGCGGCGGAAGCGAGACTAAAAAGAGTTTAGTATATTTTTAAAAAAATTTAGTATTTGAACCTTAACCCTTTAATTAATTAAACATATATACCAAAAGATATCATACCTTTGTCGCGTGATTCGATTGACTATGTGTCGATGGTAATCCGCAAGATCTTCCAATCTAATCACGAACATGAATCACCTAGGAGCGTGGTCTCCCTTCTCTTTGAATTGTGTACCGGAGAATGGATAACAAAAACTTTTCTGATATTTGTTAGTCACAATAAACTCCAAAAGATTGTTAAGAATGTCCCGGTCACTTTTGAATTCATAATCGTTAGATTGAGACTCATGTGAACCTTATTCAAAATTGTGTACAAAACCTTTCGATTTAAAGATTACTAGTGCACTATCGAAATAAGAACAATCTCCTCTTGCAACCTCTCTTGGCCGAATTTCACACTAGTCTAAGAGTTGGATTTTATTTTTCTCTAGTAAAAGAAAAATCTCTCAATTGAAAAAACTAGGGTTAGCCAAAAAAACGAAGAATTTATATATATATCTAGTGGCCGCAAGTCACATGGCAAAAATATAATATATTTCTAGATATGCGATTGGCATGTCAATATATGTATACATGAATAATTCACGCCATCTAATATATATCTGCATGATTATTCTTGCCATCTAATATATCTCTGCATTCATGCATATATCTCACATATAATATCCCGCGTTCATGCAAATATATATCAAGCATATATATATCCAGCATTCATGCATATATAAAGTATATGTATTCCACATTCATGCATATATTATATATAAACCCTGTAGGGAAAAAATACGTGCACGCAGCGGAAGCAAGACTAAAAAGAGTTTAGCATATTTTAAAAATTTTCCCATATTGAACTTTAACCCTTTAATTAATTAAACAATATATACCAAAAGATATCATACCTTTGTCGCGTGATCCGATTGACTATGCGTCGATGGTAATCCGCAAGATCATCCAATCCGATCACGAACGTGAATCACCTAGGAGTGTGGTCTCCCTTCTCTTTGAAATGTGTACCTGAGAATGGACAACAAAACTTTTCTGATTTTTGTTAGTCACAAAAATTCCAATAGATTGTTAAGAATGTCTCGATCACTTTTGAATTCACAATCGTTAGATTGAAACCGCGTGAACCTTATTCGAAATTGTACACAAGACCTCTTAATGTAAAGATCACTAGTGCACTATCAAAATAAGAACAATTCTTCTCACAATCTCTTTTGGCCGAATTTTACATTAGTCTAAGAGTTGGATTTTATTTTTTTCTAGCAAAAGAAAAATCTCTCAATTATAAAAACTAGGGTTCTTGAATAATTAACCACGAAGAAGAAACTTCTTTTTATCTATATATGCACGTCTAATATATATTAATATGTAGTGCAATACTGCACGCCTTCTTTTATATATATATATATATATTTTAGTTTCAATGAAACACATTTGCTTAAAAAAAAATATATATATATATATAAAACAACATGCCTAATATATATATGTATACTAATACTGTACGCAATATAAACATATATATATTGTTTTATTTATTGCATGCATTCTATATTATTATATATATTGTGCACCGGCCAAATAAAACTTTTGTGCATGAATTCATCTTGTATTAAAACTCTATAGTACAAACCCTAATCCAACTCTTTAGTGTGATTGTGACTATGTAAAAGACTTCCTAATTCGACTAAACAAATAAAGTCTTTTATATTTAGTATAATACTAACAGTAGTATACTACTAGGAAACATATTTCCTAATCAGAAAAAGATTTGATTTTTAATTAAATAATAAAATAAAACAATATAATGGGCTAAAAATTAGCCATTGCCGCCCATGACTAGAACTTGGGCCTACATATTGTTTTCTTATTTTATTTAATCCATTTGGACTTTAATAAAAAGCCCACATGTGAACTAAACCCATTATTACTAATAGAAACAAGCTCACATGCCTTTCATTAATATATTAATATAATTTAAATAGCCAATTAAATAAATAATGTGCAAATTATATTCTTAATATATTAAATACAATTCTAAATGGACCCACAAATAGTCCGGTAGAATATATCAAGTGATTCATGCAAGTCCGTGCGGATTGGGGATCTTGGTGGGCCTTTCTAAATTTAAGCTCCAATAGACATAACCCAATCACAATCAACAAATGATTCACTTAGGTTCAATCTATTAATTTTAGTTCATTCCACTAAAGAACTAAAATTGCACTCTTAAATAAAGATGGAATAAGTTAACGATACTCATTCATACCCTAGACAATCATATGTGAGATAGTGAATCCTCGTGAAAAATATCAGTAATCGCCAAGAGCTCATAGACCGCCTATAGCTCTCCAAGTTACCATATTTACTCATATGACCACACTTTGAACTTGGATATAAATTATGACTTGTCCAGAAGTCATCTTTCAATAGACACTATTGAAAACTCAACGTTAATATTTAATATCCAAAACCACAAAGTATCCATATGATGATATTCTACTCACATTTAATAAATGGAGCCACGATGTCCATATCTATAAATGAAGTGCTCTATCGATTAACAAATGAATACCACCAAACTATCGAGGATAGACTATGTTATATAATCGTACTCATTGATAGCTCAAATGATAACACTTGCAACCATAAATCCATCATTTATCTCAGGATTAAGATAGACTCTCCGATTGTCCTGATAATGAAAAGACTTTTATCTATTGACGGTTCTAGAAAAAAGTATTTCATTGTGATCCAGTTCAATACACTCAGTGCACTAGATTATTTTACTCGAAGACCCTTCGATGATTTTAGACTCATCACAACACATTTGATCCCACTCAAATGCTAGTAAAAGAATTCTACAACTTTATCAAGATAAAGGTGCCCAACCTTTAACTTAAGTTGTGAACGTTATTTAAGACTAACTAAAGAATTGTGTCTACCTCGTACATATCTAGATGTATGAACAATTCTTCTTTTCTCATAGTCTTTTGACCTTATGATTATTTACTTTAACAATTATAATAATAAATGCTATAAGATTTTGTTAACAAACAGAAATCACTTTATTAATATGAAAAGATTGTTAAGTACAACATTACACTCTTGCTATTGAGCATAATCCTAACAATCTCCCACTTAACAATCTCCCACTTGCGCTATAGCAAATGTGTCATATCTCTCATTCCCATGTTCTCTAAGTGCCCATCAAAACTCTTCTGTGGTAGAGCCTTTGTGAAGGGATCCACTAGATTTTCTGCTGACGCGATTCTGGTAATCGTCACGTCACCCCTAAGCACAATCTCCCTAAGAAGATGATACTTCCATTCAATGTGTTTCCCTCTCTTATGACTTCTTGGTTCTTTCGAATTAGCCACTGCTCCACTGTTTTCACAGTAGATAGTGATCTGCTTATTCGCACTAGGAACCACTTCTATGTCAATCAAAAATTGGCGGAGCCAAACAACCTCTTTGGCAGCTTCGCATGCAGCAATATACTCAGCTTCCATGGTGGAGTCAGCAATACATGATTGCTTGATACTCCTCCATATGACTGCTCCTCCTCCAAGAGTAAACACAAATCCTGATGTGGATTTTCTGGAGTCAGAATCCGACTAGAAATCAGAATCCGTATACCCTACGGGAATCAAATCCCCTCCAGAGTATACAAGCATATTGTCTCTCGTTCTCCTGAGATACTTGAAAATATGCTTGACTGTCGTCCAGTGATCAGGACCAGGTTTCGATTGAAACCTACAAACTATGCTAATAGCAAAACAAATATCTGGTCTAGGGCATAGCATTGCATACATGAGACTTCCAACTGTCGAGGCATATGGAACCCTACTCATGAATTGCTCTTCATGCTCATTCTTAGGAACTTATTCCTTAGAATATAACTTATTCCTTAGGATAATGCAATCGTTCTATTCTTTCTATCCATTATTACTTGGATACCAAGAATATAACTTGCTTCTCCTAAGTCCTTCATATCAAATTGTTTTGCTAACCATTCTTTTACTGATGTCAATACACCTACATCGTTTCCGATGAGTAGTATATCATCAACATAAAGAATTAGGAAAACCAACTTGTCGCCCTTGATCCTTTTGTATACACAAGGTTCATCAAGGTTCTGAACAAATCCAAAACCTTTCATAGCTTGATCGAACCTTATGTTCCAGGATCTGGATGCTTGCTTTAATCCATTTATAGATTTTTGCAACTTGCATACCTTTTCCACTTGGCCTTTTTCAATGAATCCTTCTGGTTGCATCATATAGATGCTTTCGTCAAGACTTCCATTAAGGAAAGCTGTCTTGACGTCCATTTGCCAAATCTCTAAATCTAAAGATGTCGCAATGGATAAGAGTGTCCTAATGGATTTAAGCATGGCCACATGAGAGAAGGTTTCCTCGTAATCGATACCTTCTTTCTGTGTGTAACCTTTAGCTACTAATCTAGCTTTAAAGGTTTCCACCTTTCCATCCATACCTCTTTTCCTCTTGTATACCCACTTGCACCCAATGGGTTTTATCCCTTTAGGCAAGTCTACAAGGGACCAGACTTTGTTATTGAACATGGGCTCAATCTCAGATTGCATTGCCTTTTGCCAATGGCTACTATCAACATCCTCCATTGCTTCCTTATATGTGTAGGGATCATCGTCGTCCGAGAGATTCTCCACTGATTCTCCCAGACCGATGTATCTCTCGGGTTGTCTTACAACCCTCCCACTATGACGAGGAATGGTAGGTTATTGATTTTATGATGGTTCAGAATTTACAATTGGGCCAGGTTGTGAAACCTCTTGTGGAATTGTATCTCCTGACATCTCATTCAGGACAATTCTACTTTTAGATATAAACTCATTCATATAGTCCTTTTCCAAAAATTTAGCATTTGTCGAAACAAATACTTTAAGATCTAAAGGACTATAGAAATATTACTCTTTAGTCCTTTTGGATACCCCACAAATATGCATGTTTTTGTACGGGACTCCATCTTTTCTGTCTTTCCTTTTAACACATGCGCAGAACAACCAAATATCCTTAAGTGTTGTAAACTAGGCTTTCGCCCAGTCCACAACTCATGCGGTGTTTGAGGAACTGACTTCGATGGTACATCGTTTAGAATGTACATTGCAGTTTGTAGAGCATATCCCAAAAAAGAAACAGGGAGTGTTGAATAACTCAACATTGACCTAACCATATTCAAAAGAGTTCTATTTCTTCTTTCTGCCACCCCATTTTGTTGAGGTGTACCTGGTGCAGAAAACTAAGAAATGATTCTATTATCAATAAGATATTCCTGAAACTCACCAGATAGATATTCTCCACCACAATTAGATCTCAAAATTTTTATGTGTTTCTCTAACTGATTTTCCACTTCAGCTTTAAATGCTTTGAACATGTCAAAAGCATCCGACTTATGTCTCATGAGATACACATAACCAAATCTAGAATAATCATCTGTGAAAGTGATGAAGTACTCATATCCACCTCTTGCTTGAATGCTCATAGGATCACATACATCAGTATGCATTAATCCTAAACATTCAGTGGCTCTTGTGCCTTTGGTCCTGAACGACCTTTTGGTCATTTTACCTATCCAAATAGGATTCACAAGTTGTTAGATCATCAACCTTTAAGTCACTTAAAGGTTCATCACTAACCAACCTTTTAATCCTATTAAGTTTAATATGATCTAGGCGCAAATGGCATAGGTAGGTTTCATCTTATGATAATTTTACTCTTTTATGATTAGGTTACGTTAATTCTGTGTCTAACAAGTGAGAGATATTTCTATGTAAATAGAATAAACCATTTTCTGATGTACCTTTGCAAACAAATTTGTCATCCTTACTAATAAATTTTTTATTAAAAGTAACTAAATATTCAAATTTATTTAAACAATAAACTGAAATTAAATTTCTCTTGAATTGAGGTACATAATAAATGTCTATCAAATCTAAATGCCTACTAGCATCTAGATTAACTCTAATATCTCCCACTGCACTAGTAGACACCAACACTCCATTGCCTAAACACAAGTTGATTTCATTTTTATTCAACCTTCTCCTTTCTTGAAACCCCCGTAAGGAAAAACAAACATGATTAGTGGCTCCAGAGTCTACGATCCAAGAATCTATAGAATCTGCCAGAAAAACATGTTTCAAGATAATTCACATTACCTTGTTCCTTCTTATTCTGAGACTTGGGGCAATTACTTTTCCAATGTCTCTTTTCACCACAAAAGAAGCACTTCCTTTTGATCTTGGTTACTTTCTTGGTAGGCCCAAGTTGCTTTTTCTTCTATTATTCCTTGACCTTCTGACGGGTCTTAATAGTAGCAACTTTACCAACCATATGAATCTCTTCTAGAGACATCATCATATCAGCAGCAGACCCCATTCCTTCATGCTGCTATTGCAACACGTCTGAGATGGTAGCCATTTGGCCATCTCATTAGAGGTCTCCCACTGCTCATACTCGTCTCATTGCATCACATTAGATTCATTAGTAGGAGCAGGTGGTTTAGGAGTAGTTAGAACAAAATTTATAATATTTCAGCTTGCAGCAACAACCCAATTTTCCTTTTCCATTTGACATAATTATTACCAGTTAAAGTTTTATCTTTTACGATGATCATTAAGGATGGAATCATGATTTCTTAACAAAAATATATATGAGTAAATAATCATGGTTTAGCATTTTTGAATATTTATCTTGAATTGAATATTTATCTTGAATTAATAATTTATAATTCAATCATAAAATTCAACGTTCGATCCAACACCCATAAATGTTACGCCTCCTTTGGGAGTTCACACCATTTATTAGTTGGACTAGGTCCCACCTAATTGTTAACATAACAACCAACGTTTTCGATTTTAGCCTTGTGATTTTATGAACAAGAACTCTTGGGAGGATATCAATAAAACCACATTGAGTGTACTACCAAGATTTTGACCCTCAATATATTCCCTCACGAAAATCCCTCCTTGGGGAGTAGATCTTGTTTGAGTCAATTGTCTAGTCTATCCTTGTAAGGAAGTATCTTGCTAAATTCCATTAATGGACGCCCCTTGGGGGGATTACCACAAATACACCCAGTGCACTAGATTATTTAAGGCCATAGGTGTTTGCAATACACCTTCTCCCACTGAATTATTTAAGGCATGTGATTAAATCCCATAGAATGATTTACCAAGTTATCTAGATGCCAATTAGATACCTAAATCATTCAATGCATGTTCATACCAAAAGAGATATATGAGTGGCACTCCTATTCTACGTGACATGTTATCAAACAATAACAAATATTGTAATATTTACACAAAATAAATAGCCACGATTTTGATCCATCCTAGAAAAGCAAGTAAATTACAATTGTTTGGAATACAAAAAAAAACTCCTTTCTTGGCGAACAAATCTTCAAGCGGCCATGGATCACTTGAGCAGCCACGGCTACCCAATTGGCGTGCACACTCCACAACCCTAACAAGGGCTGCCGTGTGAAGCCCATGGACTCCATAGGGCTGCCATGCGCAGCCCACAATCCAACATGCACAACTGCGTGCAATTTTGCCCGCGTGCACGTTGCTATGGTGCGCATGGTCCCAAACTTGTTCCGGTTGCTATTAATTCTTCAAGTCTTCGGATCTTCGATGCTTGAACATATTACATACATATTTAAACAATAAAATTACTGTAGGTTTTTTTTATTCTTTTTTTTATTTTTTTTTATTATCATTATTATCACAACAGTATTTAATAAAAAATACTGCACTTATTTTTTAACACATAAAAAAAAAAAAACTGCAGTTAAATTTAACACATTAAAAAAAAAAAAACTTAGCAACTACCAAGAAGGAAATTGTGATGATAATAGGCCACCTTTCTTGTTACAATTCCGAAACAAAAATACATTGAAATTCTAGGATCAAAATCGAGCAATAACAATTCACTTTATATCAAAATATAACATATATAAATCCATACATTCCAATGTAATTATATATGAGAATACCTAGAGTGCCATCTCTTTCTAAACATGCATAATCACAATAAAAACAAATAGATTCACGTATATATACGTTAATTAATTAAAGGGTACAACCAGGCTCTGATACCAATTGTAGGGAAAAAATACGTGCACGCAGCGGAAACGAGACTAAAAAGAGTTTAGCATATTTTAAAATTTTTCCCATATTGAACCTTAACCCTTTAATTAATTAAACAATATATACCAAAAGATATCATACCTTTGTCGCGTGATCTGATTGACTATGCGTCGATGGTAATCCCCAAGATCTTCCAATCTGATCACGAACGTGAATCACCTAGGAGCATGGTCTCCCTTCTCTTTGAATTGTGTACCTGAGAATGGACAACAAAGCTTTTCTGATTTCTGTTAGTCACAAAAATTCCAATAGATTGTTAAGAATGTCCCGGTCACTTTTGAATTCACAATCGTTAGATTGAAACTCGCGTGAACCTTATTCGAAATTGTACATAGGACCTCTTGATATAAAGATCACTAGTGCACTATCGAAATAAGAACAATTCTTCTCACAAACTCTTTTGGCCGAATTTTACACTAGTCTAAGAGTTGGATTTTATTTTTCTCTAGCAAAAGAAAAATCTCTCAATTGTAAAAACTAGGGTTCTTGAATAATTAACCACGAAGAAGAATACTTCTTTTTATCTATATATGCACGTCTAATATATATTAATATGTAGTGCAATACTGCACGCCTTCTTATATATATATACATTTTAGTTTCAATGAATGAAGAGCCCGAAAATCTCCAGTTGAATTTTTCGTAAGTCGGTGGGCACTGACAATGGTAGAGCGAAAAATAATAGGTCGTGCACTACGAGATCTGAATTCGAAGCTGTCGAATCCTGGGTGGTGTTGTTCATATAGCCTTAGGTTCGCTTGGGCTGAGCGTATAATTAGGACGTAGAACCCTCAATTTGAGCGTTGTCATTAGACTTGTAGAATATGGGTTGGTAGACGGATGATTTGTAGTGGATGTAAATATGGGTCTTCGTGAAATGTAGAGCAGCCCATTTGATCTTTGCATGAGTTTGGAATAGAAAATTGTGAGAGTGGGTTTGATTGGTCCCACCATTTTTTATTTTTGTCATTTTGTGTGTGGGAATTGGTGGAGAGAAAAATAACCCCTTTTCAATGGAGAGGGAGCCTCCTATTTATAGCTAATGAGTGAAGACTCAGATCACATAATCCCATCAATCTCGATTTGAGATCATGGACCGAGATACTTGATTTGTTGAGATTTGGATTTGAACTAATCAGTTGAATGACTTGGTCTTTGCTGACTTGGTCAAGGTTTGCACTTGCTCTTGGGCCTACGATTGGGCCTGATTCATATAAAGTATTTGGGCTTGTCAGAAGTCTAGATCAAATAAAAGTCTGGTTACTATTTGAGTTGTGCTATTTTTGGCTACCACAGTTAGCCCCCCACTCTCTGAGTTGAAGTCTTCAAGTTAGAGAGTGGACTGTGTCGATCGAACTCTTGTGTTAAAACAGTCGTTGGTAAAGTAGAATCGAAAAATCATGGGTTGGCTTATTTTAAACAGCCCCATTCTTTGTAGAGCTCGATGAAGAGTGAAGTTTGTAGAACGCTCGTTGTAGAGCGATATTTGTAAAATGATCATTGTAGAACGACATTTGTAGAACGCTCGATGTAGAGCGACATTTATGGAACGCTCGTGGTAGAGCGACGTTTGTAGAACGCTCATGGTAGAGCGACATTTGTAGAACGATCGTGGTAGAGCGACATTTGTAGAATGATCGTGGTAGAGCGACATTTGTAGAATGATTGTTGGAGATCGACATTCGTAGAACGCTCGTTGTAAAATGACATTTGTACATCCTTATAATGCAAGTAAGCAAGTAAACAATGCTTTTATTGAAACGACAAAAGTAAGAAACATAGAGTGAAATGTGTGTGTGGGGATAGATAGATAGATAGAAGTGTTAGCTGCCATGCAATGTCGTGATAATATAAATAAAAAGTAAAAGATAGAAGATATATAATTGTAGAGTGTAGGATATACCTTATAATTCCAATTTGGCGGCAGTATGCTAACTCCGCAAGTAGTGATATATTCATAGCTTTAGTTTTTTCATTCACTTTTTGTTACAATTCGTCGTTCGACTTGGAGTTGTTGAGTGTGCCCAAAACTTGGCCTGATTTGGAGCAAGCAATATAGCACAACGTTCGACATGTAGCTCAACGGAGGTAGTTCGACAATCGACATGTAGCTCGAAGGAGGTAGTTCGACAGTCGATATGTAGCTCGACGGAGGTAGTTCGACAGTCGACATGTAGCTCGACGGAGGTATTTGGACAGTCGACATGTAGCTCGACGGAGGTAGTTCGACAGTCGACATGTAGCTCAATAGAGGAATTTGGATAGTCGACATGTAGCTCGACGAAGGTAGTTCGACAGTCTACATGTAGCTCAACGGAGGTAGTTCGACAGTCGACATGTAGCTCAACGGAGGAATTTGGACAGTCGACATGTAGCTCGACGAAGGTAGCTCGACAGTCGACATGTACCTCGACGGAGGTAGTTCGACAGTCTACATGTAGCTCAACGGAGGAATTTGGACAGTCGACATGTAGCTCAACGGAGGTAGTTCCACAGTCGACATGTAGCTCGACGAAGGTAGTTCGACAGTCGATATGTAGCTCAACGGAGGAATTTGGACAGTCGACATGTAGCTCGACGGAGGTAGCTCGACAGTCGACATGTACCTCGACGAAGGTAGTTCGACAGTCTACATGTAGCTCGACGGAGGTAGTTCGACAGTCGACATGTAGCTCGATAGAGGTAGTTCGACAGTCGATATGTAGCTCGACGGAGGTAGTTCGACAGTCGACATGTAGCTTAACGGAGGTCATATTTACATGAATTTCGGCTCAACTTGGAGCACGAAATGTAGCTCGACAGAGAGCAATATCAATATGAATTTCGGCTCAACTTGGAGTACGAAATGTAGCTCGACGGAGAGCATATTTATATGAAACGGAGGTCATATTTACATGAATTTCGGCTCAACTTGGAGCACGAAATGTAGCTCGACAGAGAGCAATATCAATATGAATTTCGGCTCGACTTGGAGCACGAAATGTAGCTCGACGGAGAGCATATTTATATGAATTTTGCTCGACTTGGAGCACGAAATGTAGCTCGACGGAGAGTATATTTATATGAATTTTGCTCGACTTGGAGCACGAAATATAGCTCGACGGAGAGCATATTTATATGAATTTCGGCTTAACTTGGAGCACAAAATGTAGCTCGACGGAGAGCAATATTAGTATGAATTTCAGCTCGACTTGGAGCACGAAATGTAGCTCGACGGAGAGCAATATTAGTATGAATTTCGGCTCTACTTGGAGCACGAAATGTAGCTCGACGGAGAGCCATATTTTTATGAATTTCGGCTCGACTTGGAGCACGAAATGTAGCTCGACGGAGAGCCATATTTGTATGAATTTCGGCTCAACTTGGAGCACGAAATGTAGCTCGACGGAGAGCATATTTTTATGAATTTCGACTCAACTTGGAGCACGAAATGTAGCTCGACGGAGAGCATATTTATATGAATTTCGGCTCAACTTGGAGCACAAAATGTAGCTCGATGGAGAGCAATATTAGTATGAATTTCAGCTCGACTTGGAGCACGAAATGTAGCTCGACGGAGAGCATTATTAGTATGAATTTCGGCTCGACTTGGAGCACGAAATGTAGCTTGAGGAGAGCAATATTTGTATGAATTTCGGCTCGACTTGGAGCACGAAATGTAGCTCGACGGAGAGCATATTTGTATGAATTTCGGCTCGACTTGGAGCACGAAATGTAGCTCGACGGAGAGCAATATTTATATGAATTTCGGCTCGACTTGGAGCACGAAATGTAGCTCGACGGAGAGCCATATTTTTATGAATTTCAGCTCGACTTGGAGCACGAAATGTAGCTCGACGGAGAGCATATTTGTATGAATTTCGGCTCGACTTGGAGCACGAAATGTAGCTCGACGGAGAGCAATATTTATATGAATTTCGGCTCGACTTGGAGCACGAAATGTAGCTCGACGGAGAGCCATATTTTTATGAATTTCGGCTCGACTTGGAGCATGAAATGTAGCTCGACGGAGAGCCATATTTTTATGAATTTCGGCTCGACTTGGAGCACGAAATGTAGCTCGACGGAGAGCATATTTGTATGAATTTCGGCTTGACTTGGAGCACGAAATGTAGCTCGATGGAGAGCAATATTTATATGAATTTCGGCTCGACTTGGAGCACGAAATGTAGCTCGACGGAGAGCCATATTTTTATGAATTTCAGCTCGACTTGGAGCATGAAATGTAGCTCGACGGAGAGCCATATTTTTATGAATTTCGGCTCGACTTGGAGCACGAAATGTAGCTCGACGGAGAGCAATATTTATATGAATTTCGGCTCGACTTGGAGCACGAATTGTAGCTCGACGGAGAGCCATATTTTTATGAATTTCGGCTCGACTTGGAGCACGAAATGTAGCTCGACGGAGAGCCATATTTGTAGAACGCTCGACGTAGAGCGACATTTGTAGAACGCTCGTTGTAGAGCGACTTTTTTTTTTTTTTTTTTAAAGCTCCGTAGAGCGTTTGTGTAGCTCGTTGTAGAGCGCTTTTGTAGCTCGTTGTAGATCAATATTCGTAGATCCTTAAAACGCAAGTATGCAAATAAACAATGTTTTTATTAATTCGTTAAAGGCAGGAAACAGAGAAGGAGATGTATGTTTGGAAATAGATACACATAGATAGAATCTTTCACAGCATCCCTAGTGAATATACGAATATGAATAAGCAACCGAACGCTACAGAAACATAGATTGTAATTTCAAGCTTCAATTTTTGTAGATATATATGTATATTTTAACTCAAGCTGCAATTGCAAATTAATGACAATACAAAGTTCTAATTGATTTCAAAGAAACAATTTTTAAAGCTTTTAAACATGTTGATATGTCAATAAAAATACTCAAAATGATATCAAAACAACAAATTTTATGTGAATTGAACGAAATTGGAGAAAAAATCATGAAACATACCGGAAATCAGTAATCTCAGGCAAAATTTCCACCGACGACGGTTGTTTGAGCCAGCTTATAATTCCAATTTGTAATTTTATAATTGATACTTCCCAGAATATTGTGGCTCGACTTGGAGCACAATATGTAGCTTTATAGAGAGATCAACATGTTGGTTGTAGCTTGGCGTGAAGTGGTGATATGATTGAAATTATCAATGTAGAATGATAAATCTCGCATGTTGCTCAACTTGAGTGTAGAATATCAACTCTTAGATGTCGCTTGACTTGAATGTAGATCAACTCTTGCATGTCGATTGACTTGAATGTAGATCACTCTTGCATGTCGATCGGCTTGAAGAATATCAATTCTTGCATGTTGATGGACTTTAGTGTTTTAAACTCCACATTTTATCCAGTGGACCGATGACTTATTGTAGCTCAACACAAAGTGGTGTACATTCCTTTGTCATTCGACCATGCATTTGATGATGTAGTTGAATTATTTTAACATAATTACTTTGTCATTCGACCATGCAGATCAACATGCACGAAGTATTAGGCAAATTTAATATAATGCACGTCGTTCGACCATGCAGATTAATATGCATAGAATAGTAGGCAAATGTAATGTAATGCATGTCATTCGACCATGCAAATTAATATGCATGAAATAGTAGGCAAATATAATGTAATGCATGTCATTCGACCATGCAAATTAATTTGACCATGCAGATTAACATGCATGAAATATTAAGCAAATATAAAGTAATGCATGTCGTTAGACCATAAAAATTAATTTGACCATGCAGATTAACATACATGAAATAGTAGGCAAATATAATGTAATGCATGTCATTCGACCATGCAAATTAATTTGACCATGCAGATTAACATGCATGAAATATTAAGCAAATATAAAGTAATGCATGTCGTTAGACCATGCAAATTAATTTGACCATGTAGATTAACATGCATGAAATATTAAGCAAATATAAAGTAATGCATGTCGTTAGACCATAAAAATTAATTTGACCATGCAGATTAACATGCATGAAATATTAGGCAAATTTAATATAATGGATGTCGTTCGACCAAGTCTCAATCAACATGCATTTTTTTTTTAAAAACAAAATATGAGTTCCCAATTTCTCTTTCGAATGGCCGAAATAACACTACAGTCATAATAAGAAATCAAATATTCTCAAACAGTTAATTTATATGATTCACGCAGTTTTGATCGCATCACCAAAACTCACCATGAGTTCATGATCACGACAAAGTTAGCACTAAAAGGCAAATGCTGATAAATGACTTCAATTAAATCAGATAAAAAATGAACACATCAAGGCAACATAACGCATCAAAATTGAAGAAAACAAAATCAAATTTTATCAAAAAAGATCGAGATCTAGTGAAAAGAACCTTGAAGAAAGATCGGTGACGAAACTTGGCGTTATCGTAATGAATATCTTTGACAGAATAAGGCAGAGGTCTAGAGCCAGACATGGTCGATTCAGTTTTGCAAGAATGATTGTCGAGCCCCACGGTGGGCGCCAAACTGAAGAGCCCGAAAATCTCCAGTTGAATTTTTCGTAAGTCGGTGGGCACTGACAATGGTAGAGCGAAAAATAATAGGTCATGCACTACGAGATCTGAATTCGAAGCTGTCGAATCCTGGGTGGTGTTGTTCATATAGCCTTAGGTTCGCTTGGGCTGAGCGTATAATTAGGACGTAGAACCCTCAATTTGAGCGTTGTCATTAGACTTGTAGAATATGGGTTGGTAGACGGATGATTTGTAGTGGATGTAAATATGGGTCTTCGTGAAATGTAGAGCAGCACATTTGATCTTTGCATGAGTTTGGAATAGAAAATTGTGAGAGTGGGTTTGATTGGTCCCACCATTTTTTATTTTTGTCATTTTGTGCGTGGGAATTGGTGGAGAGAAAAATAACCCCTTTTCAATGGAGAGGGAGCCTCCTATTTATAGCTAATGAGTGAAGACTCAGATCACATAATCCCATCAATCTCGAGTTGAGATCATGGACCGAGATACTTGATTTGTTGAGATTTGGATTTGAACTAATCAGTTGAATGACTTGGTCTTTGCTGACTTGGTCAAGGTTTGCACTTGCTCTTGGGCCTACGATTGGGCCTGATTCATATAAAGTATTTGGGCTTGTCAGAAGTCTAGATCAAATAAAAGTCTGGTTACTATTTGAGTTGTGCTATTTTTGGTTACCACAATGAAACACATTTGCTTAAAATATATATATATAAAACAACATGCCTAATATATATGTATACTAATACTGTACGCAATATAAACATATATATATATATATTGTTTTATTTATTGCATGCATTCTATATTATTATATATATTGTGCACCGGCCAAATAAAACTTTTGTGCATGAATTCATCTTGTATTAAAACTCTATAGTACAAACCCTAATCCAACTATTTAGTGTGATTGTGACTATATAAAAGACTTCCTAATTCGACTAAACAAATAAAATCTTTTATATTTAGTATAATACTAATAGTAGTATACTACTAGGAAACATATTTCCTAATCAGAAAATGATTTGATTTTTAATTAAATAATTAATTAACATATTAATTAATTTCCATTTAATTAAATAATAAAATAAAACAATATAATGGGCTAAAAATTAGCCATTGCTGCCCATGACTAGAATTTGGGCCTACATATTGTTTTCTTATTTTATTTAATCCATTTGGACTTTAATAAAAAGCCCACATGTGAACTAAACCCATTCTTATTAAAAGAAACAAGCCCACATTCCTTTCATTAATATATTAATATAATTTAAACAGCCCATTAAATAAATAATGTACAAATTATATTCTTAATATATTAAATACAATTCTAAATGGACCCACAAATAGTCCGGTAGAATATATCAAGTGATTCATGCAAGTCCGTGCGGATTGGGGATCTTGGCGAACCTATCAAAATTTAAGTTCCAATAGACATAACCCAATCACAATCAACAAATGATTCACTTAGGTTCAATCTATTAATTTTAGTTCATTCCACTAAAGAACTAAAATTGCACTCTTAAATAAAGATGAAATAAGTTAACAATACTCATTCATACCCTAGACAATCATATGTGAGATAGTGAATCCTCATGAAAAATATCAGTAATCGCCAAGAGCTCATAGACCGCCTATAGCTCTCCAAGTTACCATATTTACTCATATGACCACACTTTGAACTTGGAAATATATGACTTGTCCAGAAGTCATCTTTCAATAGACACTATTGAAAACTCAACGTTAAGATTTAATATCCAAAACCACAAAGCATTCATATGATGATATTCTACTCACATTTAATAAATGGAGCCATAATGTCCATATCTATAAATGAAGTCCTCTATCGATTAACAAATGAATACCACCAAACTATCAAGGATAGACTATGCTATATAATCGTACTCATTGATAGCTCAAATGATAACACTTGCAACCATAAGTCCATCATTTATCTCAGGATTAAGATAGACTCTCCGATTGTCCTGATAATGAAAAGACTTTTATCTATTGACGGTTCTAGAAAAAAGTATTTCATTGTGATCCAGTTCAATGCACCCAGTGCACTAGATTATTTTACTCTAATACCCTTCGATGATTTTAGACTCATCACAACACATTTGATCCCACTCAAATGCTAGTAAAAGAATTCTACAACTTTATCAAGATAAAGGTGCCCAACCTTTAACTTAAGTTGTGAACGTTATTCAAGACTAACTAAAGAATTGTGTCTACCTCATACATATCCAGATGTACGAACAATTCTTCTTTTCTCATAGTCTTTTGACCTTATGATTATTTACTTTAACAATTATAATAATAAATGCTATAAGATTTTGTTAACAAACAGAAATCACTTTATTAATATGAAAAGATTGTCAAGTACAACATTACACTCTTGCTATTGAGCATAATCCTAACAAACCCTAATCCAACTCTTTAGTGTATTTGTGACTATATAAAAGACTTCCTAATTTGACTAGATAAATAAATCCCTTATTTATCTACTTATCAAATATAGTCTTTTATATTTAATATACTACTACTAATAGTATAATACTAGGAAACATATTTCCTAATCAGAAAAAAATTTGATTCTTAATTAAATAATTAATTAACATATTAATTAATTTCCAATTAATTAAATAATAAAATAAACAATATAATAGTCTAAACAAAATTAACCTTGCCGCCCATGACCAAAACATGGGCCATATATTGTTTTTCTTATTTTATTAAATCCATTTGGACTTTAATAAAAAGTCCACATGTGAACTAAACATATTCTTACTAAAAGAAACAAGCCCATATGCCTTTCATTAATATATTAATATAATTAATCAACCCATTAAATAAATAATGTGCAAATTATATTCTTAATATATTAAATACAATTCTAGATGGACCTATAAATAGTCCGGTAGAATATATCAAGTGATTCATGCAAGTCTGTATGGATTGGGGATCTTGGCGGGCCTATCTAAACTTAAGCTCCAATAGACATAACCCAATCACAATCAACAAATGATTCACTTAGGTTCAATCTATTAATTTTAGTTCATTCCACTAAAGAACTAAAATTGCACTCTTAAATAAAGATAGAATAAGCAAATGATTCTCATTCATACCCCAGACAATCTTATTGGAGATAGTGAATCCCCATAAAGAATATCAGTAATCGCTAAGAGCTCATAGACCGCCTATAGCTCTCTAAGTTACCATATTTACTCATATGACCACACTTTGAGCTTGGATATATATTATGACTTGTCCAGAAGTCATCTTTCAATAGTCACTATTGAAAACTCAGTGTTAAGATTTAATATCCAAAACCACAAAGCATTCATATGATGATATTCTACTCACATTTAATAAATGGAGCCACGATGTCCATATCTATAAATGAAGTCCTTTATCGAATAGCAAATGAATAGCGCCAAACTATCGAGGATAGACTATGCTATATAATCGTATTCATTGATAGCTCAAATGATAACACTTGTAACCTTAAGTCCATCCTTTATCTCAGGATTAAGATAGACTTTTCGATTGTCTTGATAATGAGAAGACTTTTATCTATTGACGGTTCTAGAAAAAAAGTATTTCATTGTGATCCAGTTCAATGCACCCAGTGTACTAGATTCTTTTACTCGAAGACACTTCGATGATTTTAGACTCATCATAACACATTTGATCCCACTCAAATGCTAGTAAAAGAATTATACAACTTTAACAAGATAAAGGTGCCCAACCTTTAACTTAAGTTGTGACCATTATTCAAGACTAACTAAAGAATTGTGTCTACCTCATACATATCCAGATGTACGAACGATTCTTCTTTTCTCATAGTCTTTTAACCTTATGATTATTTACTTTAACAATTATAATGATAAATGCTATAAGATTTTGTTAAAAACAGAAATCACTTTATTAATATGATAAGATTGTCAAGTACAATATTACACTCTTGCTATTGAGCATAATCCTAATAATTTGTACAAGATGTTGTTTCTTCAACTTTAAAGCTTCTTTCTTCCAAGAATCCCCTAAGCAGCTAAACAACAACTAATACTGTAGGGAAAAATACCGTAGTACATGCAACGGAAGCGAGACTAAAAATAAAATAGATTTAGTAGCTTTTAAAATTTTTCCTTTTATGAACCTTAACCCATTAATTAATTAAACAATGTATACCAAAAGATATCATACCTTTGTCGCGTGATCCGATTGACTATGCGTCGATGGTAATCCGCAAGATCTTCCAATCCGATCACGAACGTGAATCACCTAGGAGCGTGGTCTCCCTTCTTTGAATTGTGAACCTGAGAATGGACAACAAAAACTTTTCTGATTTCTGTTAGTCACAAAAATTTCAATAGATTGTTAAGAATGTCCCGGTCACTTTTGAATTTACAATCGTTAGATTGAAACTCGCGTGAACCTTATTCGAAATTGTACACAAGACCTCTTGATATAAAGATCACTAGTGCACTATCGAAATAAGAACAATTCTTCTCAAAATCTCTCTTGGCCGAATTTCACACTAGTCTAAGAGTTGGATTTTATTTTTCTCTAGCAAAAGTAAAATCTATCAATTGTAAAAACTAGGGTTAGACCTAAATACAAAGAATATATATATATATATATTTATTGGATGCACCGAATTCTCTTTTCATATATATATATATATTCAAATTCTGCATCCTTTTAAATATATATATTGTGCACTAATATTGCTCGGTCAAATATATATTATTTTTCTCTAGCCAAAAATCATACCAAATATCTTATATATATTTATGATACCTGATGTGCAATTCAACTTGTATACAAATTGTAGTGCACGAATTCTTTTGCCCAATCTATGCATGTATATCTTCGGTTAAATATATATATTATATATTATATATCTATGGCCAAATATCAACCGAATATATTATATATATATATATATTTATGACATATATCTCGGCCAAATATAATATATATCTCTATAGTGCATGAATTCAACTTGCATTATATCTCTATAGTACAAACCCTAATCCAACTCTTCAGTGTATTTGTGACTATATAAAAGACTTCCTAATTTGACTAAACAAATAAAGTCTTTTATATTTAGTATAATACTAATAGTAGTATACTACTAGGAAACATATTTCCTAATCAGAAAAAGATTTGATTTTTAATTAAATAATTAATTAACATATTAATTAATTTCCATTTAATTAAATAATAAAATAAAACAATATAATGGGCTAAAAATTAGCCATTGCGGCCCATGACTAGAACTTGGGCCTACATATTGTTTTCTTATTTTATTTAATCCATTTGGACTTTAATAAAAAGCCCACATGTGAACTAGACCCATTCTTACTAAAAGAAACAAGCCCACATGCCTTTCATTAATATATTAATATAATTAAACAGCCCATTAAATAAATAATGTGCAAATTATATTCTTAATATATTAAATACAATTCTAAATGGACCCATAAATTGGTCCGGTAGAATATATCAAGTGATCCATGCAAGTCCGTGTGGATTGGGGATCTTGGCGGGCTATTTAAATTTAAGCTTCAATAGACATAACCTAATCATAATCAACAAATGATTCACTTAGGTCCGATCCATTAATTTTAACTCATTCCACTAAAGAGCTAAAATTGAACTCTTAAATAAAGACAGAAAAGGAAGATGTTCCTCATTCATACCCTAGACAATCATGTTGGAGATAGTGTATCCTCGTGATTAATATCAGTAATCGCCAAGATTTCATAGACCGCCAATAACTCTCCAAGTTACCATATTTACTCATATGACCACGTTTTGAACTTGGATATTTTGACTTGTCTAGAAGCCATGTTTTCAATAGACACTATCGAAAACTCAACGTTGAGATTTAATATCCAATTACCTCAAAACATCCATATGATGATATTATACTCTCATTTAATAAAAGGAGCCACGATGTCCATATCTATAAATGAAGTCCTCTATCAATTAACAAATGAATATCACCAAACTATCGAGGATAGACTATGCGATATAATCGTACTCATTGATAACTCAAATGATATCACTTGCAACCATAAGTCCATCATTTATCTCAGGATTGAGATAGACTCTCCGATTGTCCTGATAATGAAATGAATTTTATCTACTGACGGTTATAGATAAAGTATTTTATTGTGATCCAGTTCAATGCACCCAGTGCACTAGATTCTTTTACTCGAAGACACTCCGATGATTTTAGACTCATCATATCTCATTTGATCTCACTCAAATGCTAGCAAAAGAATTCTACAACTTTAACAAGATAAAGGTGCCCAACCTTTAACTTAAGTTGTGAACAATATTCAAGACTAACTAAAGAATTGTGTCTACCACATACATATCCAGATGTACGAACAATTCTTCTTTTCTCATAGTCTTTAGACCTTATGATTATTTACTTTGACAATTATTAAACTATAAATGCTATAAGATTTGTTTAAACCAGAAATCACTTTATTAATATGAAAAAGATTGTTAATTACAATATTACACTCTTGCTATTGAGCATAATCCTAACAATCTCCCACTTGCGCTATAGCAAATGTGTCATATCTCTCAAGCCCATATTCTCTAGATGCCCATCAAAACTCTTCTAAGGTAGAGCCTTTGTGAAGGGATCTGCTAGATTTTCTGCTGACGCGATTTTGGTAATCGTCACGTCACCTCTTTGAACAATCTCCCTTAAAAGATGATACTTTCTTTCAATGTGTTTACCTCTCTTGTGACTTCTTGGTTCTTTCGAATTAGCCACTGCTCCACTGTTGTCACAGTAGATAGTGATCTGCTTATTCGCACTAGGAACCACTTCCAAGTCAATCAAGAATTGGCGGAGCCAAACAGCCTCTTTGGCAGCCTCGTATACAGCAACATACTCAGCTTCCATGGTGGAATCAGTAATACAAGATTGCTTGATACTCCTCCATATAACTGTTCCTCCTCCAATAGTAAACACTGCCCCTGATGTGGATTTTTTGGAGTCAGAATCTGATTGGAAATCAAAATCTGTATACCTAACGAGAATTAAATCCCCTCCAGAGTATACAAGCATATTATCTCTCGTTCTCTTAAGATACTTGAAAATATGCTTGACTGCCGTCCAGTGATCAGGACCAGGTTTCGATTGAAACCTGCTAACTATGCCAACAGCAAAACAAATATCTGGTCTAGTACAGAGCATTGCATACATGAGACTTCCAACTGCCGAGGCATATGGAACTCTACTCATGAATTGCTCTTCATGCTCATTCTTAGGAACTTGTTCCTTAGAAAGCTTGATTCCATGTCTGAAAGGTAACATACCTTTCTTGGAATCCTGCATGGAAAACCTAGACAAGATCTTGTCTATGTATGAAGCTTGGGATAATGCAATCGTTCTATTCTTTCTATCCCTTATAACTTGGATACCTAGAATAAAACTTGCTTCTCCTAAGTCCTTCATATCAAATTGTTTTGCTAACCATTCTTTTACTGATGTCAATACACCTACATCGTTTCCGATGAGTAGTATATCATCAACATAAAGAATCAGGAAAACCAACTTGTCGCCCTTAATCCTTTTGTATACACAAGGCTTGTCAAGATTCTGAATAAATCCAAAACCTTTGACAGCTTGATCGAACCTTATGTTCCAGGATCTGGATGCTTGCTTTAATCCATATATGGATTTCTGCAACTTGCATACCTTTTCCATTTGGCCCTTTTCAATGAATCCTTTTGGTTGCATCATGTAGATGCTTTCGTCAAGACTTCCATTAAGGAAAGCTGTCTTGACGTCCATTTGCCAAATCTCTAGATCTAAAGATGTTGCAATGGATAAGAGTATCCTAATGGATTTAAGCATGGCCACAGGAGAGAAGGTTTCCTCGTAATCGATACCTTCTTTCTGTGTATACCCTTTAGCTACCAATCTAGCTTTAAAGGTTTCCACCTTTCCATCCATACCTCTTTTCCTCTTGTATACCCACTTGCACCCAATGGGTTTTATCCCTTTAGGCAAGTCTACAAGGGACCAGACTTTGTTATCCAACATAGATTCAATCTCAGATTGCATTGCCTTTTGCCAATGGTGACTATCAACATCCTCCATAGCTTCCTTGTATGTGTAGGGATCATCGTCGTCCGGGAGATTCTCCACTGATTCTCCTAGACCGATGTATCTTTCGGGTTGTGTTCTAACCCTCCCACTACGACGAGGAATGGTAGGTTGTTGACCTTGTGTTGGATCGGAACTTACAATTGGGTTTGGTTGTGTAACCTCTCGTGGAATTGTATCTCCTGACATCTCATTCAGGACAATTCTACTTCTAGGCACAAAATCATTCATATAGTTCTTTTCCAGAAATTTAGCATTTGTCGAAACAAATACTTTAAGATCTGAAGGACTATAAAAATAATATCCTTTAGTTTCTTTTGGATACCCTACAAATATACATGTTTCCAAACGGGACTCCATCTTTTCTGTCTTTCCTTTTAACACATGCACATGACAACCAAATATCCTTAAGTGTTGTAAACTAGGCTTGCGCCCAGTCCATAACTCATGCGGTGTTTTAGGAACATACTTAGATGGTACATCGTTTAGAATGTATATAGCAGTTTGTAAAGCATATCCCCAAAAAGAAATAGGAAGTGTTGAACAACTCAATATAGACCTAACCATATCCAAAAGAGTTCTATTTCTCCTTTCTGCTACCCCATTTTGTTAAGGTGTACCTGGTGCAGAAAACTGAGAAACTATCCCATTATCAATAAGATATTGCTGAAACTCATCAGATAGATATTCTCCACCACGATCAGATCTCAAGATTTTTATGTGTTTCTCAAGCTAATTTTCCACTTCAGCTTTGAATGCTTTGAACATGTCAAAAGCATCCGACTTATGTCGCATGAGATACACATAGCCAAATCTTGAGTAATCATCTGTGAAAGTGATGAAGTACTCATATCCACCTCTAGCTTGAATGCTCATAGGTCCACATACATCAGTGTGTATCAATCCTAAACATTCAGTAGCTCTGGCACCTTTGGCAGAGAATGTCCTTTTGGTCATTTTACCTTCCAAACAAGATTCACAAGTTGGTTGATCATCAACCTTTAAGTCACTCAACGGTCCGTCACTTACCAATCTTTTAATCCTATTAAGGTTAATATGACCTAGGCGTAAATGCCATAGATAGGTTTCATCTTTTGATAATTTAACTCTTTTATGATTAGGTTCCGTTATTTCTATGTCTAACGAGTGAGAGATATTTCTATGCAAAAAGTATAGACCGTTTTCCAATGTACCTTGGCAAATAATTTTGTCATTCTTACTAATAATAAAAACTTTATTAAAAGTAACCGAATATCCAAATTTATTCAAACAAGAAACTGAAATTAAATTCCTCTTGAATTGAGGTACATAATAAACGTCTATTAAATCTAAATGCCTTCTAGAATCCAAATAAACTCTAATATCTCCCACTGCACTTGCAGACACTAACGATCCGTTACCCAAGCGCAAATTGATTTCATTCTTACTCAACCTTCTCCTTTCTTGAAACCCCCATAAGGAATAACAAACATGATTAGTGGCTCCAGAGTCTACGATCCCAGAATCTGTAGAATCTACCAGAAAAACATGTTTCAAGATAATTCACATTACCTTGTTCCTTCTTATTCTGAGACTTTGGGCAATTACTTTTCCAATGTCTCTTTTCACCACAAAAGAAGCACTTCCTTTTGATCTTGGTTACTTTCTTAGTCTCCATCTTGGTAGGCCAAAGTTGCTTTTTCTTCTATTATTCCTTGACCTTCTGACGGGTCTTAATAGTAGCAACTTTACCAACCATATGAATCTCTTCTAGAGACATCATCATATCAGCAGCAGACCCCATTCCTTCATGCTGTTGTTGCAACACGTCGGAGATGGTAGCCATTTGGACATCTCATTAGAGGTCTTCCACTGCTCATACTCGTCTCATTGCATCACATTAGATTCATTAGTAGGAGCAGGTGGTTTAGGAGTAGTTAGAATAAACTTATGTTTTTCAACTTGCAGCAACAACCCAATTTTCATTTTCCATGTGACATAATTATCTCCAGTTAAAGTGTTATCTTTCAGGATGTTCATTAGGGATGGGGTCATGATTTCTTAACAAAAATATATATGAGTAAATAATCATTATAAAGCACTTTAAATATTTATCTTGAATTAAATAAATAACTCTGTTGACGGTGATTTTTGGTAGTCACCGAGTCAATGATTTACTTTTGAATTTGTTGTAATTTATGAACTTGGATGATTAAGAACAAAAGAAATAACAAGCAATTACGTGGTAAAACTCCAAGGGTTGGAGAAACATCCACGGTTTGTTGCCTAAACAACGAAGCCAAATCCACTATGAAGAAGGATTACAAGAATGCTACGCTATAATCTCTCAAGCTGTTTTTCTAGTCTCTCCCTTTTTTTACGTAAAGAAGGGGTATTTATACATGTTTAATTAGGGTTTGATATGTGGTGCCCTAGTTGTGTGCTCTAAACCTAAACGGATTCGGATTCTCTTTCTTTCGTATATTTCCTGATTTGGTTGAATCCAAGTCTGATTCTGATTCCTCCTCCTTTATTTACGGAAAATCTATATGCTTCCTTATTTGAATTCTGCAGTCACTGTTGCTTATCATGGAGTTGCTTGTTGCTGATTGCGCCCAGAGTTTTGAATATAGACGCTGATGACTATCTGTTTTCATTGATTCCCGACTACACCGGGCATTTGCCCGAGTAAGGTTTATTGCCCGAGCAACTCGTCTTTGCTAGTGGTCGGGAAACTTCCTCTTTTCCCGAGTAGGTTTTCATGGGGGAATTCTTGCTCCGTTAATTGACTTTCCTTTGACCTTGCTTACGTGGCTTTATATAGTGATGACGTGTCTACCACGACTATTTTTACCTATAACAATACCCCCTTAAATATTTGTGCCGATCATGCTGAGTTAGTTCCCTTCGGGTCAAATATTTAACTTCATACTATAACTAGTCCTTACAACTAGTCCTTGTTTGTCTTCTTCTGTATTAATGTATCCTCGTTTGCTTCAAAGCTCTTAAATGACGTGCCTTAATTACGACCGCACGCATTCGATTTATCAATCATTTCAGAAATCTTTTGATGGTGACGTTTCTGCTCATTGGCGGCTCAATGTGCTCTTCGGTTGCCACTTGTCCTTTTTTGTTTGGCTGTGGCATGATGGCGGTGTGATGTGTTTATGAGATATGACCTTTCTGCTCGCTCACGTGCAGATTACGTCATCACCCATGCTCCTCTGTTTTCCCGCTTCTTTGTGTTTCTCCTAGGGTTTCGTGTTTTTTTTTTTTTTTTTTTTTTAATCAATGCGCTACCTATATAACTGGCTGTGGTGGTGCTTCTCTCTCTTTTTATTTCGTTTCTTGCAACCTTCGCGTATTCTCTGAAGAACTTGCTTGCATTTCTTGTTTTACTGGGTTCATCTGCTGCAATCTCATCTTCATCTGCTTCAACTGCACCTCCTGCCTCATTGTGTTCTTCTGCTTCAACCCCCAGGCCTCCTCTTGGGGATTTTCTACAGTTTCCATCGTCTCCAGTTTTCACTATATCGAGGTTAGTTCTCATGGATTCTGCAACTAGGTACCGCCTTTATACTGTTGGTATGATTGCTATTGAGCAACATGATGCTCACACTGCATCTGTAGTCCACAATTTATTGAAACCACCCTTCTTTGATCAGCCGCATTTCATTGACGCTGACGTTTCTGCAGTTTACCGTGGAAGCTCTATTCCTCCCGAGGCTCCACCTTCCCCTGAAGTTCATTCCGTTTCCTCGGACTCATCGCCTCTCGACTATCAGCCTGCAGATTGGTCGGATTCTTCTTCCTCTACAGCTAACACTCGGCCTTGGAGACGACCGGGAAAAAAGATGAGCACTCGCAAGGTTTACAAAGACTCCCACTCGCTGAAGAGCCGAGTTGGGACCCAGAGGGTCGTCGAGAATGACGTCGAAGAAGAGCATAGGGCTGCTCGCATTCCTTTCTCTCCCGAGCGCATATGCGCTTATGATGTCGAGCCAAATGTGGTCGGCCCTGAGGAAATAAAGAAGTATATGCGACGGTTTGATCTGGACAGCAATGTGATTTCGCTGTCGCCTGCTGATGGTCGAGCCGCATGGAATCCCCCTCCTGGCCACGTGGCGATATACGGGGCGATGCTCACCTGCGGCGTTACTCTACCCCTACAGCCTTTTATTACCTGGTTTTTGGCTGAGGCCCGAATTGCCCCGGCTCAGCTAACTCCGAATAGCTACCGGACGTTGATGTGCATGTGGCACATGTGGCATAGAATGAAGCGGCCACCTCCCACTCCTCGCGAAATCCGATATTTCTTCTCGCTGAGGCCGGTGGAGAAGACTGGAATCTATTTCCTTCATTCTAACCAACCCGAGCTCTGGGTTCCCAAGGACGTAGTGGTCAAGGGTGAAATCGAGCCGACCACGGATGAGAAGATGAAGGGGTTTGTTTGGGGCTTCCCCTCTTCAAACAAATTTTGGAAGAATAGTTGGTTCTTTATGGGCAAACGATGGGGCCAATCGATCAGCTTCGATCTGGATGGCACTCGGCTGACCTGCAAGGTTCCTCGCTTCTTTTGCTCACCCCAATGGAACCATATGACTTCAGCCTTTACCGACGAGGAGCTTAAAACCTTGGCTCGGGCTGCTGTCCGTCCTTTGGAGAAGAGGGGTAAACCCTATTTATACGATGAGGGGAAGATGATCAAAGCCCGCCTCTTTCCCCAGATTTTCACGTGCCGCAGACGTCGTAAGTCGACTGTTTCATTTTTTTATATTTTTTTTTGTATTCCTGCTTCGAAATCAATCTACTGACTCAGGCTCTTTTGTTGTTAGTGTTTGATGTAGATATAGTCTGCGACGCTCAAGCCCGCCGGATGAAGGGTATCGTGGAGGCCAGCCGGAAGGAGGCCCTTCGGCAGCGAGACTCTGGAATAGCCCCTCCCGAGGACAATTCTGATGGAAGCCCTCACGAGGTTTATCCTGATGAAGACGAGGAAGAGAGGGTGCCTGAATATGTGCCCGTGGAAGCCCATGGTCATGACATGACCACGCGTTCGACTGAAACCATGGGCGACTAGGGACTCTTTAGAGTAAGTAGGACCGACGCTGATCAGGGCAACCAAAGGGGTCCTACTACTTCAAAGGGGAAAGAAAATGTGGGGTACCCCTCCGAGTCTGAGCGGGCATGCTTCCACGGTGGATCTCATTATCCCCGCTCTGCTGCACATACACCAAGTGATACTTCTCGAGGTGTTGAGGCAGCCGAGGGGCATTTGGGTGCAGCCGTTCCAGAGATCCCGACTTCTACCGAGCCGGCCGCCGCTGTTCCGGAGACCCCAGCTCCTGCCGATCCCACACCTACCCCCGGAGGTAGCAATATCGAGGTGGGGCAGCCTGGCAAGACTTCTGAAAATCAGGCGGTTGGCTCGAGTTATCGTGGGAGACAGCCTGGGAAAAGGAAGGCTTCGTTTTCCCCCGGCCGCCCAACGCCCAAGATCCCCCGAGTGGTCGCTTACGTAGATTCATCCTCGGATGGCGAAGGGGAGGGTGCAGTTCAAAAGGGTGCAGGCGCGGCCCCTCCACTGGATCAGGTCCAGGATGATATTGAAGGCTTAACCGACTCTCCTCGGGTAGCCTCGACCGCTAAGCTTCCTGAGACCAGTGTTGGCGGTTCGGAGTCCTTCCCCCAGACCGATGATCCTACCCCCGAGATCATGCTGAGGGCCTTGGCTTCAGGTCAAGCCTATATCGGGGAGGATCATTGGAGTCAGTTCAAGGTGGGGACGGTGTCTGACCGGCTCTGCAACTTTTTCAACATCGCCTCTTATGTAAGTAATGCCTTGGTTATATTTACGATTTTGCATTTCTTCTTTTCGTACGTAAGTAATTTCTTCTTTTTTATTTACTTGCTGCAGATGGTGGCCGAGATGTCCGGGGCTTGTCGGGCCGGCGAAGCCCAGGCGGACAGAATAAGGAGGCTAGAAGCCCAGCTAAAGGAGAGCGAGAACCGCTGTTCTCGGGTTGAGCTGGCTAGTCGGGAGGGTGCTAAGTCGAGTCAGGTGCTTTTGGATCAATGCCTGGCTCGGCAGCTGGAGGCGGAGCAGCAAGCTTCTTCCGCCGCTGATGAGGTCAAGGTTCTCCGGGATCAGTTGTCATCCACTCAGGATGCTTTGCTCCAGGCTGAGCAGTCCGCTGAGGACGCCAAGTTTGCTTACGAGCGCCGAATCGAGGACTTGGAGCGTCAGGCCTTGACAGTTAGGTCCCTATCGAAGGAAGCTAGGCTGGAGCTGGAACTACAAAGTGTTGATCGGTTCAAGAGGTCTCCAGCCTATGATGCTTTGCTTCTGCGCGAGTTCCAGCGGGTAATGGTCTCGGCTGGTGAATTTTTCAAGCAGAAGAATAGGGCAACTGATCGGGCTAGGGCCAACTGGAGCCTATCAATCAAAAAGCATGTGGATACCTCTCTGGAGTCTCTTCGAGCCCAGATGAGGGAGTGGCGAGCGTATTGCAGAAGTAAGGGTAAAGCGCCACATCCCATGCACCTCGAGGTTCCTTCCACTGACTCCTTCTCCACGTTTTATGCCTGTGAAAAGGCAGGGATCGACAACGAGACGCCCGATTTGGGACCCGTTCCCGGGGTTGACTATGCTGACTGGATGGTCGATGAGGAGGAGGATGTCATTGTTTGGCCTTCGGACGACAGCTTGCTGAGTGAGTATGTGATGGAGCCTGATCCCGATGTTGGCGGAAGCAGCTCCCGACCCCCGGCGCCACCCTCCTAAGCCTCTTGACTTCAAGCCCCTTTGACAAGTTGTAACTATATTTGTATAGCACAACTATACTTGTATATTTGTATTCTTTTCTCATGTATAGACGGATTTCTTTCATATATATAAGCGGATTTTTCCTCGAGAGTTTTCGGCGACCGCGTGAGTGTCTGAGTGGGATAATCTAAATTCATTTACTTGGAATTCTTCGAACTTTTAGGGATTTATAGTCCTTCGGGAATCCCTACCTTCATCTTGACTGGGTGCCTTATTTTCTGGCACTTTAGTCGGGTAAACCGAGTATCTTATTTAACCGATGACTAGTTTTGGCCGAGTATCTCATGTAACTGGCCTTTTAATCAATTTAAACCGCGTATCTTATTTAACTGGTAGTTAGCTTTGACCGAGTATCTCATGTAACTGGCCCTTACAATAATTTTAAGCCGCGTATCTTATTTAACTGCAGTTTTGGTCGAGTATTTCATGTAACTGGCCTTTATTGTTGATTTTGTTTTACCTCAACGTTACGCCGAGGCTTGCCACGACCATACGTCGAGGTCCTTGCACAAGTCACCTAGGACGTCTCCCGGTTTTATCGTTGGGGTACATTGCACCGGCCAACACGGCTGCGCATCTCACTAGCCTTTCTAGTGGCGCTCCGAGCAGTTTTCCAGCTTATTCTGGTGCCTCGGTTTTGCATTTTGCTAAGGGATACATTCTTATCGCTTTAGCTAGGCGGGCATGCTATTACAGCTTTTCCGCCCTTCGGGCACTACTCGTCCGCTCTTTCGCGGGTTTATGGCGCCCGAATTTTCTGGTGTTTATTCGACCACCTTTTGGTGGGCCGCTGCAGAAATTTTGCTCATGAATAATCAATTCTGCTGAATTACTTCGTACTAGCAACTGGACTTTATTGAATGATCAACATGAATTCATTAGATAAGACATGATTATGAAACCAAAAAAATAAACTTGAAATAAATAAAGGCGGAAACTGAAAGCCGAGTTAAAGCAAAATAAGTTAAATTATAAAAATACGGTCGGATCCCTCAAGGATAGAAGATCTTTAAATATTGTGCGTTGCATGGTCGGGGTACTAGACTACCCTCTGGTCGGGCTATCATGTATGCCCTGTGTCCTACAACTCCTTTGATGATGTACAACCCTTCCCATTTGTCGGCAAGAGATCCCGAAGATTTCTCTTTGGTGTTTGGGGATACTCTTCTTAGCACTAAGTCTCCGAGTTGGAATCTTCGTTCCCGAACATAGGAATTGTAGTACCTCGCAGCCCTTTGCTGGTACGCGGAATTTCTGACCTGTGCTGTATCTCTGATTTCCTCAAGTTCGTCTAAATTCTGCTGCAACATATTCATATTGTGTTCGGGACTGTATAACTGTATCCTGGGGGATGTAAAAGTTGTCTCTGCTGGGATGACAGCTTCTGTTCCAAATGCCAGCGCAAAAGGAGTCTCCCCTGTGGATGACCTCATCGTTGTTCGATATGCCCACAATACCTCGGGCAATTTGTCCGCCCAACCACCTTTCTTTGCCTCTAGTTTTGCTTTCAGTGTGTGCTTGATCACTTTATTCACAGCTTCCGTCTGTCCATTGGTTTGAGGATGAGCAGGTGATGCGTAATAGTTCGTGATCTTGAATTCTTCACACATTTCTCTGAACTTCCTGTTGTCGAATTGGGTTCCGTTGTCAGTTATAATGATACTCGGGATCCCGAACCTATATATGATATTCTTCTTGACAAAGCTGGTGGTGTTTGCCTCCGTTATGTGTACCAGTGCCTCCGCTTCTGCCCATTTGGTGAAGTAGTCCACCGCCACAATGGCGTGCCTTGCCCCTCCCTTTGTTCCTGTGGGCATTGGTCCTATTAGGTCGAGTCCCCACATGGCGAAGGGCCACGGTGAGGTTAGGCTTCTGAGTAACTCTAGGGGTTGCCGAATATCGTTTGCTATTCTTTGGCATGTCTCACAGCTCTCGGCGAATCGCTGCGCTTCTGCGAACAGGGTCGGCCAGTAGAAGCCTTGCCTAAGTACCTTGTGTGCTAGGCTTTTACCCCCAGTATGGTTCCCACACACTCCACTGTGGACACCTTCTAGGATTTTTTTGGTTTCTTCGCCGGCCACACATCTTTGCAGTACTTTCGAGAATCCTCTCCTGTATAATTCTCCCCTTAAAATTGTATACCGGGTTGACCTGTATCTGATGCGTTTTGCTTCCACTGCATCCTCCGGTAGTATGTTTTCCTCTAAGTACTTCCTGAGTTTGTATGTCCAGTCGCTTGGGCTTGGCTGGATCTCTGCTACCATGATTTCCTCTGATTCTGCTGTACTTGGCTTAGTCAGATGTGCCACTGGTATTGCTTTGGATCTGATGTTCGTGGTGGCTGAAGCTAACTTGGACAAAGCATCTGCTTTCTCGTTTTCTTCCCGAGGGATCTGAGAGATTTTGTACACTTTGAAATTTCTAAGTAGCCTTTTTGCAATGTCCAAATAAATTATCATGTGCTCTTCCCTTGCCTGGTATTCATCCAGCACTTGATTTACCACGACTTGTGAATCGCTGTAAATTTCCAGCTCATCTGCCCTAATGCTATGCAAACCCTTAGGCCGGCCAACAAGGCTTCATACTCTGCTTGATTGTTGGTTGCTTTGAAATCGAACCTCATGGCACACTCCACGGTATCCCCCTCGGGGGTTGTTATGACTATTCCTGCCCCGCTGCCGTGTGTGTTCGATGACCCGTCTACATGCAATTTCCACTGAAGCTTTTCAATCCGTTCACCCTCCATTGTCCTCCTTACCTCGACATCGGGTTCGGTGAATTCTGCTATAAAGTCTGATACTGCCTGCCCTTTAACTGCCGCTTTAGGTGTGTATTTGATGTCGTATTCGCTCAGTTCCACGGCCCATTTGGTCAGTCTTCCCGACATCTCCGGCTTTTGAAGAATTAGTTTTAATGGACAATCTGTGTATACCTCTATTTTATGCGCTTGGAAATATGGCCTCAGTTTCCTGGCCGATGTGATCAGTGCTAGCGCTATTTTTTCTGCTGGAGAATACCTGGTTTCTGCTGGTAACAATGCCTTGCTTGTATAGTACACTGGCTTTTGTACCCCCTCCTCTAACCGGATTAATACCGAACTTGTCGCCACCTCCATGACCGACAAATACAAGTATAATGTTTCTCCTACCGTCGGTTTTGAGAGGATGGGTGCTCTCCCCAAATATTCTTTCAACTTCTGAAAAGCTTCTTCACATTCTGCACCCCATTCGAGCCCTTTTCCCTTTTTTATTGCCCTGAAGAACGGGGCGCACTTGTCTGTTGACTTGGCAATGAACCGGTTGAGCGACGCGAGACATCCCGTCAGCCTTTGTACATCTTTCAACGTCTTTGGTGAAGCCATTCCTTCTAGTGCTCTGATCTTCTCGGGATTCACTTCAATTCCTCTTTGGTGAACCTGAAAGCCCAGAAACCTCCCCGAGGGTACTCCGAACACGCATTTACTGGGATTGAGCTTCATCTTATATTTCCTCAAAACATCGAAGGTTTCCTTCAGGTCCTCCGAATGTTTTTCTGCCGTAGTGCTCTTGGTCAGCATGTCATCCACATAGACTTCCATGTTTCTCCCAATCTGCCGAGCAAACATCCGGTTCACCAACCTTTGGTATGTTGCTCCAGCATTTTTTAATCCAAAAGGCATCACTTTGTAGCAATACAACCCTTGATCCGTGGTGAAAGATGTTTTTTCTTCGTCTGCTTTGTTCATCCGAATCTAATTGTATCCCGAGTAAGCATCCATGAAGCTTAACAGTTCGTATCCTGCCGTTGCATCTACCAACTGGTCAATTCTTGGTAGTGGAAAACTGTCTTTCGGGCAGGCTTTGTTCAAGTCAGTGAAATCTACACACATCCTCCATTGGTTGTTCTTTTTCTTGACCAATACTACGTTGGCTACCCACTCCGGGTACTGGACCTTCCTTATCGATCCTGCGGAAAGTAACTTCTCCACCTCCTTCTTAATTGCAACGCTTCTCTCTGGATTGAACAACCTTCTCTTTTGCACCACTGGTCGGGACTCTGGGTTGATAGAAAGACAGTGTGATATCACCTTTGGGTCTACTCCCAGCATATCCTCGTGACCCCAAGCAAAAACATCCTTGTAACTCCTTAGCAGTGTGACCAGTTGGGTTTTGACATGCCCACTTAAGCTTGCCCCTATCTTTACTGTCTTACTCGGGTCCGCCGGATTCAGGACTATTTCTTCGGTCAACTCATCCTTTCTGACTTCAGGTTCTTCTCTGGGATCCAATTCAAACTCCTTTGGCACTTCTGCCTGCTCTTCTGGTTCTTCTACCTTTTGTTGGGCTGTTACTTCGTACACTTGGTGTACTTCCCTATCTTTGTATACTGACAAGTTTGCTCTTCGGGCCATCTCTTGTGACCCTTTAACTACTCCTACTCCATATTCTGTCGGGAACTTCATCATGAGAGCATAAGTTGCCGTCACTGCTTTGGTTTTATTCAAAAATGGCCGGCCTAATAAAGCGTTGTACGGCCAGTTTTCCGTATCTACCACCACAAAATCGAGCAGCACAGTCTTTTGGCAAGGGGTCGTCCCAATCTTCACGGGTAATTTCACGGTTCCCAGCGACCTTACCTCGACCCCTCCAAATCCTCTCAGGGGTGTGGGAAACGGCTGTAGGTCTTTCCTGTCCAGCCTCAGCTGGTCATATACTTCTGCACTTAGAATGTCCGCTGAACTCCCATTGTCAATCAAAATTCGGTGAACCTCTCGATGACCGATCCGCGCTCCAATTACTAAGGCATCATTTGGCTTAACATCTACTCCATGTGAGTCAGCTTCTGTGAATATGATCGGGTCCCATCCTTCTTTGATTCTTTTCGGGTTGGGTTCAACAGAATTAACATCTAGGTCTCTCCGCGCCTCCATGGCCTCCCGGATTTCCTGGGTCCTTTCCCTGTTACTCTTGCCGGTTGCCGGTCCGCCAAAGATGGTATTAATTACTCCTTCATCCTCAGCTTTCTTCGGACTGAACTTTCTTACCCGTCCATCCTGCCGGCTATCCTTCTGTCCATTCTTCCTGTCTACCTGTTTGAGGACAATGTCCTTCAGGTGTCCTTCCCTGATGAGGGTTTCGATGTGATCTCTCAATTGGAAACACTTGGACGTCTCATGTCCATTCTCCTTATGGAAACGGCAGTATTTGGTGGTGTCCCTCCGAGCATATGTTGACTGCCTAGGCGGTTCTTTTGACATGATCTTCTCCTCTAGGATTGCCAAGATTTCACCTTGATCTTTCTTCAGTGGGGTGTAATTTGTATATCTGCCCTGGAACTTCTGTCGCGGTTGGTCGATTTTCGGGTCGTATGCTCGCCGCCCATCCCGGCCATCCCGTGCTTTGTTCTTCTGTTTGTCCGTTTTGGCGTCGGGCGCCTTGGTTTGATCTTTGGTTTTGGACCCTTACGGACGACCTCCATGCACAAAGTAACCTTCTGTGGCAATTTCTTCCTCTTCAGCTAGGGCGTACCCCCCTGCCATGTCCATCATATCAGCATAACTGGTTAGTCGGGCTCTTCTGAGGTCAAATGACAATTGGCCATTCTGAAGGTTGTTGATGAACGCAGCAATTATTGCTTCGTCATTTGCACTCCCAATTTAGGACACTTCCTGACCAAATCTCCCCAGATACTTCTTTAGCGACTCATCCTTTCCCTGTCTGAGTTGGGATAAGTGAGCTACCGATTTTTTCCTATGCACATTCCCGAGGAACTGCCTTGAGAAAGCTTTGCTCAGCTCGCCAAAGCTGCTTATGCTTGCTGCTGGTAATCTACCAAACCACCGGGAGCCTAGATCTCCAAGGGTTTGAGGAAACTTCAAACATAGCAGTGCGTCATTGTTGACATATTGTGCCATGGCGTTCCTATATCTCCGGACGTGTTCTTTTGGATCGGTATCTTTCTTAAACAGTTCCACGTGTGGCATCCTAAATCTCTCCGGGAAAGGTGTTCTTAGGATCCCACTAGTGAAAGGGCTTCCGGATTCGTCATCCGACAGCTCATTACGCCCATATCGCCTGATGATGAGCGTCGTTTGTGTACTCAACAAAATGATATTTAGATGTGTTCGTTTAGAAAACCGATTTTTCACCACTTAGATAGAAAATTAGTAAAGTGGCAAGTGGGATTCGTTCCACAGGGAATTAGAGTGATTAGTTGAATAAATTAACTAATATATATGCAATAAAATAAATCATAAAAATATGGATGAGTGAATGGGTTGTCAAGCCATCAAACATACATGAAAAATAAACCTAATAACTAATAAAAGAATACTTAACAAATCTAGATAAGATAATGGAATAAACAATTAAGAGAATAGCTAGGGAATTAATGGGATCACAAATGAATTACGGGAAATGCTTATCAAGCTACTTTAGTGAACGGATCTCATAAATGTTAACCAATTGATTTCTAAAATGTGTTTGGGCCATTATTATGGACCCTAAACAACTTCCCACCGCAATGCCTAACCGATTAAGGAAAGGGGGTCACGGCGGGATCGATTTGTTACAATTAACGGCTTAGATTATCGTGGTTGATATACCCTCCGACAATCTATCCTATTCACTAAGTTCTCAATCCATCAAGGTTGTCAATCCAATCAAGATTATATAACAAATTATCCTAAGCAAGATTATAATCAACTAGTGGGTATACATGTCAATTACATAATGCATAGAATCTAATTATAAAATGAATAGAACACAAATAGAGATTAAAAATATATTAAAGCTTAAGCAAATCCCAATCCAAATGTTCTCACATCAAAACCCTAGAAAGGGGATTTAATTACACATATTACAATCAAAGGGAAGGCAAGTAAAAGATTAGGAAATCACCCATGGGTCTCCTTTTGTAAGCTTGATCATTTCCTTGCCTTTGATGCTCCTTGTGTAAAGAGTGGATGATGAGGATATGTCTAGATGGGTGGAGTCAAATGGGAAGTGACTAAGGAGATTTGTGGAGAAGATGGGAAGAAAAGGAATGATTTGGGGAGGTAATCTAGATGTTAAGTTTAGGTAGGAGAGAAAATGGAGAGAAAAGGAATGGTGGAGAAAGGAGGTTTCTTGGTGGTCAAGAGTTGTCCAAAAGAGGAAAAATGTGATGAATTTATAGGATTTTCAAATTAGGTCTCGGGTGGCAAATTACCAAAACACCCCCTTAACATGGCAAATTACCATTTAGTCCAACAGGGGGGTGCATTTTGTAATTTGCCAGCCAAAATTGGCCAATCAGAGATGAACACAGTGGAGGTCGCGGTTTGGTCATAAATGGCGATCTTGGGATGCAAATGGCGACCTCATCAGGTGTGGGAATCAACTCCCTGTAGCCATGGCGACCTCGAATGACAAATGGCGACCCAATTGGTGACGTGGCAAGACGAAGGGGTAAAATGGGGAGAAATGGGTGAGGAATGGATGGCCGGAGTTTGGCCGTTTGGGAGGCCGAAAGTGGACCGACCGGAGAGCCGGTCGGTTGGCCGTTAATTTGGACCTGTTTTTGGCCGGAGACGGTGACGGGAAGGGGGACTTCCGGTGACGTTGGTGAGGGTTTGGAGGAGGCCATGGCTGATCACGCATGAGAGGAAGGAGAAGGTGAATAGTTAGGATGGGGTGTATTTAGCAAGGAAATGGGGTACAATTGGGCGCTGTCAAGGGGTGCACGCAGCTGCTCCTATTTGTCTAAAAGGGGGTGTAATTAGAAAGGTGTGGGGGGTGTAATCAGGCCAATGGGGTGTGGGTATGCTGCGCGTTTGGGCCTGATTTGGACGTGTCATGGGCTGCAGTTGAGGGTCAGCGTTTGGGCCGTTTGGCGTGCGTTTGGGCCGTGCGTTTTGGGCCTGCACATCTGGTCTGCTTCTCACTAAAACGCACCGTTTCATCCGCTGACGTGGCGCGCTCTGACTGGTTTGCGAGGCAAATTGCAATTCAGCCCCTGCATTCTTCTATAATCACGGTAAACTCCAAACTTCCCTCATATTTTACACTTTTACCCCCAAATGATCAAATTACTCCTATGCCCCCTGAATTCTATAAATTCCTGAAAACACTTAATTTACACCATTAAATCACAGAATAATGCCCAAGAATCAAGCAAAAGGAGAAGGAAATGAGGGCCAAAATCATACCAATTTTGGTTCGATCACCTGACTAAAGCATCCATTTGTCGACGATTGTTCTGAACCTCCCGGGTTAGACTCTGTATGAGTATATCTCTGTCTCCTTCTGGTTCCCCTATCGCGTTGAAATTTTGACTTATGGTCAACTTTTGACCCCTTTCCTCCGGATTAAACTCTCTGCGATCTCGGTTTAGGCCGTGCAGCCGTACTGTGCCCCTTTGGCGCTTGCGATGATGATCCTGCTTACTTCCTTCCGAGGATGAAGACCGGTATCTCCGGTGACTGCGCCTCCTATGGTGATCCCGATTTGCGACTATCCGATCTTGATCGTAACCCTTGTCAGAATCGTCCCCCTCTCTATGTTCCCTGCTCCTCCTATCCACCCTTTCGGATAATATCTCCGGCCTGCCTATAGGATCTCGTCTCGCTTTTATGGGTGCATCAGGCGTTGGTATCACCACTGCGGAACGCAGTCTCACAGCCTCCTGGTTTGGGGCGGACAGACTGTGAGGCGACATCAAACCCCCCGTGGTGGAAAGGTCAATTCCTTGCTTTGCTGCGTCTGATATAAGTTGTTGCAGGGAAGCATGAAATCGTTGCGCGATTTCTTCATTAGTTGTGGGGAAACGTTGAATACCAGCTAAGGCGGCTGATTGGTCTGCCGTCGCTATGGTGGCATCCGCTGTATTGAGCGTGGTGTCATCTTCCAACTCGTTATTTGGCACACCTTGACTGTACCTGGGATCGCTACCATCTCCTTCACCAGCCATTGTTGTCACAAATTTCTGGGTGCCCCTCCTTCTAGCGCCAATTGTTGACGGTGATTTTTGGTAGTCACCGAGTTAATGATTTACTTTTGAATTTGTTGTAATTTATGAACTTGGATGATTAAGAACAAAAGAAATAACAAGCAATTACGTGGTAAAACTCCAAGGGTTGGAGAAACATCCACGGTTTGTTGCCTAAACAACGAAGCCAAATCCACTATGAAGAAGGATTACAAGAATGCTACGCTATAATCTCTCAAGCTGTTTTTCTAGTCTCTCCCCTTTTTTACGTAAAGAAGGGGTATTTATACATGTTTAATTAGGGTTTGATATGTGGTGCCCTAGTTGTGTGCTCTAAACCTAAACGGATTCGGATTCTCTTTCTTTCGTATATTTCCTGATTTGGTTGAATCCAAGTCTGATTCTGATTCTGATTCCTCCTCCTTTATTTACGGAAAATCTATCTGCTTCCTTATTTGAATTCTGCAGTCACTGTTGCTTATCATGGAGTTGCTTGTTGCTGATTGCGCCCAGAGTTTTGAATATAGACGCTGATGACTATCTGTTTTCATTGATTCCCGACTACACCGGGCATTTGCCCGAGTAAGGTTTATTGCCCGAGCAACTCGTCTTTGCTAGTGGTCGGGAAACTTCCTCTTTTCCCGAGTAGGTTTTCATGGGGGAATTCTTGCTCCGTTAGTTGACTTTCCTTTGACCTTGCTTACGTGGCTTTATATAGTGATGACGTGTCTACCACGACTATTTTTACCTATAACAAACTCAATCATAAAAATTCAACGGTGATCTAACACCCATAAATGTTACGCCTCCTTTGGGAGTTCGCACCATTTACTAGTTAGACTAGGTCCCACCTAATTGTTAACATAACAACCAGCGTTTTCAATTTTAGCCCTACAATTTTACTGACAAGAACTCTTGGGAGGATATCAATAAAATTACATTGAGTGTGTTACCAAGATACCGACCCTCAATTTTCTCTCACGAAAATCCCTCATTGGGGAGTAGATCTCGTTTGAGTCAATTGTCTAGTCTATCCTTGTAAGGAAGTATATTGCTAAATTCCATACATGGACGCCCCTTGGGGGGATTACCAATAAATAATTAAGCTCAACTAATCTTGGAAGCCATAGGTGTTACAAAAACACCTTCTCCCACTCAATTATTTAAGGCGTGTGATTAAATCCCATAGAATGATTTACCAAGTTATCTAGATGCCAATTTAGATACCTAAATCATTCAATGCATGTTCATACCAAAAGAGTTATATGAGTGGCACTCCTATTCTATATGTCATGTTATCATACAATAACAAATATTGTAATATTTAAGCAAAAATTAAATAGCAACAATTTTGGCCCATCCTAGAAAAACAAGTAAATTACAATAATTTAGGAATACAAGATCTTCAAGTGGCCCATCAACCATAAGCTCATCCTTCGGCCTTCTCCCATGGGCGTGCACAGCCCACAACCCCACAAAGGGGCTGCCATGCGCAGCCCATAAGGCCACACAAGGCTGCCATGCGCAGCCCGCCAAGGCTTGGGCTTGCCATGCGTAGCCCAATCCACTCCTAGGGTGCGCACGGTGCTCGTTCTCAGTTCCGGTTGCTTCGTTTTTCTTCGTGTCTTCGAATCTTCAACACCCAAATAGATTATGGCAATATAAAATAATAAATACTGCAGTATTAATTTTTTTTTTTTATTCACTGCAGTACTTTTATACATAAAAAAAAACTGCACTAAAAAATTAAATAAAAAAACTGCAGTATTTAAAAAAAAAATACTGCACCTATATTAAAAAAAAATAAAACCTAGCAACTACCAAGAAAGAATTATGGTGATGATAGACCACCCTTCTTGTTACAATTCCATAACAAAAATACATTGAAAATCTAGGACCAAAATCGAGTAATAACAATCCACATAAAACATATATAAATCCATACATCACATGTAATTATATATGCGAATACCTAGAGTGTCATCTCTTTCTAAACATGCATAATCACAATAAAAAGAAACAGATTCACGTATATATACGTTAATTAATTAAAGGGTACAACCTGGCTCTGATACCAATTGTAGGGAAAAATACCGTAGTACAGGCAGCGGAAGCGAGACTAAAAATAAAATAGATTTAGTAGCTTTTAAAATTTTTCCTTTTATGAACCTTAACCCTTTAATTAATTAAACAATGTATACCAAAAGATATCATACCTTTGTCGCGTGATCCGATTGACTATGCGTCAATGGTAATCCGCAAGATCTTCCAATCCGATCACGAACGTGAATCACATAGGAGCGTGGTCTCCCTTCTTTGAATTGTGAACCTGAGAATGGACAACAAAAACTTTTCTGATTTCTGTTAGTCACAAAAATTCCAATAGATTGTTAAGAATGTCCCGGTCACTTTTGAATTTACAATCGTTAGATTGAAACTCGCGTGAATCTTATTCGAAATTGTGCACAAGACCTCTTGATATAAAGATCACTAGTGCACTATCGAAATAAGAACAATTCTTCTCACAATCTCTCTTGGCCGAATTTCACACTAGTCTAAGAGTTGGATTTTATTTTTCTCTAACAAAAGAAAAATCTATCAATTGTAAAAACTAGGGTTAGACCTAAATACAAAGAATATAAATATATATATATATATATTTATTGGATGCACCGAATTCTCTTTTCATATATATATATTCAAATTCTGCATCCTTTTAAATATATATATTGTGCACTAATATTGCTCGGTCAAATATATATTATTTTTCTCTAGCCAAAAATCATACCAAATATCTTATATATATTTATGATACCTGATATGCAATTCAACTTGTATACAAATTGTAGTGCACGAATTCTTTTGCCCAATCTATGCATGTATATCTTCGGTTAAATATATATATTATATATTATATATCTATGGCCAAATATCAACCGAATATATTATATATATATTTATGACATATATCTCGGCCAAATATAATATATATCTCTATAGTACAAACCCTAATCCAACTCTTTAGTGTATTTGTGACTATATAAAAGACTTCCTAATTTGACTAAACAAATAAAGTCTTTTATATTTAGTATAATACTAATAGTAGTATACTACTAGGAAACATATTTCCTAATCAGAAAAAGATTTGATTTTTAATTAAATAATTAATTAACATATTAATTAATTTCCATTTAATTAAATAATAAAATAAAACAATATAATGGGCTAAAAATTAGTCATTGCGGCCCATGACTAGAACTTGGGCCTACATATTGTTTTCTTAATTTATTTAATCCATTTGGACTTTAATAAAAAGCCCACATGTGAACTAGACCCATTCTTACTAAAAGAAACAAGCCCACATGCCTTTCATTAATATATTAAGATAATTAAACAGCCCATTAAATAAATAATGTGCAAATTATATTCTTAATATATTAAATACAATTCTAAATGGACCCATAAATTGGTCCGGTAGAATATATCAAGTGATCCATGCAAGTCCGTGTGGATTGGGGATCTTGGCGGGCCTATCTAAATTTAAGCTCTAATAGACATAACCCAATCACAATCAACAAATGATTCACTTAGGTTCAATCTTTTAATTTTAGTTCATTCCACTAAAGAACTAAAATTGCACTCTTAAATAAAGATAGAATAAGCAAATGATTCTCATTCATACCCCAGACAATCTTATTGGAGATAATGAATCCCCATGAAAAATATCAGTAATTGCTAAGAGCTCATAGACCGCCTATAGCTCTCTAAGTTACCATATTTACTCATATGACCACACTTTGAGCTTGGATATATATTATGACTTGTCCGGAAGTCATCTTTCAATAGACACTATTGAAAACTCAACGTTAAGATTTAATATCCAAAACCACAAAGCATCCATATGATGATATTCTACTCACATTTAATAAATGGAGCCACGATGTCCATATCTATAAATGAAGTCCTCTATCGATTAACAAATGAATACCACCAAACTATCAAGGATAGACTATGCTATATAATTGTACTCATTGATAGCTCAAATGATAACACTTGCAACCATAAGTCCATCATATATCTCAGGATTAAGATAGACTATCCGATTGTCCTGATAATGAAAAGACTTTTATCTATTGACGGTTCTAGAAAAAAGTATTTCATTGTGATCCAGTTCAATGCACCCAGTGCACTAGATTATTTTACTCGAATACCCTTCGATGATTTTAGACTCATCACAACACATTTGATCCCACTCAAATGCTAGTAAAAGAATTCTACAACTTTATCAAGATAAAGGTGCCCAACCTTTAACTTAAGTTGTGAACGTTATTCAAGACTAACTAAAGAATTGTGTCTACCTCATACATATCCAGATGTACGAACAATTCTTCTTTTCTCATAGTCTTTTGACCTTATGATTATTTACTTTAACAATTATAATAATAAATGCTATAAGATTTTGTTAACAAACAGAAATCACTTTATTAATATGAAAAGATTGTCAAGTACAACATTACACTCTTGCTATTGAGCATAATCCTAACAAACCCTAATCCAACTCTTTAGTGTATTTGTGACTATATAAAAGACTTCCTAATTTGACTAGATAAATAAATCTCTTATTTATCTACTTATCAAATATAGTCTTTTATATTTAATATACTACTACTAATAGTATAATACTAGTAAACATATTTCCTAATCAGAAAAAGATTTGATTCTTAATTAAATAATTAATTAACATATTAATTAATTTCCAATTAATTAAATAATAAAATAAACAATATAATAGTCTAAACAAAATTAACCTTGCCGCCCATGACCAAAACATGGGCCATATATTGTTTTTCTTATTTTATTAAATCCATTTGGACTTTAATAAAAAGTCCACATGTGAACTAAACATATTCTTACTAAAAGAAACAAGCCCATATGCCTTTCATTAATATATTAATATAATTAATCAACCCATTAAATAAATAATGTGCAAATTATATTCTTAATATATTAAATACAATTCTAGATGGACCTATAAATATTCCGGTAGAATATATCAAGTGATTCATGCAAGTCTGTATGGATTGGGGATCTTCGCGGGCCTATCTAAACTTAAGCTCCAATAGACATAACCCAATCACAATCAACAAATGATTCACTTAGGTTCAATCTATTAATCTTAGTTCATTCCACTAAAGAACAAAAATTGCACTCTTAAATAAAGATAGAATAAGCAAATGATTCTCATTCATACCCCAGACAATCTTATTGGAGATAATGAATCCCCATGAAGAATATCAGTAATCGCTAAGAGCTCATAGACCGCCTATAGCTCTCTAAGTTACCATATTTACTCATATGACCACACTTTGAGCTTGGATATATATTATGACTTGTCCAGAAGTCATCTTTCAATAGTCACTATTGAAAACTCAGTGTTAAGATTTAATATCCAAAACCACAAAGCATTCATATGATGATATTCTACTCACATTTAATAAATGGAGCCACGATGTCCATATCTATAAATGAAGTCCTTTATCGAATAGCAAATGAATAGCGCCAAACTATCGAGGATAGACTATGCTATATAATCGTATTCATTGATAGCTCAAATGATAACACTTGTAACCTTAAGTCCATCCTTTATCTCAGGATTAAGATAGACTTTTCGATTGTCTTGATAATGAGAACACTTTTATCTATTGACGGTTCTAGAAAAAAAGTATTTCATTGTGATCCAGTTCAATGCACCCAGTGTACTAGATTCTTTTACTCGAAGACACTTCGATGATTTTAGACTCATCATAACACATTTGATCCCACTCAAATGCTAGTAAAAGAATTATACAACTTTAACAAGATAAAGGTGCCCAACCTTTAACTTAAGTTGTGACCATTATTCAAGACTAACTAAAGAATTGTGTCTACCTCATACATATCCAGATGTACGAACGATTCTTCTTTTCTCATAGTCTTTTAACCTTATGATTATTTACTTTAACAATTATAATGATAAATGCTATAAGATTTTGTTAAAAACAGAAATCACTTTATTAATATGATAAGATTGTCAAGTACAATATTACACTCTTGCTATTGAGCATAATCCTAATAATTTGTACAAGATGTTGTTTCTTCAACTTTAAAGCTTCTTTCTTCCAAGAATCCCCTAAGCAGCTAAACAACAACTAATACTGTAGGGAAAAATACCGTAGTACACGCAGCGGAATCGAGACTAAAAATAAAATAGATTTAGTAGCTTTTAAAATTTTTCCTTTTATGAACCTTAACCCTTTAATTAATTAAACAATGTATACCAAAAGATATCATACATTTGTCGCATGATCCGATTGACTATGCGTCAATGGTAATCCGCAAGATCTTCCAATCCGATCACGAACGTGAATCACCTAGGAGCGTGGTCTCCCTTCTTTGAATTGTGAACCTGAGAATGGACAACAAAAACTTTTCTGATTTCTGTTAGTCACAAAAATTCCAATAGATTGTTAAGAATGTCCCGGTCACTTTTGAATTTACAATCGTTAGATTGAAACTCGCGTGAATCTTATTCGAAATTGTGCACAAGACCTCTTGATATAAAGATCACTAGTGCACTATCGAAATAAGAACAATTCTTCTCACAATCTCTCTTGGCCGAATTTCACACTAGTCTAAGAGTTGGATTTTATTTTTCTCTAGCAAAAGAAAAATCTATCAATTGTAAAAACTAGGGTTAGACCTAAATACAAAGAATATAAACATATATATATATTTATTGGATGCACCGAATTCTCTTTTCATATATATATATATTCAAATTCTGCATCCTTTTAAATATATATATTGTGCACTAATATTGCTCGGTCAAATATATATTATTTTTCTCTAGCCAAAAATCATACCAAATATCTTATATATATTTATGATACCTGATATGCAATTCAACTTGTATACAAATTGTAGTGCACGAATTCTTTTGCCCAATCTATGCATGTATATCTTCGTTAAATATATATATTATATATTATATATCTATGGCCAAATATCAACCGAATATATTATATATATATTTATGACATATATCTCGGCCAAATATAATATATATCTCTATAGTACAAACCCTAATCCAACTCTTTAGTGTATGTGTGACTATATAAAAAACTTCCTAATTTGACTAAACAAATAAAGTCTTTTATATTTAGTATAATACTAATAATAGTATACTACTAGGAAACATATTTCCTAATCAGAAAAAGATTTGATTTTTAATTAAATAATTAATTAACATATTAATTAATTTCCATTTAATTAAATAATAAAATAAAACAATACAATGGGCTAAAAATTAGCCATTGCGGCCCATGACTAGAACTTGGGCCTACATATTGTTTTCTTATTTTATTTAATCCATTTGGACTTTAATAAAAAGTCCACATGTGAACTAGACCCATTCTTACTAAAAGAAACAAGCCCACATGCCTTTCATTAATATATTAATATAATTAAACAGCCCATAAATAAATAATGTGCAAATTATATTCTTAATATATTAAATACAATTCTAAATGGACCCATAAATTGGTCCGGTAGAATATATCAAGTGATCCATGCAAGTCCGTGTAGATTGGAGATCTTGGCGGGCTATCTAAATTTAAGCTTCAATAGACATAACCTAATCATAATCAAAAAATGATTCACTTAGGTCCGATCCATTAATTTTAACTCATTCCACTAAAGAGCTAAAATTGAACTCTTAAATAAAGACAGAAAAGGAAGATGTTCCTCATTCTTACCCTAGACAATCATGTTGGAGATAGTGTATCCTCGTGATTAATATCAGTAATCGCCAAGAGTTCATAGACCGCCTATAACTCTCCAAGTTACCATATTTACTCATATGACCACGTTTTGAACTTGGATATTTTGACTTGTCCAGAAGCCATGTTTTCAATAGACACTATCGAAAACTCAACGTTGAGATTTAATATCCAATTACCTCAAAACATCCATATGATGATATTATACTCTCATTTAATAAAAGGAGCCACGATGTCCATATCTATAAATGAAGTCCTCTATCGATTAACAAATGAATATCACCAAACTATCGAGGATAGACTATGCGATATAATCGTACTCATTGATAACTCAAATGATATCACTTGCAACCATAAGTCCATCATTTATCTCAGGATTGAGATAGACTCTCCGATTGTCCTGATAATGAAATGACTTTTATCTACTGACGGTTATAGATAAAGTATTTCATTATGATCCAGTTCAATGCACCCAGTGCACCAGATTCTTTTGCTCAAAGACACTCCGATTATTTTAGACTCATCATATCTCATTTGATCTCACTCAAATGCTAGCAAAAGAATTCTACAACTTTAACAAGATAAAGGTGTCCAACCTTTAACTTAAGTTGTGAACAATATTCAAGACTAACTAAAGAATTGTGTCTACCACATACATATCCAGATGTACGAACAATTCTTCTTTTCTCATAGTCTTTAGACCTTATGATTATTTACTTTGACAATTATTAAACTATAAATGCTATAAGATTTGTTTAAATCAGAAATCACTTTATTAATATGAAAAAAATTGTTAATTACAATATTACACTCTTGCTATTGAGCATAATCCTAACAAATACAAAAATATAGAGGTTTTGCAATGGAATCAAGCCAATACAACTAAAAGATCTTACAGTCTCCCCTTTTGGCTATTCCATGGCAAAACCTCATCCTCACCATACATTGATCACTCTAATAAACTCAATGTGATAGCATTCTCTCATCCTCACATTACAAAGTGATCCCTAGACTAAAAGATCTTCAAGTCTTCTTGAGTCTTCAAGAATCCCTTCTTTGAACTTCAAAGTACCTATGAGAATAGAAACAAACCAACAAGAGATCTTCTTCCAAAGAAGAATGGTGAGATATAATCACAAAAACAAATAATAAAAACTTCCATTATCTTTTACAAAAAAATGCATTATCTCAAGAGAATAAATGTTATCACATTAAAAGCTCTCCCAAAGATCCTTAACACAATAAAGCAAGAATTCTTTACTCCCCCTTAAGATAAGAATTCTCCCCCTTAAGACAAAGTCTCCAATAAGCACAAAGAGGTACAAAACCCCTTCTCCATATTGAACATTGTGAAGTTTTCTCCCCATGGTGAGATTTATCCCCTTATATGGTCCCCAAGGTGAGATTTCTCCCATTATAAAGATGGTGAGGTTTCTCCCCCTTTTTGTCAAGGAATAGACAAAGGGCACAAGAGATAAAGAACGAGATAATAAGCAAACAAATCGTATAGAAAGCCTAGTTGAATAATCTAAAGCTCCCCCTTAACACATGCTCCATATATTTTCACCAAGTAGATTTGTTGACAAGGGACTATGAATCATAAAAGCATAAATTTTACTCTTAAGCACATGGGTCATATCTACCAAGTTCAACTTTTGCATGAACAATCATATCAACCCCAAATATGAAGGAATTGGTATCAACAACAATCATCTCGACCCCATTCAAGAAGAGATTTGATTACAACCACAACTACTATCACTATAAACAAGGAGGAATTTTCTGCAACTACAATCAATAGAATTGATTACAACCATAATTACTATCACTATAAGCAAGGAGAAATTTTTTGTAACTATAATCAATTAACTTGATTACAACCATAATTACTATCGACCCCAAACAAAGAGGAACTCATTGCAATTACACTCAATTAAATTGATTATAATTACAATTACTATCAACCCCATACAAAGAGGAACTCATTGCAATTACTCTCTTATCAACCTCAAGAATGAAGAAATTGATTGCAATCTCAACTATACAACCTCAAATAAGGAGAAGGTAATTGCAAACACAATCATACAATTATTACAAAAAGATTCATGCATTAATTGTGATTAAACATACAAAGAAAATTTTGACCAGATTTCTATCTTTTTCTTCTTTCTTTCTTCTTACTTGAAAATGGGAGGGAATGAAAATATTTAAAAGGAAGCAAGAGAGAGAGAGAGAAGCCACCCAATGAAGAGCAGTCACATGGCAATCCCCGTGTGGACCGCGTTGACACATGTGGACAGAGGGCTGTTCAGCCCATGTGTCACACGTGGACAAGAAGCTTGGCCTTTTGGCCTTGCTTGTTCCTCTCGCGCTTCGCTCACATTTTTCGGCCGTACCCGGGCCTCTGAACTCCGATTTGGAATCCATTTTCGGATTAAAAATTGTGACTCCCTCATGCACAATGAATACTATGAAACTTTGACAAAAGGTTGAGAATTCATTTCGAAAAACGAAGACGAACATAACTCAACGAATGAGAACGAAAAGTAGCATAGCTTAAATACATCGTTTAGACTCGAAATCAAATGTATGAGTAACCGAAATGACCGAGACTCAATAAGGAATCATAAGAGATCATGTTCAAGTCCAAAAATAATAAAACGTAAAAATATAAACACAATGTCACACATGTATGCCGTTTCCTAGACATAGTTGTTAACCACCAAAATAGGCGGAGGACCAAAGAAGAATTTTTCACCTCGACACAGGGAAGACATGGGAATCCAGACACTATCCGGCTACCTTGAAAAGGGAGGAATCCTGACTGATCCGAGTACATACCCTCTCCAACGGGATCTAGCCTAGCCATTCTATAGCCTCTCATGGACCCCGTGGTATCCCGATACGAAGTCCCACCCAGTACCTTGATTCACAGTTCAGCACCCAACACCCCGATTCACAGTTCAGCATGCAGCCTCCCAATTCACAGGCATTGCCCCAAGCCGGGTTATTCACGAGTCCGATAAATACCCCAACACGGAGTTCCACCAAGCATCCTGCTACTGTACCATCCATATATCTCTCTCTACTTCATCAACAAGATACCCCGCTACAGACTCGGTTGACATCTCGATCCTCAAGTAGCAGCGGGATACTTAGAAGTACATACCACCTTCTAGAATCAGCCAGCTAAGCAGGAACAATACCTGACGAAAGAAATACCAAAAAACAAAGAAGACCAGATTAAAAGCTCCATAGAGAGGTACTAAAATGCTGCCGTTTAGCCAAAATAGAAGGAGTAGATTTCTTCCCGCCAACTGAGAGTTCTATTTTAATAAGTCAACTCTATTAGAATCCTCCTAGGAAGGAAAGACTTAATTTTGAAAGCTTCCACAAGATTGTCTCCTCCTAGGAAGGAAAGACTGGATTCTGACGATGAAGACTCCGAGATTGTCTCCTAAAAAGAGGAAAGTCCTGCAATTGCCAAACCCTAGATCCAAACTATAGAAGTGCATGACAAGTAACAGAACCTATATAAACAACATGATACCCACCATAAAGTGATGGGAAAATCTCCATCTAAAAACCCTACGTTCAATCCTACTTATCGACAGGCATGAATTCGCCACCTCAATTTCCAACACAGACTAAAGCTCCATACTCCGCTATTAGCTCAAAAAAAACATAAATCTTGTACTTACAATAAAAAGTGACAATCAATAAAGATTCAGTTTCTTTGTCATAGTCTCGTTCCAATTGTATTTCTACATTCATATCACCTCTACTATAGCAGAACATTGTTGGTATCGAACTACGTGATACCCCTCTAACCGGGATCGATTTCAATCTTGGTCCTTTAAAGTCGTTATTTGGAGATTCACCCAGGTGACAATTTTTCGGTAACACTTTTGGTGCCGTCTATGAGAAATTATATCCCAACCAATCTTAAAACAGCCAAGTTCTGCTTAAAGATCTTTATAATGAGACTTCGATCCTCATAGGGCCATCCCGATCCATCAGGACCCCAGTCCCTCACTTCCATTGAAAGAGCCTAGAGGCGGGGTAAAGGCACTAGGAACGAGAATTCGGCACCAGTGCCTCCACCAGCTGTAGGCCCTTTGCCTCAGGACCTCGCCATGCAAGAAGTCAACCGGGATGTCCTAGAACAGCATGCTGCTGCATACGCAGAAGCCATCCGGCTCTGGATGATAGCCCAGGGAATCCCCTTTGAAGTAGCCGGGGTCCTAGGAGACATTCACCCAAATACCCGGGTACCAATGTTTGACCTGCTAGGGCCACCTCTCCCAGTTCCACAGGTGGATCTCAGACCCAGACTAGTGAAGTTCACAATTGAGATCCCCCCTAGGAGAGCCCAATCTCCACCAAAACCAAGGGCAAAAAAGAAGGATCCACATCCTGATTCAGAAAGAAGCGCCAGATCCTGAAAGAGCCCAAAAGAATGACTTCAGAGAGCAAAACGAAAAGAGGTGGTCATTGATTCAGAAACTTAGAATGAAGAGGGCTTGGTAGCCCAATTCGGAACCAAGAAATCCCAACATCTGGAGGATCAGATGACCAAGATGGTAAAGGAGTTGGAGGAATTGAAGAAGGGAAAGCACCAAGGAATCTGGAAAAACCCCTTGGGTAAGAGGAATGTACCTTTTTCCAAGAGAGTCAGGGAGGCGGGGTTACCTCTCAAATTCAGGATGCCCTCTGAGAAGTACTCCGGGACAGAGGACCCTGTCAGCCACCTGGAAAGCTTTGTCCAATAGATGGAAGTCCAAAGCGTGACCCGGCTAGCCATGTGCAGGATGTTTCCTTCAACCTTGACCGACTGCGCCAAGACATGGTTCAAAAAATTACCACCAGGTAGTGTTGATTCCTTTTCAAAGCTTACCACAACTTTTTGTGAGCAGTTTCAGGGGATCAAGCCTTGTCCCAAGGACCCTATCTTGCTTCAATATGTGGTTCAGGAGCAGGGTGAAACTTTGAGATCTTATGTGGAGAAATTGTAGGAACCAAGGTTTACAGATTGCACAGCGGAAAGGTTTTTAAAAATTTTTATGCAATCATAAACTAAACCTATTTGTACAGTAATAATCGAAAACGGTAAAGAAGGTGAAACGATTTCATACCTACATAGGAGGCTCCTTCACTTTAATTCGATCTGCTCCCAGATTTGAACCACAAGATCTTCCTCGCTATGACCCGGGATTGATAACAGCGTGTGGGCGCGTCACGGTACTCAGGAACAAGGAGGATGAAAAGACACACGAAAGCAACACTTTGCTATGTGTATAGAATGCGGCCACCAAACCTTTTTTTAAAACAAAATATATATATCTTTTTAAAAAAAAAGTTAAGCCGCACCTTCTTCTTTTAGTTTCATGCAACACCTTGCAAAAAACAAAATTTCTTTTCTTTTCCACCAAACAAAAGACCTGATGCCTTTTTAATTTTAATCTCTTGTGTGTGTTAGTCAATATCATTCGGTTGTACTTTTTAAATTAAAAATATATATATCTCATATATATCTATTTAAAACAAAACCGAATCAATTTGAAAAAATCAAATATCTCAAATATCTCATATCTTTTAAAAGATATTTAAACATTAATTTTTGAATTTAAACATTTTAAATTCAATTTCAAATATTTAATTTAATAAAATAAAATAATCATATTATCTTATTTTATTCAAAATCAAATATCAACTAACACCTCCATTTAGTGATTAACAACATAATTGAATAATCTTATTATTTAATTTATTTAATCACCATTATTCATTAAATAATCTCATTATTCAATTAATTCCCGAATAGATACGTGTCACTTTCGTAACACAATTAATTTGGACAATCCAATTAATTAACCGTGATCCTCGTTACCTAAATCGATCGGGCTAGCAAGGGGACCTAATGGACCCACAGTATTTTGAGCTCCAATAATCTTTAGAAATAATTAATTAAACTCTTTAATTAATATTTCATGATTATTAACTTCGGTGTTATTCCACTAAAAACCCGAAGTTGCACTCTCTCAACTGTAGACGTTTTTACACAAACCAATAACTCTTGGTGTCCATTGATATAGCTATTACATATGGTATGATCCTCCATAGGTAGTTCATAATTAGAGCTGGGTCATAATGTCCATTATACCCCTCTAATTATATCTTTCCATTAAGTACCATTGATTCTCTAATGAACAATAAATCCTACATTCCTTACGGAATTAGGAGAGCACTCATATTGTTCAAGCCCCGAATCAACCCTTAAGGGAACTAATATCTACTTCTCACAAGAATGAGTGGATTCCACTATTGTGTGCAGACCTTCCCAGCTACAAGCCAAACCATGATTCCAACATACTAAGTTATTGACCGGGAATGCAACTCCGATCTCACCCATGGTATATCAAAAACCACGATCTAACCTGAAGGAGTCGATAAGACACTCAGGATTAAGATCACCCATATATAGCCATCATTTGTTGATATATATGAATTTCATCTTTTAACAGATCTTGGTGAGAGATTCATATAGATCATGGCCCAGTCCTATATGATCAAATCATATAAGGTGCTTCCATTCTCATATCTCCATATGAATGATCTAGGATAAGATCACCGTACATTACGAAATGGACCGCAGCTGTAGATTGACCACAAATAAAGTACCCAGCTTTATTTGCTATCTACGGACTCTTTAGATTGCTCCTTTCAAACTGAATCCATCTATATATGACATTCATATACTCAGTTTGAAATTACATCCGACAATCTTGGATGTTAAGTACACATGTTATTATAAATGTATGAGACAATTTAAATGAATAAACTACTTCTTTTATTTCTTGTTCAATTCACATTTACAAACTACAAGCTTTAGGGCAAAAACCCCAACAATCTCCCACTTGCACTAAAGCATGTGAGACATGTCTTGTAAACCTAGACTCTCTAGGTGACCCGTAAACACTTTAGCCGGTAAGGTCTTCGTAAATGGATCAGCATGATTATCCTGTGATGCTACCTTGGTCACGGTCACATCTCCTCTCTGCACTATCTCTCTGATGAGATGATATTTCCTCTCTATATGCTTACCTCTCTTGTGGCTTCTTGGTTCTTTGGAATTAGCCACAGCACCACTATTATCACAATAAAGTGTGATAGGCTTATCCATATTCGGAACAACTTCCAGATCACTCAAGAACTTGCGGAGCCAAACAGCCTCTTTAGCTGCTTCACAAGCAGCTACATATTCGGCTTCCATGGTGGAATCAGCAATACAAGATTGCTTAACACTCCTCCACACAATGGCTCCACCACCAAGGGTGAATACTGATCCAGACGTGGATTTCCTGGAATCCTTGTTTATCTGAAAATCAGAATCCGTATATCCTAACGGGATCAAATCCTGTCCAGAATACACTAACATATAGTTTCTCGTTCTCCGAAGATACTTGAGAATAGTCTTGACAGCAACCCAATGATCTAATCCTGGGTTGGAGTGGTATCTGCTGGCTACTCCCACTGCAAAGCAGATGTCCGGTCTCGTGCATAACATAGCATACATGAGACTACCTACTGCTGACGCATAGGGAACTCGTCTCATATCCTCAACTTCTTAAGGTGTCTTAGGACACTGTTCCTTAGACAAGTGAACTCCATGCCTGGAAGGTAAATTACCTTTCTTGGAGTTCTGCATCGAAAATCGCACAAGAATTTTGTCGATATACGATGCTTGAGACAGTGCTATAAATTTGTTCTTGCGATCCCTTATAAGTTAGATCCCTAGAACATAACTCGCCTCTCCCAAATCTTTCATTTGGAATTGGCTGGCCAGCCAGCCCTTTACATCAGACAATACTCCCACATCATTCCCAATGAGTAGGATGTCATCTACGTATAGGACCAAGAAAACTACTTTCTTGTCAATGATGCGCTTGTAGACATAAGGCTCATCAACGTTTTGCTCAAACCCATAGGTTTTGATCACATCATCAAACCTTATGTTCCAAGATCTAGATGCTTGCTTAAGTCCATAAATGGATCTTTGCAACTTGCAAACTTTTTGCTCTTGATCTGGAGACACGAATCCCTCTGGTTGCATCATGTAGATGCTCTCATCAAGATTGTCATTCAAGAATGCAGTCTTGACGTCCATTTGCCAAATTTCGTAATCAAAATAGGCAGCAATGGATAAGAGAATCCGAATAGACTTAAACATAGCTACTGGCGAGAAGGTCTCCTCATAATCGACCCCCTCCTTTTGGGTATAACCCTTGGCCACTAGCCTTGCCTTGAAGGTCTCTACCTTCCCGTCTACTCCTCTCTTTCTCTTGTAGATCCACTTACACCCTATAGGTTTCACCCCATCCGGTAAGTCTACAAGTTCCCAGACTGAGTTAGAGTACATGGACTCCATCTCGAGATTCATGGCTTTAAGCCATTCCTCTTTATCAGGATCTTCCATTGCATTCTTAAATGTCAATGGATCATCTACACTATCAGCAGAGACAACATCTTGTCCCTCACTTACACCCAAATAGCGTTCAGGCTGTCTCACAACCCTCTCACTACGTCTAAGTGGTAGTATATCCTGACTAGGAATCATCTGACTATCAGATGTTAATGGATCAATAACTCTTGTTGACTGAGAACTGGTCTCACCAGACTCCAACTCATTCAATACAATTTTAGAACGAGGCTTATGGTCACTAATATAGTTATCCTCAAGAAATGCTGCATTTGTCGATACAAACACTTTGTTATCTTCAGGACTATAAAAGTATCCACCTCTGGTCTCCTTGGAGTATCCTACAAACAAGCAGACCACAGACTTGGGCTCTAGCTTTCCACTTCTGTTCTTCAGCACGTGTGCTGGACACCCCCATATGCGAAAATGTCGCAAACTAACTTTACGACCATTCCACAACTCTAGAGGAGTCTTAGGAACAGATTTGGATGGCACTACATTCAAAATGTATGCCGCTGTTTGTAATGCATATCCCCAAAAGGAATTTGGTAACGATGAGAAACTAATCATAAATCTCACCATTTCCATTAGGGTTCTATTTCTCCTCTCCGCGACACCATTCTGCTGAGGTGTACTAGGAGCTGTGAGTTGGGACACTATCCCATACTCGACCATGAAATCTTCAAACTCTTGGTCAAGGTACTCACCTCCACGATCTGATCGTAGAGTCTTGATAGTCTTTCCTAACTGATTTTCAACTTCAGCTCGGAATTCTTTGAACTTTTCAAAAGTTTCTGACTTTCGTTGCATTAGGTAGACATATCCGTATCTTGAGTAGTCATCTATAAAGGTGACATAATACTCATAACCACCCCTTGCTTTAACATTCATCGGTCCACAGACGTCTGAATGTATAAGCTCTAGTGGTTCTTTAGCTCTCAGCCCTTTTCCAGTAAAAGGTCTCTTGGTCATTTTACCTTCTAAACAAGATTTGCAGACAGGTAAGGTGCCAACCTTTAACTCTCTTAAAGGTCCGCTTTTCACTAGTCTATCTATCCGGTCAAGGTTGATATGGCTAAGTCTTAGATGCCATAGATACGTTTCGTTTTCTGGAGAAATCTTTTGTCGTTTAGTTTTTGGTTTTTCAACCTTAAACATTTCGGTGTTGAGCAGTGTTGTATGTATTAATGGTCTTAACACATATAAATTGTTTTCATTAATTCCTGAACAAATATTCAGACCATTCTTTGCAATAATAACTGATTTATTATCAAAAGAAACAGAATATAATTGTTCTAACAATTTAGAAACGGAAATTAAATTCCGTGTAAATCCAGGAATGAAAAATACATTGTCCAACAATATGAAATTATTATTACAAAAACGCAATCTAATTACGCCCACTGCTCGTGCCGACACGACATCTGTAGTGAAAAATATACCCGCAGCGGAAGCGAGACTAAAAAAAATAGTTTGAGTAGCTTTTAAAATTTTTCCCTTTATGAACCTTAAACCCTTTTAATCAATTAAAGATATATAATATGTAACAAAAGATGAATACCTCTTGTCGCGTGATCCGATTGACTTACGTCGATGGTAATCCGCAAGATCTTCAATCCTAGCACGAATGTGGATCACCTAGGAGCGTGGTCTCCCTCTTCTTTGAATTGCAAGCCTATGATTGGATAAAACAAACTTTTCTCTTATTCGTTAGTCACAAAAACAATCAAGAGAAACCTAAGATTATTCCGGTCACTTTTGAGTTCTCAATCTTGTGATCGAAACTCGCATGAACCTTGATCGATGTAGTATTCACAAGCTCATTGAAGAATAAGCAACTAGAATACCATCAAAGAATAATCTATGTTTCCCTTTTGTTTTTAGTAGAATAAAAGCTCTCTATCTATGAGTTTAGAAGAAGAAGAAAAAATAAAATTCTGCACATAAAAACCTTAGTTAGGCCGAAAATTATAAGTGGCCTTATATATGTGGCAAAATTTCTTTCCTCTTTTTTAACTAGGGTGGCCGAAATCTTTAGTCAATTAGAGGCAGCGGCAGCGCACGGCGCTGTTGCTTCGTGAAGCGATAGCGCTCGTGAAGCAACAGCGCCATGCGCTGCCGCTGCAGCTGGGGGCTCACCGGTGCTTGACGACACCTTCTCCGGTGCCCGGCGAGCCTCCATCACGCCGACGAGCCTCCAATAGAGTAGAGAGAGAGGTAGATCGGGGAGAGAGAGAGGCTGTTGAGAGAGACCAGAGGAGAGAGAAAGGAAATTGGGGAAGAAGACATCAAGTTTCAGAAATTCCATTTTTGGCATGTTTTTAAGTTTTACATATTTCATTTTAGGCATGATTTCAAGTTTTAAATTTCATTTTAGTCATGATTTCAAGTTTCAACATTCAAGTTTTTAGCCATGATTTTAAGTTTGAGGTATTTAAAAAAAAAAAAAAAAAACTAATTTCAAGGGCATTCTAGTAAATTACGGACATATAGTGAAATTTTTTTGAAAAAGTGGTTATTAACAATTAACTTTTCAAAAGTAATTATTAACAAAATTTTAATAATTCCTATGGTCATTTATGGTTTTCTCTCTCTCTCTCTCTCTCTCTCTATATATATATATATGCACACACATGCACACCAAATGGCAGCTAAACATTAAAAGCCTCTGATTTAGAGGTTAGTATGATAAACGGACTTATGGCCTTGCATAGTTACCGATCCCTACGATTCAAACACTATCTCAACTAATAACAGCATAAATCTTTGTTGTAAAAAAAAAAAAAAAAAACTCAGCCAATAAAGCCTTTTATAAACTTTTGTTTTGCATTTATTGTCTCCATTAGCTTCTCTTTGATGAGCTCTGTTGCTACAGCATGTCTTGGACATTGACGGTTGCAATTTTTGCATTTGTGTTTCTCGTAAGAGTTTTGTCACGTCAAAGGAATGGAAAAACCAAGAGATTGCCTCCTGGTCCAAAAGGGTTTCCAATTTATGGAAGCCTTCATTTGTTGGGCAAATTTCCTCACAGAGATCTCCACAAACTTGCCCAAAAATACGGCCCTATCATGCATTTACGCTTAGGATTTGTGCCTACGGTTGTTGTTTCTTCGCCACAAGCAACCGAGCTTTTCTTAAAAACACATGATCTTGTTTTTGCTAGCAGACCGCGTCTTCAGATTTTCAAGCATGTTTTTTTTGGCCAAAAGAACATGACCTTTGCTCAATACGGCTCTTATTGGCGAACAGTACGAAAAATTTGCACCATAGAACTGCTTAGCCATGTCAAAATCAATTCTTTTAAGTCTATGAGAAAGGAAGAGCTGGATCTCTTGATTGCTTCGATAAAAGAGGCTGCTTGTTCCCGCGGCACTGCTGTGGATTTAAGTGCTAAGGTTGCATGTCTTACTTCGGATATGACTTATAAGATGGTGTTTGGGAAGAAATGTATGGACAGGGAGGTCGATGAGAGAGGGTCTAAAGCTGCCATGCACGAGGGTACTGCGTTAGCAGAAAGTCCTAACTTGGTTGATTACATTCCTCTGATTGCTTCGCTTGATCTTCAGTGGCTTAAGAAGAGGATGAAGAGTATTTCGAAGGTGTTTGATGATTCTTTTGAGAAGATAATAGGCGAACATGAGCAATCAAAGGATGAAACTAAGAACACGGACTTTGTTGATATCTTGTTGAGCTTCATGGGATCAAAAGAAACAGAGTACCGTATCCAAAAAGATCATATCAAAGCCATAATCTTGGTAACTATACATCAAATTCATTTGCATCTATACACAACTTTTTAAGCTTTGCTATGCATTTTAGTTCGAGATTCCATCAGATTCTAACGACTGCTTGATAATTGCGCTTGATCAGGACGTGCTCATAGCTTCAATGGACACTTCAGCAGCTGCAGTTGAATGGGCAATCTCAGAGCTCATTAGGCATCCGAAAATAATGAATAAAGTGCAAATAGAGTTAGAAGATGTCGTGGGCAAAGACAGAAGGGTTGAAGAATCAGACCTGAATAACTTAAAATATTTGGAGATGGTTGTAAAGGAAACCTTTAGGCTTCATCCAGTGGTACCATTGTTACTTCCCCACGAATCTACAGAAAACTGCACGGTTGATGGCTTTCACATCCCGAAAAATTCACGAATTCTTATTAATGCATATGCTATTGGGAGAGATCCGAATGCCTGCGATGATCCTGAGAAGTTTACCCCGGAAAGATTTATTGGAAATAATATTAATCTTCACAGTCGCGACTTTCAGCTCATCCCATTTGGGTATGGCCGCAGAAGCTGCCCTGGAATGCAACTTGGTCTCACTGTGGTTCGGCTCGTGGCAGCACAACTTCTGCATTGCTTTGATTGGGAGCTTCCTGATGGTCTCCTTCCAACGGAGTTGGATATGTCAGAGAACTTTGGTCTTGTAGCTTCTAGGACCAATCATCTTTTGGCTATTCCTACTTATCGCCTCAACAAATGATATTACCTAGATACTAGATAGTCTTTTTTCCAGATTTTCTCATTTGATAAAGTCTATCTAAGGTAATATTTTCTTAAGGATCGCACATTTTGCAATTCAAATTAAAAAGGGATAAGAATTTATTTATTTATTTATTTTATTTTTTGGGTACTCTTTCTTTAATTTTTCATACATTTCTTGGCAACTGTAATTTAGACTTTCAAACTTGAGGGGCAATTTCGTCTTTTCAAAAGTCAATGATTAACATATATTTAGACTATCAACTTTGAACCTTGGTTTGAATCTTGGTGGCAAGGGATCCTTGGTAAGGGGTGTTTGTGTTAGTTTCCTACTACATTTGAAAAACTCTAGCCATATTAGTGCAATTAATTTAACCCTAAACAAAACAGCTACTAATGCTACATTCCCTGAAGAGAAGAAAAGAAAAGTCAGTCAAGCGTTAATGCTTCAATAGATTCTAGATGTTTTAGACAACTCAAATCTGATTTACAATGGTAAAGTTAAGCTCTAACTTTGTTAATTTGATCAAAATGACTCTCATCAATGGATTGATATATGCACCTGCACTATTAACAGGTCAAGTGTATGCAACACGGGAACGATCTATTTGATGAGAATTGATTGGGATGGGTTATTCACACAATTTGGGTCATAGCAGTTACTGGGCTTCTGGTTGTGAAAGGAATTTCGCAGCAGAAAGTTGCAAAAATACAGGTAAAATTTACACCATTCAAGTGGACAACAATACGATTTGGGATGATGTTTCATATTCTGTTCTGTCACAGACATCTAAAGAAGATTGCAGGCAAGCATGCTTGGTAGACTAGCTGCCCTATACAAAGATGGTGAGTATAAAACGCAAGGGCTTCCTTCGAGATTTGGGAAGAAGATCTCAAGGTGATTATACTACTTTCATCAAGGTGGAAGAAACATCCAAATCTTCCACTGATAGGATTTGGACCACCAAACAAGGCAAGACAAAGACATCTTCTTCATCATCAGCTGTTTATTTGTTTCTTTAGTAGTTGTTAATGTGGCAATCCTTGGAATTATTCACCACAGATATTGTGTCTCTTCTTATACAAGGATTTCCTATAATGGCAATATAGAATTTAGTGGGGATATTGCTCCTTGATCATATAGCTATGCAGAGCTTGAAAGAATGACCGATAGTTTCAAGGATGAGATCGGGAGAGGATCATCCGATACAGTTTATAAAGGGACTATGATGAATAATAACAAAAAGTTTATAGCTGCCAAGCGACTACAGAAAGTGTTATCTACAAGCGAAAAAGAGTTATATACATAGATAAAAATAATCGGGAGGGGGCTCACCACAGAAATCTGCTTGTCTACTTGGTTATTCCATTGATGGACCCGACAAGGTTTTGGTGTCTGAGTACATGAGCAATGGATCTCTTGCTGATATACTCTTCACACCTGAAAAAAAAAAGCTTAATTGGTTGAAAGAATGGGAATTGCACGGGACATAGCTAATATTCTCTATTTGCATAATGAGTGTGAAACACAAATCATCCATTGCATCATAAAACCTCAAAACATACCCGGATGAGAATGGGTGTGCAAAAATCTCATGTAAAAATATTTTCTGTTTTGTAGCAAAGCTTTGAATTCATGATTGACTTCTTGACTGTATAACAAGCAGAATAATAACTTTGTAGGGGTAGGAAATTGCTCTGTGTTTCCTGAGACGAATGCTTGGCAGTAAGAGAAGATTTATGGAAAACAAATAAGAATATATGCCTTGAAGCAGCTTTCTTTTTATTATTTACCATATTACTTTTAATTTTTTTTAATTTTTTTTTTTTTTTGAACAATTACAAATTATTCGTAGTTTTGAAAGAGCTATAAAACTCGAATGAAGAAAGAAACTGATGTAGGACCAATAGGAGAAATAATAAATAGATAGAGAAATAGAGAGAAACAGAGAGAAATAGGGATTGGAAACAACACAGAATTAGGGATTGGAGACAGAAATGGGAGAAACTCAGAAGAAAGGAGATTGGAAAACTAATCAATCAATTCAATTCATTCATCAAGTCTGATTACAAAGGCGCTGAAGGGGCCTATTTATAGCTAACAATATAAAAGGATAAACATCTAAATTCTGATAATGATAAATAAAACATGATAATGATAAATAAAACCTAAACTTATCTCTCAATGAGATAATTATTTTAAACATAATATGATAATTACCACTATTTTAGATAAATAATAATATTTATCTAATTCCCCATCATTCTCCTCCACTAAGAAGAACTCGACTCCTGTCGAGTCAAACGGGTTGCAACCAACAAACAAGAAAATACCACAACTTGTTCCTTTTTGAGGCAGCCATTTCTTTGTCTTTTCTTTTTTTTTTCTTTTTTTTTTAATGGAAGGCAGCCATTTCATTAACCCAAGGATCATTCATCATAGATATAGGAAAATAGGTGATCGTAGAGCCCATTGTTACATCTATTAACTTTTTGTATATCGCTTCAATAAGCTGAATCTGTTTAATGACAACCATGTTCACACTTTCATGAGTTTGAACCACAAGTGAGGATGAATGATTGGCCACTTGAACTTCACGAACAAGACCACTTGGTCCATTTACTTGTGAAGTGGGTTGTGATGGATCAACTATATCCGCAGTCTCATGTACTTTACCGTTATTTTCTTCCTTAATTAGGTCATCTTTCTGCTTAAAATATTGGGAAAAAATATTTTGACATGCAACCATAAGTTCCTGTTGTTGTTTGCGCTGGTGAGCATAATGCTCATCTTGCCAGTATTGGATGTCTAACTGACAACAATCATTATAAATATTTCGACCGTGAAGAGAACTTTTCGCTAAAAAGGCACTCCGGTGTAATTGAAACTGGATCAAGGCTTGAAAACAAGATTTTGATTTTTGACATTCGACCATCCTCTCCACATATCCATAAGGAGAAAATACTTGATGTAGCACTTCCTTAGTAATAGGATAAAGTATATGACGGACCGTAACTTGGAGAATTCAGTTTGGCTCGTCAATGGGACGAGGATCTAAATCTCTGTAACAGTAGGAGTGAATATATTTAGATTCATGATCAAAATAATCAAAGCCATAGTAATAATTTGGATATTCTAACATAGTTGCAAACAGTATGAAGCATATAGAAACTGTTTGGAACAGTGGCTGATTTGAATTTTTTTTTTTTTTTTTTGGTTGTATTTGGTGACACGGTAGATGACTTTGCGTAGGGTTGCGAAATTGTATATAGAAAGAGATTTGGCTCTGATACCAAACTGATGTAGGACCAATAGGAGAAATAATAAATAGATAGAGAAATAGAGAGAAACAGAAAGAAATAGGGATTGGAAACAACACAGAATTAGGGATTGGAGACAGAAATGGGAGAAACTCAGAAGAAAGGAGATTGGAAAACTAATCAATTAATTCAATTCATTCATCAAGTCTGATTACAAAGGCGCTGAAGGGGCCTATTTATAGCTAACAATATAAAAGGATAAACATCTAAATTCTGATAATGATAAATAAAACATGATAATGATAAATAAAACCTAAACTTATCTCTCAAGGAGATAATTATTTTAAACATAATATGATAACTACCACTATTTTAGATAAATAATAATATTTATCTAATTCCCCATCAGAAACTCAAAGGAAGAAAGAAAGAGCTTCAGTTGGAGTTCCTAATTGTTAGTGTTTCACTGACTGCTTTTGCATTCATCATTTTGGCAATTCCTGGAGTCCTTGTTTACAGAAATCAAGTTCACTCATATCAAATGACATCTAGCATTACTAATATTTGTTTGGATGAGGACGTTGCTTCAAAACCATTTTACTTAAATGGAATTACAGAAAGTGACCAACAATTTTCATGAAGAAGTAGGCAAGGAAACATTTGGGACAGTTTTCAGGGGCGAAATATCTCATGCCCAGAAGGTTTTTGCTGTTAAGAGACTGGATAGAGTTTTTACCGATGGGGAAAGAGAATTTCAAACCGAGATGAAAGCTATTGGGACAACTCATCATCGAAGTTAGTTAGACTAATTAGCTATTGCCATGATGGGGCCTAATAGGCTCTTGGTATATTAATATGAGTAGATGAGTAATGGTTCATATGTTTTTTCCCCGTATTCTATAAGTTCATAACTTACATTAAGGTTTGCTCGAGATAGTTTCCATCTAAGTTGGCTATTAAGATTTACTTTCAATTAAAACAAAAAGAAACTAAGCAAACCCTCAAGTTTCTGTTTTACAATTACTTCCATAGGTAACTAACTATAAACTAACAATCATAGTATAGATGCTTCTAAGGAGTTGAATAAATTATGACGAAAATACCGTGCAATATGAGTCACTAAGGGTTTGTGAAGTTCCCAGGCCATGGTGTGTTATCTTCATTAAAAAATTAAACCTGGTCCAAACATAATGTATCATCATTTATATATAGTTTATACATCAGACCATTGGAGATGATGGCTCAGATGGGAATGTATTTGAATAGTTGTATTTTAGGCATTCTAGGGTCGTATCACTATCTGATGCCTAGACTCCCAAGCCAAATCAGAACATAGTAGAGTGAAATGCATATGATCTTAAGAAGTAGGCATGGATAAAAACGAAAATTAACTGATGCATATATTTTTTTTAGCATTGTTTTATAATATATCAATGGAAAATGGCAAGCAGAAAGATTACGGTTTACTCAGAGTCTCAAACATCAGACATAAGGACATTTGAAGAAATTAAAGTATTTTTTATTTTTGTTTTTTACAATGAAATTTAAGTATTAATACGGTTATTTATGTATAATTTGTTTTCAAAGACAAAGTTATCAGCCAAAAAGCAGGGCATGAGATTCTACAAAATAGCTATAAAATTGTGATGCTCAAGGATTATAGAACTGAAATTAACAAAATTGTAAAATCATGTTAAAATAAAGAAATAAATAAACTGTTATTCATGATAATAGCAGTAAGGTTCTTCTGTGATTGTTTTGAAACGTATAGAAGATAAAGTTATACAATATAGCCATAGCATATTGTGAATTATTGTGCCATAGCTACATTCATTACATGGTGACTCATTGTTATCCTTGCAATATAGATGGCAAGCAATTCGCACAAAAAGGACTGCTATTATCTCATCGTAAAAGTTAAAAGCTTTTGTACATAAGCATGAAACACCATTCAGATGTAAAGATAATCTGCAAACAGAAACTAACCTAATTGTAGCTGTTTTACTTACAACTCTAATTATAACATATAACTGCTTAAAGTTTAGATTTGATGAACAATACCTGGTTTGAAGCATCGCGATCATCAGAGCAACAAATTCCAGAGTCAGGAATTCCAGTTTCACCAGGTAAGATGATACATTGGAAGCAAATCCAGAAAATAGAAACAACATCTCCGGTAATTCATTCTTTACTTTAGGACCTTGACGCTTTGTCCAAAGCATTATAAACGTTTTGTGCAATTACCTCCTCCACAATCACAATTTTGTCTCTTGATTTAGAGCCAGCACCTATGGACACCTGCCTTCTTTTAACTCCTAGAACCTGTAATTATTGAAGAAATATTACTTTGTTTATCTAGACCATATGAGGAATGGAAAGACTGTAAATACACCATGAATGCCAACTAAAAGTTGGAAGTTTTAATTTCATTTGCAATAACAAATATAAGCTACTTAGTTTTTAACATAGACATGAACTTGGTTTTGTTAACAATTTAGTCGATCTCATATGCACTTCATTTCCGTGTGGACCAGCTGATAATTTATTTTTAACGATTAAAACAATATAATTTGAACAAAAGTATCATGAAATTACTAAGGAAATTGAAGAGAGAAAAATGGAACTCACAGAGCTCATGTAATCAAGAAGCGCCGCGTTAGCTTCACCGTCCTTGGCCGGAGCGTCTATTTGCACCGCCACCGCCTCATCACTTACATCTACATATTCGAAACCAAAACAAAATCAAATCAATAAATAAAACGAATGCAAAAACAAGCGCGTGGCGTGCTCACCTGTGACGGAGGCGGACTTGGCGCCGGGCTTGGCGTGGATGGTGATGGCGACAGAAGACGGAGCTATTGAGCGAATACATGACGGCAGATTTGATTTTATTATTTTGTTTGTGGACTGAGTTGACTCGCCCGAGTTCGCCTTCGCCTTCGCTTTGCCTTTCTTCGCCGGTGCCATTAGGTTGGAGTTTTTTTTTACTTTTTTTTTACAGGTGAGAAGGTATTTAACTATTTACATACAGAGTTAACGAGTACTCGAGTAGTAATAACCAAGGAACGTAATATCGGTATCGGCATCAATGTCGGGCTTCTAAATTTACGGATATATTAGGGATATTATCGATATCGGTGGATATTCTGTCAAAAATTAAAAAAATGATGGATATTTACATCTAAAGTTAGTTTTTTATTGTGAAATTTTAGGACAAGCTTAAACAAGTAATTATACATCAAATGAATCATATTTCAATAATAAATTAGCATAGTTATGAGTTTAATATAAATTATAACATAAATAGAGTCTGTATATAATTTTTAAAATTGAGTATTTAATAGAATAATATTTTGTTTCACTTTTATAATATTATATACAATATAAAGAGATTAAATATTTAATAAACAAAATTATCATTAAAAAATATATATAGCAATAGTTCCACACTTCCAAAATTCTATCATAAATCATAATTCATACATAATAATACATTGCGTGTCTGAAATTTAAAACCAAAATGAATTCCTTGCTGGTTCAAATACATAAGATACATTTCTATCTTGATTCGAATAATAAATTTCCCAAGAAAACGTGCTTGCATAGTTTTCAATGTAGTTATTAATATGCCACATGTATGCTGCTTGATCTCTTCCAACTGATCCATGAATTGGGTAGTTTGGATTTACCCAACTTGGTAGATATTGTTGATCTGCATACATAGGTATTGCATATGGCATTTGTGGAGAAGGATAATCAAATATATTGCAGCCACCATAACTACCATAATATGGTACATGAGAACCTGACATTGTCTGCGAATCACTCAAAGAACCATGTTCTGTGTCTATACTCATTGAGGAGAGAGTCATATTCAAAGAATCTTCATCATTTTGACTTGTTCCTCCATGCTATCTACCATGAGTTTGATCAAAATTACATGCATGAGCATCCCAACCCACCGTACTAGCATTCCAACCTATTGCACCAACATCCCAACCTCCAGCACGAACATCCCAACTTGTTGCACCAGCATTCCAACCTCCTGCACCAAAATCCTAACCTCTTGCCTCATCCCCACCATCTCCATCATCTCCATCATCTTTTCCTCCACTATTTACATCAGAGGTATGTTGGTCATCGGAAGAGCTGGTAACAATAACTCCATGATCTACACCAACTTCTTATCTAATCACTTGTTCAACATTTATTCCCATTTCTCGAGCATGCGAAGCAATATGTGAACCAGGATTTCCCTCGTCATCATCCAAGGAGACAGGTCTAAGCCAGTTAAAAATAGGATTCTCATTATCGTCTCCTGCTTTAGCAGCTACTTGAAGTAGATCCATAAAATCAGTTTCATTTACTTTATCTTTTTCAACTGCCATATCCCTAAGTTTCAATTTCATATTATAATAACAATAAACAAGTTGTTCAAGCTTAAAATAGGCAAGACGGTTCCTTTGTTTTATGTGGATTAAAGCAAATGTGGACCAATTTCTTTCACATGTAGAAGATGATGATGTTTGTGATAGTATGCGAACTGCTATTGCACTCAATGATGTAGCACAGTTTCCATACATTACCCACTAATCAACTGTAATAAAAATTATTAAGTATTATAAGTATGAATATTATTTCAATGATATTATTATTTATTATTAATATGTAAATTTTTGTAATAAAAGTTATATACCTGGTTGCATTTTGCTTCTAGCTGCAATGGCTGCTCGTTCACCAAAACTTTTCCTTCCATCCTTAAAGTATGTGAGTTACATTCATGAGATCAATATGTATATAATATATATTAATATGAGTATATGACACAATACTCACATGTAAAGAATTAATAATACTAGAATTATAAAATTGGTTGTAAATTGTAACTTTTTACCTTATTTCCAAAATTAGCAATTTCTGCAGCTTCAGTGTCTAATTGCGCATAGACATTATGTATCAAAAGATCCGAATTATTCCCAATATACTATTTTTCAAAATTCTATCATTATGATTCTCTACCATACGGGTCATACCAAATAATTATGTTCTTATTTATTTTTTATTTTATTTTTTGATAAAAATATTTGAGTTTATTTAGATTCTCTACTCAAAACTCAAAAGAAACAATTTGATTTTTTTTACATGTTTTACACAAATAATTTTGAGATTCTTTTATTTGGAATGTCGGCACAAAGTTACAAAAAAATCAATTCTATATATTTATAAATTGATTGGTACATATTTAATACTATTTGGAATTAGTTTTACACATTTGAGTCACCAACAATTTTTTTTTTTTCATATTGCTTTCACAAAATTTTACATATTTTACATGTCCACTCTTTGGTTCTTTATTCAATTTTACTTCAAGTCCTCAATAATTTTACTATTGACTATTATGTTGAAAATTTTTATAAATTTGTTAATGCTTCTTCTAAAATAATTTTCAAGCTAAATTATTTTAACAATAATTTAATTGTTTAGGATTAAAAAAATTATTTTAATAATATGCAAAATATCCCTGGACTTTCGGGGTAAAATTCATGAAATTTCGGAAATTTCGGGATATTTCGGGAATATCGGGAGATTTTAACGGATATTTCGAAATCGGCCGGATATTCTGCAGGATATTGGATATTTGCCTGTTTCGATATCGGTCCCTCCAAAATACGGATATATCGGTGGATATTTCGGTATATCTATCGATTTTAAGTACTCTGGTAATAACCACGTGGATTACATAATATCTGTCAATTTTTACGTACTACAGTAGAACCTCTGTAAATTAATCTTCTATAAATTAATATCCTCTCTAAATTAATAAAAAATCCTGGTCCCGACTCGGGCCAGTGTAAAAAATTAATAAACCTCTCTATCGTAATAATTAATAATTTATTTTTGAAGCCCAGTGTAAAATTTCGGTCCCGACTGTCATATAAATTAATAATTCCATAAGAGCATAAAATATATTACATAATAATCAATAACTAGAAAAGTACTTCAAGATGCTAGTTTGCACAAGGCCACCATATTTGATATTTTTGACTTCATCCTTCATCTTTTGAATTATCCTCTTGTTATAGCAAAGAAGATAGAAAATAGAGAATTTTTAGAAGCTGTTAGGAATATAATTTTTAGGTATATCTTGATATACCTCTTGTGATATACAACCAAAGAATAAGCCTCACTATTTATAGGGTGAGTATGCTTAGTCTCTAAGTAATCACATTCCCAAAAGTAATTGAAAAAAAAAAAAAAGGAAATTCCCCTGAAGAAGAAATCTGACTAAACAAGCTAGAGATCCTGAAAAAGAACCTTTCTTAAACGACTTCCACACAATTTTTAAGACAAAATAATATTTTACGATGTAAAACCCTTCAAATTAATAACCCCTCTAAATTAATACTCAAGGGTAGGTCCCAAGAATATTAATTTAGAGGGGTTCTACTGTATCATAAATTTTCAAGCATCCTATATAACTCCGTGAGTATATTGAATGTGATTCAATCGTTTTACATATTTTAACTCAAGTGTGTATGTATTTGTCAAAATTAATGACTCGCATTCAATATCCTGATAAAGTTATATCATGATGCACTAACCAGATCAGGACTGTTGATACTATTTTTTTTTTTTTTTCAGTGCAGTAACCATTACAGAACCAAAACATATCCTCCGAAACACAAGCAGAAATACAAAGAGGAAACTCCTCTAGCCAAAACATATCCTCCTCACAAGAGAGACTATTTTTAGCTAACAAATAGGCTACTCAGTTAGCATTACGGGGAACAAAACTAATAGAACTACAACGCGCCTGACTAACTAACAAACGAATATCAGAAATAACACTACCAATATCAAATAACAGAAGCTGCCCACCATTAATCCACCCCACCACCACTTCCGCATCAGACTCCACCATACAAGGAACCAATCCTGACTGAATCGCAAATTGAAGACTATGAAAAATCGCCACCGCTTCAGCCACTTGCGGAGAAAAATTTGCCTCGACCTTTTGTGAACTACAAGCCAAAACCATACCACAATAGTCCCTAATAACAATACCAACACCTGCTAAACAATCAACACCACACAACGCAGCATCACAATTAATTTTGTACACACCATTACTCGGTGGCAGCCAAACCTGGCTTCTAGGACTCGCACCAGCAGTCCCTTCCCCCTTGCTGCATGCATCATGGTATTCAGAAACATAACCTCTAGCCCACTCTATAATGTCCATCTCTCTCAAAACCTGAGGCTCATGTATGGTCATATTCCGAATGGACCAAACTTTCCAAACACAAACACAAAAAAGCTTCAAATTCTTACAATCCAAAATCGAAAAGCAACTAAGCATAAACTCAAAAAACATAGATTTATCTTTATGATTACCTGCAAGCTTCGACACCCAACACTCTCGCAAAGGCTTCAAGCAGCTGCAGCACCTTACATTCACCTAATAAAGCCCCACTTTTAAAAATTAAATGTTTTTTTTGTTTATAAAATTATAATCATGTATGTTCTAAACTACCTTTCAACTCAAATCACATATCTTCATAGCTTTTTTTTTCTTCTTTCTTTAGTTCTAAATAGATTATATGTATTGTGGAAAAAAAAAAAAAAAAAAAAAAAAAAATTTCTCCAACCCTTTTATATGTTTCGACCTAAATTGGAGTTATGCATATTTGAATTATATGCATTTTAACTTTCCAATTGATTATATGGTGAAGAACTTTTCTGACAACATAATTATGTGTATACAAATATATTCTATAATAATTTTTATTGAAAACAAATAATTTAGGGAACTATTCTAGGCAATGATATTATAAGTGGAACTGAAGAGCCTGTCTGGTGGCTGTTTTTCAGCCCATTTTTGTTTTATTTTCTTAAAATGATTTTGAATTTACGTTAGTTAACCATTTAAAAAAAAAAAAAAAACTCACCTATTTTTTTTCTTCTTCTTCTTCAATAATCATTTACCGGTCTCCATTCTTATTCCGACGTCGGATGAGGATCTCACCTCCTCCGGCGTTGGAGCCGTCAATTGTTTTTATGTCATAATGTGAAATAAAATGAAAATAAGATATTCCAATTTTTGAAATTTTTCTGTTGACCTACCAAATGTGTTTTAGTGTTTTTATTTTCATAATATTGTTTTCCACATGCTACCAAACGCATATTCGGATTTTGAAACTGAAACATAAACATTGTTTTCATTTATAGCTCGCCGACGAAGCTTTACGATGAACCTCTTGCAGTTGCGACGAACGGGTTGCCAACTCGTTGACGAAGATTTGCAGTGAATTTGGAATGGGGTGGGATTGGAGATGGGTGTGCAGGATGTTTTGGGAGGCAAAAGAGAGTGAAAATGTTTTTTTATTTTATTTTATTATTATTCTTTGTTTTTTTTCCTTTTTTTAAGGGTATTCAGGTTATTTCGGGATATTTTTGCAATTGATTTTCATTTTAGAGTAGGTTTGCAAGTCCCCCACTTTAAAATCCCAATTGAATAAAGAGTTGTTGGATACAAATTTTTGAACTTTTTGGCATTACTCTACTCGTAATTAGTTACTTAATAATGTTATTTACAATGCACCAAATATCTATTTACTTTCGATTTTAAATTTTATTTTTAGTGATAATTGTAACCTTGCTTAAAATTATTAAATAAAATAAAAAATATTCTAAAAACACTTGCACACAAATATTTAGAATATAGAATGCCTTACATCATTTTACTCTTTTTACTTTTCATAAATTTAAAGACATTTCATAAACCTTAAACTCTATTTGTTTTCACATATCTTTTATTTTAAAATGCAGAGAACGGTATATGTTATATGCAATTAAAAGCAAACTTTAGTTAAGAAGGTAAAAAATAAATAAATAAATAAATAAATAAACTTCTAGAAATGAGTCTATTTAAAAAAAATATGGAATGTCTTTAGAAAATAAGTATGGCAATAAGTAAAAGATTTATATATACAGTCCCGATCTAGTCAGTGCATCCTGATATAACTTTATTAGGATATTGAATGTGAGTCACTAATTTTGATAAGTGCATATACACTTGAGTCAAAGTATGTAAAACGAGTAACTCACATTCAATATTCTTACGAAGTTATATCAGGATGCACTGACTTGAAAATTTGTATATATATATATATATATATAGTCTTTCTATTGTCAGTTCGGCCTGACAATAAATATATCAGGACGAAGAATGTAGATTATAGATTATAGAGAAGTTTTGACAAATGAATACACTTTGAGTCAAAGTATGTAAATCTAGTGGTCCACATTCTTTGTCTTGATATATTTATTGTCAGGACGAACTAACAATAGAATATATATATATATATATACATATTTTTGTAACATCACAATGCTTGATAATAACCTTTATAAATTGGAGTGTCTCTAAAATAAAATTAAAAAAAAAAAACAGGTGTGAAAAACAAAAAAATGGATATAAATATCTATTGTCATGACGAAATAACAATAGAAAACCTATATATATATATATATATATTTGTAACATCACAATGCTTGATAATAACCTTTATAAATTGGAGTGTCTTTTAAAAAAATAAAAAATAAAAAAGGTGTGAAAAACAAGAAAATGGATATATAACAGCAAGTCTCTTGCACATCTAGTTTTCTTCCCGATTTGTTATCTCTCAAGGGTAGATGTCCATACACGCATGACACATGATTATGCATCTCCTTTCCACTGTTCAAGAGTTGGAGTTCCATCATAGTATTTCAGAAACATGTATGAGAGTTTTTTTGTTTTTGTTTTATGGGAGTAGATATTCAAATAATAAATATATTGTCGATCTTAGTATGAGACGTGTCAAGACCATTAAAGAAAAGTTTAAAGTTAATTGTTAATTCTGTTGTAACTAAATGTACACATGTAAGCTTCTGATTAGTAGAAGAGTTTAGAGATACAATAAAAGCAAAATCCCCTATACTATTCATTCATTGAATTAATGAGAAATTCCTCGATTCAAAGTCCTTTTCATTTCTTTCAACATGGTATTAAGAGCTAGTCCTTCAAACATGGAAGCTCAACGAGATTCAATCTCCATGGAAGGTTCTTCGATCAAATTCGTTCCAATTTCTTTTAAGCACTCTATTTCTGATAAACTTGACAATGTTAATTTTCTACTCTGGCGTCAACAAGTAGTGGCAGCCATTAAAGGTCACAAACTTCAGAAGTTCGTTCTCGATGGTCCATCGTCCATTCCACCAAAATTTCTTTCCACTACAGATGAGGTCAAAGATCAAGTTAATGGTGATTTCTTGGATTGGGAGCAACAAGATCAGTTGCTGGTTTCTTGGCTACTTTCATCGATGACAGAAGGTGTTCTTGTTAGGATTATGCTCAATAGCAAGAGTGTAATAATGTAATTAACAATCTTATTCATATTAATAAAGTGATTTCTGGTTTAAACAAATATTATAGCATTTATAGTTGAATATTATAATTGTTAAAGTAAATAATCATAAGGTCTAAAGACTATGAGAAAAGAAGAATTGTTCATACATCTGGATATGTATGTGGTAGACACAATTCTTTAGTTAGTCTTGAATATCGTTCACAACTTAAGTTAAAGGTTGGGCACCTTTATCTTGTTAAAGTTGTAGAATTCTTTTGCTAGCATTTGAGTAGGATCAAATGAGATATGATGAGTCTAAAATCATCGGAGTGTCTTCGAGCAAAAGGATCTAGTGCACTGGGTGCATTGAACTGGATCACAATGAAATACTTTATCTATAACCGTCAGTAGATAAAAGTAATTTCATTATCAGGACAATCGGAGAGTCTATCTTAATCCTGAGATAAATGATGGACTTATGGTTGCAAGTGATATCATTTGAGTTATCAATGAGTACGATTATATCGCATAGTCTATCCTCGATAATTTGGTGGTATTCATTTGTTAATCGATAGAGGACTTCATTTATAGATATGGACATCGTGGCTCCATTTATCAAATGAGAGTATAATATCATCGTATGGATGTTTTGAGGTAATTGGATATTAAATCTCAACGTTGAGTTTTCAATAGTGTCTATTGAAAACATGGCTTCTGGACAAGTCAAAATATCCAAGTTCAAAATGTGGTCATATGAGTAAATATGGTAACTTGGAGAGTTATAGGCGGTCTATGAACTCTTGGCGATTACTGATATTAATCACGAGGATACACTATCTCCAATATGATTGTCTAGGGTATGAATGAGGAAGCATCTTCCTTTTCTGTCTTTATTTAAGAGTTCAATTTTAGCTCTTTAGTGGAATGAGCTAAAATTAATGGATCGGACCTAAGTGAATCATTTGTTGATTGTGATTAGGTTATGTCTATTGGAGCTTAAATTTAGATAGCCCGCCAAGATCCCCAATCCACACGGACTTGCATGGATCACTTGATATATTCTACCGGACCAATTTAGGGTCCATCTAGAATTGCAATTTAATATATTAAGAATATAATTTGCACATTATTTATGTAATGGGCTGCACAATTATATTTATATATTAATGGATGACATGTGGGCTTGTTTCTTTTAGTAAGATTGGGTCTAGTTCACATGTGGGCTTTTTTAATTAAAGTCCTATGGATTAAATGAAATAGGAAAAATAATATTTGGCCCATTATTAATATGGGGCGGCAAGGTTAAATAATAACCTAAAATATTATTTTGTTTTCATTATTTAATTAAATAAGAATTAATTAATTCATTAATTAATTATTTAATTAAGATACAAATCTTTTCTCATTAGGAAATATGTTTCCTAAAGGTATACTATTGGTAGTAGTATAATTAAATAGAAAGACTTGTTTGACAAGGAAATAAATAATTAGTTTTATTTATTCAAACAGGAAGTCTTTTTATTTTAGTCAAATATGAGAATAAAAAGATTTATGAGTTTGGTTAGGTTTGGGAAATCTTTTCTAAATAGGAATTAGGGTGCAATTCAAACTAGGAAACTTGGTTTGGAAATTGCGGCAACCCTAATGCATCAAGGAAGAGAATTCGGCCAACCCTAAAGCTAAAAAGAAAGGAGAAAAATTAGGGCCATATATATATGCACATATAATATTTTCGGCCACCCTAATGCTTAGTGCAGAAATTTTTTTTTTCTTCTTCTTCTTAACTCATAGATAGAGATTTTATTCTACTAAAAACAAGAGAAAAAGGAATATAGATTATTCTTTGATGGTGTACTACTTGCTTAATCATTGATAAGCTTGTGTATACAACATCGATCAAGGTTCACGCGAGTTTCGATCATTAGATTGAGAACTCAAAAGTGACCGGAATAATCTTAGGTTTCTTTTGATTGTTTTGTGACTAACGATCAAGAAAGAAAAGTTTGTTTAATCCCATCACAGGTTTGCAATTCAAAGAGAAGGGAGACCACGCTCCTAGGTGATCCACGTTCGTGCTAGGATTGAAGATCTTGCGGATTACCATCGACGCAAGTCAATCGGATCACGCGACAAGAGGTATTAAATTTTTATTACTTTGTTATATATATTTAATTAATCAAAAGGGTTTAAGGTTCATAATTGGAAAAATTTTAAAAGCTACTCAAACTAATTTTTAGTCCCGCTTCCGCTGCGGGTACAATTTTTTCCCTACAATTGGTATCAGAGCCTAGGTTGAACCCTTTTAATTAATTAAACGTATATATACGTGGATCGATTTCTTTTTATTGTGATTATGCATGTTTAGAAAGAGATGGCACTCTAGGTATTCGCATATATTATTACATGTGATGTATGGATTAATATATGTCTTTATGTGGATTGTTATTGCTCGATTTTGGCTCTAGATTTTCAATGTATTTTTGTTTTCAGAATTGTAACAAGAAGGGTGGTCTATCATCGCCATAATTCCTTCTTGGTAGTTGTTGTATTTTTTTTTTATGTATTAAATTAGCTGCAGTTTTTTTATTGTATTAAAAAAATTTAAGTGCAGTATTTTTCTGCAGTATTTTTTTTTGTGCAGTATTTTACTGCTGTGATTAAAAAAAAAAAAAAAAATTTCTGCAGTATTTTATTTTGTTTAAATTAAATTGTAACACGTCCTATATCGAAGAATAGAAGACGTGAAGCAACCGGAACAGAGAACGAGCACCGTGCGCACCCTAGGAGTTGATTGGGCCACGCAAGGCAAGCCCAAAGCTTGGTGGGCTGCGCATGGCAGCCATGCAAAGCCTTATGGGCTGCGCATGGCAGCCCCTTTGAGAGGTGGTGGGCCGTGAAGTCCTGAGGAGGGAGGCCGAAGGATGGGCTTATGGTGATGGGCCACTTGAAGATCTTGTATTCCAAATTCATTGTAATTTACTTGTTTTTCTAGGATGGGCCAAAATTGTTGCTATTTATTTTATGCTTAAATATTACAATATTTGTTATTGTATGATAACATGTCATATAGAATAGGAGTGCCACTCATATATCTCTTTTGGTATGAACATGCATGCATTGAATGATTTAGGTATCTAAATTGGCATCTAGATAACTTGGTAAATCATTCTATGGAATTTAATCACATGCCTTAAATAATTGAGTGGGAGAAGGTGTTTTTGTAACACCTATGGCTTCCAAGATTAGTTGAGCTTAATTATTTTATGGTAATTCCCCAAAGGGACATCCATGAATGGAATTAAGCAATATACTTCCTTACAAGGATAGACTAGACAATGGACTCAACGAGATCTACTCCCAAAGGAGGGATTTTCGTGAGAGAAAATTGAGGGTCGATATCTTGGTAACACACTCAATGTAATTTTATTGATATCCTCCAAAGAGTTCTTGTCAGTAAAATTGCAAGGCTAAAATTGAAAACGCTGGTTGTTATGTTAACAATTAGGTGGGACCTAGTCTAACTAGTAAATGGTGCGAACTCCCAAATGAGGCGTAACATTTATGGGTGTTGGATCACCGTTGAATTTTTTGATTGAGTTATTCATTTAATTCAAGATAAATATTTAAAAGTGCTTTATAATGATTATTTACTTATATATGTTTTGTTTTCATTCAGAAATCATGACCCCATCACTTATGAACATCCTGAAAGATAACACCTTAACTGGAGATAACTATGTAACATGGAAAAGGAAAATTGGGTTGTTGCTGCAAAGTGAAAAAGATAAGTTTGTTCTAACCACTCCTAAACCACCTGCTCCTAATATTGAATCAAGCATAGTGCAAAGAGATGAGTATGAGCAGTGGAAGACTTCAGATGATATGGCCAAATGTTATATTATGGCCACTATCTCCGACGTGTTGCAACAGCAGCATGAAGGAATGGAGTCTGCTGCTGATATAATGATGTCTCTAGAGGAGATGTTTGCTATGAAGTCCAGGACGACTAAGAGAGAGGCAGTGACTGCTTTTATGAATCTTAGGATGAAACCTGGACAGGCTGTGAAGGATCACATGATGAAAGTCATAGCACATCTCAACATTGCTGAACTGCATAGCGCTGAGATAGATGGTGAGACAAAGATTGATATGGTTGTCAATTCATTGTCAGATTCCTTTGATCAGTTCAAATTGGACTACACTTTGAACAAAAAGGAATACACCTTACAGAGCCTGATGCAAGATGTTCAAAGTGCTGAAAAGATCCTTGTGAAAGGCAAAGGTCAAGAGATTCATGTGGTTGGTAAAGTTGCTACTGTTAAGGCCCGCCAAAAGGTCAAGAAACAACAGAAGAAAAAGCAACTTGGGCCTACCAAGAAGGAGACCAAGAAAGTAACCAAGATCAAAGGGAAATGCTTCCTTTGTGGTGAAAAGGGACATTGGAAGAGAAATTGCCCAAAGTCCCAGAACAAGAAGGAAGAAGGTAATTTGAATATCTTGAAACATGTTTTTTGGCTGATTCTACAGATTCTTGGATCATAGACTCAGGAGCCACTAATCATGTTTGTTATTCCTTGCAGGGGTTCCAAGAAAGGAGAAGGCTGAATAAGAATGAGATCAATTTGCGCTTGGGCAACGGAACGTTAGTGTCTGCAAGTGCAGTGGGAGATATTAGAGTTTGTTTGGATTCTAGAAGGCATTTAGATTTAATAGACGTTTATTATGTACCTCAATTCAAGAGGAATTTAATTTCAGTTTCTTGTTTGAATAAATTTGGATATTCGGTTACTTTTAATAAAGTTTTTATTATTAGTAAGAATGACAAAGTTATTTGCATAGGTACATTGGAAAACGGTCTATACTTCTTGCATAGAAATATCTCTCACTCGTTAGACACAGAAATAACGGAACCTGATCATAAAAGAGTTAAATTATCAAAAGATGAAACCTATCTTTGGCATTTACGCTTAGGTCATATTAACCTTAATAGGATTAAAAGATTGGTAAGTGACAGACCTTTGAGTGACTTAAAGGTTGATGATCTACCAACTTGTGAATCTTGTTTGGAAGGTAAAATGACCAAAAGGACGTTCTCTGCCAAAGGTGCCAGAGCCTCTGAATGTTTAGGATTGATACACACTGATGTATGTGGACCTATGAGCATTCAAACTAGAGGTGGATATGAGTACTTTATCACTTTCACAGATGATTACTCAAGATTTGGCTATGTGTATCTCATGCGACATAAGTCGGATGCTTTTGACATGTTCAAAGCATTTAAAGCTGAAGTGGAAAATCAGCTTGAGAAACACATAAAAATCTTGAGATCTGATCGTGGTGGAGAATATCTATCTGGTGAGTTTCAGCAATATCTTATTGATAATGGGATAGTTTCTCAGTTTTCTGCACCTGGTACACCTCAACAAAATAGGGTAGCAGAAAGGAGAAATAGAACTCTTTTGGATATGGTTAGGTCTATGTTGAGTTATTCAACACTTCCTATTTTTTTCTGGGGATATGCTCTACAAACTGCAATATACATTCTAAACCATGTACCATCTAAGTCTGTTCCTAAAACACCGCATGAGTTGTGGACTGGGCGCAAGCCTAGTTTACGACACTTAAGGATATTTGGATGTCCTGCGCACGTGTTAAAAGGAAAGACAGAAAAGATGGAGTCCCGTTCAGAAACATGTATATTTGTAGGGTATCCGAAAGAAACTAAAGGATATTATTTTTATAGTCCTTCAGATCTTAAAGTATTTGTTTCGACAAATGCTAAATTTCTGGAAAAGGACTATATGAATGATTTTGTGCCTAAAAGTAGAATTGTCCTGAATGAGATGTCAGGAGATGCAATTCCACGAGAGGTTACACAACCTAACCCAATTGTAAGTTCCGATCCAACACAAGGTCAACAACCTACCATTCCTCGTCGTAGTGGGAGGGTTAGAACACAACCCGAAAGATACATCGGTCTGGGAGAATCTGTAGAGAATCTCCTGGACGACGATGATCCCTATACGTACAAGGAAGCTATGGAGGATGTTGATAGTCGCCATTGGCAAAAGGCAATGCAATCCGAGATTGAATCTATGTTCAATAACAAAGTCTGGTCCCTTGTAGACTTGCCTAAAGGGATCAAACCCATTGGGTGCAAGTGGGTATACAAGAGGAAAAGAGGTATGGATGGAAAGGTGGAAACCTTTAAAGCTAGATTGGTAGCTAAAGGGTATACACAGAAAGAAGGTATCGATTGCGAGGAAACCTTCTCTCCTGTGGCCATGCTTAAATCCATTAGGATACTCTTATCCATTGCAGCATCTTTAGATCTAGAGATTTGGCAAATGGACGTCAAGACAGCTTTCCTTAATGGAAGTCTTGACGAAAGCATCTACATGATGCAACCAGAAGGATTCATTGAAAAGGGCCAAATGGAAAAGGTATGCAAGTTGCAGAAATCCATATATGGATTAAAGCAAGAATCCAGATCCTGGAACATAAGGTTCGATCAAGATGTCAAAGGTTTTGGATTTATTCAGAATCTTGACGAACCTTGTGTATACAAGAGGATTAAGGGCGACAAGTTGGTTTTCCTGATTCTTTATGTTGATGATATACTACTCATTGGAAACGATGTAGGTGTATTGACATCAGTAAAAGAATGGTTAGCAAAACAATTTGATATGAAGGACTTAGGAGAAGCAAGTTTTATTCTAGGTATCCAAGTTATAAGGGATAGAAAGAATAGAACGATTGCATTATCCCAAGCTTCATACATAGACAAAATCTTGTCTAGGTTTTCCATGCAGGATTCCAAGAAAGGTATGTTACCTTTCAGACATGGAATCAAGCTTTCTAAGGAACAAGTTCCTAAGAATGAGCATGAAGAGCAGTTCATGAGTAGAGTTCCATATGCCTCGGCAGTTGGAAGTCTCATGTATGCAATGCTCTGCACTAGACCAGATATTTGTTTTGCTGTTGGCATAGTTAGCAGTTTTCAATCGAAGCCTGGTCCTGATCACTGGACGACAGTCAAGCATATTTTCAAGTATCTCAAGAGAACGAGAGATAATATGCTTGTATACTCTGGAGGGGATTTGATTCCCGTTGGGTATACAGATTCTGATTTTCAATCAGATTCTGACTCCAGAAAATCCACATCAGGGGCTGTGTTTACTATTGGAGGAGGAGCAGTTATATGGAGGAGTATCAAGCAATCTTGTATTGCTGATTCCACCATGGAAGCTGAGTATGTTGCTGCATGCGAGGCTGCCAAAGAGGCTGTTTGGCTCCGTCAATTCTTGATTGACTTGGAAGTGGTTCCTAGTGCGAATAAGCAGATCACTATCTACTGTGACAATAGTGGAGCAGTGGCTAATTCGAAAGAACCAAGAAGTCACAAGAGAGGTAAACACATTGAAAGGAAATATCATCTTTTAAGGGAGATTGTTCAAAGAGGTGACGTGACGATTACCAAAATCGCGTCAGCGGAAAATCTAGCAGATCCCTTCACAAAGGCTCTACCTCAGAAGAGTTTCGATGGGCACCTAGAGAATATGGGCTTGAGAGATATGACACATTTGCTACAGCGCAAGTGGGAGATTGTTAGGATTATGCTCAATAGCAAGAGTGTAATAATGTAATTAACAATCTTATTCATATTAATAAAGTGATTTCTGGTTTAAACAAATATTATAGCATTTATAGTTGAATATTATAATTGTTAAAGTAAATAATCATAAGGTCTAAAGACTATGAGAAAAGAAGAATTGTTCATACATCTGGATATGTATGTGGTAGACACAATTCTTTAGTTAGTCTTGAATATCGTTCACAACTTAAGTTAAAGGTTGGGCACCTTTATCTTGTTAAAGTTGTAGAATTCTTTTGCTAGCATTTGAGTAGGATCAAATGAGATATGATGAGTCTAAAATCATCGGAGTGTCTTCGAGCAAAAGGATCTAGTGCACTGGGTGCATTGAACTGGATCACAATGAAATACTTTATCTATAACCGTCAGTAGATAAAAGTAATTTCATTATCAGGACAATCGGAGAGTCTATCTTAATCCTGAGATAAATGATGGACTTATGGTTGCAAGTGATATCATTTGAGTTATCAATGAGTACGATTATATCGCATAGTCTATCCTCGATAATTTGGTGGTATTCATTTGTTAATCGATAGAGGACTTCATTTATAGATATGGACATCGTGGCTCCATTTATCAAATGAGAGTATAATATCATCGTATGGATGTTTTGAGGTAATTGGATATTAAATCTCAACGTTGAGTTTTCAATAGTGTCTATTGAAAACATGGCTTCTGGACAAGTCAAAATATCCAAGTTCAAAATGTGGTCATATGAGTAAATATGGTAACTTGGAGAGTTATAGGCGGTCTATGAACTCTTGGCGATTACTGATATTAATCACGAGGATACACTATCTCCAATATGATTGTCTAGGGTATGAATGAGGAAGCATCTTCCTTTTCTGTCTTTATTTAAGAGTTCAATTTTAGCTCTTTAGTGGAATGAGCTAAAATTAATGGATCGGACCTAAGTGAATCATTTGTTGATTGTGATTAGGTTATGTCTATTGGAGCTTAAATTTAGATAGCCCGCCAAGATCCCCAATCCACACGGACTTGCATGGATCACTTGATATATTCTACCGGACCAATTTAGGGTCCATCTAGAATTGCAATTTAATATATTAAGAATATAATTTGCACATTATTTATGTAATGGGCTGCACAATTATATTTATATATTAATGGATGACATGTGGGCTTGTTTCTTTTAGTAAGATTGGGTCTAGTTCACATGTGGGCTTTTTTAATTAAAGTCCTATGGATTAAATGAAATAGGAAAAATAATATTTGGCCCATTATTAATATGGGGCGGCAAGGTTAAATAATAACCTAAAATATTATTTTGTTTTCATTATTTAATTAAATAAGAATTAATTAATTCATTAATTAATTATTTAATTAAGATACAAATCTTTTCTCATTAGGAAATATGTTTCCTAAAGGTATACTATTGGTAGTAGTATAATTAAATAGAAAGACTTGTTTGACAAGGAAATAAATAATTAGTTTTATTTATTCAAACAGGAAGTCTTTTTATTTTAGTCAAATATGAGAATAAAAAGATTTATGAGTTTGGTTAGGTTTGGGAAATCTTTTCTAAATAGGAATTAGGGTGCAATTCAAACTAGGAAACTTGGTTTGGAAATTGCGGCAACCCTAATGCATCAAGGAAGAGAATTCGGCCAACCCTAAAGCTAAAAAGAAAGGAGAAAAATTAGGGCCATATATATATGCACATATAATATTTTCGGCCACCCTAATGCTTAGTGCAGAAATTTTTTTTTTCTTCTTCTTCTTAACTCATAGATAGAGATTTTATTCTACTAAAAACAAGAGAAAAAGGAATATAGATTATTCTTTGATGGTGTACTACTTGCTTAATCATTGATAAGCTTGTGTATACAACATCGATCAAGGTTCACGCGAGTTTCGATCATTAGATTGAGAACTCAAAAGTGACCGGAATAATCTTAGGTTTCTTTTGATTGTTTTGTGACTAACGATCAAGAAAGAAAAGTTTGTTTAATCCCATCACAGGTTTGCAATTCAAAGAGAAGGGAGACCACGCTCCTAGGTGATCCACGTTCGTGCTAGGATTGAAGATCTTGCGGATTACCATCGACGCAAGTCAATCGGATCACGCGACAAGAGGTATTAAATTTTTATTACTTTGTTATATATATTTAATTAATCAAAAGGGTTTAAGGTTCATAATTGGAAAAATTTTAAAAGCTACTCAAACTAATTTTTAGTCTCGCTTCCGCTGCGGGTACAATTTTTTCCCTACAGTTCTTACTCGTATGGTTGGTTGCGATACTGCTTCTCAGATCTGGAACACGCTGGATTTGTATTTTGCATTGCAGACTCGTGCAAAGGTTTCTCAATTCAAGACACAACTTCAGAATACCAAGAAAGGTGATCTCACAATCAATGATTATCTGCTTCGAATCAAAAATCCGGTTGATCAGCTCGCATCGATTGGGTACTTTCTTTCCACTTCTGATCACATTACTGCTATTTTTGATGGTCTTTCATCTGAATATGATACTTTTGTTGTATCTATGAGCTCTCGTAAGGATGCATATACAGTAGCTGAAATTGAATCGTTGTTGTTAGCTCAAGAATCTAGAATTGAAAAGAATTTTAAGACACTTGACTCTACTTTGCCTAATGTTGTGAATGTTGCTACTTGGTTTTCTAATCAAAATAGACGACCTTATTCTAACTTCACACCTAGTTCTTCAAATAACTTTCGACCATCATTTAATTCCAATTCCAATTTTCAATTTGGTCGTGGTGGTAATCAATTTCAACCTAATCGAGGTGGTTTTAATGAAGGTCATGGTAGAGGAAGACAATCTTAGAATGGTGGTAATAAGCCACAATGTCAATTATGTGGAAAATTTGGCCATGTTGTGAGGAAATGTTGGTATCGTTTTGACTCTAATTTTTCAAGGTCCTGCTTTCTCTAATTCTGTACCTAGTCAGTTTGGTGGTTATTCTATTTCTGGTTCTCCTCAGATGATAGCACAGCTTGCTGCCTACATGGCCACGCCTGAATCAGTTTGTGATAGCAGTTGGTATCCAGATTCAGGTGCCACCAATCACATTACTCCTTATGCAGCTAATTTTGTTAACATGGCAGATTACACAAGACATGATCGAGTACATATGGGTAATGGTCAAGGTCTGTTAATACAACATGTTGGTCATTCCTCTTTTCAGTCTCAATTTAATTCCAAGTGTCTTTCTCTTAATCATTTGTTACATGTTCCTGCTATAACCAAAAATCTTATTAGTGTGTCTCAATTTGCTCATGATAATCAAGTTTCTTTGAATTTCATCCCAAAATCTCTCTTGTAAGAGATCAAATGTCTAAAGCCATTCTTATACAAGGTACTCTTAAAAATGGTTTGTATGCTTTTGACTCATCTTCTTTGTCTTTTAATGTCAAACAATAGACTCAAACTATCAATTCTCAAATCAATCCATCTATAACTATGGTCACAACAGCAGTTGATTCAGTGTCAGCAATAAAGCCTTCTGCATTATCTGCTTCAGCCACTTCACGTGTCTTGCCTACTTCTAATACTATTGTTTCTGTTGTTGATCTGTGGCACAGTAGGTTAGGCCATCCCTCAGTTAAAATTGTTCGTGATGTTCTTACTTCTTGTAATGTTCCAAATGTCAATAAAATTCCAATTTCCTTTTGTTCACCATGTTGTTTAGGAAAATTGCATAAATTTCCATTTCCTAATTCTGATACTGAATATACAACACCTTTACAATTACTGCATTCAGATTTGTGGGTGTTGGGGTTTTTTGCCCTAAAGCTTGTAATTTGTAAATGTGAATTGAACATAAATAAAAGAAGTAGTTTATTCATTCAAATTATCTCATACATTTATAATAACATGTGTACTTAACATCCAAGATTGCCGAATGTAATTTCAAACTGAGTATATGAATGTCATATACAGATGGATTCAGTTTGAAACGAGCAATCTAAAGAGTCCGTAGATAGAAAATAAAGTTGGGTACTTTATTTGTGGTCAATCTACAGCTGCGGTCCATTCCGTAATGTACGGTGATCTTATCCTAGATCATTCATATAGAGATATAAGAATGGAGGCACCTTGTATGATGTGATCATATAGGACTGGGCCATGATCTTTATGAATCTCTCACCAAGATCCGTTACATGATGAGATTCATATATATCAACAAATGATGGCTATATGTGGGTGATCTTAATCCTGAGTGTCTTATCGACTCCTTCAGGTTAGATCGTGGTCTTTGATATACCATGGGTGAGGTCGGAGTTGCAATCCTGATCAATATGCTCTGTATGTTGGGATCGCGGTTTGGCTTGTGGCTAGGAAGGTCTGCACACAATAGTGGAATCCACTCCTTCTTGTGAGAAGTAGATAGTAGTTCCCTTAAAGGTTGATTCGGGGCTTGAACAATATGAGCGCTCTCCTAATTCCGTAAAGAATGTAGGTTTATTGTTCATTAGAGAATCAATGGTACTTAATGGAAAGATATAATTAGAGGGGTATAACGGACATTATGACCCAGCTCTAATTATGAACTACCTGTGGAGGATCATACCATATGTAATAGCTATATCAATGGACACCAAAAGATATTGGTTTGTGTAAAAACGTCTACAGTTGAAAAAGTGCAACTTCGGGTTTTTAGTGGAATAATACTGAAGTTAATAATCATGAAACATTAATTAAAGTGTTTAATTATTTATTTCTAAAGAATTATTGGAGCTCAAAATACTGTGGGTCCATTAGGTCCCCTTACTAGCCCGATCAATTTAGGTAACAAGGGTCACGGTTGATTAATTGGATTGTCTAATTAATTGTGTTACAAAAGTGACACGTGTCTATTCAGAAATTAATTGAATAATGTGATTATTCAATTGATGAATATTAATGATTATGTTAATTAAATAATTAGATTATTTAATTGTGTAATTAATCATTAGATGGAGGGTGTTGATTGATATTTAATTTTGAATGAAGAAAAGATAATTTGATTATTTTATTTTCATTTAATTAAATATTTAAATTTGAATTTAAAAGAGTTTTGAATTCAAATTAAATCAAATAAATTAATTAATATCTTTAAAAGATATTCGATATCTAAAAAGATTTTATGAATTTGTTTAAATTTAATATATATATATATAAATATATATATATATTTGATATATGATTTTAAAAAGGGAGATGGATTTGGTATCTGATACAGAAAAAAAAAAATCAACACCAAAGAAGAAAAACAAAAGTGGTGCGGCCAAAGAAAAAAAAAAGGAGTTTTTTTATTTTTTTTATTTTTCATTTTATGATTTTATTTCATCCAAGGTTGGCCGAATTCTCTATACACAAAGCAAGAGTTGTTTTGTGTTGTTTCTTCGACCTCCATACAGGTTCCTGAATACCGTGATGCGCCCACACGCTGTTGCCAGTTTCGGGAGATAGCGAGGAAGATCAAGTGGTTCAAACCAGGAGTGGATCGTATTAAAGTGAAGGAGCCTACAAACATTGGTATGAAATAGTTTCTTCTCCTTCTTATTGATTTCGATTATTACTGTACAAATAGGTTTACTTAATGATTGCTTTAAAATTTTTTAAAGCCCTTCCGCTGCGCAATCTGTAAACCGGGGTATCAACAATGGGGTCCTTCGTCTACACAATCGTCTCATCGTTACAAATACTATATTCACTTTGTTGATGCATACTCAAGATACACTTGGATTTATCTCCTTAAAAATAAGTCAGATGCTTTAGCTACTTTCATTAATTTCAAAACTCAAGTTGAACTACAGTTACGGTCTAAGATCAAAGCTATCCAAACAGATTGGGGAGGGGAGTATCAAGCCTTTACTAGTTTTCTGTAAACACATGGTATTTCCCATAGATCTTCTTGTCCTAAAACCAGTGAACAAAATGGGGTAGCTAAGCGTAAACATAGGTATATTGTGGAAAATGGTTTGACCCTTTTAGCTAAAGCTTCTATGCCTTTAAAATACTGGGATGAGTCTTTCAGAACTTCTGTGTATTTGATAAACAGGTTGCCTACTTTGTTGTTAAAAGGCAAGTCACCTATTGTGGTTTTGTTCAAAACTAAACCAAATTATTCTACCTTAAAATTTTTTGGTTGTTCGTGTTTTCCCAATCTAAGACCCTACAACAATCATAAGTTTCAATTTAAGTCTCAAGATTGTACCTTTGTTGGTTATAGCTTGACACACAAAGGCTATAAGTGTCTTGCTAAAGATGGTAGAACTTACATCTCAAGAGATGTTGTTTTCAATGAGTCATTCTTCCTATTTTCCAAAATGTCATCTATATCTTCTACCTCACATTTTGATCTAATTTCTTCTCATATACCTACATCACCTCCTCTCCATATTCCTTCTTCATCTAATTCTATATATACCGACCCTCCAAATATGAGTCATAGTAGTTCTGTTTCTTTTACTCCTATTTTATCTGCTGATGGCCAGGATGTTCCTCCAACAAGTACTGTGATTGCTCCTGTTTTATCTACTGAAACAGCTACAGATGGGAATGCACATCCAATGAAGACTAGGTCTAAGGCTGGTGTCTTTAAGCCTAAGGTGTTTCTTAATTCTAAAGAGCCTAGTTCTGTTGATGATGCTCTCCAACAGCCATAATGGAAAGCTGCTATGGCTGATGAGTTTATGGATCTTATTCGAAATGAAACTTGGTCTCTTGTGCCTTTACCTACTGATAAAAGAGCTATTGGATGCAAATGGGTGTTCAAAGTGAAAGAGAATCCAGATGGCACAGCGAATAAGTACAAGGCTCGATTGGTGGCTAAGGGCTTTCATCAAACTGTAGGGTTTGACTTCAATGAAACTTTTAGTCCTGTAGTAAAACCTACTACAATTCGGATTATGCTCACTATTGCTCTTTCAAAAGGATGGTCAGTTCATCAATTGGATGTGAACAACGCTTTTCTCAATGGCATTCTTCAAGAATAGGTGTTTATGGAGCAACCTCCAGGTTTTTATGATCCCAAGTCTCCTGGTTTGGTTTGTAGACTTCACAAGGCTTTATATGGATTAAAACAAGCTCTTCGGGCTTGGTTTGACAAATTAGCCTTAGCTTTGATTTCATTTGGTTTTGTCTCATTAAAATCAAATCAGTCCTTATTCATTAGAGTAACTTCTCAACATTCTACATTCTTGTTAGTGTATGTGGATGACATCTTGGTTACTGGAAGTGATTTTGCAGCAGTGACAAAGCTGGTTTCTCAACTCAATACTGCTTTTGCTTTGAAGGACTTAGGTATCATTAACTATTTTCTAGGTGTCCAGGTGCATAAAACCAGTGAAGGTCTTCATCTCTCTCAAAGTAAATACATATTGGATCTTTTGTGCAAAGTTAAAATGCAATTTGCAAACAATTTAAATACTGTAATGACTGGTGGTGAAAAGCTTTCTAGATATGGCAGTGATCTAGTAGAAGATGTGCAACTATATCGAAGTGTGGTGGGTGCATTACAGTATGCAACCATTACAAGACCTGGGATTTCATATAGTGTTAATTGTGTATGCCAATTTATGCAAGAACCACTGTAATCTCATTGGAAGACAGTGAAACGAATACTCAGATATCTAAAGGGTACATTGGATTATGGTTTGCACTTGAAAGTGTCATATAAGCTAGATATAGTCGGATTTTGTGATGCTGATTGGGGTTCAGATCCAGATGATAGGCGATCTACATCAAGCTATTGTGTTTATTATTAGTGTCATGGAATTCTAAGAAGCAGCATACATTGTCAAGATCAAGTACAGAAGCCGAATATAGAAGTTTGGGTAATCTAGTTGCTGAATTAACTTGGATCAAGTCTTTGCTTACTGAGTTGGAGATGACAACTCCGAAAACACCAGTAATTTGGTGTGACAATTTGAGTACAGTAATGATGGCAACTAATCCTATTCATCATGCTAGGACCAAGCATATTGAACTGGATTTGAACTTTGTTCATGAGAAAGTAATGCAGAAGCATATAGAAGTGAGACATGTTCCTAGTGTTGATCAAGCTGCTAACATATTTACTAAAGCCTTGTCAAGTAACAAGTTCTTGTTGTTAAGAGACAAACTCAGAGTTGAAAAACTTCCACCTCTGAGTTTGAGGGGGGATGTCAAGACCATTAAAGAAAAGCTTAAAGTTAATTGTTAATTCTGTTGTAACTAAATGTACACGTGTAAGCTTTTGATTAGTAGAAAAGTTTAGAGTTACAATAAAAGCAAAATCCCTTGTACTATTCATTCATTGAATTAATGAGAAATTCCTAGATTCGAAGTCCCTTTCATTTCTTTCAACAAGATGATCTTGACATGTCTAAGCAGTCCTATTGTAATATTTTTAAGACTTAATAGCACTAGACCCCCCTGAATTATACGCGAATTTACAAATTGCCCCCTAAATGTTTTTTTTCGGCGGTAAACCCCTCGAACTGTCGGAAATTGGCAATAATGGACGGAATAGGGACGGAACCCTTATTCCGTTTGATCTTCCTGACACATGTGCTGCACATGTGAAGCCAATGAGGGCATTTTAGTCATTTTGTGACTACTACTAATAAAATTTTTTTTAAAAAAATTAATAATTAAAAAAAAATTAAAATATAATAACAAAAAATTTAAAATTTTGGATTGTTAAAAATAATAAATATTATTAAATTAATAATTAACATTAACAGAAATTAAAAAAAGAATATTAAAAAAAAATTCAAACCCTAATCTCTCTTATTCTCTTTTCCATCTCTTCTTCTCAACACCAAACCTATACAATCAAACACAAACCCAGAAATTAATCTCCAAAAATCATCTTCTTAACAAAATCTTCATCACAATCGTCAATCTCCACCAAATCATTACCATCATCAAACACCAACCCAGACCAACCCCTCCATCTCGCTACCGGTAGAGCTCCACCCCTCACCTGCACGAACCAGAACCGATGAGACCCATCCCTCATTGTGCCGCCGTGAACCCGATTGAACCCCATCATCTCGCCGCCGCTGATCTGCACGAACAAGAAGGAAGAAGTTCCTGTGGCGGATGGTGAATCTACAGCAGAGAAGAACGAGAAGAACGAAGGAGATGTTGCAAAGCCAGTCGAAGATGGTCCATCTGAAAGTGCAGCTGTTCTCAGTCTGAGGAAACCCCATCTGGGGTTAATGCTGCGAAGGAGTAATATGTGGTGGTTATAATTCGTAATCACAAATCCCAAATTTGGAACTCTCTCTCGCAAATCTCCCTCTCTCTCTAAACCCTCACTCGCGAACACGATCGGGTTGGATTCGATTGGGTTTGGTGACAAAGTTCGATTGGGTTTGTGATGGTTTAGTGATAATGATGGTTTGTGTTTGTGGTGGTTGAATTCGGTTTGATTATGTTTGGATTGTGATTTGGTTTGATTATGTTTGTGATTTGGTTTGATTATGTTTGTGTTTGGTTTGTGATTTGATTATGGGTTGACTGATGGAGATGGTGGTGGACGGTGAAGATGGTGGTGGACGATGAAGATAATGCTTTCTGTGTGTTTGGTTGCCGAGAAAAGGACTATTTCTAGTCATCTATATAGATCCAGTTCCAACAATCATAGGAGGTTAAAATTATGGACCATTGAAATAAGCTTTACTTTTTTGATAATGAAACACACAGCATATAATAAATGATTGAGAATAACAAAGGAGACCAGAAAATTTTGTTGAAATTTGGTGGAGATGATGCTTGGCTGATGATGTTGAAGATGTTGAAACCCAGGCATTGGATTAATTTGGTAGAGATGATACTAATAATTTTATTAGTATTATTATTATTATTATTATGTTAAAAATTATTCCTAATTTTTTTAACAGTGAAAAGATAAAAATGCCCTTTGTACTTATGCATGTGAGGCGCACATACAAGGAAAATCAGACGGAATAAGGGTTCCGTCCCTATTTCGTCCATTATTGCCAATTTCCTACAATTCGAGGGGTTTACTGTCGAAAAAAAACATTTAGGGGGCAATTTGCAAATTCGCGTATAATTCAGGGGGGTCTGGTGCTATTAAGTCTATTTTTAAATCGTAATAAGATTTATAAAAAAAAAAAAAAATCAATTTGATATTTATAAAAAATAAAAAGACAATTTAATAGAACAAAGTTACTAAAAGCAAAGCGTAGAAAGAAGAAAAGAAAATCTGAGTTTGGAATTCAGAGAAATGGAAGCCGAAAGGCCTTTGAATGTGTCAAATGACGTTAGAGTAGGAGAGTATTGGTTGAAATCAAAAGTGGGAGAAAACTGTTTGTGTATAGTGTGGAAAGCAGAGCACGTATTATCCGGAGAAGTGGTGGCAGTCAAGCAAATCTACCTTTATAAGCTCAACAAGCACCTCAAGACCTGCTTGGACTGTGAACTCAATTTCCTCTCCTCCGTCAACCACCCCAACATCATTCGCCTTTTCAACGTCTTTCAGGTTACTACACTTCCTCCATTTTCAATTTAAACGAATATATGACCTGTTTGATTTCAGATGGGTTTGCTCTGAATTGGTGCTTCACGTTGTTTAATTGCTAAAATGAATTTGAATCCATAAATATGAGTTTGCCAATTATGTAGTTTCTTCGATTTCGTTTCTGGGTAAATTTTGTTGCATACTCATTGTATTTACTCATTGTATTTCAATGATAGGAGATGTATAAATAACAAATTTAAGCGGATATTTATTGCAGTTAATTATAAATTAATATGAAGCTTCACATGCTTATACACATCATTACCAATAATATAATATATACTTCAAGAAATTGTTTGTGACTACTTGAGAACAAAGTAGTTCTGCTGCACCTGCATTGCATATCTGCAAAAACCTGATGAAGGCCAAAGGGACACTCTCCTTCACGAATCAGGACAGGAATAAGAAAAAGATAATCCTTTGTTTCTAGTAGCGAATAGGTGTCCAAATCACTGCCTTCTTGTCCATATTACAAGGCATTTTATTTATTTATTTATTTATTTATGTTCATGTATAAGTTAAGTGATTATGCATTTTGTGTTAAGTCAAATAAATAATTCAAAATCCGAGGACGAATATACGACTCAAACCCACAAACTCAATGTTGTAGATGTGACAGATATTACCTTTTGTACGATGCATTTTCGTCTGCTGAAGTACTGTTTTCACTTTTCCTCCCGTATCAGATGAGAATCAGAAATGATCATGTTCTTAAGAATATATACAAGCATTCTACGAAGAGAATGTGTCAACCCTATGAGTAAATTTGGTATGCTATCTACTACCAGCAAAAGAGCTTTTTATGAGCTCATTAAAAAATGAATGTGTTGTTAAGTTTTTTGGCTCATCAAAACCCAAGTCAAAACTTAGGAAGGAATCCTATTTTGATAAGGAGAAAATAAAGTGTGCACATAATTTTTTATTGGGATTAGGAAATTAGATTTTCTCAAGAATCCCAAACCAACTAGGATAAGGAAATAAGTTAGCTTTTTTTATTCTAAGATGATTTAGGAGTCCTATTCTAGCAAGGTCCTATAACTATCAATAGGGCTGGGAGCTTATTTTTTACACAGAAAAATCATTAAGTATACAAGGAGTAGAGAGTAAGAGTGATAGAGAGGTTCTAGCAAGGTTTTGGGGAATTAGCTAAGGGGTTTCAATAAGTTTCTTGTAACCAAACATTTTTCTTCATAGTGTTAGTGATTTCTCAAGGGATATCACACGAGGACGGAGGCAAAATTAGCCGAACCTTGGTAAATTCTTGTCTTGTGTGTGAGGCATGTTTTCTTTATCGTTCATACTTTATTCCGCATATTCGTATGTCATTATCCTATAATTTTATCACCGGAGTCTATCGAGAAAACTCAATCAATAATGGAGTTTAAAATCAACATGTGTAGTCTTGTGATCTAATTTGGAATGCCGTCCTCTACCAATAACAAAATATAGAAGCTCATTATGATTGTTATATCTCTTCAAACATATGTCCTAGTTCGACTGTTTCTTGTTTAGTGACCATCAGTTATTAGAAAATGGTAGCTGATGTGGTGCCAAAAAGTCTTGGTAATGAAACTGATAGGGTGATATTTGATAGACAATTCATGACCTATTGATTCTAAGAGTAACCAGGATTTTAATAAATAAAAGCTGATGCAGTGCCAAAAAGTCTTGGTAATGAAACTGATATGGTGATAGATTGATAGATAATTCATGACCTATTGATTCCAAGAGTAACCAGGGTTTGAATGAATAAAAAATCTTGTTGATAATAAGAATTCCAGGATATAATGAAAATGATTAAATCAACAATGAGTTGAATATTCATTGATAAATAATTCGCTACTGTTTTGATAAATTTTATATCTATGGAAATTTAGCTCAATATGGAGTTAATTATTCCTTCTTACTAATTTAACAAACTGAAGTTGATTGTCCTTGCCCTCAGGCTCAAAATTGTATGTTCCTCGTAATTGAGTTTTGTCCTGGGGGAAATCTGGCATCTTATATACGTCAGCATGGGAGAGTTCCACAGCACACTGCCAGGAAATTCATCCAGCAGCTTGGTAGCTCACTATTAGCCTTTTAGTCAATGTGGGGGTGGGGGGTGGCATTTCTAATGTTTACTATTGCTTGGTCTTTTCAAAGGTATATAAAATAATGTCATTGAATTCTTTTTTGCAGGAGCTGGTTTGGACATTCTACATTCTCGCCACATCATTCACAGAGACTTGAAACCAGAGGTATGAGAACTTTTAAGCATGCACACCATCATTGGTGCATTGTTGTTACATCTTGAATTCTACCTATTTGGCTATTGGTCTCTGCTAAGTATAATTAGTAGTGTGTGGTTCCGTTTTGTTAATGTGTGGGCGTGTGGCATGCCGATATCTACCCTTTTTAATTGGTTCTCTGCAAAGTCTTTAGGCTTCTCTCCATGCCAAAAAAGTTATATGCTTTGACAGGTTTTCGGACAAACTGGGATGTTGATAATTAGAAAGTAAGGAGGCCCCTGTTAAGATGCAAATTCTGAACTAGTTTCATAAGTTTCATTCTCATGTTACTAAATTGGTCAATATATTTGTTGAGAAAGATATCTAAGAACAAACAAATTGACAATCTTGAACAAGCTGCAAAATTCCACGAACTACTAATTTTTTGTCCTATAAACCTTGTCAATGACCATTTAGTTCTAGCTAACCTCCCAAATACTTTTCCTATATTATATGCATAATGCTATTAAAAATTTTATATTTAAATTTACTTATGTCAGTGCTTTCGGTGGAGCAGAACATTCTACTATCTTGTCTGGAGGGTGACGTCGTGCTGAAGATAGCTGATTTTGGTCTGTCAAGGTAAAAGCTCTGTAGAAGAAAGCCAATATGTGGGGTGAGATAGGTCTTGGGTTTGACAATGTCCTGGAATAAAGTTTGATGATGCCTATAGTCTACTCTTCATTTTACTTTTTCTTTTGATGTTAAAATTATGCTGAAATCTATTCTAAAAGGGTCTGGAAACTTGATATTCATCATTTGTTTCATATTGTAAACAGTAATCTGCATCCAGGTAAGTATGCTGAGAAAGTATGTGGATCCCCATTATACATGGCTCCTGAAGTTCTTCAATTTCAAAGATATGATGAAAAGGTGAGATCTCTTTCAAAAAAATTTATGTTGTTTCAACTAGAATGCACTTAGTGTGTACTGAAATGAAAAGCTTACTTGCAGGTTGACATGTGGAGCATTGGTGCGATTCTTTTTGAGCTTCTTAATGGTTATCCACCTTTCTGTGGTCGGAATAATGTCCAGGTAGCATATTTGACTATATTAGGAGTTCTTGCAGTGCACTAGCCCGAATCTCTGTTAAAAATATTTGGTGCTTTGCAGTTGCTGCAGAACATCAAGTCATGTACACGTCTTCCATTCTCTCAGCTTATCTTTCCCGAGTTGCATCCAGACTGTGTTGAATTGTGTTTAAAATTGCTTTCTACTAATCCAGGTTTAGCATTTTCCTTATATCAACTTAATATATTTATTTGACCGAAATTATAACTTGTTCATATTAGAATCACCCTTCAGTGATTTCTCCATTTGTTGCAGTGGATCGTTTTTCGTTTAATGAATTTTATCAGCATAGATTCTTGAGAAGAAAAGGATTGGGAAACTAAAAGTAACTTTTGATATCTCAGCATAGGATTTATATGGTGGATTTCCGGTTTCTGCTTGCATTATTGATTTCACTCCCTGCAAGAGAATTTGTTCTAGGTGAGAAATAACTGCATATTGTATATGTACTTATGTGTAATATTTTGTACAGTAATATGTACTCTGATGTAATTTGTATTTATAATTTCTGTATAATTTGATGAGATCATCATCATCAAAACAGATAACTGATGTATCTGTTCTTCATAACACTTGGTTTTTGCTTCATGGATAAATGTATCTGTTGGGAGATATGCTGAGATCTCTGAAGCAGTAATCTTGTAATGAATTACGCAACAGCATAAGGAAATATCCATTGTATATATATACCAGAGTGCTATTTACATATAACTTTTCTATTAAGATTTAAACCTCTCAGACATAAAACTCATATCCTACATATAGCTGACAAAAAGCATTTCAGCAGTATAGCATAAAACCATTTTGCTGTACATATTTACAACAGCATTACTCATTCGAATCTCTGCTTGAAGGTTCTGCCGGAGATGGATAATTGGCTGATGTGTGGGATCTAGCACCTTGACTTACCAACAAGTTTTTCATCTCTTTGTAACTCCGGAGTTCTTCTAATGCATCAGCTGTTGTCTTAGATGATAAAACACTCTGAGAAGGAGCATTTTCACCTGAAGACATCCGGCTGGGCTCTAGGGTGTTCTTGCTCCAGCTCTCTGGTCTGGAGACTTCAGACAGATTTGTTGTGCTGGATAAGTCTTGACGGAGTGGTGGGGCTTTTTTCAACATGCATACAAGTGCACCAACAGCAGCATCTTGAGATTTCCTGATAGGAAAAAATCCTCCGGGATCGTGTGGATCAGACACAAGTCCTTTTTGATCAAACGATTCGGGTCTGGAAGATGCCCAGAAGATGGTTAAACAATTCGGGTCTAAGTGAAAATTTAATGGAGAACAATAATAGAAATATTTATTTTACCAGGATTTGATTAGGTTTCAAAAAAAAAAAAATCTCTTTAGCTTTTAATTTAGTTTATCTTTATCCTCACGTTTAGCTTATCTTAATCTTAATCGTTTTTGGCAACCATAAGGAGGCCTATCCTCCTAATTTTCTCCCCTTTCTATATAGTTTCTTCTAATTTTCTATCTTCCACACCCTAATTCTCTATCTATTCCCCTTTTTATTATGTTGGTCCTACATCATCTTAGTATCAAAGACTAACATTGATCACTATACACTACAACTATAACACACAAAACACCCACTTAACTACACAATTTAACTATAACACATCCACTTCAGCCTCCCACATACACAACCCAACAAGCTTGACACATACACGAACCACCAATTTTCAGCCTCCAACGTATTCTAACCACAGAATATCTTAAAACATCCATACACATTCTGCCAAACCAATGCCTCATGTGTGATTCATCTTATTTCTCCCTACACAGACAAACAACAGAGCCTTATGCATTAATACATTACTGCAGAGGAGAATAATATTGGTACTTTACCGGTTTGACTCATCATAAGTTGAGTCTTTCTAAGCGGAGGAGAATAATGGAGAACAAGATTAGGATTATTAAAATATTTAGTTTAGTAAGGAACCGATTATTTTTAAAATAAATAGATATCATTTTTCTAATGATATAAGATATTGAGAGCTTTTAGATTAGTTTATCTTTATCTTACTTGTCTTTTGTCACCATCCATTGTCATTTGAAAGCAGACTAAGATTTGATTAAATAAAGTGATATTGAATTCTCCTCTTAATTTCCTCCCCTTTCTTCTAATTTTCTATCTTCCAAACCCTAATTCTCTATCTATTCCATTTTTTCTAGTGTTGGTCCTTCATCAAAATTACAGTAAAAAATAGAGGGGAGAAAATAAAGAGGAGATCAAAAATAAAATCAATTCAGTAATTCATCATAGTCTCCTTAATAACAAGACACATGCCTCAATTTATTGGCCAAAAAACAAACCAAAGGAGGTATAATCTACCTTCCAAAACAAAAAAGATCCCAAACAACTAACAAAGGAAAACAAAGATGCAAACCAAAGATAATTAAATCAAAAATAAACTCAAAGATCCTAATCATATTAAAGCAATAAAATCCTGTTCTAATAAGGGAATAAAATATATTATTCTCATTGTCCATTGTTTTGTTTTATCATACTCAACTATGATAATGTGCGTGTTGGCTTGTAACTTGTAGAAGAACCATAAATAGCCCAAACATTTATGAAGATTGCATGTTAAGAATTACATTACAAAATATGCAGGCAGGCACCAAAATTTTACAGATTTTTTTCCAACAAGCACAACAAAACTATTGAATACAGCCTTGAAAGGAACATAAAAACAAAATAATCAAAATTCCAGTCCAACATAGTAAAACAGCAATTAGGTAGTTCCTACTAGGCTACTACCAGACCTTAAACAAGAGCATTATTGAGACTTTATGAGACATTATTTAGTCCAAAACTACAACTTTTCCATATCGTATAAATGAGAAACATTTACATAAAATACTACCACTTCTAATAATCCTACAAAATGATGTGAAGGCCTACAAAATGGTCTGAAAATAATATATTCACTACATCAATACTAACACAGTAACACTTGTCTTCAGCCTTATTAAATTATATTTTGACTGTTTTACAAGAAAAACAGGTAATTATTTCAAAACCTAATAACTTTACTTCCTTATCGTTGGAAACTTCCTTTGTTATCAAAACTCCATCAGTCCATCCAACAGTCTTTGATCAATCATTAATACACTAACAAGTGGAAACACAAACTAAAGATTTATCTCTTTTGTTCATTTATTGTGCATTAACTAAACAAGAGACGCCAAAAAATTTCAGAGCAATTGAAAGATTGATGAGGCCCATTCATTATCCTGGTGCAGTTCCACCAAAACAGGATCATGAGAAGGGCTCTTGAGTATGGTCCTACACTAGAACTTTTACAGTGAGAGCTCCAAAGATTTGAATATAAGTAATTGCAAAATTTGCATAATCAATTTAAGCTTCATTATTGTTGAACTAGACTATGGCCTCTTCATTGAATTTACTTATGTAATCAGCCAAAACTTACATTACCAAACCAGTCTTGTTGTGCCAAAAAATCAGTAAGACAGGCTCACTCCAAACTAAATCTACTTTTCTTGATCAAAACCAAGTAACACTAATACACTATTGAAGAGGACAAACAGTTTTAATTTCTATAATATATCAACATCTTCATGTCACCAGTTGCAGATTCCTTCAAATTATAAAAATAGAACAAAATTAACTTCTAAATCCTATATGATACAGTTAATAATCAAGAGACGTCCATTTCACAAAAGGAAGAAACAAAAAAAAAGTAGAAGAAGAAATGGATTGAAATAGGTGAGAAGCATGTAAAACTTAATATTCATACAGATATCAATATGAAGGTTTAGCAAGTAAGACCATACATAAAATCAGACCGTACAAACCAAAGTACATTCAAATTTCAGTTTTCTTTTTATGTAATAGTTACTACTAACTACACTAGATGACCATGGAAAAGGGGACTCTAGCATGAAGTCTCTTTTACTCTATAATTTCAAGTATTATGTTTTCACTATTTGATAAATTTTAGAAAAAAACAAAGGGAAGCATGAATTAGTGGAACATAGCTAGTGAATAGAAACTCAACAACATAAATAATCTCATGGAAATACAAAATAAGTATGCTCAAAGTAGAATGAATTCAATGAATTTTGATACCTGCTATTTGGGACAATATCCTCAACATCAAATGGGCAAGGAAACTCATCATCAAAATCATCCTGGAAAGACCTACTGGAGCTTCTAGAAAATGAAATTTGCGGTGAGCTGTTGGCTGATAACTTCACCCCAGAATATCTTCTCGAGTCATCTTTCCCAAGAGAGAGCAACTACAACGTGGGAAAAAAAAAAAAAAAAAAGTGAGTGAAACAAACACATCAAAAACATAAAGAACACTTAGATGAACATCTATAATACCTTCTCAATTGTTGTACCATTTTGAATTGGACCCATACTTTTTTCAATCTTAGAAGTACCAGATCTCACAATTTTAATTGGAGAAGATGGAAACAGATTTTGTTTGCTTGACGAAAGCTTAGCATCAGGTGTGCTGAACGGAGCACTTTCAGATCTTAAAAGACCCTTTGATAGATGACCCCCAGGAATGTATATTGGTGGTGAAGGGGACGCGGAGGGGGTGAAGTTTGGGGAGGGACAATACTCATCAAAACTTGTATCTTTCTTATGGACAAGAGAAGTTTCAGGAGGATGAGGAGGTAAGCTCATAGGTGGATAACAACGGGACCTTGGGTTAGATATTGAAACATGCGGTTCAGAATAGGTAGGTGAAGGTGAGAAAGAAACTGAAGGTGGGGAGGCCTTATAATGGTCATAACTCCAACTATGCCGCCTTGAAAATGGCAAAGACGATGGAGAGCCATGTGAAATGGGAAGAGAGGGAAGCCTCTTTAGTGGATCTGCCATTGGGCTTCCAACATAATCAGGTATAACTTGGGGAGATATAGGGGTCGATGGCTCAGAGTTTACATCCGATAGTGATGAACGATACAAGACGGAAATGCAAAGCCTGCCACAAGAAGTATCGACAGGGGTGAAGCCAAATCGCTGGAATTCTGCCTCTTCTTTACGAGTGAACGGCTCAACGAATGAAGACACTCTATGAGCTAGACTAAAAGTGCAAATCTGGCCAGATGAATTGAGGTCACGGAAAATCTTATATGCAGGTAAAATCCTAACCGTTGCATACAATGACCTCAAAAGTAATATAGACTTTTTATACACATTACTCAAAGTATTATTGCTTGACCTCCTACTCCCTGAACTACAGTCTCTGACCTTTCTACTCTCATATTTCACAACCCATCTCTCCACAATCTTTTCACTCTTACCCTCACAACCAATTTCCTCCTGATCAGAACCCCAACAAAATGGATACCTCTCTTTTGATGACAAATTCCTAACAAGTTCCCTTTTCGGGGAAAAATTCACGGTATCCCAATTAACTGGCCTCTGAACCAAAATTACATCAATAACCATCGGTTCCAAATTGCTCTGTCGCCAAAGATCAAGATTCTCTAAAGCTGCTGGGCATTCCCTTAGTGCTAAATTAAACCATTTATCTCTAGGCCTCACACTCGATGAGGACGAGGACGACGAAGATGGAGATGATAAAATTTGTTCGCCACTAAAATTACGTGAAGACACGTAAGGAGACCTAGATTCAAGTATAATATGGAGGCTTTTAGTATGGAATTCAGTGATAATTTGTTCCATTTTCGCTGCTTCCGAATGAACATTACTATGAGATGATGCCATATTTTGAAAATTTTAAATGTATGTGGCACAAAACCTTTAAGGGAAAGTGAGATAGATTAGAACCTTATAGCTCCGCCGGAAAGCATTTCACTGCAAGTAAAATAAGAGATTAGGCAACTCAAATCCTTCAAATGAAAAAGAACCTAAAATATTAACAAACTCCATTGTGTATATATAAGAGTATTAAACATCTGTACAAGAGCAAAAGATGAAAAACCCATGAACTAAGACTTGGAATTTGCAGCGATAAACACAGATACAAATGTAAATTGATCAAAACAAGTTAAAGATAGAAGAAGACCAGGTATAGACTCACTGTTTACCTGCTCTTTTTTTCCTACAAGAAACGCGTTTTATGATTTTATCTATATGGGTCCTTGATTTCTTCGAATCAATTTTTGTGGGTACTGTTTCTACTTTTTTTTTTTTTTTTCCATTAATATTTACATCAAAAATGAAGAACCCTAAAAAAGCAAAGTTATAAAGTTGCATAAATAAAAATATAGAGAGAAAGTGAGGTATCAGACAATTAGCAGACTTACCCATCTGCGAAGAGAGAAGGGAAAAGCAGAGACAAGTTCATGGAGTGTTTATTTAGCTGGAGTTAGTTGCTGTCTTGAAGAGAAATACGATGATTGAATACACGGGGTTTTCGGATTTTGATTGTTTTATTTGGTTTTATGTTTATCTATCTCTCCTTGTTATCAAAAAAAAAAAAAAAATGTTTATCTATCTCTCGTTGTACACAAACACGAAACGAAGAAGAGGAGAGGCATCAGAGAAGCAGTAGTACAGAGACTAGGTCCCCTTTTTGTGAGGTTTGATTAACTACTGCGATTTCTCATACGTGTTTGCTTGATCTTGCCACCTCATCATGGGCCCATCCAATTGGTGGATCCATCATCCATGCTGTTGCTATCCTCTATTTGAAATTTAATCTAAAGGGCGAATTGCACGAACATCCCTGAGGTTTAGGAAACTTACAATGATTTGGTACTTTTGGCTAGGGGACGATCCATGGTTAATTGAACCGAAAATACGTGTTTGAGTCGAGTCATCCGGTTGAGTTGAAGTGAGTCATGGATGGTTTTACCTTACCAAAAAACCCAATTGATCTGACTAAATAGAGTACATATTGAATATATATATATATTACTAGTGGGGAAGCACGTGCAATGCACGTGTCAAATTTATAATATTAAACTTTAAATATAATATACATAACAACTTCCATAAATATATATATATATACATAACAACTACATCTTATAATTTACAATTATTACAAATTATCAGCGGTAGATGATTCACAATCATCATTAGATATTCGGTTTAAAACAGTTTTGTATTTCTTAATTTCAGCTTTTAAAGCTTTATTTTCTTTAGCTGTCTCATTGTATCCTGCATTCATTCTGTTGTAACACCATTTATAGTATTGATAGTTTGAGAAGTTGACATCACAAACTTCAAATTTGTAATGCCTTTGCAGATAATCAACTGTATCTTTAGCTGCATCTTGTTCAGACTCATTTTTGTTGTTTGAAAGTTTACCCCAAAACACTTCGGTCTTCAGTTCAGAGTCAATATTAAGATCGATCTCAACGTATGCTTTAAACAGTTCTGGACCATTAACTTCGTATCCATAGCTATATCTATCGATATTTAGTTTTTCGACAACATTTTGAAGTAGGCTTTTATAACATATATCGATACACAAATGTTCCATATTGGTAAATCTGCACATGCATAGAGAAAATATAATCATATTACAATTTATTTAATTAATTAAAAACTTAACAAATAACACCAAAAAGTATCAAACTGAACTGGCAAATTATTAAGATAATAACTTGATTTCATGGAAGCATATTTAAGATTGATTACACATTTAAGCTAATAAAGTAAATTAAATCATTGATCCTCAATCAGAGATTCATAGCCTCAAACTTAACCTTAATTAATCAACAAAACCATCAATGGAGTGTAATGCACACTCCTCAATTATTAGGTACATAAATACGGAGCCCTAAGTATATAAAAAAAAAGTCTAATAATTAATCAGTAATCATTATCTAAAAGTGTAAGCTATAAAATTGTAGCTCAAACTTAGTACCCACTTAAAATCATTTTGAAGTGGTCCAATCCTTTCTAAAATAAAAAATAGGTGATTATGGCCGATCTATTTGTTGAGTCTTAAATAGGTACCTTAAAAGAGTTCTCTTTGGCTTTGCTATATGGATTGGGTTGGTCTAAAAAAAAAAAAACTATTATACATTTATACTATTCATAAATTCGAGGTTTTTTAAGGTCGGGAGGATTCAAACCTGCAACCTCGTACCGCAAATGTGACCATGTGAGAAATTTAAAGCTTTTGATATTTTTTTTTAAAAAAAAAAGAGATCATTCTATGTAATTTGGGTGTGTTTAAATTTGTATTGATGCTGTCTTTTTATACTTTCAATTCAAAGAAGTGATGAAAATATTTGTCATTTTATAATACAAATATATCTTGTTTAAAGAAAAAATAGTATTTAAATCTTTGAATGCCCAACATGAGTTATTTGGAGCCCAAGTCAATAACCCATATTAAAGCCCAAAAGCAGAAGCCCAATTGATCTAAAGGTCTGACTAACTAATACGGTTTCGTTTGGTGTTCTGATAATGAGATGATAGAGGCACATGAGAGAATCCAATGTGGCAAGCTATGATTGGCAACTCCAGATTTCTCATGTCACTCATCAGATAAGGCTATATAAATGAGCAAGAGAGAGAAACGAAATCACATTTTTCATTTTCTTCTTCTCTCTCGTTCTTTCAAAGTTTCTTTCATATTCTTCTTCTCTCTCTATTACATAAACCTTGCCTCTCTATCAAGGTCTCTTCCCCATTTCTCTCCAACTTCAGATTTTTTTTTTCTTATCATAGTTTAGATTTCCTATCTTCATAGATTATAGTTTATATTTCTATCTTCTTCGGATTTTTGATTTGATGATATATATATATTTTTTGTTTATTTATGGATTTCAAGAATAAATTTTCAATTATTTTTCTCTTTCACCATTCATTATTTTATCTTGTTTTTCATGTTCCAAGTCTATGTATTCTTTTGTTCTGTTTACATCCATGTATCCACATCTGTTAACTTTTTTTTTTTTTTTTTTTTTCATATTTATATTGTAGTTTTCTTCTCCATTTCAAAATGAGAATTTTGATTTCAAGATTTTTTTTAATTATATAAACATTTCGATTTTTTTTTTCTTTTGTTTTTCTTCTGTAGATCTCATTTTTTATGGTGTATCCTTTGGCTTTAGATTTTAAGATTTTATTTTGTTTTGGTCTTCAATCTAATAATGATCTATTGTTCATAATTTCAAATTTCTATTTTATTTTTCTTTTCAAGTTTTGATTTTGTTTTCAACATTTTTTTTTCCTTTTAATTTTTTCTTATCAACCGTATTGACTTTCTATCTCAGTAGGAAATTTTAATCATAATTTAATTTGGGTTACAAATATTGAATTTGAAGTTTGAGCTTTAGGCTTTTTATATTCTCTTGCTATGGTCTATATTTGTTTCTCAGAATCTCTCTCATCATCCTATTGTGTTCGATTGGTGATGTTTGATGTGGGTTGATGTAGTTTTTGGTGAATTCAAAAGGGTTGCTTTTGGTTTTGGTGAAATGAAAATGAGTTTTGGTGGTTCTTTTTATAGGTTTTGAAGGAGTGAGCTGGGTTGCATCTGGTTTTCATGAAATGAAATGTTTTCTGTGCTTTGTATGTTATTTGTGTTTTAAGTTTGAAATTAAGGTGATTTTCTGTATATTGGTTTGAATAAATACATTTAAAATTCATCAAACCCAGTAAAAAAAAAATCAATTATGGTCCTTAGGATCTCTCTCATCATCAATTCAAAATTCAACAAAACCAGTAAAAAAATCAATCATATTCAACCATCATCAACATAATTACAACCTTTATACAGCAATATAAATAACCTTTAAAGCAGTAAAATCAGAAAACCACAAACCTATATGTGATGCCTTTAGATCCAACAGTAAGACGTAGCTACTTTCTCTCCTTCGTTTTTTCTGTTTTTTTTTTACTGACTTACTCTTAACCCATCTCAATCCCTTATCTTTTCATTTATTCTGATTTTTCCACCGCTTCCCCACCTAGCATAGCCTAGCATAGGTTTGCCACCTTCAATCACGATTAATATAAGAGAGACACGTTAATTCAAAAAAAAATATATATAAGAGAGACAAGTTGAAAGGGCAAAAGAAGATAAGGATGAAAGGGGTTCACGTTTTTTCCAGAGTCATTCAGGTGAAAAAAAAGAAAGGGATAAAATGGGAAATATAAGGCAGTCACAGAGACACGTAAAAAGGAAGGGATAAAAAAGGAAATATAAGACAGTTAAAAAAAAAGGGTAAAAGATATAGGGGTAAATTGGACAATTGAAGGCAGTAAAACAAAAAAAGGATACAGAGGGAAATACGGCAAAAGGTCACACCATGGATTGCCCTTTTGGAAAAATAAGGCTCTTTTATATATATAGGATAAAACTAAATATAAATAAATATAAGGTTTATTTTAAGTAATTATACATATTTATATATTATTCTATTAAATATGAGATTTATATTGAATTATTGATTTAAGTTAATGAATATTGTTTATATATACGTATATGTATATGTATACATTAAGTATTAACTAAAATATAAATATAATAATAAATCAACCCTACGATCTAACACTTGAAATCTCTCGCACTCACTTTGCCGCTCAAGTACCGATTTGGACTATGCTATAAACATTCAACCGTTATTGTTATTATTCCTATGGACTATATTTTGAATTATGATGAAATGTACTAATATATTATGAATTATTTGGACTTTTATTTATATTATGAAGTTAAATACCTTTTTTTTTTAATTTTTAATTTTTTGTAGTTGTTGAATTATGGTCCAAAAGACCCATACAGTTAAAAACATGGGTAAAAATTTTATTAGATCCAAAACTATATTAAATCAAAGTAACTCATACCGGAAAAAGCAGGTTCAAGTCACAATGTTCAGACGAGTCAATTTGATTCAAAAAAATGAAAACTGAGTATAAGTGAGTCATGGACGGTTTCGGTCGTAGACCAAACCGAACCGACTCGTGCCCACCCCTAGTTTTAGCCATATACGCACTAACTTCATTGACCTTTCAAAAATGTTGCATAGGTATCCCTTGTCGTTAGATCTCTTCCGTTAACTTCTAATGAACAAGGGTAAAAAATGTTTAAATGTCCAAAATACCCTTAAAAGTGACATGAGATGGTATGAGTGAATTGACAAGTCACATGGGTTATTTATGCATTGATTATATAAGATTTTAAGACAATTATTCCCTTTAAAACATTTTATAAAGCCATTTGGTTGTTGATCCAAGATGACCGTTGAGTAGCAACGGTTATGAAAGCTTAGCCTATTTAAAAGGCATTGTGGCATTACATTTCACAGTCAATTATTATTATTATTATTATTTTATTTTTTTGGAAAGAACACTCAACTCTTCTTGTTCTTCACTTTTTGTCCATTATTTTACAATCACTTAGGGATCGTTTGTTTCTTTGTCTAAAGACTGAATAGAGATTGAAATCTAAACCTGAATGACGTTTTTTTTTTTCTCACATCCGAATGTATTGTCAACATATTTGTTTTTTAAGAATAAAATTGTCTGAAAATAAGTAATTTTACATTTATACTCATGTTAATTAAAAGAAGTAATTTAAAATACATGTTCTTCTGTAAACAAAGTTCAATTTAACAAAACAAAAAATTCATTAAAGAATATAATTTTGCATATTCTACAAACAAAGTTCAAGATCATTAGGTTTGGAAGGTTTGAAGCCAACTGAACATGCTTTTTGTGTCGTTATCAAATTGCGAATTCAAAAGATATTTATAAAGATGTTTCTACGCAATGTGCTCCAAAGTTTTGAAAACAAGTAAAGCAGTAAGCGAGGGTATCGTCCACAGGGAGGTGTCATCCGTCGATCGTTTCATGTTTTAGTGATTATTGAAAGCAATGTAAATAGGAACATGGCAAGGTGAGAGTGGTGTGTGTGAGTGTAAGCACGTTTGTGTGTGTGTGAGAGAATGAGATAAGAAAACAAAAATTAGAAATGTAACTGGGTGTTTGCCTTTCTAAGTTAATATACTCCTAAAGGCAAACACCCTAAGTTACGAAAATAAAGATGGCATGGAGAGAGAAATAAATGGACACACAAAGTACTCATGACCACCATGGCATTCGTGCCACTCATAAAAATCAACCACATAAAACACTACAAGATGGGGTTCAACCTAGCATTTGATGCGACCTTTAGCTATAGAAGTAGGGAGAGTCGCCTAGTCCTCGATTGCTACTCACCAAAGGTGTATCATGTCAGCAACGATCATAAAAGGACCGCATGAAGCATAAAAGCTAACCCTCGATCACTACTCACCGAGGGTGTATCGTGCGAGCAACGACCAAGGGTAGCTTATGGCGAATATTAAAGGATCGACCATCGATCACTACTCACCTGTCACATGTAAGCAATAACCATATGATGGAAGCATTAAGTGTAAATTCGGACCCTCGATCACTATTAACCAAGGGTGTATCTCACGAGCAACCCAAGGGTCGTATAAAGCATGAAGGTCTAAAGAACCGAAATCCATAATGGCATGGTATGGACTCATCATGAATTTCACCCAAACAATTAAGAGCATAATCAAGGTCAAGAGTTGATATACCTACTTAACCCTAATTCTCGAACACTCAAATCAATCCAAAACATGCATTTCGAAATATCCATCAACATACACATAATCAAAGGATGTTTGATTAATCTACTCCAAATTACATTAATTTACTTCCAATCCTAATCATGAACACATATCAATTTCTACCCTACATACCATGAATGTAAAGACAAGAGATATCCCTAAACATGGATCTAGAAGGGTTGTCAAGCCTTTCAACACAAGTCAAGAATCAATACAAAGCATTTGAATGAGACAATATTTGAAAATACAAGTTAATCAAATAAATAGAACTATTGTTAGGTTTACATATTTCCCTAATGGGGATACACATCAGAATAGTAAAAGAGAAAACCCAAGGTGTCAATCTTGGGTCTTCAAGCTCAGAGAAGAACCAAATTGTCATCTCGGATCTCCAAGCTCCATTGAAACTCCTTCTCCTCATAGACAAAAGAGGATGGCTCTTTCCTCATGAATCTCCTCTAAAGATGGGTGGTTGTATGTGGAAGGTGGTGATGGTGAGACATCCATGGAGGAAAATCTCCATGGATGCCTTTGAAGGTTTCTCTCTCTCTTTTGTTGTGTGAAGAAGATGAAGTGTAGTTTAGAGGGTTTCTAGGTTATTTGGGTGAAGAGTTCTTTGTTCTTGTGAAGAAAGTGGTGTATTTATAATCTTGGGAGCTTATGGCTCGAATTAAGCATGAAAGGGCAAAAATACCCCTAAAAAATGGCATAAAAACCCATCATTGGCAGTGCTAGAAAGTGCAGAGTGTGGGTGGAGTGCGGGTGAGTATGGGTGCGCTGAACAACACTTTATCAACAGTGCGGGTGTAGTACAGGTGAGTGGGGGTGATCTGAACAGCACTTTATCAACAGTACGAGTGGAGTGCGGGTGAGCTGAACATCACTTTATCTTTTCTTCAGCTTTCTTTTCCTCTTTTTGCACCATTTGACCCTTTCTTCGGTTGAAAGTTCCGAACAATGTTTCCAACACCAAAAACGTATGAATGTTTGAAATTACAAACAAAGAGCCCATAAGTGACGTTAAAACACAAGAAAACTAGACAAAGGATAAGGAAATGAGGGCTGAAATATGCAACAATTTTTGAACGATCAAATACCCCCAAACCAAACCTTTGCTCATCCTTGAGCAAAACACAAAATAAAACAAATAAGACACAACAATAAAAAGACTCAATCTAATATTTTCCTAGATACTAACAAACAAATCAAAAGTTGCATTTCTAACTAGTGGTGAGATACAATGGAGTGTGATAGAGAAAAGTAGACTCATGCAAAATGTTCTAAGGCAACTCAAAGGCACTCAAGGGAACTCGTACAATCACGAATCCCACACCTAAAAGTGCTCTCATAACATAAACTACTCGCTCTCACACCTTGAGCATAATTCACTTCAACTCTAAAGCTCACGTGGAGTCTATTTTTTCTTCCTGCTCAGAGTCCTAAGTTCACACATGCAAGGTATGCAAAGATAGAGTTTATGCATATGAGTCTAATGCATTTCATACAATATAAAATTGAAAGACCGCTAATATCTTATGAACTAGCCTAAGAAAGGAATCAAATGCCATGGACATGGAAGATCATGCTTCAACATTCATTCCTAATCTAGACTCATCATGGATCAAAAAGGTCTTCCCTTTTGGTTGTAATGTGGCCATGGGGTGATATGAGGTGATATAAAGAATAGGAATTGGAGTTCAAAATCACCAATCATGCTTAGACATACTTACATTACACACCCACACTTTTAGCTCTACTTGCATTCAATACTTGAACTCTAGCATCTAGGCTCAAACATTTAATTACATTGTGCTTTCACATATTGTACTCTACATTGTGTGAGTACTTTACATTAAGAGCATTCAAGGCTCTTTTGTGTTTTTCTTTTTGTTAACCGGAAAAATGGGTAATTAAATCAAGGAAGAGCTTTTCCACCAAACGAGCCCCATCACTCCCCGATACTCGATGCCAAGGCACCCTCGATCCTTCTAGAGGACCTGAGATATGAAGAAGGACACGGTCCATCAAAGACCTAACCTCCTAAAAAGCGCCTAATGTGACGAAAGACACTGTCCATCAAGGACCCGCCTCCCTAGAAGCTCCTAGTAAGAAGAAGGACTCGATAGCTAGGCATACCCGGTCCATTTAGAGCGCCTGAGAAGTAAAGAAAGGCACTGTCCATCAAGGACCCGCCTCCCTAGAAACGCCTAGCATGAAGAAGGACCCGGTAGCTAGGTATACCTGGTCGTATTACAGCACTTGAGAAGTAAAAAGGCACGGTCCGTTGGGAACCTAGCCTTTATGAAGTGTCAAGTATAGAGGTTGGATATCGGTCTACCCTAGGCCCGATCCTTCTAACAGATATACAGTATCGAACAGGACAAGACCTAAGAAATATCATAGGAACCCCACCCGAGTACCTAAGCAAGAACAAACCAGCCACACTTATAGAGCTAGCACGAATCACCCCATCCTCTGCAAGAGGACTGGTAAAGACTTCAGAGAACATTCTAGAGCCACCTAGAAAGCCATAGCAAGTGGCAAACCTATCTAAGGGCTAATGTTAGCCCTCACGCCAGACCATATGGGAAGGAAAAAAGAGCTAGGGGAACCAGTAGAACCTCAGCACCAATTCATTAATGCAAGGCAGCAAACATGGAAGAGGGAAAATAAGCAACAAACGACTATGATCATATAGGGCCGCACTATATCAATGGTTCACTCCCTCTCCACCTAAGCCCTAATTGAAGTCAACTATCTCATGCATGAAGAAGGATGATGTGTTTTTATAGGAACTTAGGGTTATAGATTGCTCAGTTGAAGGGTTTTAAAATTTTTTAATGCAATCATAAACTAACCCATTTGTACAGTAATAATCAAGTACAAGATGAAAACAATTCATACTAGCGTTGTAGGCTCCTTCTTCTTTTCGATCCGTTTCCTGATTTGAGCCACAAGATCTTCCTAACTATGACCTGGAATTGGTAACGGCATGTGGGCGCGTCACGGTACTCAAGAACAAGGAGGTTGAAGAAGAACACACAAAAAACAACTCTTGTTGTTTGTATACTGAATGCGACCAACCTCAAATAAAATAATAGAACAGCTTTTTTTTTTTTTCTTGGCAGCCGCACCACTTGTTTTTTTTTTCTTTTTTTTTTCTTCTTGTGTGTATTGGTGTGTTTTTTTTTTTTTTTAAAAAAAAAAACCATATATATCACATATACATATTTTAAAATAAATTAATCAATTAAATCATTTTAAGATATCTGATATCTTTAAAGATATTAATCAATTTATTTGATTTGATTTGATTTTGAATTCAAACTCTTTTAAATTCAAATTTAAATATTTAATTTAATGAAAATAAAATAATCAAATTATCTTTTCTTCATTCAAAATTAAATATCAATCAACACCCTTCATCAAATGATTAATTACACAATTAAATAATCTAATTATTTAATTAACATAATCATTAATATTCATTAATTAAATATCACATTATTCAATTAATTCCCGAATAGACACGTATCACTTTCGTAACACAATTAATTGGACTATCCAATTAATTAACTGTGACCCTTGTTACCTAAATCGACTAGGCTAGCAAGGGGACCTAATGGACCCACAGTATTTTGAGCTCCAATAATCCTTAGAAATAATTAATTAAACTCTTTAATTAATATTTCATGATTATTAACTTCGGTGTTATTCCACTAAAAACCTGAAGCTGCACTCTCTCAACTGTAGACATTTTTACACAAACCAATAACTCTTGGTGTCCATCGATATAGCTATTTCATATGGTATGATCCTCCATAAGTAGTTCATAACTAGAGCTGGGTTATAATGTTCGTTATACCCTTCTAATTACATCTTTTCATTAAGTACCATTGATTCTCTAATGAACAATAAATCTTACATTCCTTACAGAATTAGGAGAGCGCTCATATTGTTCAAGCCTCGAATCAACCCTTGAGGAAACTACTATCTACTTCTCATAAGAAGGAGTGGATTCCACTATTGTGTGTAGACCTTCCCAGTCATAAGCCAAACCACGATTCCAACATACGAAGTTATTGACCGGGAATGTAACTCCAATCTCACCCATGGTATATCAAAAACCACGATCTAACTTGAAGGAGTCGATAAGACACTCAGGATTAGGATCACCCAAATATAGCCATCATTTGTTGATATATATGAATCTCATCTTGTAACGGATCTTGGTGAGAGATTCATATAGATCATGGCCCAGTCCTATATGATCACATCATATAAGGTGCCTCCATTCTCATATCACCATATGAATAGTCTAGGTTAAGACCATCGTACATTACGGAACGGACCGCAGCTGTAGATTAATCACAAATAAAGTATCCAACTCTATTTGCTATCTACGAACTCTTTAGATTGCTCATCTCAAACTGAATACCTCTATATATAACACTCATATACTCAGTTAGAGATTACATCTGGCAATCTTGGATGTTAAGTATACATGATATAAATAAATGTATGAGACAATTTGAATGAATAAACTACTTCTTTTATTTATGTTCAATTCACATTTACGAATTACAAGCTTTAGGGCAAAAACCCCAACAGTTTTCCCATCAGAATACTCGTAGAAACCTAGCAAGCACAAAGAAGGAAATGGTAGAGATGGGTGTCTGACAGTGTGAAGCGTGACAGGCGCTGACTCTATCCCCTACCAGGCCAAATCTTGACAACGACACCCCACGGCTGCAAAGACCCACTCCGACCAATCAGATCACCCCAAAATGACACCTAATCGCCATATCAGCCTTACCGGAGCCCTTACATGGACTTAGGGCATAGGTGGAACGATCACGACCCTTGAAGGTGTGCATCAACCACGACCTTACTTTGATGCAATGGTTAGGATTAATTCAGTCAATTTCAGCTTAGGAGCCAGGGCTCCTACCTACCTAGACCAAGATCCTAGCATGGGACATGCCCTGGTGGAACCATCCTAGCCCTTTAACTTTTGTCACCTTAACATATAGCTTAGGGGGACTTTGGAGATCGGACCAAGAGTTCCTACCTAAATAGACATCTCTCACCTACCCCCTATTACACACCCTATAAATACCCCAACTCTCCAAGAGTAAAGGGGCTAGCCTCTAAAACAAAGACAAACGAAGTCTACTTGGCTACTACCTTGCCTAGTTAAAGTGCCTATGCTTTTATCCTACTTAGCTACTACCTCGCCTAGCTAAATATCCTATGTGTTTATCCTACTTGGCTACTACCCCGCCTAACCAAAGCTTCCATATGTTCACCTCATTCAGCTATCGCGTCACCTAGGTCAACCCCGATGTGATTTGCCATGACCTGCTACCATTCGTTCCCAACTCTTCCCTTGAATGTCTGTAATGTAAAAAGGTCAGGACTGATGTATCCCTCTATCAATTAATAAAAGAGTATTTTTGTGATTGTTGCGATATTTCCTGATCCTGGCCCCCGTTAAGTTTTACCTGCTCTTTAACCTCATATCTCCCATCAAGACCAACCCAATAGCTTCGAGTTGGTCCCTTGTAACCGGACCAAGGGCCTCCCTCGGTACCTAGTCCAGTTAAAGGGGAGCCACGCCCTATCCGGTCCTGGCCAACCGCGGTGCATTTGTATGCCGTGGTCAACTGTTGTCCCGAAAAGCTTTCGACGAATTTTTCAGGATAACAATTTGGCGCCGTCTGTGGGAACAACCACACCCGTGTGTTCTTCCTTACCAAAGCATCTTAGCTATGTCAACAGAAATGAGGTTGAGATCATCACAAAACCAAGCCGATCCATCCAGACCTCGCTCCCACTTGGCCACCCATGGGGCAGAATCATCAGAAAGCACTCCAACCCAAGGCCAGCAGCCCCGGGCGGAAGGCCAAATGCCTAACCACGTGAATCCGGTGAAAGTCCTCCCCTCACTTAGGCCACCCTAGCGGGGCGCTTTCGACCATCATGTCTCCAATATCTTGGAAGCACTATGATAGGAATTACTTAGTTCGCGCCCCAACGAAGCAAGACCCAGCAACAAGGCACCCGTTTTCAACAAATTGGGCCTTACCAAGGCTGTATTCGATAGGCTGGGTGCCGTGGGAACCTTACTAGGATCAAATGCACCGTAAACATCGGAGAGCCAAGTTAGAAGCGGGAGCCCTCAGAGCCCTACCTTCTCTAGCAGCCAAAAAGGTCATCCTGCCACAACTAGAGCAAAGAGGAGATCCAGCATCAGGAGCCGAACAGAGGCCACTCAGAATTGGGGCAGGAACCAGGATCCTCCCCAGTGGGGTTGAGCATCTAGGCATGAAGCATCTGCTACTTTTGGGACAATGGTTAGAGAAGGAGAAGTGGAGGCTCAGTCCCGCGATAGAGAGCCTAGAAATGTGGAAGAGCAGATGAGGAAGATGGCAAAGTGCCAAGTAGAGTTGGAGAAAGATAAAGTCAAGTATCAAGGCTTGAACAAAGACCCCCTTGGCAAGATGAATGCCCCACTTTCAAGGGAGGTCCGACATGGCAGCCTCTCCCTTAAGTTCAAGATGCCAGAAAAGGTGTACTCTGGCGTGGAAGACCCTTTAAGCCACTTGGAATCCTTCGTGCAGCAGATGGAAGTGTAGAACCTCACCAGAAAGGCCATGTGCCGAATGTTCCTTTGCACCCTCATTGATTTCGCCAAGACATGGTTCAGGAAACTCCTCTCGGGGAGTGTCAACTCATTCACCAAGCTGTCAAGAGACTTCATTGCTCAGTTTTAGGGAGTCAAACCACCCTATAAGGACTCGATCTTGCTATAGTACGTGGTCCAAGAGCGGGGAGAGAAGCTTAAGTCCTATGTTGAGCGTTTCCATAAGGAAGTGATCCAGATGAGGGTGTTCACAGAGAAAGAGACCCTCACTAATTTCGGAAAAAACCTGTGGGTATGAAAACTGTGGCGTTCCTTCAGCAAAGACAAACATGAGACGTATCAGGAGGCTTAGAGCTAGGCCTTAGAGCAGGTGCAGCTCGATGAGCAGTACCATATCAAAGTGGAGCATGACGAGTCGTGTTCCAACAAGCAGCACAAATGGCACAACCATCAAAGAAATGAGAATGAACCGGTTCCCAAACAAGAGACAGCCCCTCGAACCGGTCCACTTATCGCCTACCACCACCCCCCTAACAGGGTCCGTCCCTAGAGAAGGATATCCCCGCCTAGAAAGATTGGATGGACGCCATCCTCGGTCAGAGAGGTGGTGAGACTAAGCTAATCGGAGGAGGAGGAGTATACCAACTACACTCCCCTCAACACTCTTAGAGAGACAATCTACTTGGCAATCCAGGACAAGGGACTCCTGAAAAGGCCGGATCTTATGAAACTCCCGGCTGACAGAAGGAATAAGTAAAAGTACTACGACTTCCATGAAGACATAGGCCATAACACTTCAGAGTGCTTTAGTCTCCGTAACCAGATTGAGGGGCTAGTAAGGGGCAGCCTACTGATCAAATTTCTCCAGTAAGTAAGAGACATAATCAAGACGGGAAAGAAGGTCCAGAAAGAACTACAAAAACCGGAAGAGAGAAGGAAATACAAGGGAAGAAACCTGATGGAACAGATACAAATTGTCAACACTATCAGTGGGGGCCCCACCCTCGCTGGTACATCTAACAGTTCAAGGAAAAACCATGCCAGGAAAGTACCGTGGCACTATTTAGGGAGCCAAGTGTTGAAGATCAATAAAGAGACTTCGAGTCGCCACCGTTCCACTCAAATCATATTTACCAAAGATGATGCATACAACACGGTCCAGGCCTATGACGACTCAATGGTGGTTACCGTCTAGGTAGCCAACTGCCAGGTGGCCCGAGTTATGATTGACACCGGGAGTAGCGTGTGGACATAATCTTCAAAGATGCGTTAGACCGCTGCCAGCTAAAGCGACCATGCTATTTTAGCTGCACTACCCCATTATATGGATTCACCATAGATTCTTTAATGCTAGCAGGATCCATAATACTTCTGGTGGCCATCGGGGAAGCACCCCGGCAGGTAAACACCATGGTGGACTTCGTGGTGGTGGATATCCCGAGCGCCTACAACATGATCCTAGGGAGGCCTTTCCTCTCAAAGATTATATGAGTCCTATCAATCTATCATAATATCTTGAGATTCCTGGTCGGTGAGGAAGTGGGAACCCTGAGGGGTGATCAGCAAATGACGTGCAAATCCTACGCCGTCTCCTCGAACCCCACCGCCCTAGCCAAATAGTGTTCCTAAATCACTATAGAGAATGATCAAGGAGAACCGAGTATGACATGGACTCCCCACGGGATGAGCTTTTCGAGGGGAATGGAGTTTGATGATACAGAGCCAAAACACCTGGAAGGCATGGAGGAATAACCAGAAGCTGAAAAAGAAACGCTTGAAGAAGAAATGCCGGAGGAAGAGAGAGGAGGACTGGTTGAAGTACTGGAGGAAGTTGTAATAAGGGAAGGGAACCCCCCAAAAAATAATAAAGGTTGGGTCCACTTTGGCACTAGAGCACAAGGCCACATTACAGGAAATCCTACGGAACTACAATGACGAGTTCGCCTGGTCCTATGACGAGATGCCTAGGATCCCAGCCAGCCTAGCATCACATTGCCTCAACGTGGATCCAACCTTCAAACCCATTAAGCAGAAGAGAAGACATTTCAACTAGAGCCGTAACACAGCCGTACAAGGGGAAGTAGACAAGCTCCTCCGAGCGAAGTTCATCAGGGAAGTGCGATACCCTAAATGGATCGCGAACGTGGTCATGGTTCCCAAAACAATTAGGAAGTGGCAGATATATGTAGACTATACAGACCTCAACCATGCCTGCCCAAAAGATAGCTTCCCCCTTCTAAAGATTGACCAACTCGTGGATTCAACTGTAGGAAACAAGACCCTGAGCTTTATGGATACATTCTCCAGTTATAATCAGATCGTGATGCACCCATTTGACCAAGAGAAGACCTGATTTATCACAAGCCAGGGCTTATACTGCTACAACGTGATACCCTTTGGGTTGAAGAACGCTGGGGCTACCTATCAAAGGCTGGTTAACAAGTTATTCAAGGGACAGATTGGTCAGACCATGGAAGTCTACATGGATGATATGATAACCAAGTCACAGCATGTGGAACAGCACCCATGATACCTTAAAGAGACCTTCGAGGTACTTCGAAAGAACCAAATGTGGTTGAACCCAGATAAGTGTGCCTTCGGAGTTTCGACTGGGAAATTTTTGGGCTTCATGGTCAATGAAAGAGGGATCGATGCGAACCTAGAGAAAATTAAAGCCATCCTTAAACTCCAATCCCCTAATCCCTTGAAGTAGGTATAGGGATTAACGGGCCGCCTGGCTGCCCTCAATAGGTTCATATCACGGTCCACTGACAAGTGTCTCCCCTTCTTTCAAGTCATCAAGAAAGGAAGGGGGATGAGGGGGGATGATGAAAGCGAACACACCTAACAAGAATTACATCTAATCCCCTAACAAGGAGGATTTAGTACACATAGAATCAAAGCTACTAAGAAATACAATTAAAGGAAACATCACCTATTGGTAACTCTTGTGAAGTGGAAATGATCCTCTTTGACATCCAAGTAACAACTTCTTCTATGGAAAATTGAAGTAAACTAAACTAAGGTACTAAAGTGGGTGTTTGGTTGCCTAGAAAATTGCCAAGAAAACTAACTTGGCTTTTCTAAAAGAAAAATATCTAAAATATCACTATGTCTAACTTACATCTATTTTTTACATACATGTGTTGTGGTTGAGTGTCTCTATCTAAGAGAGCAAAAAGGGATCGAAAATACAATAAAGGGGAGGCCTTCCTAAGAAAAGTAAGGGTCATTTGGTCCATAACCAAGGCTAAAAATGGAAAGTGGATGGAAAAAGGGTTTGAAATGACTGGATTCGATCCACTTGCAGCTCGTTAGAGTCTCCTGCGAGCATGTTCAACGGCTTCTTTCCGGCAGAATGAACCCGTCGAACATCTTTCCTTGCCTAAGTGGATTCCTTCCTTGGAAATCTTCTCGCCGAAGGAATGGTATGAACCCGTTGATGTGTGTCCGCAGCTTTACTCGGCTGTTTTATTCCCGCGGCACAGACGAGATGAAGTTGCTGGATATGGCATTAAGGTGTCTCGTGGCTTCCGTCAGATGGTTCTTTCCCGTGGGGTAGGGGAGATGAACCCACTGGCCTCTGTATTCTTTCCCGCTGGTTTTCTTCGCTGATACTTTCTCACGGAGTTTGATGTCAGATACCGCGGGAATAGGGTATCCTTGGTTTTTCTGACTTCTTTGTCTTCTTTTTGTCATTTCAGACCCAAATGCCTTCGAAACGCCGTGATTACTTGAAAACACATATTTAAAACATTAAACACATAAAACACCCGAAAAATGATTACAAAAACCAAGTAAAGTGTAATAGGCTTATCTAGATCTGGAACAACTTCCAGATCACTCAAGAACTTACGGAGCCAAACAACCTCTTTAGCAGCTTCACAAGCGGCTACATATTCAGCTTCCATGGTGGAGTCACCAATGCAAGATTGCTTTATACTTCTCCACACAGTAGCTCCTCCACATAGGGTGAATACTGATCCAGACGTGTGATCGAACCAAAATTGGTACGATTTTTTACCCTCATTCCCGTCTCATTATGCTTGATTCTCGGGCACTTTCCCGTGTTTTAATGTTGTTAATTAAGTATTTTCAGGAAATTACAAAGTTCAGGGGCATAGGTGTAATTGTGGAGAATTAGAGGCAAAAGTGTAAAGAATGAAGAAGGATTGAAGATATCGTGATATTAGAAGAATGCAAGGGGCTAAATTACAATTTACAACACTAGACAGCCATGCCTCATCAGCTAATGAAACACACCGTTTCATTTAGTTGGGCAAATCAGGCGGCCCAAATCAGTAAGCCTAAACGGTGCGTTTCACCTAGCCCAAACGTGAGACCGAGTGAAGCCTCCTTGGCTATGTGCACCCCAGTCTTATTCTAAATGCACCCCATATTAGGCAAAGAAGTGACGTCTGTGTTGATCAAGCCAAAATTGGTATGATTTTGGCCCTCATTTCCGATTCTTTTTGCTTGATTCTCGGGCATTTCCCCGTGTTTAATGTTGTTAAATTGAGTGTTTCAGGTTTTATTAGGTTTCAGAAGCAACTGAGATGAAGGTGGAGGACTTGTGCGAAAATATCTCACAAATGGGAAGGAACAGGGCATTTTCGCCACTTGGACATAAAAGGTCGCTACATGAGCGCCATGGCGACAGAGGATTCTCCAAAGGCATCAGAAGGTCGCCACTTGGGCGCCACTTGAGCGCCATGGCGACAGAAAGTCCACAAATCAACCAGGTGAGGTGGCCATTTGGGGTCGCCATGGCGACCTAGTGCACTCAAGGCATGGTCACCACTTAGGGTCGCCATGGCGACCTTGATGATGCAAGTGGCGACCTCCTCACTTTTGCAGGGTCGCCACTTATGGTCGCCATGACGACCTAGAGGTGCAAGTGGCGACCTCTACACAAAACACTCATGGTCGCCACTTGCCAAATAGCGAGAAAGATGGTTTTCATGGCGACCTTCTCTTCTAACCGTTTTACGCACCAGGGTCGCCATAGCGACCTAGGCTCCACCTCAGCGAATCAAGCAGTTATCAGTACATGTCAAATAGTGCATATAAATAGATCGTCCCTCCATATTCAAAAGGATTGAAAAATCAGAGAAGAAAACACAGTGAACAAATCTGAGATCTAGCTCAAGCATCCATGGCACACCATACCTCATCCTCCATTTCTCTCATTGAACTCATCTAATCCATCCAACCCTCAACACAAAACCTTGATTACTTCACTACATCATTCCTCATCCCACCATTTCTCCACCAAAATCCTTAGTAACTTTCCACCAAAACACCCACATTCCAAGACATTTCCTCAACCTCCATTCCTTGCATCTAGGAGCATAGATGAGAAGAAGGATCAAGCTTAAAGAAGGTGACCCAAGGGTTATTTCCTTATCATTTACTTCTTTTCATTTATTGCAAATATGTGTAACTAAACCCCTAATCTAGGGGATAGATTTAAGGATCAATTGGTTGTGGGTTTAGCTTAGCTTGTAATGAATCTCTTATGTGTTCTATTCATTCAAATTAATTAGATTCCATTCATTATAATTGACTTGTATATCACTTGTTGACTGCTATCTTGAGTGGAGTAATTTGTTATATATTCATATGTGGATTGACAATCCTTGTGTGATTAAGAACCCATTGGATAGGATAGATTAGTGGTGGGTATACCAACCCCACTAATCTAAGCCTCTAAGTGTTTAACATAATGAGATTGGTACATTAATGAAGCTAGTTAGCTTACCCACATTCAATTGTTAATCGATCTATTCCCTAGCTATCTCATTAATTGATTTTATCACAATTCTTATCAAGGTGTTGAGTATTCTATTTTTCATAACATATTTTGTGTATTTTCATTTGAGTAGTTAGCATTTGTGGTTTTAGAAACCACACATCTATCAAACAAATATGATTTACTTTATTGCTCTAAGATTAGTCAATTTATCTAATTAACACTCCATTCCCTGTGGAACGAACTTGCTCACTATTTTGCTATCAAATCACATTTTAAAAAGGATTAAGTGGCTTAAAAGAGTTTTCAAGAATCAACCAAAATTCTACACTAATACTAGTTTTGTTGAGTACACAAACGACCTCATCATGTGTGCACCCCTGCCCATCTCTTTGTGCAGCCCGGTTTCCTTAAATACACAATACGGTGTGTTTTAGTATAGTTAGTAGGCCTGGCATGGCCCAACGCAAGGCCCAATATTTTATTCCATCAGATCAGGTGCAGGCCAAACGCACCCCAGCCCTTGCTGAATGCACCCCGCCTGTCAACTTCATCTTCAACCTCTCGCCAACAGCTATGGCCTCCAAACCCTAGCCCTTTTGCAGTCGCCATTTCCGATGATTCTCGAGCTATCACCGGTCTTTATCAGTGCCAAAATAACGGCAAGGACAGCGGGAGTCTAGAAGTAACTTTCCCGGTGCTCCAAAACGGTCGGATTCCAATCGCCAAATCACGCCGTCCTTTCCCCACGTCACCGGCATTGCCCCCATCTTCCAATCCCTAATCACGCCTATGTCACCATTTTGGTCGCCATTTGTCGTTCGATGTCGCCATGGCGATAGGGGATGATTTCCACACTTGATGAGGTCGCCATATTGTCGCTCCAAGGTCGCCACTGATGCCAAATCGTGAACTTCTCTGTGCTCTTCTCTGATTGGCTGATTTTAGGTGGAAAATTATGGAAAGGACCCTTGAGGGGCCAAAATGGCAATTTGACACGTATAGGGGTGTTTTGGTAATTTTATGATTCGTGACCTAATTCACAAATAGTATAAATTCATCCCTCTTTTCAATTTGAAGACCCATCCTATTCTTTCGTATCTATCTCCTTTTCAACCTAGGATCACCATCAATCATCTCCCAAACTCCTCCATTTCTATACTTGAACTAATCTTTTCCATTCAAAAACTCACACCAAATCTTGATTACTTCCCTAGATCATTCCTCCCCTACCATTCTCAACATCACAAAACCTTTGTCACTCACCATTAGCCATCCACCTATCTAGACACATCCTCTTCTTCCATTCTTTGCACTAGGAGCATTTAAGGAGAACAAGGATCAAGCACTAAAGAAGGAGGCCCAAGGGTGATTTCCTTATTGATGACTCGCTTTTTGTGTCGTTACCAAATTGCGAATTACCAAAAGAATGTTTATAAAATGAATCCTTACGCAATATATTTTAAGTTATGAAAATGAGTATTGTGGTAAGCTTGGAATTCGTTCCACAGGGAATTAGAGAAATATGTTGATTTAATTAGCTAATCTATAAACAATAAAATAAATCATAAATGATGAATGAGTGTATAGTTTGTCAAACCATCAAACATACATACAAAATTAACCTAACTAAAAATAATAAAATGGAATGCTCAACAAATCTAGATAAGAAATATGGAATAAACAATTAATAGGAATTCTAGGGAAATGATAGAGTAGCTAATGGACAATGAGCAATTCATACATGGCTTCTTTAATGCACTATCTACACAATCAAGGACCGATCTCATCCAAATGTGTTGTTTAGACCGTCACTACGAACCCTAAACAACTTCCCACCGCAATGCCTAACCGATTAAGGAAAGGGGGTCATGGCGGGATCGGTTAGTGACAATCAAATAGTCTAGGCAATCGAGGTTGATCACCCCTCCAAAAGCCTATCCTATTCACTATGTGCTCTAATCAATCAAGTGTGTCAATAACTCAATCAATTTTATCACAAATTAATCCTACAACATATTGTAATTAACAAGTGTGTCAATAACTCAATTAATCACATAAGTGCAAGATCTAATTAAAAAGTAAATAAAACTTAAATCATGCAAACATAAAATTGAAAGCTTTAATAAATACTCATGTCCAAAAAGTCTCTCAAATCATCCCCTAAAATAGGGGTTTTAATTACATATAATTACAAACAAGAAAATGAAGTAAAATGGAGAGAAATCACCCTTGGGTCTCTCTTGTAAGCTTGATCCTTCCTTGATGCTTCCTTGCTTGAATCTTGTGCAAAGAGTGGGTGTTGAGGATATGTCTAGATAGGTGGAGAAAATGGAAGGAGAGGAATGATTTAGGTGAAGTAATCTAGATGTTTAAGCTTAGGTAGAAGAGAAATGGAGAGATTAGGAATGGTAGAAAAGAGGTTTCTTGGTGAACAAGAGATGTCTAAAAGAGAAAAAATATGATGAATTTATAGGATTTTCAAAATAGGTCACGGGTGGAAAATTACCAAAACACCCATGACCATGTCAAATTACCATTTTGGCCCCTCTGGGGGGCCTTCTTGTAATTTTCCACCCAAATTTGGCCAATCAGATAAGCACATCAGATGGGTCGCGGTTTTGGCACAAATGGTGACCTTGGGGCTGCAAATGGCGACCTCATCAGGTGTGGGAATCAACTCCCTGTCGCCATGGCGACCTCGAACGACAAATGGCGACCAAAAGGGTGACGTGGCGAGACAAGAGTGGACGGTGAGGCGTGAGAGGGGCTGCCGGATTCTGACTGATTTGGACGTCGGGACTGGAACGACCGGGCTATTGCTGGGTTTGCCGTCTATTTTTCGTCAGAGATGGCCGACGGTAGGTCGGAGAAGGGGTTATTTCAGGTTGGCGGCTGTTAGGTTTGGAGGTGCTGATTCATGCCTGCTGGAGGTTGAAGATGACTGATTTGGGCCGGGTTGCACCCGGCCTGCTCTTTTGTCCACCTTGGGGTGCATTTAGACGTCATCTGTGGTGCGTTTAGAGGCCCACACCCTATAAACGCACCGTTTAACTTAAAGGGGAATGGGCTGCTGCTAATTGGGCCACTTGGGGTGTAAAGAAGAAGCAGCTGGGGTTTGTTTAGAAGACCCACTCTTGACTCAAAACGCACCGCATCATGATGCTGACGTGGCGCGCTTGCATGCTTCTCATGGCTAATTGCAGACAGACCCCTGTATTCTTCAATAATCTCAATAACATCAATTCTTCCTCCATATTTTACACTTTTACCCTTATTTCACCAAAATTACTCCAATGCCCCTGAACTTTATAAATTCCTGAAAACACTTAATTTACATCATTAAATCACAGGATAATGCCCGAGAATCAAGCAAAAGGAGAAGGAAATGAGGGCCAAAATCATACCAATTTTGGTTCGATCACTTATTGTTAACCACCAAAATTGGCGAGGGACCAAAGAAGAATTTTCCACCTCAACACAAGAAGCAGGTGCGAACACAATCCGGATACCTCGACAGAGTGGAGCCCGATTGGCCCAAGTATGAACCTCTTTCAGCGGGATCCACCCCGCCAGCGTCTTAACTCACAACAAGGACCAAGCCCGGTTATGACCGGGCACCCTAGGGACCCCGCATCGTCCCATCAACACTACTTCCTATGGACCCCGCAGCACCCCGACACGGAGTTCTACTGATCATCTCATTACAAGTCAGCTACATATCCCCCTACTACCATCAGTAGGATGCTTACTAGATGTAGGCAGCCCGTTAAAGCAGAAGAGCACCAGGAAGCCGGACCCTAACACCAAGAACTAAAAGCTCCACGAAAGATCCAGTAAAACGTCGCCGTACAAAGGAGGTACACTCCTTCCCGCCAGAGAGTCCTAATTTGAGCAGGACAGTACAGTAAGAATCCTACTAGGAAGGTAAGTGATTGATTCCTCCTAGGAAGGAAAGATTGGATTCAGCGCATTAAAGGTCCGAAGTTATTTCCTAAAAAAGGGAGGATCCTGCAAGCTGTCAAACCCTAGTCCGAGATTGTAGGAGTGCATGGCAAGCAAACATGACCTATATATATAACAACTTATTTACCGGAAGGGGGAGATCGAAAGGGAGAAACCCTACACTCTACTTATCGACAGGCACAGATTCATCACCACCAACATCCTGATTATCGACCTTTTTATGTAACGTAATGGTCTAGTAACTTCATAGTCGGTGTATTCATATAATAGGAAAGAGTGATCAATAAAGCGAGTTCCTATTTGATTTCACGTATTCTTTATCATGTATGCATTGGCAGGGACCTAGTTGGTATCGAACTACTTGATACCCCTCCGGCCAGGATCAATCTCGATCTTGGTCCCTTTAAAGTAGTTATTTGATTTATCGTCCTCTTAACGATTTTCGGATAACACTTTTGGCGCCGTCTGTGGGAACCTTTTCCCAATCATTGTCTAACAACAACCTATTTCCACCCAGAGATATTCAGAATGAGACTCCGATCCTCCCAGGGTCATCCCAAGCCATCAGGACTCCAGTCCATTGCCTCCACTGAAAGAGCCCAGAGGCGGGGAAAGGGCATCAGGAGCGAGAACCTTCCACCAGTGCCCCCACCGGCTGCAGGCCCTGACCCACAAAACCTCGCTGGGCAAGAAGTTAACCGAGACGTCCTAGAACAGCACGTCGCAGCCTACGTAGAAGCGATCCGGCTCCGGATGATAGCCTAGGGAATCCCATTTGAAGCCGCCGGAATCCAGGAAGATGTCAGACCAAGCATTCGGGCCCCAGTCTTTGACCGATTGGGCCCCCCTCTCCCAGTCCGATAGGTGAATCTCAGGTCCCGGTTAGTAAAGTCCGCGATTGAGGTTCCACCTAGGAAGACTCACTCCTCACCAAAACCGCGGACAAAGGAAAGGGAGCCCCGTCCCGACTCTGAGGAAAGTGCCAAATCTCGGAGGATTTCCAAGGAGAGGCATCAAAGGGTTAAGCGAAAGGAGGTAGTTATCGATTCAGAATCTTCGGACGATGAAGTTTCGGTAGCTCGATCCGGAACCAAGAAGTCTCAGCGCCTGGAGGACCAGATGACAAGGATGGCGAAGGAGTTGGAGCAGTTAAAGAAGGGAAAGCATCAGGGGATCCAAAAGAACCCCTTGGGAGAGATAAATGCACCATTCTCCAAGAGAGTTAGGGAGGCAGGGCTACCCCCCAAATTCAGGATGCCTTCAGAAAAGTACTCTGGAACAGAAGACCCCGTCAGCCACCTGGAAAGCTTCGTACACCAAATGGAGGTTCAGAGTGCAACCAGGATTGCCATGTGCAGGATGTTCCCTTCAACTCTGACAGACTGTGCCAAGACATGGTTCAGAAAATTACCACCAGGTAGTGTTGATTCTTTCTCCAAACTTACCAAAGCTTTCTGTGCGCAGTTTCAGGGAATCAAACCCCGTCCCAAGGATCCTATCCTACTGCAGTACGTAGTTCAAGAGCGAGGTGAAACTCTGAGATCTTATGTGGAGAAATTCCACAAAGAGGTCGTCCAGATGGGTGTGTTTAACGAGAAAGAAACTTTAGCCAATTTTCGGAGGAACTTGTGGGCTGGCAGGCTGTTCCGATCTTTTGCCAAGCATCCTCCTGAGACATACCAGGAAGCCTACAATCGGGCTCTGGAATAGGTGGACATCGAGGAACAACTCCGGATCAAGATTGAACATGATGAAGCCCGATTAGCACCACGCCATAAAAAGGAGGCTCCGAAACCTGCTCCAGCTAGGAAGTTTCAGAATCAACCTCCAAACCGGTCGACGAGCCTTCTATTCCTTCGTACCAAGAGAGGTACCCGGTCAGGAGATCACCTCCCAGAGAGCTCCCCTTGAAGGATATATCCAGAATAACGAGAGAGGAAGAAGGATATAACCATTATACCCCACTCAATGCTTCACAGGAAACTATCTATCTCGCTATTGGGGACAAGGGTCTACTCAGAAAACCGGTTCCCATAAAGATCCCGGTAGACAGGAGAAATCAATACAAGTATTGCGACTTCCATGAAGACGTGGGGCACAACACCTCAGAATGCTACAGTCTCCGCAATCAGATAGAAGCACTGGTAAGGGGAGGACTCCTAACCGAATTTTTACAACAGGTACGAGATAGCATTAAAGAAGGAAACCAGGTTCAAAGCGGGATACAGGAAGCAGCGGAAAGGAGGAGAGAAGGAGAAAAGGATCTAATGCAGCAGATCCAGGTGATTCACACCATCAGTGGAGGCCCCACCTTGGCTGGAACCTCCAACAATTCAAGGAAGAACCACGCAAGGAAGATCCCCAGGCTTAACGCTGACCATGAGATACTGAAGGTCGATGGCAGACCCCGAGATCTATCCCGCTCAACCAAGATCATCTTTACGGAGGAGGATGTCTACAATACGGTACAGCCATATGATGACCCCATGGTCATAACAGTGCAGATCGCCAACTGCCTAGTACACCGCGTCCTGATCGATACGGGAAGCAGCGTGGATATTTTGTTCAAGGGGGCTCATGAGCAGCTCAACCTGAAAAATTCTTGTTACAACAGTTGTACCTCTCTACTATACAGATTCACAGGGGACTCCGTAATGCCGATGGGAACAAAGATACTACCAGTGATAGTCGGAGAAGCTCCTCTTCAGCAGAACATAATGACGGAGTTCATCGTGGTAGACACCCCGTCTGCATACAATGCAATCTTGGGAAGGCCTTTCTTATCAGGGATTAGAGGAGTACTGTCTATCTACCACAACGTGATGAAGTTTCCAGTAGGATCGGGAGTAGGAGAGGTAAGAGGAGACCAGCAGGTAGCCCGCAACTGCTATGCGGTGTCAACCAACCCCGCTGCGTTGGCTAAGCAATGCGCATCGGTGGCCAGCTACCCAGGTCCGAGAACGACAGAGCAGGATGATCATGTCTTAGAAGAAGGAGAGGTACCAGACATAATCGTGGAGGAGTCAGAAGAGGAAGAGCGAGGTTGGACCAGTGGGAACCCCGCGGAGCAGCTAGAGGAGGTCCAAATCCGAAGGGAGGACCCGACAAAGACGGTAAAAGTGGGAGAAGGTCTGGACCCGGAGGTGAAGAGTAACTTGATAGAGCTTCTCAAAGAGTACAACGATATCTTTGCTTGGAGTCATGATGAGATGCCTGGCATTCCCCTTGGCCTGGCTACCCATAGGTTGGCAGTGGATGCAACCTTCAAGCCAGTAAAACAGAAAAGAAGACACTTCAATACAGAACGGAATGCCGCAGTCCAAGAAGAGGTTGACAAGCTCCTAAAGGCCGGATTCATCAGGGAATCCCGATACCCCGAATGGATCGCTAACGTGGTCATGGTTACCAAATCTAACCGAAAGTGGCGAATGTGTGTGGACTACACCGATCTCAATCGGGCTTGTCCCAAAGATAGCTTCCCTTTACCAAAGATAGATCAGCTCACTGACTCCACTGCAGGAAATAAGCTCCTAAGCTTCATGGATGCTTTCTCGGGGTACAATCAAATCATGATGCACCCTTCAGACCAAGACAAGACTAGCTTCATCACTGGACAAGGTCTCTACTGTTACAAGGTAATGCCATTCGGACTCAAAAATGCAGGTGCCACTTACCAGCGCATGGTGAACAAAGTATTCAAGGAACAGATAGGGAGGTCCAGGGAGGTATACGTAGATGACATGATCACTAAATCTCCAGAAGCAGGACGACATACAGGGGACTTACGTCAGACCTTCCAGGTATTAAGGCAGAACCAGATGAGGTTGAACCCCGCCAAATGTGCATTCGGGGTAGCAGCAGGCAAATTCCTGGGATTCATGGTACATGAAAGGGGAATCGAAGCAAATCCTGAGAAGATCAAAGCCATTCTAGAGCTCGAGTCCCCAACAACCCTCAAGCAGGCTCAAGGATTAACCGGGCGAATCGCAGCCTTGAACCGATTTATATCCCGCTCCATAAATAAATGCCTCCCTTTTTTCAAAATCATCAAGCAGGGAAAGAAGATGAAATGAGACGAGCAAAGCGAGCAGGCTTTCCAAGCCTTGAGAGAATACCTGTCAAGTCCGCCACTACTGGTAAAACCGTCCCCGGGTGAAGAGCTCCTACTCTACTTAGCAGTTTCTGAAGCAGCAACTAGTGGAGCCTTGGTGAAAGAATGCAGTGACGGGGTACAGAGGCCGATCTACTACGTGAGTCGGGCTCTTACAAAGTCCGAGAAGAATTATACCTTACTAGAGAAACTCGCCTACGCCTTAGTAACCACATCCAGAAAGCTCCGGCCTTATTTTCAAGCCCACACCATCGCGGTCGTCATAGATCAGCCTTTGAGACAATTCCTCCAGAGACCGGATGTTTCAGGCAGATTGGTTCTGTGGGCCCTAGAGCTCACACAGTTCGACATCAAGTACAAGGCGAGAACCACGATCAAAGCTCAAGCCCTGGCGGACTTCATAGTGGAGTTTGGCCCGATCCTGAACCAAGGCGTGTCGGCAAACCCAGACCCGGATCAAACCCTTCTGGAATGGCCCGTAGACAGCAAGATGTGGATTCTTTACACGAATGGAGCATCGAACCAGTCGGGGTGCAGAGCCGGGATCGTCCTAATCGACCCCGCGGGAATCGAAGTAAGTCATTGTTTCAGGTTTGAATTCAGAGCCACCAACAACGAAGCGGAATATGAGGCTCTGCTAGCAGGAATGAGGGTAGCAGGGGCTCTGGGGGCTGAGTACCTTCAGATTAAAAGTGATTCTCAATTAGTGGTCAATCAGGTGACAGGGTTGTACCAAGCAAAAGGTGATAATATGGTGGCCTATCTAGCTAAAGTGCAGGAGGCTATGAAGAAATTCAAGGGTGTAAGAATAGAGCAAGTGCCTAGGGAGAAAAACCATCGCGCAGTTGTTTTGGCCAAGATTGCCACTGGAGAGGGACACGCTTTACCAAAAGGGGTACCCCTCCAACTGGTTCCTTTCTCCAGCATAGCTAAAGAGGCAGAAGTCCTTCCAGTAAGCCGCCTCCCATACTGGATGGATCCGATAGCAGACTATCTCCAAAGTGACATTCTCCCAGCAGATTCGGATCACGCCCGCCGGCTCAAGAGGACAGCTACCGGGTACTGTTTTGTAGAAGGGTACCTATACGGCTATACCGTAAGGGGAAATCTCCCCCTCTGCTCAGGTGTCTCCATCCCGATGACGCGCGCTGGGCGCTCAGCGAGGTACATTCAGGGGATTGTGGTAACCACGTGTCAGGGGAAACGTTGGCTTACCAGGTAATTAGGATGGGCTACTACTGGCCGACTATACACCAGGATGCAAAGCAGTTCGCGCGATCCTGCGAGGCTTGTCAGAAAACAGCAAACCTCCATCATCTCCCACCAGAGAGGCTCTCCTCAATCAGTACTCCCTACCCCTTTGCCATCTAGGGACTAGACTTGATCGGGCCACTTCCCACTGCACCCGGCCAAGCCAAGCATGCAGTGGTGGCAATAGATTACTTTACTCGGTGGGTAGAAGCTAAGGCACTCACCCGGATAACCGAAGAAAAGACCACCAACTTTGTCAAGGAACACATAGTCTGCCGATTTGGCACCCTGATGGCCATCATAACTGATTTAGGAAAGCAATTTGACAATGCCAACTTCGGAGAATTCTGTGCAGACCGGAGGATCAATCTCCGTTTTGCTTCGGTGGCCCATCCTCAAACCAACGGGCTGGTCGAAGCAACCAACAAGACCATTAAGAAGCTCCTGAAGAAAAAGCTCCAACAGAAGAACGGATTATGGGTGGCAGAATTACCTAATGTACTCTGGGCCTACAGAACAACTAGGCGGACAGCAACCGGAGAAACCCCCTACTCCCTGGTGTTTGGGGCAGAAGCAGTCTTGCCCATCGAACATAAGCTCATATCTTTCCGGGTTCAAAATTACGAACTAGAAGATAATGAGGCCAAGTTAAGAGCTAGCTTGGACCTGCTGGAGGAAAAACAAAGCAAGGTCACAGAAAAGGTGGCCGTATACCAGAGCAAGATAGCCCGACACTTCAACAAGAAGGTGAGGGCCCGAAATTTCAAAGAAGGAGACTTGGTTCTCAGGAAGGTGACCCAGAATAGACGTAGGAGGTCTGACGGGGTGCTAGCCCCTAACTGGGAAGGTCCATACTTGGTTAAGGCATCACTTCAGGGTGGTGCTTACAAGCTCGAAGACATAGAAGGGTACCCGGTGGACCATACATGGAATGCCGATCATCTTCGAAAATTCTATCCTTAGAAATTATGTTCGTATCTAGCAGGAGACTCACCCTGAGTTCATGTTTGTACCATTTGGGAAATTAAATAAAAGCAATTCTTTCTTCTATATGATTCTCCTGTGTTCCAGTGCTTGATTATCTCCTACTGGATTCTCCGATATCACCTACAGAATCATCATCACGGAATCGCCTAAAGGCTAGGAGAGCTACTTGAAACTCCTGATGCCATAGACGGGATCAAACCTTCTAGGAGGATCTCCGCTACTGAGTTAAGACCAGGAGAACTACATAGTACTCCTGATGCCTTGGACGGGGCCAACCCCGCTAAGAGGATCTCCATTGTTAAAGCGCCTCAAGACCAGGAAATAGCCTAAGGGCGCTCCTGCTGCCTCGGTCGGGGAATACCCTCCTCCGAGAAGCCTGGTGCTAAAGTGGCCTTAGTTGCCTACCAGGACAGCCTTGGTCGGGGAATACCCTCCTCCGAGAAGCCTGGTGCTAAAGTGGCCTTAGTTGCCTACCAGGACAGATTACAGTAAGAGTCGAGATGCCATAGGGTACCTGGTTCTTTACTTCGCCTCGAGACCAGGGAATAGCCTCAAGGCGCTCCTGATGCCTTGGACTGGGTCAAGCCCGCCAAGAGGATCTCCATTGTTAAAGCGCCTCAAGACTAGGAAATAGCCTAAGGGCGCTCCTGCTGCCTCGGTCAGGGAATACCCTCCTCCGAGAAGCCTGGTGCTAAAGTGGCCTTAGTTGCCTACCAGGACAGCCTTGGTCGGGGAATACCCTCCTCCGAGAAGCCTGGTGCTAAAGTGGCCTTAGTTGCCTACCAGGACAGATTACAGTAAGAGTCGGGATGCCTCAGGGTACCTGGTTCCTTACTTCGCCTCGAGACCAGGGGATAGCCTCAGGGCGCTCCTGATGCCTTGGACTGGGTCAAGCCCGCCAAGAGGATCTCCATTGTTAAAGCGCCTCAAGACCAGGAAATAGCCTAATGGCGCTCCTGCTGCCTTGGTCAGGGAATACCCTCCTCCGAGAAGCCTGGTGCCAAAGTGACTTTAGAAGCCTACCAGGATAGATCTACTGTAACATCGGGATAACTCATCGGGGTGCTACGTCCTTTATTCCCCCACTTACTACCTCGATTATAAGATCCACAGTCAAAGGGGGGGGGGGGGGGGGGGGGAACTGGGAAGTTTGTCAAAATCCAGTTGTTATAAAACATCTTGTCTTCCCGATAGAGGATCAACAGTCAGAAAGGATTTGGAAGTTCATCCTCAACAAATCAATTGTTTGTGAAAGTCAGGGTTCCTCAACAGATTGCTCTACGCTTAGAACTGTTCACGGGAGCCTGAATTAAGGAACATATGATCAGAGTAAGGAAGATATGATCAGAGTGTGACCCCGCTGAGTCCTGTGATTACGAGATATAAGCATCTAATGTTTTATTCTTGTTATCCATCAGGGTCCAGTTACCCATCGGGGTTCAGTTATTCGTACAGGGTGAACTTGTTCACAAATTTTTATGTTATGGGAAGTTTCTGTTGTGGAAAGTTTCTAAGCACAAGAGCAAGAAGAACACAAGTAGGGAGCAAGTAATGAAAACAACTGCTATATTTATAATCAGGGTGCCCAATTCCCCATTCGGGCTACAAAAAATTTAATAAAAAAGGAGGTCAGGCTAGTCTTCTTTTTCCTCCTCTGGATGCTCTCCTTGGCCAGCTGCCCCTTCTCCCAAAGGCTCAGCTGCTGCATCAGTTTGAACCGCCCCCTCCACAGTAGAAGACCCAGACTGAATCCCTTCAACCACAGGGACCTCGGATCTAGCTGGCCCATCATCTTCCTCCACAATGACTACTCCCGTAGCAGACTCGGGGTCCGCCACTTGTTCTTCGATAACAGGGGGATCTAGAGTAGCACCCTCGGTACCATCGAGTTGAACCTCAGCAGCCGCATTAGCTCCTTGACCCGGATGAACTACCTCATGTGGAGGGGCTTCTGTTTCTTGGTCCCCTCCTGCTAGCTGGGCAGCCTTTGTCATAATTTGCTCCCGATCCCAGTTCAGAGCTGCCTCGAGGTCGAAGGGAGGAGGCAAAGCTGTGGCTACCTCGTAGCAGGCTGTAAAGTAGCCATCTTCGAATGAAGGCCCTTGCTGAGCTTCCAAGCCTGCTATGGTCTCCCGTAGGAGTTGATTCTCGCTCTGTAGCAGCGTCTTCTCTCTTTTCACGCACTCCCTTTCTTCTCGGCGGCGTAGAGACCGGACTGTCTCAGTGTTCAGGCTGCGTTTCGCACGCCTAAGAGCCACCAAGACCTCCTGCCTCCCTTCTTCAGCGTTTTTTGCGTCTTGCAGCAGGGGAGCCACGCTCTGTTGGGTCTGGACTAGTTCCTACTGGGTATCCTCCAGCCTCGCTTGGAGACCGATATAAGCCTCCCTCAATGTCAGCAGCTGCCTCTCCATGGCCATGGCAAACTTAAAGCCCTGCAAGAAGAAAGAAAGTTAATCTTTGGCCAGAAGAAGAAAAGAAATAGCGGGAAGGAAGTAGAAGTTCACCTCGGCCAGAACCGATGCCCCCTTGGTGACCAAGATGTCAGTAGGAAGCTTGGCCATATCCACCAAACTTCCACCAGGGCACGAGTCCGTGAATCGGGATACCACCTCGTCAAAGGTAACACCCCTTGACCCTGATCCAGAAGCAACAGCAGCAGCAGGGGCAGGGATGTGGACAGCTGCTTCTTCCACCAGGATGCACGCGGGGTCCTTAGGAAAAGTTGTAGTAAGAGGAGGAGCAGGGGAAGTCTTTGCTGCAGGGGCGGCCTTCTTCTGTGCCGACCTCCCAGAACATCGGGCCTTAGCCGCCCTAGCCAACATCGCCGAAATCTTTGAACGCGATGGAGGAGTAGAGGGAAGGGGAGTCTTGGTCTTAAACCTCGCTGGAGCAGGAACATACGTTTTTGAGGGAGCAGAAAGGGGGTTGGGGTCAATTCCCACTCGGATGGACCCCGACGCAGTCTTGGCAGCAGGGGTAGGAGAAGGAACAGGGGAGGGATGAGCTGGCAGAGCTATCTCCCCTGCCCCAGTAGAAGAAGGAGATCCCGCTAGCACCGGAGCAGCAGACACTGCAAGAAGGAAAGATACTCAGTAAGAAAGAAAACAAAGAAAATATGTAAGTAAAAAAGTAAACGAGTAAGGAACAGTCAACTCACCGGGAAGAGCAAGGGATATCTTCAAGTACCGCTCCACGCGGGCTCCCTCAAAGGGATCAAGAGTGGGATATTGCATATTAGTATACCCCCTCTTCATGATCCTCGCAAGGATTTCCCGGGATTCAGGAGCGAGCACCCCCTTCGCCCATTTATCCCGCATTGTGAACTGAGTAGGGACAGGGTATTCATATCCCCCAATAAAGGCGGTGCGCCCCCACTCGCCTTCCACCACTATCCATTCTTCCTTCCAGGGTGCGGCATACTTCACGTTTGCTCTTGGGACGATGAACCTCATGTCGTTGTTCGCCCTAAGGTAAAACTGACCCCGGGGCACCATACTGGCGATGTTGAAGAGGTAGCGGAGTTCATCTAGTCCCGGCTCTCGCTCGATGCGATCCTTCTCGCACTGCTCCTTCCAGAGCACCAGGAACCCCGTCAGGTGTTTCCAGAACCCCGGCGAAATCTGTAAGGGGGCTAACTCCAGCGCGACAAGAGCCGGCGTAGCGTGGGGTGTAGGGGCAGTCGAACACCGCATTCGAAGGCCGCCTTGTGGATCAAAAGACGATCTTGAGGCGGGGTATAGACATCAAATCCTCGGTGAGGAAGAGAGAGGATGATGTTATCCGGGATCATATACTCCTCCCTTAGCTTGGCCAAAGTATCCTGGGTGCAGACGGAGTCGGGGACTATCCTCCCGTCATGAAAAAGGGCGAAGGAGCCGGTCTGGACCCCGAATAGAGAAACCCTCTCGTCGTTGCCTCCGTCACCATTACCAGACTTAGTGGCGCCCACTTCATCACCGATCAAGACCGGGTCTTCGGGTCGATTGTGGAAACCCGACCCAACTCACGGGTTTCTAGCGGAGCGACGGCGTTGAGCTAGCGGGGTGTCACTATCCTCCTCTCGACCCCGTTTCTTCCTCTCCGAGGTTGGGGAATCTACCACCACGTTGGCCGCCTCCATACTGAAGAGGGCGTCGATGCTATCGGACTGGGGAGGCGAGGCAGGTTCAGGTCCAATAGGATTCGTCGCTGTAGAAGGGTTTTGTTCGGCAGCGACTTCTTGAGAAGTAGGGATTCGTGAAGGAGAAGCCATTGAAGGAAGGGAGAGTGAAGAAAAGATTTTCGAAAGATTGCAGAGAGAAAGAAAAAAGAAACAGGATTTTTTCGGTTACAATTTTTTGAAAGTTTGAGAGAAAGTAAGTAATCACCAGTGGAGCCGGTCTATTTATAGAAGAGGGATGCCGGTTACACACTAGGAAACCGGAATCAGTGACCGGAAGAATGGGTTGAAGCGTTTTCCGCAATTAATCGTGCCAAAACTGCTCTTTTTGAAAACGAGAAACCCAATCAGCAGTCGACACACAATCAGTTATAACGTAAGAAATAAAGATTTCCTCCTCCAAAGTGGAAGCCTAGTCAGACAAGGAAGTAAGCGGATAAGGTAGAAAATCCTTCAAGCAAACGAAAAGATCCTGACTCCGACCCCGACCCCGACCCCGACCCCGACCCCGACAAAGTGTCAGTGTCCAAGTCAGGGGGGACTTCTGTTAACCGCCAAAATTGGCGAGGGACCAAAGAAGAATTTTCCACCTCAACACAAGAAGCAGGTGCGAACATAATCCAGATACCTCGACAGAGTGGAGCCCGATTGGCCCAAGTATGAACCTCTTTCAGCGGGATCCACCCCGCCAGCGTCTTAACTCACAACAAGGACCAAGCCCGGTTATGACCGGGCACCCTAGGGACCCCGCATCGTCCCATCAACACTACTTCCTATGGACCCCGCAGCACCCCGACACGGAGTTCTACTGATCATCTCATTACAAGTCAGCTACATATCCCCCTACTACCATCAGTAGGATGCTTACTAGATGTAGGCAGCCCGTTAAAGCAGAAGAGCACCAGGAAGCCGGACCCTAACACCAAGAACTAAAAGCTCCACGAAAGATCCAGTAAAACGTCGCCGTACAAAGGAGGTACACTCCTTCCCGCCAGAGAGTCCTAATTTGAGCAGGACAGTACAGTAAGAATCCTACTAGGAAGGTAAGTGATTGATTCCTCCTAGGAAGGAAAGATTGGATTCAGCGCATTAAAGGTCCGAAGTTATTTCCTAAAAAAGGGAGGATCCTGCAAGCTGTCAAACCCTAGTCCGAGATTGTAGGAGTGCATGGCAAGCAAACATGACCTATATATATAACAACTTATTTACCGGAAGGGGGAGATCGAAAGGGAGAAACCCTACACTCTACTTATCGACAGGCACAGATTCATCACCACCAACATCCTGATTATCGACCTTTTTATGTAACGTAATGGTCTAGTAACTTCATAGTCGGTGTATTCATATAATAGGAAAGAGTGATCAATAAAGCGAGTTCCTATTTGATTTCACGTATTCTTTATCATGTATGCATTGGCAGGGACCTAGTTGGTATCGAACTACTTGATACCCCTCCGGCCAGGATCAATCTCGATCTTGGTCCCTTTAAAGTAGTTATTTGATTTATCGTCCTCTTAACGATTTTCGGATAACACTTATCATTTACTTGTTTTCTAATTTATTGCTACTATGTGTAATTAAACCCCTAATCTAGGGGATTGATTTGATAAGCATTTGGTTGTGGGTATTTGCTTAAGCTTTGTAATGAATCTCTATATGTGTTCTATTTATTAATTCATTCATTTATGATTTATTTTATTGCATATAGATTAGCTAATTAATTCAACATATTACTTTAATTCCCTGTGGAACGAATCTTAAGCTTACCGCTTTACTAGTTTCAAAACTTAAAGTATATTGCATAAGAATTCATTTATAAACATTCTTTTGATAATTCACAATTTGGTAACGACACAAAAAGCGAGTCATCAAAATGGCGCCGTTGCCAGGGAATTAAAGCGATTGTTGAATCAATTAGCTTTTCTTAGTTGTTTTTAGTCTTTTTAGTTTCTTTTCACTTCTTTGTTAGTTTTTGTTTATTTTTGTTTCAGGACTCTATGGGTTTCCTCATGCAAGACTCAAGGCCAAGCTACGAGCTAACGAGCATGTCATCGGAAGATAGGATGGAAGAGCTCATGCAAGATTCTATAACCTTCAAACAGGATATCACACCAAATTTAAATGACTACACGTCATCTAGCTGGTCGGACCAAGGAATTAAGTCCGCATTTGAAGAAAATTTCAACAATTCCATCAATGCCACAACTCAACACAACATAGAAGTCTTGTATCAATCGAAGGAAGAAGATCTATGCAAGATCATGCTAGAGATGAACAAGAAGATTTTGAGCATGAGTGAATACCTAGTGATGGCAATGGACGTATTGAAAAAAGAGAATGCTCTACTTCAAGAAAAAATCATGACAACTTCCCTACAACAAGAAGAAATCACCAAGGATTATGAAGGGAAGATACAACTCTTGAAGAAGAAGTTAGAAGGCAAAGAAGCCGTCAAAACAACAAGGGAGAATATGCTTCAAGAATTGAACAAGAAAATCATACTTGAAGTAAAGACGCTCAGAGTCGAAAATGGTACTCTCAAGAAGCAAAATGATGAAGTCTCCTACAAGAACAAAGAATTCGAAGAACAAATTGTGAGATTTGAAGCCGAAAATAGTACAACATTGAAGGAGCTTAAAGAGACCAAGGAGGACTTTGCAAAGAGAATGTGGCTAATGCAAGCCGAAATTCAAACACGGGACAAGGCTTTGGAGATAATGAAGATGAATGAAGTTGACAACCTTGCGGAACTTGCAAGGTCTAAGCAAGAAAAAGAAGAAATGCCCGACTTGAGTCAAGCTTCTTTAAGTGCCAAGGTCAAGAAGCCAAATCCTAGCAAAGCAAAGAGGAGAAAGGCAAAAAGGAGGAATGAGAACCCTCTACCTCCACCTCCAACAAAGAACCACTAACAAGGTATCATTCCTAACTCTATCACCATGTGCCACCATTGCCATAAGATAGGTCACATTAGACCACTAAACCAAGAAAATGAGAGGCAAGGCACACAAGGGAATTTTAGACATAGAGAGACATATATGCATGTTAGGAAGGTATGGGTTGAGAAGTCTAGGAATAGGAAGAGTCCACCTAGGATAAGAAAAATTTGGGTAAGGAAAGAATCAATGAACCTAATGAGAAAGAAGGGAAAGTAAATGATGGGGAAATCATCTACATTTATTTGGATTGTAAAGAAGAGTGAATTTCCCAACTTGGTCAAACCACCCTTAGTTAATCCTAATCCCACCCTAAATGCACAATGTTGAAAATATTAGTGCATTTTATTTTTATGCTTTTTGTTTTGTTTGCTTAATTTGTTTATTTCTTTTGAATAATTGGTGTTTTAAGCTATTGTTGGCGATTGCTTGAGTTGAGTATATTTTTATTTGCCGGAATTTATAATGTGTTTTGTGAGTGTGTAGATTTTCTATTGCTTCTTGAGGAAGCAAGTTTTTGTTGTTTGTACATAAAGTAAGGTTTCTTTATCTCTTGGGATGAAACAAAGACAACTTGCAAGTCTTGGAGGGACGAGCAAGGCAAGAGTGCTCATAAAAAGGGCGAGGACCTTATCACTAAGGAAGCAACATTGTAGAAGTTCGAAGTGCGAAAGCACCATGCCACGTCTTGCCTAGACGTTAAATAGAGCGCTTGGTGGGAGGCAACCCACTTAGGTACAATTATTTCATAGTTTAAAATTTTATTTTTAATTAGTCACATCATTTTTGAATTCTTTTATCTTTATTTCATTCTTGCTTAGAATAAGGGTGTGAGATGAATTTTGATAGTGGATTTAGGATGAATGTGCTTCATTGATGATTTTTGAATGATAGGAATATTGAGGAATATGCCATACTAGATTGAGCATCTTTTTAGATGATTTTGTGCATGTTAGGATGAGAGGGCACTTTGCCAAAATTTTGAAAATACATTGATTATTTGTGGACATATATGCATCTTTTGCTTTGGATTTGTTGGGTTGTGCCTTTTTACAAATTTTGCCTCCCATGAACATTGAGGACAATGTCCAATTTAGGTTTGGGGGTACATTTGCGCAACAACACCTTGCTCACTTTGCTTGGTTTTTCAAAATTTGAGCCGAATTTTTAAAATTTTTGTGATAATGCCACATTTAAGCATACTTTGCTTGTTGAGATTGTGCTCTACATGAAGTAGTGAGAAATTGTGCATCTTTGCCATTGTTTGGTTTAGATTAACATCATGCCACTTAGGGTGTCATTGAACAAAGTGCGTTAATCTTTTTCTCATAATGTTAGGGTGAATTATCAATTTTGCTTAAAGGCTAAGAATTAATAGTGAAGATTCCCATGAGGATCACAAACACGGCCTTAAAAAGCGTATTTTGAGTTGTCAAATATTCACTATTTAAACACTTACTCTTAAACACTCTTTTAAGCATGTATTGGTCTCATTTGCACTAAAATATTGTTTACCATAGAATATTATGGACTGCTTGTGGATGCCTTATTTTCTTAGTGGACAAGCCTTTAGAAATGATTTTAGGCGATGCATGTGAAAATCCACTAATTGGCCTAAACACTTCCAACCAATGTGAATATGTGTGCTCCCAAGCCCCTTTAAAGCCAAACACATTTTAAGCTTTTCATTCATGAACCACATCTACATGAACCTTATAAGCCTTAAAATATTGACCTACCTTGACCAAATGATTTACTAAGGCTTAGGAAATCAATGTAAAATCTTGTACTTGAAAATGTAAGGTGTGTACCTAGGCATGTAAATGTGTGCAAAATTGCAATGCAAGAATGTTTGAAAAGAAAAATTGAAATGCTTGAAAAGAAAAAAAAAAGGCTTGAAAAGAAAATGAAAAGTATGCAAAAGAAAAGAATTGGCAAAGCAAAGAAAAAAAAAGAGAACCAAGAAATTAGGCACAAGTGGCCTAGAAAAGAAAGAAAAGTAAAGGAACTACTCAATATGAAAATGAGAGTAGTATGTACATGTAGAATTATGAGCCTGGACACCTTGAAGGTGAACAATATGTGTGAAACATATGGAACTCATAATTAGAATGTATGCCCTATTGTAATCATTGGGTTCCTTGATATCCATTGTCCCATTCTTTGTTTCACCATCACCTAAGGCCCCATTACAACCAAAGGAAAGACCTTCATGATCTTGGGGATTGTCCATTTTGTGAAATTTGGTCAATACATGTTCTTTCTAATTCTTGGCTTGCAATTCCATTCATGAGACTTACTTTTCAGAAATTGCGTTTTTAATAATTATCATGTGCAATCAATTAGATGCCTATAACATGAATTCATATTGCACATATATTTTATTGAGTGAAACCTAGGAATCAAAGAGAAGAAAAGAGAGAATCTAGTGAGGATTAGATCGAGGCAAATTACATTCTAAACCGAATAGCACATTTACTTTGAAGCTTTGGCATTTTGAATGTAAGGTCACATTGCGTACAATCATTTCTAGAGTGGCATGCTCTTAATCTTTGCTTGACATTATCTTACATGTTTAAGTCCTCACTTGATCGATCCATTTCTATACATGTTTTAGGCCCCTATTTCCTATTACTTGTGCTTTGTTCTCGAGTGAATTAGGTGGTTTAATGTGTTTGTTGAGCATGTGTAGGTCTCCTTCTGTAAAAGTGGTGTTGAATCTTATTTTGGAAGAAAAGGAATCAAAAGATAGAGAAAAAGAGCAAATTGGAAGAAACCATGGAAATGTGAAGTTTGCTAGTGCAGAACAGCTAGATTTCGAGGCCCATATCTCTCAGATCTGACAGAATTGTTGTCTTACCACCCATGGATTAAAATCCCCGGAAGTCTAGTTTCCAGTGCACTTTTCGGATTGCAATTTTGATATTTCTAGAAGAAGTTATAGCCGATTTAGTAACCGAAGGTCAGTGCTGAAAAGTCCACAGTGGCTTATACCACTGCCCAGACCGTGGTTTGTGCACGAGTGTCTACCCAGCGGCCTAAGCAGCGGAAAAGAGAAGAGGTGCTCTACTTCTTGTGCAGCTATGAAGGCAATTGTCTAGGGAGTGACCTAGGCATCAGTAATTCGTAAACCTGGTTTGTTTGGGACAACAAGTGACCTATTTTTTAGAGGAATATATATAGAACTGATATCTAATTTTTGGGAGAGAGCCACACAAGGGGATTAGACCCAAAAACACCATTCTTTCAATTCATTCATTCCATTGATTCTTTCATTCAATTCCATCCATCCTTGGAGGATTCTTGGAGGCAAGAAGAAGGAGATTTCCAGCCAAGAAGCTATCAAGATAAATATGGGTTTTCTCTTCTTCTCTTCTATGTTTTTATCATCTCCATTGATGTGTAACTAAACCTTTAACTAGGTGATTGATGTAACCAATTTTGGATAACTCTATGTGAACAATTAGTATATCTTTTGTTAATCAATTGGGTTGTAGTCTTGTCTATTAAATTAATTGTTCTATGTTACTTATTCATATTATTTTGTGGCCTCAATTGATATGGGTTTGTGATTTAGTTTATCCATGAGATTAGGGTTTAGATGTGAATGGCCTTTTCCATTTAAACCATAATCATAAGCTTAATAGACTTGAAAATTAATGTTTGCATGGTCTTGTTGCATTGATTTGGCTTAGAGTTTTGTTCTAAAGGATTCCTTACCGTCACTTGACTCATGGCCTTTGTGCGAGTGGTGGGAAGGAGATTCGTTCTTAATTGTTTATCATCAAAACAAGCCCTAAACTAGATTGAAGTGTTTATTGAGATTGATTGTCAGCATTGAGTGTTTAAGAAAGGTGCATCGATTTCCTAGTATTTCTCTCCATCTATTCATTCTTTGTGTGATTTGATTTTATTCTTAGTTTAGATTCTCATAATTTAGGTTAATATTAGAATTCATCAAATTTCTGAAACAAAGCATTATGCAATTTAGGTTTTCGCATTTAGAGTTAATCCTTGCTATATTAATTGGCTTTGACTGATAGAATCGCCGATCCTAGTGAACGAACTTTTTTAGTAAATTGAATACAGATTTTACTGCATCATCACTAATGCATCATTGTGTAATCTCTTCATTTTGGTTTCGCATGTTGATCATTGGATAGTAAATCTTTGCTAGAGTGGGTTAGAACTTTATTGAAAATCTTTGGAATATCTTGATGCATGTCTTTGGGGATTAATTTGTGATTGTTTTACTCGAGGACTAGCAAGAGATAGGTTTGGTGGTATTTGATCGAACAAAAATTGGTACGATTTTTGACCCTCATTCCTGTCTCATTATGCTTGATTCTCGGGTACTTTCCCGTATTTTAATGTTGTTAATTAAGTATTTTCAGGAATTTACAAAGTTCAGGGGCATTGGTGTAATTGTGGAGAATTAGGGGCAAAAGTGTAAAGAATGAAGAAGGATTGAAGATATTGTGATATTAGAAGAATGCAAGGGGCTGAATTGCAATTTACCACACTAGACAGCCATGCCTCATCAGTTAATGAAATGCACCGTTTCATTTAGTTGGGCAAATCAGGCGGCCCAAATCAGTAAGCCCAAACGGTGCGTTTCACCTGGCCCAAACGTGAGACCGAGTGAAGCCTCCTTGGCTATGTGCACCCCAGTCTTATTCTAAATGCACCCCATATTAGGCAAATAAGTGATGTCTGCGTGCACCCCTGCCCGTCTCTTTGTGCAGCCCGGTTTCCCTAAATACACAATACGGTGCGTTTTAGTATAGTCAGCAGGCATGGCATGGCCAAACGCAAGGCCTAATATTTTATCCCATCATATCTGGTGTAGGCCAAACGCACCCCAGCCCTTGCTGAATGCACCCCGCCTGTCAACTTCATCTTCAACCTCTCGCCTGTAGCTATGGCCTCCAAACCCTATCCCCTTTGCGCTCCAAAACGGTCGGATTCCAATCGCCAAATCATGCCGTCCTTTCCCCACGTCATCGGTGTTGCCCCCATCTTCCAATCCCTAATCACGCCTATGTCGCCATTTTGGTCGCCATTTGTTGTTCGATGTCGCCATGGCGATAGGGGATGAGGTCGCCATATTGTCGCTCCAAGGTCGCCACTGATGCCAAACCGTGAACTTCTCTGTGCTCTTCTCTGATTGGCTGATTTTAGGTGGAAAATTATGGAAAGGTCCCTTGAGGGGCCAAAATGGCAATTTGACAAGTATAGGGGGTGTTTTGGTAATTTTACGATTTGTGACCTAATTCACAAATAGTATAAATTCATCCCTCTTTTCAATTTGAAGACCCATCCTATTCTTTTGTATTTATCTCCTTTTCAACCTAGGATCACCATCAATCAACTCCCAAACTCCTCCATTTCTATACTTGAACTAATCTTTTTCATCCAAAAACTCACACCAAATCTTGATTACTTCCCTAGATCATTCCTCCCCTACCATTCTCAACATCACAAAACCTTTGTCACTTACCATTAGCCATCCACCTATCTAGACACATCCTCTTCTTCCATTCTTTGCACTAGGAGCATCTAAGGAGAACAAGGATCAAACACTAAAGAAGGATGCCCAAGGGTGATTTCCTTATCATTTACTTGTTTTCTAATTTATTGCTACTATGTGTAATTAAACCCCTAATCTAGGGGATTGATTTGATAAGCATTTGGTTATGGGTATTTGCTTAAGCTTTGTAATGAATCTTATTATGTGTTCTATTTATTAATTCATTAGATTCTATTCATTTTGTGATTGACTTGTATATCCACTTGTTAATTACAATCTTGTTTAGAATAACATGTTATGCAATCATTCTTGGATTGACACCCTTGAGTGATTAAGAACCCAATAAATAGGATAGATTAGTGGAGGGTATATCAACCACACTAATCTAAACCTAAATTGGTTAACATGTAGAGATTGGTCTATTAAAGTGGCTTGAAAAGCACTACCCATACCCACTTGCTAATCAATCTGTAAGGATTCTCATATTGATTGGCTTATTTCATGGACAAACCATATGTTGGGGTTTGAATTGTAAGGGTAGCTTAGTTGATTTTGGATCAAGCTCAAAGGCTCTTGTTACCTGAAAATCGTTATCGAGATGAGATTTCAAATAACAACTTTAAAGGGACCAAGATCAAGATTGACCCTGGTCGGAGGGGTATCAAGTAGTTCGATACCGATTATATCCCTATCAAAGCCGGAGTTACACAACGATGTATATCAAACTGATCAATCAATAAGCTTTATTGGATAGTCTCTTTTCTTTACAATACATGAACTAAATTTTTTTGATTTGGATTACAATGGAGTATGGATCATAGTCCCGGCGATGGATATGATAATAGTGGAAGAACTGTGCCTGTCGATAAGTGGTCTCCTTTTTCTGAAGAAACTGTTTCGTATATATAGGTGTGTTGCTTGCCATGCACTCCTAAAATCTAGGTTTTGGGTTTGGCCAACGCAGAATCGTCTTCTTTCTAGGAGATAATCTCGGAGCTTTAATGCGCTGAATCCAATCTTTCCTTCCTAGGAGGAGTCAATCACTTACCTTCCTAGTAGGATTCTTACTGTACTGTTTTGCTTAAATTAGGACTCTCTGGCGGGAAGAAGTACTTCTCCTCTGTACGACAGCGTTTTAATGAGTCTTTTATGGAGTTTTAGTTCTTGGTGTTAGAGTCCGGCTTCCTAGTGCTCTTCTGCTTTAACGGGCTACCTACATTTAATAAGCATCCTACTGACGGTAGTAAGGGGATATGTAGTTGACTTGTAATGAGATGGTCAGTAGAGTTCCGTGTCGGGGTGCTGCGGGGTCCATAAGAAGCTGTGTCGGGGTGTCGCGGGGTCCCTAGGGTGTAGTGTTGATGGGACGATGCGGGGTCCCTAGGGTGCCCGATCATACCCAGGCTTGGTCCTTTAAGACGCTGGCGGGGTGGATCCCGCTGAGAGAGGTTCATACCTTGACCAATCGGGCTCTACTCTGTCGAGGTATCTGGATTGTGTTCGCACCTGCTTTTCGTGTTAAGGTGGAAAATTCTTCCTTGGTCCCTCGCCAATTTTGGCGGTTAACAGCTCTTTTCAAGACCTCAAGGTGAAAAGCACTCCAAAGGTATATCTCTAGTGCTTATTCTTCATTGAAGAGATTTAATAGCACACACTCACTTAGCATATTATTGTATGTGTGCATTCTCTTCACATGTCACTTTCACACATACACTTTTATGAATCGTAACTTGTTGTGTGTTTGTGTCTTGTAATTCGTTTTCCTTAGATGTTTGGAAACGTCCACGCTTGTGCATATTTGTGCTTGGTTTTGTGCGAAGACCGATCTCGGAGATTGCCTTGGCTTTCTCCTTGGATTCACCACTTTTGGTGAATCGGCGGTTAGATCGGCGGCCTTGGCCGCCAAATGAAACCACCGTTTTGGACCAGAGGTCTCTGGTCTAATTCTGCGGTTGTGATCGGCGACCATGACCGCCAATCCGAAATCGCCGATCATACCTGATGCATTTATTTTCTCGGGTTTGATTCTACGGTTGATTCAACGGTTTTGAAACTGCCGAATGAAACCGCCGTTGCTCCCCTCTTTCTCTCGGGACAAATTCGACGGTCATAATCGGTGGCTTGGCCGCTGAATTAAACCGCCGATCGTGCGGTTTAGGGGCAAACTTGTCTTTTCATGTGCCCTATTCTTGATGCCTATAAATAGACCATCTTCTCTGTTTCTAAACCAAGTTCTTTGACTCATTTGAACCCTAAAGCAAAAGAGAGACACTTGAGAGAAAATCCATCAAGAACTCACCTTTAAACTCTCAAAGCATTCATTTTGATTCATCAAGTTCATCTAGGATCATCCATGGTTAGTTTTGCATCATCACAACTTGCTTGGTAAGATTTTGGCTAACTTCATCTAATTTTAGTTTCTTTCTTGTCAAGCCATCTCTTTATCTTCTTGTATGCTTTATGTTCACATGCTAGATACAAGATAGAGATTGTTTGTGATGAATATGATTGAGTGTTGTATTGTGATAGCTATCTAGGTTTTGCTTAATCTTGATTAGCTAAGCTTTATGATATGTCATTTAGCTTTTGATATCTAGGATTGATTTCATTGATATATCATCATCCTAGATAAGCATATAGAGTTTCCTTGCTCTTGTTACATTTTGAGTATTTCACATATTCACTTAGGTTGCATTCTCTTCATTGAGAACTAAGTCTTGTGTTGCTTCCGGGATTAGGTTGCTTAAATCACAAGCATTAGGACTAGGTTCACTCATATCGGGATTAGGTAGGTGTGTGATTACTTCCAGGATTAGGTTGTAATCTTTCTCACACTTAGTGGATTCAAGGTTCGAGTGTGGCTCACTTATTAGCCCGTGGTTTTTCCCGTGAGGGTTTCCACGTAAATATCAAGTGTCATTTAATTTCCACACTATATTACACTTGCTATATTTGTATTGACTATGGGTATTTTCGTAATCTTGCCTTTTAACGAAAATTGGGTAAAAATCGGATAAAATCTATTCACCTCCCCCTAGATTAATATTGAACACATCGTAATTTGTTTCACAATCAATTCCCTAGCATCTATATTAATTGTTTACATCCATTTTTCTTATCAAGATTGTGAGTCTTCTATTTTTCATATCACCATATTTTTAGTGAGGTTTATTTTGTATGTATGTTTGATGGTTTGACAAACCATACACTCATTCATTCATTTATGATTTATTTTATTGCATATAGATTAGTTAATTAATTCAACATATTACTCTAATTCCCTGTGGAACGAATCTTAAGCTTACCGTTTTACTAGTTTCAAAACTTAAAGTATATTGCGTAAGAATTCATCTATAAACATTCTTTTGATAATTCGCAATTTGGTAACGACACAAAAAGTGAGTCATCAATGTGGATTTCCTAGAATCCATGTGTAACTAAAAATTAAAATCCATGTATCCTAACGGGATCAAATCTTGTTCGGAATACACTAACATATAGTTTCTCGTTCTCCGAAAGTACTTAAGAATGGTCTTGACAGCAACCCAATGATCCAATCCTGGGTTGGACTGTTATTTGCTGACTACTCCTACTGAATAGTAGATGTTTGGTCTCGTGCATAACATAGCATACATGAGACTACCTACTACTGATGCATAGGGTACACGTCTCATGTTCTCAATTTCTTGAGGTGTCTTAGGACAATGTTCCTTAGATAAGCGAACTCCATGCCTGGAAGGTAAATTACCTTTATTGGAGTTTTGCATCGAAAATCGCATAAGAATCTTGTCGATATACAATGCCTGAGACAGTGATATGAATTTGTTCTTACGATTCCTTATAAGTTGGATCCTTGGAACATAACTCGCCTCTCTCAAATCTTTCATTTGGAATTGGCTTGCCAGCTAGCCTTTTATATTAGACAACACTCCTACATCATTCCTAATGAGTAGGATGTCATCTATGTATAAGACCAAGAAAACTACTTTCTTGTCAATGATGCACTTATAGACACAAGGCTTATTGATGTTTTGCTTAAAGCCATAGGTTTTGGTCATATCATCAAACCTAATTTTCCAAGATCTAGATGCTTACTTAAGTCTATAGATCGACCTTTGCAGCTTGCAAACCTTTTGCTCTTGATCTGGAGACACGAATCCCTCTGGTTGCATCATATAAATGCTCTCGTCAAGATTGCCATTCAAGAATGCAGTCTTAACATCCATTTGCCAAATTTCATAATCAAAATAGGCAGCAATGGATAAGAGAATCCTAATAGACTTAAACATGGCTACTGGCGAGAAGGTATCTTCATAATCGACCCCCTCCTTTTGGGTATAACCCTTGGCCACTAGCCTTGCCTTGAAGGCCCCTACCTTCTCATCTAAACCTCTCTCTCTCTCTCTCTCTCTCTCTCTCTCTCTCTCTCTCTCTCTTATAGATCCATTTACACCCTATGGGTTTCACCCCATCCGGTAAATCTACAAGTTCCCAGACTGAGTTAGAGTACATGGGCTCCATCTCGAGATTCATGGCTTTAAGCCATTCCTTTTTATCAGGATCTTCCATTGCATTCTTAAATGTCAATGGATCATCCACACTATCAGCAGAGACAACATCTTGTCCCTCACTTACACCCAAATAACATTCAGGCTGTCTCACAACCCTCTCACTACGTCTAGGTGGTAATGTATCCTGATGAGGAATCATCTGACTCTCAGATGTTAATGGATCAATAACTCTTGTTGATTGAGTACTGGTCTCACCAGTCTCCAACTCATTTAATACAATTTTAGAACGAGATTTACGGTCACTAATATAGTTATCCTCAAGAAACGTTGCAATTGTCGATACAAATACTTTGTTATCTTCAGGACTATAAAGGTATCCACCTCTGGTCTCCTTGGATATCCTACAAACAAGCAGACCATAGACTTGTGATCTAGCTTTCCAGCTATGTTCTTCAGCACGTGTGTTGGACACCCTTATATGCGGAAATGTTGTAAACTAACTTTACGACCATTCCACAACTCTAGGGGGGTCTTAGGAACAAATTTGGATGGCACTACATTCAAAATACATGTCGCTGTTGTTAGGATTATGCTCAATAGCAAGAGTATAATATTGTATTTAACAATCTGTTTCATATTAATAAAGTGATTTCTAGTTTAAACAAATATTATAGCATTTATAGTTGAATATTATAATTGTTAAAGTAAATAATCATAAGGTCTAAAGACTATGAGAAAAGAAGAATTGTTCATACATCTGGATATGTATGTGGTAGACACAATTCTTTAGTTAGTCTTGAATATTGTTCACAACTTAAGTTAAAGGTTTGGGCACATTTATCTTGTTAAAGTTGTAGAATTCTTTTGCTAGCATTTGAGTGGGATCAAATGAGATATGATGAGTCTAAAATCATCGGAGTGTCTTCGAGCAAAAGAGTCTAGTGCACTGGGTGCATTGAACTGGATCAAAATGAAATACTTTATCTATAACCGTCAGTAGATAAAAGTAATTTCATTATCAGGACAATCGGAGAGTCTATCTTAATCCTGAGATAAATGATGGACTTATGGTTGCAAGTGATATCATTTGAGTTATCAATGAGTACGATTATATCGCATAGTCTATCCTCGATAATTTGGTGATATTCATTTGTTAATCGATAGAGGACTTCATTTATAGATATGGACATCGTGGCTCCATTTATCAAATGAGAGTATAATATCATCATATGGATGTTTTGAGGTAATTGGATATTAAATCTCAACGTTGAGTTTTCAATAGTGTCTATTGAAAACATGGCTTCTGGATAAGTCAAAAATATCCAAGTTCAAAACGTGGTCATATGAGTAAATATGGTAACTTGGAGAGTTATAGGCGGTCTATGAACTCTTGACGATTACTGATATTATTCACGAGGATACACTATCTCCAATATGATTGTCTAGGGTATGAATGAGGAAACATCTTCCTTTTCTGTCTTTATTTAAGAGTTCAATTTTAGCTCTTTAGTGGAATGAGTTAAAATTAATGGATCGGACCTAAGTGAATCATTTGTTGATTGTGATTAGGTTATGTCTATTGAAGCTTAAATTTAGATAGCCCGCCAAGATCCCCAATCCACATGGACTTGCATGGATCACTTGATATATTCTACCGGACCAATTTAGGGTCCATCTAGAATTGCATTTAATATATTAAGAATATAATTTGCACATTATTTATGTAATGGGCTGCTCAATTATATTTATATATTAATGAATGACATGTGGGCTTGTTTCTTTTAGTAATAATGGGTCTAGTTCATATGTGGGCTTTTTATTTAAAGTCCAAAGGATTAAATGAAATGAGAAAATAATATTTGGCCCAATAATATATATGGGGCGGCAAGGAGGTTATTTAACCTTAAATATTATTTTGTTTTCATTGTTTAATTAAATGAGAATTAATTAATTTATTAATTAATTATTTAATTAAGAAACAAATCTTTTCTCATTAGGAAATATGATTCCTAAAGGTATACTATTGGTAGTAGAATAATTAAATAGAAAGACTTGTTTGACAAGGAAATAAATAATTAATTTTATTTATTTAATCAAATAGGAAGTCTTTTTATTTTAGTCAAATAAGAGAATAAAAGATTTATGAGTTTGATTAGGGTTTGGAAGTCTTAAACAAAATAGGAATTAGGGTGCAAATCATACTCCTTTTTTGTAGGAGGATTTGCGGCAACCCTAGTTAATTTTGGGGAAAGAATTCGGTCACCCTAGGGTAAAAAGAAGAAGAAATTTGGCCACCTATATAAGGCCTCTTATAGAATTCGGCCACCCCCTAAGGCTTGAGTGCAGAATTTATTTCTTCTTCTTCTTCTTAACTCATAGAAAGAGATTTTTTATTCTACGAAGGCAAAAAGGAAACATAGATTATTCTTTGATGGTGTACTATTTGCTTAATCATTGATAAGCTTGTGTATACAACATCGATCAAGGCTCACGCGAGTTTCGATCATTAGATTGAGAACTCAAAAGTGACCGGAATAATCTTAGGTTTCTTTTGATTGTTTTTGTGACTAACAAACAAGAGAAAAGTTTGTTTAATCCAATCACAGGTTTGCAATTCAAAGAAAGGGAGACCACGCTCCTAGGTGATCCACGTTCGTGCTAGGATTGAAGATCTTGCGGATTATCATCGACGTAAGTCAATCGGATCACGCGACAAGAGTTATTAATCTTTTGTTATATATATTATATATTTTTAATTGATTAAAAGGGTTTAAGGTTCATAAAAGGAAAAAATTTTAAAAGCTACTCAAACTTTTTTTTAGTCTCGCTTCCGCTGCGGGTATATTTTTTTCCCTACAGCTGTTTGTAACGCATATCCCCAAAAGGAATTTGGTAATGATGAGAAACTAATCATAGATCTCACTATTTCCATTAGGGTTCTATTTCTCCTCTCCGTGACACCATTCTGCCGAGGTGTACCAAGAGCTGTGAGTTGGGACACTATCCCATACTCGACCATGAAGTCTTCAAACTCTTGGTCAAGGTACTCACCTCCACGATCCAATTGTAGAGTCTTGATTGTCTTTCCTAGCTGATTCTTAACTTCAGCTTGAAATTCTTTGAACTTTTCAAATGTTTTCGACTTTCGTTGCATTAGGTAGATATATCCGTATCTTGAGTAGTCATCTATAAAGGTGACATAGTATTCATAACCACCTCTAGCATTAATTTTCATCAGTCCGTAGACGTTTGTATGTATAAGCTTTATCGGTTTTTTAGCTTTAAGCCCTTTTCCAATAAAAGGTCTCTTAGTCATCTTACCTTCTAGACAAGATTCACAGACAAGTAGGGTGCCAACCTTTAACTCACTTAAAGATCCGTTTTTAACTAGTCTGTTTATTTGGTTAAGGATAATATGACCAAGTCTTAGATGCCAGAGATACGTTTCATTTTCTGAAGAAATCTTATGTCGTTTAGTCTTTGGTTTTTCGACCTTAAACATTTCAGTGTTGAGCAGTGTTGTATGTATTAATGGTCTTAACACATACAAATTATTTTCATTAATTCCTGAACAAATATTCAGATCATTCTTTGTAACAATAATTGATTTAATATCAAAAGAAACAGAATATAATCGTTCTAACAACTTAGAAGTGGAAATTAAATTCCGTGTAAATCCAAGAATGAAAAATACATTGTCTAACAATATAAAATTATTATTACAGAAATACAATCTAATTATGCCTACTGCTCATTTCGACACGACATTCCCTGACTCCACATGTGTAGGGAAGGCTCCCTCCTCAAGCTGTGTCTAAGAATTAGCCACTGCAAAGAAGAACAAACATGGTTAGTGGCCCCCAAATCAACTATCCAAGGTGTAGAATCATCTTCCACTAAACATGACTCAAGAACAAGTAAATCATATTTACCCTTCATTTTCTTCTTCTTGGCTACCTCCTTCGGATACTGAGGACGATTCCTCTTCCAGTGCTTGACCTTGTCGCTATGGAAACATTTTCCCTTACTCTTGTCAATAGAGGTGCCTTTCTTTTTGCTATAGGCTTTCTTGGGTTTGGGCTTACCTTTCGCCTTCCTGGTAGACCTCTTCGTCTTCTTATTATTGGAGGAAGATGGTTCGGTAACATTTGCCTCACCAGTCTTGCCCTTGCTGTCCTTAGTCAAGGACTCAAAGGTAGTGAGCTCATTGAGCAACTGTGTGAGACTGAACCTAAGCTTGTTCATCCATTAGTTGCTCTTAAACTGATCGAAACTCTTCAGAAGAGTCATCGTATGATACTCACCTGACTGGGTTCATCAATGGCACCGCTATTGATTTCTACTGTGTTGAAGTAGGACATCATGTTCAGGACATGTTCCTAAACTGATGTACCCTCCTTCATACGAGCGAGCATAGCAGAATGAACAGCTTTGTGCCGCTTTTGCTCAGAGGGTTGCCTGAACATAGCCTACAATGACTCCATTATTTCGAATGCGGAAGTCATTGCTTCGTGCTTTGTGACAGGCACATCTGTCATACTAGCTAACATATATGTTCGGGCCTTCTCATCAGATGAGACCCATTTCTCGTATGCCTCACGAACTCTTTGTGCAGCATGGGTAGTAGGCGCTGGAAGACATTCCTTTGTAAGCACAAACTTAAGGTCCTTGGTGACTAAAATTGCATTGATATTGTGTTTCAATTTAGTGTAGTTTTCACTAGTTAATTTGTCATTGGCTATGATTTGTAGTAGTGCAGTTGACATGGCTGAGAAAACGTAAATTAAGAATTCATTCATTCATACATTCGAAACTTGTGCGAATGTTCGGAATAAAATTAAACATGATGCATGAAAATATTTAATGAACAAGAACAACCCTAAGAAAAAAATGTTTCTATGCCATGACAATCTAACATACCACAAGTAAGTGCCGCCTTAGGGTCGGTCAAGTTCTTGCATGTTGGATCGACACCTTCTCAATCAAATGATATACCAGAATAACTCTTATTCTAATATCATTCAACCATCGTTTATTTAGTTAGGTTTTTAATTAACCAATTTAATCAAAACCTTGTGAGTGTAACCCATCATTTTAGGTCTCTAGAGCTTAACTCGAGAATTGCCGCCTTAGGGTCGGTCAATTCCGAAATCCTATCCGTTAGGAAATCAACCTTAGTATTGATTCTTATGGAAACCCTCCTTAGGGAGGACGAAAGCAAAGCTGTCACGAGGCGCCACTCGAATATTACGGTGTTGAACTAGTGATGGAGACTGCGGGATATAATGTCATATATCCCTCTCCCACTCACTATTTTATAAAAAAGGGTTTTCTATTAATATTAATGCACCTAGATTAAACTAGATTAAACGGCTAATATCAATCCAAGCATCAAGTGCATTATTCACAAATTATTAGAATCCTATTCCAATAACTAATAAACTAATTCGATTTTTAACTCTTAAAAATCTAGTTCATTAGTGATAATTCTAATCTATGTAAACTATTTACTAAGACTAGAATTATTAAATGTGTATCTAGCAAGTTTTAACTATTAAAACTAAACACATTATTAGGCCAAATTATTATTAGGAGCTTAATCGAATTAATCCTAATATGTTTAAAGGACCCTACTAATCTAAGTAATTAAACTCTTTAATAATTAGATCAATAATTAATGAGAATTTACCAAGTTTTACTATTAAAACTAATCTCATTAACATAAAGCCAATTATATGAATTGCTTATTTCAATCATATTAAAAATAAAACACATAATATAAATGGCTATGATGTATGTATGACATATCAACATATATATATGTGTGTAGGCACAACTAGTCTAATTGACATTTGTATGCATGATAATGCTTAATCATCACATAATTAAAAGCATACATGAGTTGACCAAGTGTCATGGATTATTTAACCTATAATAATACGAATCTACATACAAAATATACCCAAGGCATTCTGATGAGCGTCGTTTGTGTACTCAACAAAATGATATTTAGATGTGTTCGTTTAGAAAACCGATTTTTCACCACTTAGATAGAAAATTAGTAAAGTGGCAAGTAGGATTCGTTCCACAGGGAATTAGAGTGATTAGTTGAATTAATTAGCTAATCTAAATGCGATAACATAAATCATAGATAAATGAATGAGTGAATGGGTTGTCAAGCCATCAAACATACATGTAAAATAAACCTAATGAAACTAATAAAATGGAATGCTCAACAAATCTAGATAAGAAATATGGAATAAACAATTAATAGGAATCCTAGGGAAATGATAGAGTAGCTAATGGACAATGAGCAATTCATACATGGCTTCTTTAATGCACAATCTACACAATCTAGGACCGATCTCATTCGAATGTGTTGTTTAGACCGTCACTACGAACCCTAAACAACTTCCCACCGCAATGCCTAACCGATTAAGGAAAGGGGGTCACGGCGGGATCGGTTAGTGACAATCAAATGGTCTAGGCAATCGAGGTTGATCACCCCTCCAAAAGCCTATCCTATTCACTATGTGCTCTAATCAATCAAGTGTGTCAATAACTCAATCAATTCTATCACAAATTAATCCTACAACATATTGTAATTAACAAGTGTGTCAATAACTCAATTAATCACATAAGTGCAAGATCTAATTAAAAAGTAAATAAAACTTAAATCATGCAAACATAATATTGAAAGCTTTAATAAATACTCATGTCCAAAAAGTCTCTCAAATCATCCCCTAAAATAGGGGTTTTAATTACACATAATTACAAACAAGAAAAGGAAGTAAAATGGAGAGAAATCACCCTTGGGTCTCTCTTGTAAGCTTGATCCTTCCTTGATGCTTCCTTGCTTGAATCTTGTGCAAAGAGTGGGTGTTGAGGATATGTCTAGATAGGTGGAGTCATATGGAAAGTGACAAAGGAAAGGGGTGGAGAAAATGGAAGGAGAGGAATGATTTATGTGAAGTAATCTAGATGTTTAAGCTTAGGTAGAAGAGAAATGGAGAGATTAGGAATGGTAGAAAGGAGGTTTCTTGGTGGTCAAGAGATGTCCAAAAGAGGAAAAATGTGATGAATTTATAGTATTTTCAAATTAGGTCTCGGGTGGAAAATTACCAAAACACCCCTGACCATGGCAAATTACCATTTAGTCCAACATAGGGGGTCATTGTGTAATTTGCCAGCCAAAATTGGCCAATCAGAGGAGAACAACGAGAAGCTCGCGGTTTGCATAAATGGCGACCTCTAGGGCGACCAAATGGCGACCTCATCAGGTGTGGGAATCAACTCCCTGTCGCCATGGCGACCTCGAAATGCCAAATGGCGACCTAGGGTGACGTGGACATGACAAAGGGGCAAAATGGGAAAGAGAGGGACAGCCGGATTCCGACTGATTGGAGGACCAGATTTGGACCGACCGGCCAGCCGGTCGGTTGGCCGTAATTTTAGGCCAAAAACCGGCCGGAGATAGGTCGGTTTGGGTGGTTTTCCGGTCGGTGAGGGTTTGGGGTGAAGATGGCCATGGCTGCTGCTCGTTTGGAGAAGAAGATGAATAGTTTTGGGGGGTATTTAGCAAGTAGGAGGGGTGCAATGGGCTGCAGCATTTTTATCTAAAGGGGGGTGCATTTAGAAAGAGCAAGTGGTGCGTTTAAGGGCCCAATCCTTAAACGCACCGCATCATTAAACGGTCTTGTGCCTCCCTTCTTTGGGGTACATTTAGAAATAGAGTGGGGTGCAAACAGAGCTGTGAAACTCACCGTTTCACTAATCCTACGTGGCGCGGGCCTGTGTCACTCCTTTGGGGTGTGTTCAGAAAGAGAGTGGGGTGCGTTTAGAGGCCAACCCTGCCTCAAAACGCACCGTTTCACTTAAATGAGTGGGCTGCATGGGGTGCGCACAGAATTGGGCTGGGGTGCAATCAGACGTCCAAAGCCCACATCAGCCAAAATGCACCGTTTAGCTGTCCACGTGGCAGGCGCCTCTGGTTAATTGCAATTCGGTCCCTGACTTCTTCAATAATCACGGTAAACTCCAAACTGGCCTCATATTTTACACCTTTACCCTCAATTGACCAAAATTACTCCAATGCCCCTGAATTCTATAAATTCCTGAAAACACTTAATTTACACCATTAAATCACAGAATAATGCCCAAGAATCAAGCAAAAGGAGAAGGATATGAGGGCCAAAATCATACCAATTTTGGTTCGATCACATTCCTTGGTCTTCAAGTAATCTCTAAGATTCTTCAAGTCTTTTGGGTTCTTATTTATTTTGGGCTTTTAACCAAGTCCAACTTGATTAAAAAAAATTATTTTATTCTTGTGATCCATCTCATGAATCAAACTTAGAGCCAAGTGTTACTTTAACACTGTACTTGAGGCCCAAGGTAAAAAAAAATAAATAAAAAATTTAGCCCAAAATATTTTAGTAAATTCGGAAACCTTAACGTTGCGAATTTTCAACCCATAACGCTTTCGCGCATAGCCGTCATTCATGCACGTTGGCTGCCTGCACCAGTACCGCGGAATAGTACTGTACGAACAACTGCATGAACAGTGCCCATGAATAGTGTTTACAGCAGTACTGCGTGAACAGTGTCCATGAATAGTGCTATCATGCATGTTTCCAATTTCGCTCTTTAACCATTTATCTTCTTCGTAGGATTTCATCGTCCATATATTACATTAAAATTACAGTAGATTTTACAATGAAGAATTTACAGCAGATTAGAATAATTAAAATTAATTACAACCCATCAAAAACTTCCTAAATCTACAACACCATACAATTAACGATCAACTATGTTTTAAAATTAAACCATTTAATTAAAAACAACATATAGTAAATTAAAATAGTGCCTACACATCCATACATATTACGAGCATCGAAATCGATTCTTCTATTCCGAAAAACTAGGCTCTGATACCAATCGTTGGGACCCTGGTTTACTGATCGCGCAGTGGAAGGAACATTTTAAAAATTATTTCAAAGAAATACTAAGACTAGTAAATCCTATGATCTATTTCTTGGAATAGTAAAAGAAATCGAAATCGAAATACATAAAAGTGAAGAGAAATTTTTTTTTTCTTCATACCTGCATTGGAGGCTCCTTCTCTTTAATACAATTTGCTCCCTAATTTGAACCACAAGACCTTCCTCGCTATGACCCGGGACTGATAACAGCGTGTGGGCGCTTCACGGTACTCAGGAACAAGGAGGATGAAGAGAACACACGAAGCAGGAGGATGAAAAGACACACGAAGCAACTCTTTTTCACTTAATGCGTGAGTTTGTGTTCTCTTATCATTAGTTGCCTAAAATTATATATAAATTATATCTATATTTTTTAAACCGATTAAATTTTTATTAAATCTTTTTAAAAGATATCAGATATCTTTTAATAGATGTTAATAAAGTTTGAATTTAAACTTTTTAAATTCAAATTCAATATTTAATTAAAATAAAATAATCACATTATCTTATCTTTCAAAATTAAATATCAAAGAACACCCTCTAATAGTGATTAATTACGTAATTAAATAATCTAATTATTTAACTAACATAATTATCATTTTTCATTAATTAAATAATCTCATTATTCAACTAATTCCCGATTAAACACGTGTCACTTTCGTAACACAATTAATTGGACAATCCAATTAATTAACCGTGACCCTTGTTACCTAAATTGATCGGGTTAGCAAGGGGACTGATGAGCGTCGTTTGTGTACTCAACAAAATGATATTTAAATGTGATCTTTTAGAAAACCGATTTTTCACCACTTAGATAGAAAATTAGTAAAGTGGTAAGTGGGATTCGTTCCACAGGGAATTAGAGTGATTAGTTGATAACTAATCTATATGCAATAAAATAAATCATAAAAATATGGATGAGTGAATGGGTTGTCAAGCCATCAAACATACATGAAAAATAAACCTAATAACTAATAAAAGAATACTTAACAAATCTAGATAAGATAATGGAATAAACAATTAAGAGAATAGCTAGGGAATTAATGGGATCACAAGTGAATTACGGGAAATGCTTATCAAGCTACTTTAGTGAACAAATCTCACAAATGTTAACCAATTGATTTCTAAAATGTGTTTGGGCCATTATTATGATTGTAGGGAAAAATTGTACCCGCAGCGGAAGCGAGACTAAAAAATAGTTTGAGTAGCTTTTAAAATTTTTCCAATTTTATGAACCTTAAACCCTTTTGATTAATTAAAGATATATAAAAATAAACAAAAGATTAATACCTCTTGTCGCGTGATCCGATTGACTTGCGTCGATGGTAATCCGCAAGATCTTCAATCCTAGCACGAACGTGGATCACCTAGGAGCGTGGTCTCCCTTTCTTTGAATTGCAAACCTGTGATTGGATTAAACAAACTTTTCTTGATTCGTTAGTCCCAAAAACAATCTAAAGAAACCTAAGATTATTCCGGTCACTTTTGAGTTCTCAATCTTATGATCGAAACTCGCGTGAACCTAGATCGATATAGTATTCACAAGCTTATTGATGAATAAGCAACTAGAATACAATCAAAGAATAATCTATGTTCCTTTGGTTTTTAGTAGAATAATCGATCTCTAACAATGAGTTGAGAAGAAGAAGAAGAAGAAAATTCTACACCCAAGCCTTAGTGGTGGCCGAAATTATAAGTTGCCTTATATAGGTGGCCAAATTTTTCTCTTCCTTTTTGCCCTAGGGTGGCCGAAATCTCTACCAAAATTAATTAGGGTTGCCGCAATTTTACTCCTAAAATATTGGAGATTTAGTTGCACCCTAATTCCTATTTAGTTTAAGATTTCCAAACCCTAATCAAACTCATAAATCTTTTATTCCTTATTTGACTAAAATAAAAGACTTCTTATTTGATTTAATAAATAAAATTAATTATTTATTTCCTTGTCAAACAAGTCTTTCTATTTAATTATACTACTACCAATAGTATACAAATAGGAATCATATTTCCTATTTAGAAAAGATTTGTTACTTAATTAAACAATTAATTAATAAATAAATTAATTCTTATTTAATTAAATAATGAAAACAAAATAATATTAAATGCTATTTTAGCACCTTGCCGCCCCACATGTATATATTGGGCCAAATATTATTTTTCTTATTTCATTAAATCCATAGGACTTTAAATAAAAAGCCCACATGTGAACTAGACCCATTCTTACTAAAAGAAACAAGCCCACATGTCATCCATTAATATATAAATATAATTGTGCAGCCCATTACATAAATAATGTGCAAATTATATTCTTAATATATTAAATTGCAATTCTAGATGGACCTTAAATTGGTCCGGTAGAATATATCAAGTGATCCATGCAAGTCCGTGTGGATTGGGGATCTTGGCGGACTATCTAAATTTAAGCTCCAATAGACATAACCTAATCACAATCAACAAATGATTCACTTAGGTCCGATCCATTAATTTTAGCTCATTCCACTAAAGAGCTAAAATTGAACTCTTAAATAAAGACAGAAAAGGAAGATGCTTCCTCATTCATACCCTAGACAATCATATTGGAGATAGTGTATCCTCGTGATTAATATCAGTAATCGCCAAGAGTTCATAGACCGCCTATAACTCTCCAAGTTACCATATTTACTCATATGACCACGTTTTGAACTTGGATATTTTGACTTGTCCAGAAGCCATGTTTTCAATAGACACTATTGAAAACTCAACGTTGAGATTTAATATCCAATTACCTCAAAACATCCATATGATGATATTATACTCTCATTTAATAAATGGAGCCACGATGTCCATATCTATAAATGAAGTCCTCTATCGATTAACAAATGAATATCACCAAACTATCGAGGATAGACTATGCGATATAATCGTACTCATTGATAGCTCAAATTATATCACCTGCAACCATAAGTCCATCATTTATCTCAGGATTAAGATAGACTCTTCGATTGTCCTGATAATGAAATTACTTTTATCTACTGACGGTTATAGATAAAGTATTTCATTGTGATCCTGTTCAATGCACCCAGTGCACTAGATTCTTTTGCTCGAAGACACTCCGATGATTTTAGACTCATCATATCTCATTTGATCCCACTCAAATGCTAGCAAAAGAATTCTACAACTTTAACAAGATAAAGGTGCCCAACCTTTAACTTAAGTTGTGAACGATATTCAAGACTAACTAAAGAATTGTGTCTACCACATACATATCCAGATGTATGAACAATTCTTCTTTTCTCATAGTCTTTAGACCTTATGATTATTTACTTTAACAATTATTAAACTATAAATGCTATAAGATTTGTTTAAAATAGAAATCACTTTATTAATATGAAAAAGATTGTTAATTACACTATTACACTCTTGCTATTGAGCATAATCCTAACAATGAACCCTAAACAACTTCCCACCGCAATGCCTAACCGATTAAGGAAAGGGGGTCACGGCGGGATCGATTTGTTACAATTAACGGCTTAGATTATCGTGGTTGATATACCCTCCGACAATCTATCCTATTCACTAAGTTCTCAATCCATCAAGGTTGTCAATCCAATCAAGATTATATAAAAAATTATCCTAAGCAAGATTATAATCAACTAGTGGGTATACATGTCAATTATATAATGCAAAGAATCTAATTATAAAATGAATAGAACACAAATAGAAATTAAAATATATTAAAGCTTAAGCAAATCCCAATCCAAATATTCTCACATCAAAACCCTAGAAAGGAGATTTAATTACACATATTACAATCAAAGGGAAGGCAAGTAAAAGATTAGGAAATCACCCATGGGCCTACTTTTGTAAGCTTGATCCTTTCCTTGCCTTTGATGCTCCTTTTGTAAAGAGTGGATGATGAGTATGTGTCTAGATAGGTGGAGTCAAATGGGAAGTGACTAAGGAGATTTGTGGAGAAGATGGGAAGAAAAGGAATGATTAGGGGAGGTAATCTAGATGTTAAGTTTAGGTAGGAGAGAAAATGGAGAGAAAAGGAATGGTGGAGAAAGGAGGTTTCTTGGTGGTCAAGAGTTGTCTAAAAGAGAAAAAATGTGATGAATTTATAGGATTTTCAAATTAGGTATCGGGTGGCAAATTACCAAAACACCCCCTGACCATGGCAAATTACCATTTAGTCCAACAGAGGGGTGCATTTTGTAATTTGCACACCCAATCAGAAATGCACAGCAAGGAGGACGCAATTTGCTCAAATGGCGACATTGTGGCGACCCTAAATGGCGACGAATCTAGAGCCAAAACAACTCCCTGTCGCCATGGCGACCTTGGTATGCAAACCGCGACCTCGATTTATGCGGTTTCGTCGCGATTTGAGCTTGGAGGCGACTAAGGGCAATTTGGGCGTGATATGGGTGGCCGGATTCCGGCCAAATGGAGGCCCGAAAGTTGAACAAACGGAGAGCCGGTCGTGTGGCCTTTAATTCCGGGTGGTTTCCGGCCGGCGGTAGGTCGGGGAAAGTCCTCTTCTGGCCGACGACACAAGCTAGGGTTAGGGGCCATGGCTGTCAGCTCGTTGGAGAAGAAGATGAATAGTTGTGGGGTGCACTTAGGACTCAGGTGGGGTGCAATCAGCTGCAGCAATTTTGTCTTAAATGTGGGTGCACCTAAAAGAAGACAGGGGTGCAATCGGGTGAGACTAGGGACGCGTTTAGGCTTGCGTCTGGGCTTCCTTCATGTTGGGTTGTTGATTTGGGCTCAGGCCCACTCTTAATGTATTTAATCAAAACACACCGTTTTGATTTCTTGAGGAATTTGGGCCGCAATGCATTGGGCCTACCAATTGGGGCGTGCGAAGACTTGGACGTGGGTGCGCTCAGAATCCACAATCATCCACTCATCAAAACGCACCGTATGATTATTCCACGTGGCGCGCTCTTGCTGATTGGCCTGGCGAATTACTGACAGCCCCCTGATCTCTTCCAATATCACAATAACTTCAATTCTTCCACCAATAATTACTCTTTTGCCCTTATTTCACCAAAATTACTCCAATGCCCCTGAACTCTATAAATTCCTGAAAACATTTAATTTACACCATTAAATCACAGAATAATGCCCAAGAATCAAGCAAAAGGAGAAGGATATGAGGGCCAAAATCATACCAATTTTGGTTCGATCAGGGACCTAATGGACCCACAGTATTTTGAGCTCCAATAATCTTTAGAAATAATTAATTAAACTAGAAATAATTAATTAAACTCTTTAATTAATATTTCATGATTATTAACTTTGGTGTTATTCCACTAAAAACCCGAAGTTGCACTCTCTCAACTGTAGACGTTTTTACACAAACCAATAACTCTTGGTGTCTATCGATATAGCTATTACATATGGTATAATCCTCCACAAGTAGTTCATAATTAGAGCTGGGTCATAATGTCCGTTATACCCCTCTAATTATATCTTTCCATTAAGTACCATTGATCCTCTAATGAACAATAAATCCTACATTCCTTACGGAATTAGGAGAGTGCTCATATTGTTCAAGCCCCAAATCAACCCTTAAGGGAACTACCATCTACTTCTCGCAAGAAAGAGTGGATTCCACTATTGTGTACAAACCTTCCCAGCCACAAGCCAAACTACGATCCCAACATATGGCGCATATTGATCGGGAATGCAACTCCGACCTCACCCATGGTATATCAAAGACCACGATCTAACCTGAAAGAGTCGATAAGACACTCAAGATTAAGATCACTCACATATAGCTATCATTAGTTGATATATATAAATCCCATCACTAACGGATCTTGGTGAGAGATTCATATAGATCATGGCTCAGTCCTACGTGATTACATCATACAAGGTGCCTCCATTCTCATATCTCAATATGAATGATCCAAGATAGGATCATTGTACACTGTGAAATGGACCGCAACTGTAGATTAACCACAAATAAAGTACCCAGCTTTATTTGCTATCTACGGACTATTTAGATTGCTCATTTCAAACCGAATCCTTCTGTATATGACACTCATATACTCAGTTCGAAATTACATCCGGTAATCTTGGATGTTAAGTGCACACGTTATATATATATAAAGTATGACACAAAATGAATGGATATACTACTTCTTTTATTTATGTTCAAATCACATTTACAAATTACAAGCTTTAAGGCAAAAAACCCCAACAGGCCGAGGTGGAGGCGGGGGCTGACAAGGCCTTTGGGGACGGTTATTATCTTGCTCAACTTCATGTTGCCCAGCACGGCCCTGACTTCGATCTCCACCAAATTCACAGCTGGGACCGGGTTCAAATCCTGTCAGGCGCTAATGGAGTAGCAGAGCCCTTGGCCGGACATATAGTGCCACCTGGTGATAGATACACCATGAGTAGTAGTGACCCAGCCGGGAGTGACAAGAAGGAGCCCAGTGCGTTTGTAGGAACATTAGAGCTGCCACCTGTGAAATCTGGAGTTCCTACGGTGGATGTTCAAGAGGAGGGACCTCATAGGGGAGCCAGAACCCCGGATATCTTGCTAGACTAGCTGACCACCGCTCTATCTAGCCAGCAAAAGCCTGACCTAGGTCTTCCATCCATCGATCTCGCTAGTTCTATTCAAGACCAGTAGATAATAAACATTTCACTGTTTTGCTAGCACATATTCCTGCTACACACATTTTTTGTATTTATGGGGGGTGAAATTATACAAACAAGGTTAAATTGCTTAAAGCGTACCTAATGGGTGAATAGGTTTTTCATCTATTTTCAATCCCTTGAACAAACTTATGTTTGTCCCTCAAGGTAGCTTTACATACAACATATAAATGGAACATTCATACATAGACAAGACATACATATAATCATTTAGGCATTGTCTACATATAACAAGTTGTTGTATGAGGTATAATATCACTAAAACACAATATTAAAGAATACTTTGTATATCAATATTGTTCAATGTATTACAAGAGTAAACAACTATATCAATACACAAAGATAACAAAATATGAAGAATTACAAATACAAAATTGATCTAAAGAGGATTGTTCTACAAATCACTCTTTACAAGTACTTGATCAATATACAACAAAATAATACATACATATATACAATATAAAAGAGATAGAGAAAGAGACAATGGACACAAAGTTTTTACGTTGTAAACCTCTGAAGAGGAAACATCCACGGGGTTGAATCCACAACCACCGGCAAAGCAAATCCAATATATGAAAAGGACATACACACTCAAGGCTATCAACACTATGATATCCATCTGAAACTATCAAATCCTAATCTACCTTCGGGTAAGTGAATCACTAAGCCTACTCCCTATCCAAGGTGTATCCTACGCCTCTGGGAAGCAACTTCCTATCCAAGGCTCTCAAGCCTCTAGGAAGATTCCCTTGCTTAGCAATCTAGATCACAAGGATCCTAGTCAAGCTCTCCTAGCTCAACTATACAGAGTATCAAACTCCTTGCTAAGACTTTTGCTTGGCTATCTAGAACTCATTCCTAGCCAAGTCTTCTTGCTTAAGTTAAAGTTTCACTCACTTTAACAAAAGACTTCAACATTTCCTGAAGACAAATGATCTAAGTGATGCAAATGATGCAAATCACAATCAACACAACATAGAACATGTGATCAAGACATTCTATGGAACAACTAGACCTAAACATGTGAGAACACAAGAATAAAAGTATAGATGCAAAAACATAAATTAAACCTAGAGCATGTGAAAACACCTAACACAAAAGCTCATAGTTCCATTCACACAAATAACACTTGAATATATCATAATCATGAAGCACAAATTCAAGATGCTATAAACATACAAATAAATGCTAGAAACATAGAATGTATTCAATTAATATTCTAGCCAATGATTTAGAGCATGGATATAATGATAAATCAATTAAATCCTAGATGTCTCTAAAAACACATACATAAGCATTAATCCTAGATTTTATCAATCAAAGGATCAAAGCACATTTCAAGGATTATTAATTATAAAATGATTCAATCAAGTCTCAAATAATCCTAGATGTCAATCTAATCACAATACAACTCTCAAATATGTGAAAAATCATAGAATCCAAGAATCTAGTTCATATATGTCTCTAATTAGACTTTTGATTAGGATTGATTATGAAGCTATCTTTCTCAATAGCATTCACCATATATATATGTACATATAGAAGAAGAAACCCCAAGCAAATTGAAGGTTATGACAGAATAAATCACAAAGATATGAACACTACCTTACAGTCATGAGCTGGTTCGGTTTTCTATGTAGAACCACTAGAACATTCAATCAAACAGCTGCAAGACCACTTGGAAAAGGTATAGAACTCAATTATGGACAATCTTCAACTTAAATCAACCAATTCTGACTTCGTATGAGAAAGTTATGGTGTTTAGAAGGTGAGAAAAATTGAGTGAAAAATTTTGGTGAGTGATTTCAAACTTTTTCTTCTTAGAATGAATGGGAGGGAATGTGAGAAATTTAAAAGGAAGAGAGAGAGGGAAAAATGGACCAATGAGCATGTGCCACGTTAGCACCTTGTGTGGGGTACATGTGGCACACATGGACAGAGGGCTGACCAGCCCGTGTGTCACACGTGGCTCACACGTGGACAGCAAGCTTGGCCATTTGGCCGAGCAACCTTCTCCCGCACTCCTCTCATGTTCTTTGACCGTATCTGGACCTCCAAAGTCCCATTTTGAATCGGTCTTTGGATCACAAATTTTGACTCCCTCACACACAATGATGACTATGAAACTTTGACAAAAAGTTGAGAATTCATCTCGGAAAACGACGACGAACACAACTCAATGAATGAGAACGAAAAGTAAAGTAGCTACATCGTTTGGACTCGAAATCAAATGTATGAGTAACCAAAATGACCGGGACTTAGTAAGGAATTATAAGAGATCATGTTCAAGTCCAAAAAAAATAAAATGTAAACATATAAGCACAATTTCACACATGTATGCCATTTCCTAGACATAGTCTTAGAACATGCAATTCTACAATGTATGAGAATTTGAGTTCAATGCATGAGCATGTAAAAACATGTGAATGTGCTATATAAATGTTGCACAATGATGTAGGGACAAATATAAATGATTTTTGTGTGTGTGCCTCTTGCCTTTAAGAAGAATGAGGTCTATATTACCTTAATTGTGCAATGTAGTCCATTCCTCTTCCAAGACACCTTCTTGCATGATCTTATGGCCATGTTTTTCTTTGAAGCTTCAAATCATCAACCTATGACCACTAATCAAATACAAGAAAACATTGTTTTTGATATGGAATATATGCCAAGATAAACCAAAAACCTAACAGGGGGATTAGGCTAGCTGTGCCTCAATCTTCCTTTGGCATGTAACCATGAATTGATGCTTGTGCATCCTTTTATCTTTTCCTGCTTAAGTAGTTATATTTGTAAGGAGGTTGAACCATCTAAGCTTCAATCCTCCTTGGGCATGTAATCTTGAACTGATGATTGTGAATCATTTTATCCTTTCCTTCTTCAGGTTGTCTTATTTGATTCGTTTGACTATCCCTACTAGGTGGCTCTGCTCATGACTTTTATAATTCTTTTGATGAAGTAAAGTTCACCATTTGTCTTCAATTTGACTTGACATGTTATTTATATATATGTTTTTTTTTAATGTGCTCCTGTTCTTAACCGTGGACTAAGACACGAGTGTTTGGTACCCTTGTGGTACTGCGGCTGACCTTTAAATGCACTCGGTATAGACTTGACTTGATTTAAAGCCAGTGCTATGTAGATAGAACGCCCCCTAGGTTAATTGTATTCACAACCGGCGTGTTTCGCCCCCAAGGTGAATCATATTCAAGACCTGGGTGTTCTTTGAGGAAACTGGTATCCAAGTTTTGAGTATCTCCTTTGATAGGGGCTATACCCATGTTCAAAGTGTAGCTTGAGGGGACTATACCCATGCTCAAAGTATTAGGGTACCTCTCTCGAAGGACCCAGTACTTCCGGGACTTGGTAGGCAGTCGAGGTCACTTAATCCCAAACCCCTTCTTTTGGGGTCTCGTACCCGGCCCAAGGCATCGTGGTAGCTCATCTGAGGTACCCGGTATCTCCTGGACTTAGAAGGAAAGCAAGGCCACTTAGTCCTAAGTCCCTTCTTTGGGGGTCTCGCACCCAATCCAAGGTATCGCGGTAGCTCCTCCAAGGTACCTGGTGTCTCCTGGACTTGGTAGTCAACTAGGGTCACTTAGTCCCAAGTCCCTTCTTGGGAGGTCTCGTACCAAGCCCAAGGCATTGTGGTAGCTCGTCCGAGGTACCAGGTATCTCCTAGACTTGGTAGGCAACCAGTGCCATTTAGTCCCAAGTCCCTTCTTGGGGGGTCTCATACCCAGCCCAAGGCGTCGTGGTAACTCGTCCGAGTACCTGGTATCTCCTGGACTTGGTAGGCAACCGGGTCACTTAGTCCTAAGTCCCTTCTTAGGGGGTCTCGTGCCCAGCCAAGGCATCGTGGTAGCTCGTCCGAGGTACCCAGTATCTCCTGGACTTGTTACGTAACTAGGGCCACTTAGTCCCAAGTCCCTTTTTAGGGGTCTCATACCTAGCCCAAGGCATCGGGGTAGCTCGTACTCGGTACTCGGTATGTGGATGTACTTCATTTAACAAGAATTTATAGAATTGTTTTTTCATTCATTCAAGAAAAAACATGCAGAAAGACACCCTAATTACAGGCGGTCGAAGCCGCTTCTTTGTGGTGCTAGACCATGGCTGCCAAGTGCCTAAAAGGTCATGCTTACAGGAGAAAAAAAAAAAAAAACTAGATATTGACTGCAGCGGAGGTGGTTCTACCGTGCCTTTCTCGGGGACTTCCTTGCTACTGCTACTAGGGGTAGAACCTTTTCAAATGATCCACATTCCATGTGTGCCCAATGGGGTCTCCATCCAAGTCTTTAAGCTTGTATCTCCCCTGGCTCACTCTTGCTTTGATAAGGTATGAGCCCTCCCAGTTCGGGGCGAGGACGCCATCGGACCGGTGACGGGTATTCTGGGTAACCTTTCTCAACACCAAGTTGCTTTCTTTGAAGCTCTTGACCTTAACCCTCTTGTTGAAATAGCTAGCTATTTTCTATTGGTAGGTCGCCATTCTCAGCACGACTCTAGTCTGTTTTTCATCTAGGAGATCTAGGCTTGCCCAAAGCTTGTCTTCGTTATCCTCTAGGTTGTAGAGATGTGTGCGGATGCTGGGGAGTCTTAATTCAATAGTTAGGATAGCCTTGACCCCAAAGGCAAGAGAGTATGGGGTTTCTCCCTTCGCGGTCCTTTTAGTGGTCCGGTAGGCCTATATAATATTGAGGAGCTCATCTTCCCACGCTCCCATTTCCTCTTGCAGCCTTTTCTTTAGGAGCTTCTTGATGGTCTTATTTGTGGATTCCACCAATCCATTAGTTTGGGGGTGGGAAACCGAGGCAAAACGACACTCGATCTTAGGCTTTCGCAGTAATCCCTGAAACTATAATTGTCGAATTACTTGCCTAAATCTGTGATGATGGCCATTGGGATTCCGAATCTGCACACCATATTTTTCTTGATGAACACAATCGTGTTTGCCTCTATTATGTTGGTGAGCAACTTCGCTTCTACCCATTGGGTGAATAGTCTATGGCGACCACTACGTACTTGGCCTACTTGTCCCCAGCAGGCAGGGGCCCAATGAGGTCTGCCCTCCACATGGCAAAGGGATAAGGGGAGAAGATCGAAGATAACCTCTTCGAGGGTTGGTGCATGAGGTTGGCCAGCCTCAGACCAATGGGTTGGTTGAAGCTACCAACAAGACCATTAAGAAGCTCTTGAAGAAAAAACTCCAACAGAAGAAAGGGTTGTGGGTTATAGAATTACCTAATGTATTGTGGGCTTACAGAACAACCAGGCGGACTGCAATAGGAGAAACCCCCTACTCCCTGGTATTCGGAATCGAAGCAGTCTTACCCATCGAGCATAAACTCATATCTTTCCGGGTCCAAAATTATGAGCCAGAAGATAATGAGGCTAAGCTAAGAGCCAGTCTGGATCTTCTTGAGGAAAAACAAAGTAGAGTCGCTAAAAAAGTAGCAGTGTATCAGAGTAAGATAGCCCAGCATTTCAATAAAAGGGTGAGGATCCGGAGTTTCAAAGAAGGAGACTTGGTTCTCAGGAAAGTAACCCAGAACACACGGAGGAGGTCAGACGAGGTGCTAGCTCCTAACTGGGAAGGCCCTTACTTGATTAAGGCACTATTCTAGGGTGGCGCTTACAAATTGGAAGACATGGAAGGGTACCTAGTGGATCATACATGGAACGCTAATCACCTCAAGAAATTCTACCCTTAGAAATTTAATTCGCATCAGCTGGTAAACTTACCCCGATTTCATATTATACTGCTTGGGAAATTCATTAAAATCAGTTTCTTCTTCTATATGATTCCCTAGGTCCATTGTGTAATACCTCCTACTTGGTTCTCCAATTATCTCCAATGTAATGTCCGGTCTACAGATTTTTGCCATTACTTCTCTATTTCAAGACTAGGAAATAGCCTGATGGCTCTCCTGCTGCCTTGGTCGGGGAATACCCTCCTCCAAGAAGCCTGGTGCTAAATTGGCCTAAGTTGCCTACCAGGACAGACTTACAGTAGGATCGGGATGCCTCATCAGGGTACCTGATTCCTTACTTCGCCATTTCAAGACTAGGAAATAGCCCTATGGCGCTCCTACTGCCATAGTCAGGGAATACCCTCCTCCAAGAAGCCTGGTGCTAAAGTGGCCTAAGTTGCCTACTAGGACAGACTTACAGTAGGATTGAGATGCCTCATCAGGGTACCTGATTCCTTACTTCACCATTTCAAAACCAGGAAATAGCCCTATGGCCCTCCTGTTGCCTTGGTCGGGGAATACCCTCCTCCAAGAAGCCTGGTGTTAAAGTGACCTAAGTTGCCTACCAAGACAGACTTACAGTAGGATCGGGATGCCTTATCAGGGTACTCGATTCCTTACTTTGCCATTTCAAGACCAGGAAATAGCTTTAGGGCGCTTCTGCTGCATTGGTAGGGGAATACCCTCCTCCAAGAAGCCTGGTGCTAAAGTGGCCTAAGTTGCCTACTAGGACAGACTTACAGTAGGATCGGGATGCCTCATCGGGGTACCTGCATCCTTACATCACCATTTCAAGGCCAGGAAATAGCCTTATGGCGCTCCTGTTGCCTTAGTCGGGGAATACCCTCCTTCAAGAAGCCTGGTGCTAAAGTGGCCTAAGCTGCCTACCAGAGTAGACTTACAGTAGGATCATGATACTTTATCAGGGTACCTAACTCCTTACTCTTCTTTTCTCCTAGAAGGTCGACAGTCAAAGGGGATTGAGAAGTTCATCAAGTCAAATTATCACAAGTATCAGGCTACCTCAACAGGATACTCAATACATTATATTATTACATGTTCATGAGAGTCCGATTAAGGAGGACATGATAAGTATCAGATCTCGCTAGTTTCTACGATTACGAGATTCACTCATTCGGGGTCCAGCTACTCGCAAATTTATATGCTCTGAAGTTTTTTCTAAGTAGGAACGCAAGCAAGACACTTTTTGCTAAGTTAAGAAGAGCGAGCAAGATACAGTATGAGTCTGAAAGATAAAATTGTTATATTGATAGAACGGGGTGCCTAGCTCCCATTTCGGGCTACAAAAAGAAATGCATGTACGCAATAAAAGAAAAAAAGGGAGAGCCAAATCAGCCTTCATTCTCCTCCTCTGGATGCTCTCCTTGACTAACTGCTTCCACCCTTGTGCCATCATCTCCGACATCAGATGGTCCCCTTCAACCGCTGGGACCTGATGTCTGGCTGGATCATCCTCTTGAGTAGCAACATTCTCCTGCACAATAGCAGACTCACTCGAGGTCCCTCCCACTATTGGGACCTCGAATCCAGTTAGATCTTCCTCATCCTCTACCCGGACCACTCTTGAAGTAAGCACGGGGTCCACCATTCGATCTTCTTGGATTAGGGGATTCTGGACCACCCCATCAGCGCCATCATGCTGGACCCCCATAGCTATACCAACCCTTGGACTCGGATGAACAGCATCCTGTGGGGGTACTTCTGCTTCTTGGTCTTCGTCTGTGAGCTTGGCAGCCTTTGCCATTATCTGATCCCGGTCCCAGTTCAGGGCTACTTGGAAGCAGTGAAGCAGTGAAGTAACCATGTTCAAAGGTAGGGCCCTCTTGAGCCTCCAGGCTTGCTATGGTATCTCGCAAGAGTTGATTCTCATATAGCAGCAGCTTCTTCTCCACCTTTAAGCGCTCCCTATCTTCCCGGCAGCGTAAGGACCTGACAGTTTTAGTATCTAGGCAGTGCTCATAGCGATTGATGGCCACCAAGGCCTCCTGCCTAACTTCTTCAGATTCTTTGGCCGCTTGAAGTAAATGAGCCACATTCCACTGGGTTTGGACCAATTCTTGCTGGTTGTCCTCTAACTTGGCTTAGAGGCCAATATAAGCCTTCTTCAAGGTCAGCAACTGCTTCTCCATGGCTAGAGTGAACTTGAAACCCTACAAAAAGAAGAGAAAGTCAGTACTTATCAGAAGGAAGAAAAAATAATAAGAGAGAAAATAGAAGTTTACCTCAACCAAGACGAATGCTCCCTTGGCGACTAGGATTTCGATGGGAAGCTTTGCCATATTCATCAAGCTACCCCTAGGACAGGAAGCCACAAATCGGGATACCACCTCGTCAGATGTGACACCCCCTGACCCCGACACAGAAGGAACATCAATGGCAGGGGTAGAAATAAAGACAGCTTCTTCCTTATATGTATTTCTGACAAGGTCTTTGGAGGGTGCTGTTGAAGGAGGAGAAGTAGGAGAAATCTTTGCAACGGGAGGAGTAACATCATGGTCCTTCTTCTGTGCTTGCTTTCCAGATCCTCGGGCCTTAGCTGCCTAGGCCAACATCGCCTTAATCTTTGAGCGTGATGGAGGAGAAGTGAGAAGACGAGCAGAAGTCTTTGCAGATGACCCTGCTAGAGTAGTTGACTTTATTGGAGTCGGAGGAGGAAGGGGATCGGTTCCAGCTTGTGTGGACCCTAGCATGATTCTGACTGTAGTAGAACGGGAGGGAACATGAGAAGCAAAAGCAGGTAGAGGTAGACCACCTGTTCCAGACGAGGAAGGAGACCCCTCTACCATTGGGGTAGCAGATACTGCAAAGAGAGAGAAAATTTAATAAGAAAAAGGAGAAGGAAAGCATATGTATGTAGGGAAACATGAGAGGTAGATGCAATTACTTACCAGGAAGGGTGAGGGAAATCCTCAGGTACCACTCTAGTCGGTCTCCCTCAAAGAGGTCTAGAGTGGGATACTTCATGTTTATGTACCCCCTCTTCATGATCCTCGAAAGGATGTCCCGAGATTCAGGAGAGAGCACACCCTTCGCCCATTTGTCCCTCGCTGTGAACTGGGTGGGGATAGGGTATTCATACCCCTCGATGAAGGCCATGTGCCCCCACTCACCTTCAACCACGAACCATTCCTCCTTCCAGGGTGCAGCGTACTTCACATTCGCCCATGGGATGGTAAACTTCATGTCATTTGATGCCCTCAGGTAGAATTGACCTTAGGGAATCATGCTCGTTATGTTGAAGAGAAAGCGAAGCTCGTCCAGACCCAGCTCCCGGTCTATGTGATCCCTCTCACACTGCTCCCGCCAGAGCACTAGGAATCCCATCAGATGCTTCCAGAAACTCGGTGAGATCTGGAGGGGAGCCAATTCCAGCGCCATAAGAGCCCGGCGGAGAGTAGGATGCAACAGCAGCCGAACTCCGCACTCGAAAGCTTCTTTGTGAATCAGCAAGTGGTCTTGAGGCGAGGTGTACAAGTCGTAACCCCGATGAGGGAGGGAAAGTGTGATGTAGTCTGGAATCTTGTACTCCTCCTTTAGCTTGTTGAGTACATCCGAGGTACACACAGAGTTGGACACTAACCGACCGTCATGGAAGGGGGCAAAAGAACCGGTTTGGACCCCGACCAGGGTGTCATCGTGCTCGCCACCTTCCTCTTCACCACCAGCCTTTGTAGCGCCCACCTCGCCGCTAATCAAAATTGGGTCCTCGGGTTGGCTATGGAAACTTGACCCGATTCTGGGGTTTCGAGTGGAGCAACGGTGCTGAGTCTGCGGGGTACCATCAGTCACCTCGTCTCCATCTCGACCGCATTTCTGATGAGGTCGTTTGTGTACTCAACAAAATAATAATAATAATAGTTTTTGGTTGATTCTTGAAAACTCTTTTAAAGCCACTTAATCCTTTTAAAATGTGATTTGATAGCAAAATAGTGAGCAAGTTCGTTCCACAGGGAATGAAGTGTTAATTAGATAAATTGACTAATCTTAGAACAATTAAACAAGTCATAGTGTTTGATAAATGTGTGGTTTCTAAAGCCACCAATGCTAAACTACTCAAATGAAAATACACAAAAATGTTATGAAAAATAGAATACTCAACACCTTGATAAGAATAGTGATAAAATCAATTAATGAGAGAACTAGGGAATAGATCGATTAACACTTGGATGTGGGTAAGCTACTAGCATTATTAATGTACCAATCTCATTATGTTAACCACTTAGAGGCTTAGATTAGTGGGGTTGATATACCCACCACTAATCTATCCTATCCAATGGGTTCTTAATCACACAAAGATTGTCAATCCACATGTGAATATATAGCAAATTATTCCACTCAAGATAGCAATCAACAAGTGATATACAAGTCAATTATAATGAATGGAATCTAATTAAATTGAATGAATAGAACACATAAGAGATTCATTACAAGCTAGACTAAACCCACAACCAATTGTTCCTCAAATCTATCCCCTAGATTAGGGGTTTAGTTACACATATTTGCAATAAATGAAAAGAAGTAAATGATGAGGAAATAACCCTTGGGTCACCTTCTTTAAGCTTGATCCTTCTTCTCCTCTATGCTCCTAGATGCAAGAAATGGAGGTTGAGGAAATGTCTTGGAACGTGGGTGTTTTGGTGGAAAGTTACTAAGGATTTTGGTGGAGAAATGGTGGGATGAGGAATGATGTAGTGAAGTAATCAAGGTTTTTGTGTTGAGGGTTGGATGGATTAGATGAGTTCAAGGAGAGAAATGGAGGAGGATGAATAATGTTCCATGGATGATGATCTAGATCTGAAAATGAGTGTTCTCTCAATTTGCTCTGATTTTCGATCCTTGAAGATGGAGGGACGCTTCATATATATACTCACTCATGGACATGTACTGGTAACTGCTTGATTCGCTGATGTGGAGTCTAGGTCGCTATTTGGTCGCTATGGCGACCATGGAGCGTAAAACGGTTAGATGAGAAGGTCGCTCTGAAAACCATCTTTCTCGCTATTTGTCAAGTGACGACCATAACCAAAATGTGTAGAGGTCGCCACTTGTATCCTCTAGGTCGCCATGGCGACCATAAGTGGCGACCTTGGAAATGTGAAGAGGTCGCCATTTGTACCATCAAGGTCGCCATGGCGACCCTAAGTGGCGACCATGCCTTGAGTGCACTAGGTCGCCACTTGCAAGGGAGGTCGCCAGAGCGACCCCAAGTGGCAACCCCACCTGATTGTTTTTGTGACCTTCTGTCGCCATGGCGCTCAAGTGGCGCCCTCTTATGTCCAAGTGGCGAAAATGCCCTGTTTCTTCTCATTTGTGAGACATTTTCGCACAAGTCCTCCACCTTCATCTCAATTGCTTCTGAAACCTAATAAAACTTGAAACACTCAATTTAACAACATTAAACACGGGGAAATGCCCGAGAATCAAGCAAAAAGAAACGGAAATGAGGGCCAAAATCATACCAATTTTGGCCTGATCAATTTCCTCCCCTTTGATGTCAGAGAGTCCTCCACCAAGTCAGCCTTCTTCGTATTGAAGAGGGCATCGATATTGTCAGAAAGATGCGGAGATGCGGGGTCAAGATGATTAGAGGCCACCACATGAGGGTTTTGATCAATGGAAACTTCTTGCGGAGTAGTTGGAGATTTTGAAGGAGATACCATTTAGGAAGAAGAGGATAGAAGAAGCTTGGAAGATTGCTGGTAGGGAAGAAAGAAAGCAAGAAAGTTAGGGTATTCTCTCTGCTATGATTTTGAAAGTTTGATTGAAAGTGATAAAGAAAGCACCAGCAAAGCTGGTCTATTTATAGAAGAGGGGAGGCAGTTACATACCAGGAAACTGGGAGCGGTGGCCGGCAGAATGAGTTAGAGGCGTTTTCCGCATTAATCATGCAAAAACGGCTTTTTTTGAAAACGAAGAAACCGATCATTGATTGACACGCAGACTGTGCAATTAGTACTAACGTATCAAAGAAAGATTTCCTCTTCCACAGTGGAGAACTAGTCAGACAAGGAAATATACGAACAGATAAGGCAGAAATCCTTCAAGTATAGTCAGGATCCTGACTCCGACCCCGACAAGGTATCTGTGTCCAAGTTAGAGGGGACTTCTGTTAACCACCAAAATTGACGGAGGACCAAAGAAGAATTTTCCACCTCGAAACAAGGAAGACGTACGGATCTAGACAGTATCCCGCTACCCCGTAAGAGGCGGGGTCCCAACTAAAGAAGGAGGATCCCAATTGATTCGAATACATCCCCCTCCGACAGGATCAAGCCCAGCCTTTCCCCAGCTTCCTAAGGACCCCGCCAAAATCTTGATTCACAAACATTGCCCCGAGCTGGGCTACTCACAAAATCCCTCCAGCAGGATCCAACCAACCATTCCCTGGCTTCCCGTGGACCCCATAACACCCCGACATAAGGCTCCACCAAGTACCCAGCTACAGTCTCGCCTTATTTCAACCCTCAAGTAGTAGTAGGATGCTTAATAGTTCACACCTCCTGGGGGGGGTCTACCCGCCAAGTAGGAAGATACCAAGCTGCAAGACTCTCATGCCAGAATTGAAAGCTCCATAGAAAAACTTATTGAAACGCCACCGTTCGGACAAAACAGAGGAGATGCACTCTTTCCCGCCAACTAAGAGTTCTATTTTAGGCAGGTCAACTCAGTTAGAATCCTTCTAGGAAGGAAAGATTTGCTTACGAGATTAACTCCTCCTAGGAAGGAAAGACTAGATTTTGCACGTAAAAGCTCCGAGTTTATCTCCTAAAAGGAAGGAGGTCCTGTAACTGCCAAACCCTAGAACGAAACTATAGGAGTGCATGGCAAGTAACGGGACCTACATATATATAACAAGTTTGTACACCGAAAGGAGAGAAAAAAAAAAGAGAAAAGAAACCCTACGCTCAATTCTACTTATCGACACATACGAATTCGCCACCACCATCTCCATTACTCACCGAATCTCCACACTTTACTGTTATTCTAGAAAACCACAGTTCATGTATTGGTAATGTAAAGTGATGGTCAATAAAAAATTTACTCTTGCTTATTCTCTTGCGTTCCAAATCGTATGTTCATTGTCAAGGACATAGTCAGTACTGAACTACTTGATACCCCTCCGACCGGGGTCAATCTTGATCTTCATCCCCTTAAAGTCGTTATTTCGAATTTCACCCCAGTGACGATTTTCCGGTAATAGGATTTATTTATCTAGTCAAATTAGGAAGTCTTTTATATAGTCACAAATACACTAAAGGGTTGGATTAGGGTTTGAATTCTAAGAAGATTGATAGAAGTCTTTTGTGGAAAAACAAATCCTTTTTGGAAAAGGATTTTGGTGACCATCTTGTTTACACAAGAGGGAATTCGGCCACCCTAGAATTTTTTAGGCAAAAAATTCGGTCCCTATATTTTGAAAGGGATAGAATTCGGCCACCTCTAGGTTTTTACAATCAAGAATTATTTTCTTTTGCTAGAGAGAAAAAATAAAATCCATCTCTTAGACTAGTGAGAGAATTTGGCCAAGAGAGATTGAGAGAAGAGATTGTTCTTATTTCGATTGTGCACTAGTAACTTTTACACCAAAAGGTTTTGTGCACAATTTTGAATAAGGTTCACGCGAGTTTCAATCTAACAATTGTGAATTCAAAAGTGACCGAGACATTCTTTATAATCTTTTGGAATTTATTGTGACTAACGAAGAACAGAAAAAGTTTTTGTTATCCATTCTCAGATACACAATTCAAAGAGAAGGGAGACCACGCTCTTAGGTGATTCACATTCATGATTGGATTGGAAGATCTTGCGGATTACCATCGACGCAACGTGAATTGGATCACGCGACAAAGGTATGATATCTTTAGTAGTATATGTTTAATTAATTAAAGGGTTAAGGTTCAAATATGGAAAATTTTTAAAATATACTAAACTTCTTTTTAGTCTCGCTTCCGTCGCGTGTAAACGTTTTTCCCTACAATTGGTATCAAAGCCTCGTTGTACCCTTTAATTAATTAACGTATATATACATGAATCTATTTCTTTTTATCGTGATTGTGCATGTTTAGAAAGAGATGGCACTCTAGGTATTCTCATATATAATTACATTGGAATGTATGGATTTATATATGTTATATGTTGATATAAAGTGAATTGTTATTGCTCGATTTTGATCCTAGAATTTCAATGTATTTTTTTTTTTTTTCGGAATTATAACAAGAAGGGTGGCCTATTATTGTCACAATTTCCTTCTTGGAAGTTGCTAAGTTTTTTTAATTGTATTAAGATTAAGTGCAGTTTTTTTATTTTTATTTTTTATTTTTTATTATTGTATTAAAATATAGTGCAGTTTTTATTTTTTTTGTATTAAATACTGCAGTGATTAAAAAAAAAAAAACTGCAGTATTTTATTGTTTAAATAAAGTTGTAATATGTTCAAGCATTGAAGATTCAAAGACTTGAAGAATTGAAAGCAACCGGAACAAGTTTGGGACCGTTCGCACCATAGCAACATGCATGCGCGCAAGATTGCATGCAGCTGTGCATGTTGGACTGTGGGCTGTGCACGGCAGCCCTTGTTGGGGTTGTGGAGTGCGCACTCCCATAGGGGCAGCCGTGGGATGTTCAAGTGATCAATGGCCGCTTGAAGACTTGTTCGCCAAGAAAGGAGTTTTTGTATTCCAAACAAATGTAATTTACTTGCTTTTCTAGGATGGATCAAAATCGTGGCTATTTACTTTGCAGAAATATTACAATATTTGTTATTGTTTGATAACATGTCATATAGAATAGGAGTTCCACTCATATATCTCTTTTGGTATGAACATGCATTGAATGATTTAGGTATCTAATTGACATCTATATAACTCGGTAAATCATTCTATGAGATTTAATCACACGCCTTAAACAATTGAGTGGGAGAAGCTATCTTGCAACACCTATGGCCTCCAAGGTTAGTTGTGTAGGGAAAAATACCGTATAGTACACGCAGCGAAAGCGAGACTAAAAAAATAGAGATTTAGTAGCTTTTAAAAAATTTTCCATTTATGAACCTTAACCCTTTTAATCAATTAAAGATATATATTATCTAACAAAAGAAGAATACCTTTTGTCGCGTGATCCGATTGACTTACGTCGATGGTAATCCACAAGATCTTCAATCCTAGCACGAACGTGGATCACCTAGGAGCGTGGTCTCCCTTTTCTTTGAATTGCAAGCCTGTGATTGGACAAAACAAACTTTTCTCTTCTTTGTTAGTCATAAAAACAATCAAAAGAATACTAAGATTATTCCGGTCACTTTTGAGTTCTCAATCTAATGATCGAAACTCGCGTGAACCAAGATCGATGTTGTACACACAAGCTTATTGATGAATAAGCAAATAGTATACCATCAAAGAATAATCTATATCTCTTTTATGTTTTTAGTAGAATAATAATAATCTTTCTATGAATTGAGAAGAAGAAGAAAATAGAATCAAGCACCAAAAACCCTAAAGTGGCCGAATTCTATAAGTCCACATCTATAGGTGGCAAAATTTTCTTTCTCTCTTTCTATTAGGGTGGCCGAAAATAATAACCTAAAAGGGACTAGGGTTGCCGCAATACTCAAGCCAAAAAAGAGTTTGTATTGCACCCTAATTCCTATTTAGTTTAAGACTCCCAAACCCTAATCCAACTCATAAATCTTTTATTCTTTTATTTGACTAAATAAAAAGACTTCTTATTTGATTAAATAAATAAAATTATTTATTTATTTTCTTGTCAAACAAGTCTTTTAATTTAAGTATACTACTACCAATAGTATACCTTTAGGAATCATATTTCCTAATCAGAAAAGATTTGTTTCTTAATTAAACAATTAATTAATTCTTATTTAATTAAACAATGAAACAAAATAATATATTAGGTTAATTAATTCACCTTTGCCGCCCCACTTAAAATAAATGGGCTATATATTATTTTCTTATTTCATTTAATCCATTGGACTTTAAATAAAAAGCCCACATGTGAACCATACCCATTCTTACTAAAAGAAACAAGCCCACATGTCATTCATTAATATATAAATATAATTGAGCAGCCCATTACATAAATAATGTGCAAATTATATTCTTAATATATTAAATGCAATTCTAGATGGACCCTTAAATTGGTCCGGTAGAATATATCAAGTGATCCATGCAAGTCCGTGTGATTTGGGATCTTGGCGGGCTATCTAAATTTAAGCTTCAATAGACATAACCTAATCACAATCAACAAATGATTCACTTAGGTCCGATCCATTAATTTTAACTCATTCCACTAAAGAGTTAAAATTGAACTCTTAAATAAAGACAGAAAAGGAAGATGTTTCCTCATTCATACCCTAGACAATCATGTTGGAGATAGTGTATGCTCGTGATTAATATCAGTAATAGCCAAGAGTTCATAGACCGCCTATAACTCTCCAAGTTACCATATTTACTCATATGACCACGTTTTGAACTTGGATATTTTGACTTGTCCAGAAGCCATGTTTTCAATAGACACTATCGAAAACTCAACGTTGAGATTTAATACCCAATTACCTCAAAACATCCATATGATGATATTATACTCTCATTTAATAAATGGAGCCACGATGTCCATATCTATAAATGAAGTCCTTTATCGATTAACAAATGAATATCACCAAACTATCGAGGATAGACTATGCGATATAATCGTACTCATTGATAACTCAAATGATATCATTTGCAACCATAAGTCCATCATTTATCTTAGGATTAAGATAGACTCTCCGATTGTCCTGATAATGAAAAGACTTTTATCTACTGACGGTTATAGATAAAGTATTTCATTGTGATCCAGTTTAATGCACCCAGTACACTAGATTCTTTTGCTCGAAGACACTACGATGATTTTAGACTCATCATATCTCATTTGATCCCACTCAAACGCTAGCAAAAGAATTCTACAACTTTAACAAGATAAAGGTGCCCAACCTTTAACTTAAGTTGTGAACAATATTCAAGACTAACCAAAGAAATGTGTCTACCACATACATATCCAGATGTACGAACAATTCTTCTTTTCTCATAGTCTTTAGACCTTATGATTATTTACTTTGACAATTATAATATTAAACTATAAATGCTATAAGATTTGTTTAAACCAGAAATCACTTTATTAATATGAAAAAGATTGTTAATTACAATATTACACTCTTGCTATTGAGCATAATCCTAACATTGTAAACTAGGGTTGCGCCCAGTCCACAACTCATGCGGTGCTTTAGGAACAGAGTTAGATGGTACATCGTTTAGAATGTATATAGCAGTTTGTAAAGCATACCCCCAAAAAGAAATAGGAAGTGTCTAATAACTCAACATAGACCTAACCATACCCAAAAGAGTTCTATTTATCCTTTCTGCTACCCCATTTTGTTGAGGTGTACCTGGTGCAGAAAACTGAGAAATATCTCATTATCAATAAGATATTGCTGAAACTCACCAGATAGATATTCTCCACCACGATCAGATCTCAAGATTTTTATGTGTTTCTCAAGCTGATTTTCCACTTCAGCTTTGAATGCTTTGAACATGTCAAAAGCATCCGACTTATGTCGTATGAGATACACATAGCCAAATCTCGAGTAATCATCTGTGAAATTGATGAAGTACTCATATCCACCTCTAGCTTGAATGCTCATAGGTCCACATACATCAGTGTGTATCAATCCTAAACATTCAGTGGCTCTGGCACCTTTGGTAGAGAACGTCCTTTTGGTCATTTTACCTTCCAAACAAGATTCACATGTTGGTAGATCATCAACCTTTAAGTCACTCAAAGGTCCGTCACATACCAATCTTTTAATCCTATTAAGGTTAATAGGACCTAGGCGTAAATGCCATAGGTAGATTTCATCTTTTGATAATTTAACTCTTCTATGATTAGGTTCTGTTATTTCTGTGTCTAACGAGTGAGAAATATTTCTATGCAAAAAGTATAGACCGTTTTTCAATGTACCTTGGCAAATAATTTTGTCATTCTTACTAATAATAAAAACTTTATTAAAAGTAACCGAATATCCAAATTTATTCAAACAAGAAACTGAAATTAAATTCCTCTTGAATTGAGGTACATAATAAACGTCTATCAAATCTAAATGCCTTCTAGAATGCAAATAAACTCTAATATCTCCCACTGCACTTGCAGACACTAATGTTCCGTTGCCCAAGCGCAAATTGATTTCATTCTTACTCAGCCTTCTCCTTTCTTGGAACCCCTGCAAGGAATAACAAACATGATTAGTGGCTCCAGAGTCTATGATCCAAGAATCTGTAGAATCTGCCAAAAAACATGTTTCAAGATAATTCAAATTACCTTCTTCCTTCTTGTTCTGGGACTTTGGGCAATTTCTTTTCCAATGTCCCTTTTCACCACAAAGGAAGCATTTCCCTTTGATCTTGGTTAATTTCTTGGTCTCCTTCTTGGTAGGCCCAAGTTGTTTTTTCTTCTGTTGTTTCTTGACCTTCTGACGGGTCTTAACAGCAGCAACTTTACCAACCATATGAATCTCTTGACCTTTGCTTTTCACAAGGATCTTTTCAGCACTTTGAACATCTTGCATCAGGCCTTGTAAGGTGTATTCCTTTTTGTTCAAAGTGTAGTTCAATTTGAACTGATCAAAGGAATCTGACAATGAATTGACAACCATATCAATTTTTGTCTCACCATCTATCTCAGCGCCATGCAGTTCAGCAATGTTGAGATGTGCTATGACTTTCATCATATGATCCTTTACAGCCTGTCCAGGTTTCATCCTAAGATTCATAAAAGCAGTCACTGCCTCTCTCTTAGTCGTCTTGGACTTCATAGCAAACATCTCCTCTAGAGACATCATTATATCAGCAGCGGACTCCATTCCTTCATGCTGCTGTTGCAACACGTCGGAGATAGTGGCCATAATATAACATTTGGCCATATCATCTGAAGTCTTCCACTGCTCATACTCATCTCTTTGCATTATGCTAGATTCATTATTAGGAGCAAGTGGTTTAGGAGTAGTTAGAACAAACTTATGTTTTTCACTTTGCAGCAACAACCCAATTTTCTTTTTCCATGTGACATAATTATCTCCAGTTAAAGTGTTATCTTTCAGGATGTTCATTAGGGATGGGTTCATGATTTCTTAATAAAACAAAATTATATATAAGTAAATAATCATTATAAAGCACTTTAAATATTTATCTTGAATTAAATAAATAACTCAATCATAAAAATTCAACGGTGATCCAACACCCATAAATGTTACGCCTCCTTTGGGAGTTCGCACCATTTACTAGTTAGACTAGGTCCCACCTAATTGTTAACATAACAACCAGCGTTTTCAATTTTAGCCTTGCAATTTTACTGACGAGAACTCTTGGGAGGATATCAATAAAATTACATTGAGTGTGTTACCAAGATATCGACCCTCAATTTTCACTCACGAAAATCCCTCCTTGGGGAGTAGATCTCGTTTGAGTCCATTGTCTAGTCTATCCTTGTAAGGAAGTATGTTGCCAAATTCCATTCATGGACGCCCCTTGCGGGGATTATCAATAAATAATTAAGCTCAACTAACCTTGGAGGCCATAGGTGTTACAAAAACACCTTCTCCCACTCAATTATTTAAGGCGTGTGATTAAATCCCATAGAATGATTTACCAAGTTATCTAGATGCCAATTTAGATACCTAAATCATTCAATGCATGTTCATACCAAAAGAGATATATGAGTGGCACTCCTATTCTATATATTATGTTATCATACAATAACAAATATTGTAATATTTAAGCAAAAATTAAATAGCAACAATTTTGGCCCATCCTAGAAAAACAAGTAAATTACAATTGTTTAGGAATACAAGATCTTCAAGTGGCCCATCAACCATACGCTCATCCTTCGGCCTCCTCCCATGGGCGTGCACAGCCCACAACCCCACAAAGGGGCTGCCATGCGCAGCCCATAAGGCCACACAAGGCTGCCGTGCGCAGCCCACCATGTAATGGGTCTGCCAAGCTCAGCCCAATCCACTCCTAGGGTGCGCACGGTGCTCGTTCTTGGTTCCGGTTGCTTCCTTTTTCTTCACGTCTTCAATTCTTCAATGTAGAATGTATTACAACTTTATTTAAACAATAAAATACTGCAGTATTTTTTCTTTTATTCACTGCAATACTTTTACAAACAAAAACTGCACATAAAAATTAAAAAAAAACTGCAGTAAAAACTGCACTTATAAAAAAAACAAAAAAAAAAAAAAAACCTAGCAATTACCAAGAAGGAATTATGGCGATGATAGACCACCCTTCTTGTTACAATTCCGAAACAAAAATTACATTGAAAATCTAGGACCAAAATCGAGCAATAACAATCCACATAAACATATATAAATCCATGCATCCACATGTAATTATATATGCGAATACCTAGAGTACCATCTCTTTCTAAACATGCATAATCACAATAAAAAGAAATAGATTCACGTATATATACGTTAATTAATTAAAAGGGTTCAACCAGGCTCTGATACCAATTGTAGGGAAAAATACCGTAGTACATGCAGCGGAAGCGAGACTAAAAATAGATTTAGTAACTTTAAAAAATTTTCCTTTTTATGAACCTTAACCATTTAATTAATTAAACATATATATAATCAACAAAAGAAGAATACCTTTTGTTGCGTGATCCGATTGACTTACGTCGATGGTAATCCGCAAGATCTTCAATCCTAGCACGAACGTGAATCACCTAGGAGCGTGGTCTCCCTTTTTCCTTGAATTGCAAACCTGAGAATGGACAAACAAACTTTTCTTTTCTTTTTGTTAGTCACAAAACAATCAAAAGAAGACTAAGATTATTCCGGTCACTTTTGAGTTCTCAATCTAATGATCGAAACTCGCGTGAACCTAAATCGATGTTGTACACACAAGTTTATTGATGAATAAGCAATTAGTGTACCATCAAAGAATAATTTATTCACTCTTTTATGTTTTAGTAGAATAAAATAATTCTTTCTATGAATTGAGAAGAAGAAGAAGATTGAATCAAGCACCACCCACTCTCTGGGTGGCCGAATTCTATAAGTCAAAATATATAGGTGGCCAAATTTTCTTCCTCTTTTTCTTTTAGGGTGGCCGAAAATCCTACTCCAAAAGGGACTAGGGTTGCTGCAAATCACAAGCAAAAAGGAGTTTGTGTTGCACCCTAATTCCCATCTAGTTTAAGACTTCAAACCCTAATCCAACTCATAGATATTTTATTCTTTTATTTGAATAAATAAAAAGACTTCTTATTTGATTAAATAAATAAAATTATTTATTTATTTTCTTATCAAACAAGTCTTTTAATTTTAGTATACTATTACCAATAGTATAACTCTAGGAATCATATTTCCTAATCAGAAAAGATTTGTTTCTTAATTAAACAATTAATTAATAAAATAATTAATTCTTAATTAATTAAAAACAATAAAACAAAATAATATATTAGGTTAAAAAGCACCTTGCCGCCCCACTCATACAAATGGGCCATATATTATTTTCTTATTTCATTTAATCCATTGGACTTTAAATAAAAAGCCCACATGTGAACCAGACTCATTATTACTAAAAGAAACAAGCCCACATGTCTTTCATTAATATATTAATATAATTGAGCAGCCCATTAAATAAATAATGTGCAAATTATATTCTTAATATATTAAATGCAATTCTAAATGGACCCATAAATTGGTCCGGTAGAATATATCAAGTGATCCATACAAGTCCGTGTGGATTGGGGATCTTGGTGGGCTATCTAAATTTAAGTTTCAATAGACATAACCTAATCACAATCAACAAATGATTTACTTAGTTCCGATCCATTAATTGTAACTCATTCCACTAAAGAGCTAAAATTGAACTCTTAAATAAAGACAGAAAAGGAAGATGTTCCTCATTCATACCCTAGACAATCATGTTGGAGATAGTGTATCCTCGTGATTAATATCAGTAATCGCCAAGAGTTCATAGACTGCCTATAACTCTCCAAGTTACCATATTTATTCCTATGGCCACGTTTTGAACTTGGATATTTTGACTTGTCCAGAAGCCATGTCTTCAATAGACACTATTGAAAACTCAACGTTGAGATTTAATATCCAATTACCTGAAAACATCCATATGATGATATTATACTCTCATTTAATAAATAGAGCCACGATGTTCATATCTATAAATGAAGTCCTCTATCGATTAACAAATGAATATCACCAAACTATCGAGGATAGACTATGCGATATAATCGTACTCATTGATAACTCAAATGATATCACTTGCAACCATAAGTCCATCATTTATCTCAGGATTAAGATAGACTCTCCGATTGTCCTGATAATGAAAAGACTTTTATCTACTGACGGTTATAGATAAAGTATTTCATTGTGATCCAGTTCAATGCACCCAGTGCACTAGATTCTTTTGCTCGAAGACACTTCGATAATTTTAGACTCATCATATCTCATTTGATCCCACTCAAATGCTAGCAAAAGAATTCTACAACTTTAACAAGATAAAGGTGCCCAACCTTTAACTTAAGTTGTGAACAATATTCAAGACTAACTAAAGAATTGTGTCTACCACATACATATAAAGATGTACGAACAATTCTTCTTTTCTCGTAGTCTTTAGACCTTATGATTATTTACTTTGACAATTATAATATTAAACTATAAATGCTATAAGATGTGTTTAAACCAGAAATCACTTTATTAATATGAAAAAGATTATTAATTACAATATTACACTCTTGCTATTGAGCATAATCCTAACAATAAGCATTGCCGCCCATACACTAAGATAGGCCCATATATTAGTTTTTCCATTTTATTAAATCCATTGGAATTTTAATAAAAAGCCCACATGTGAACTAGACCCATTCTTACTAAAAGAAATAAGCCCACATGCCTTTCATTAATATATTAATATAATTTAACAGCCCATTAAATAAATAATGTGCAAATTATATTCTTAATATATTAAATACAATTCTAGATGGACACATAATCAGTCCGGTATAATATATCAAGTGATCCATGCAAGTCCGTGTGAATTGGGGATCTTGGCGGGCCTATCTAAATTTAAGCTCCAATAGACATAACCCAATCACAATCAACAAATGATTCACTTAGGTTCAATATATTAATTTTAGTTCATTCCACTTAAGAACAAAAATTGCACTCTTAAATAAAGATAGAATAAGTAAATGATTCTCATTCATATGCTAGACAATCTTATAGGAGATAGTGAATCCTTGTAAAGTGTAGGGAAAAATACCGTATAGTACACGCAGCGGAAGCGAGACTAAAAATAAAATAGATTTATTAGCTTTTAAAAAATTTTCCTTTTATGAACCTTAACCCTTTTAATCAATTAAACATATATATTATCTAACAAAAGAAGAATACCTTTTGTCGCGTGATCCGATTGACTTGCGTCGATGGTAATCCGTAAGATCTTCAATCCTAGCACGAACGTGGATCACCTAGGAGCGTGGTCTCCCTTTTCTTTGAATTGCAAACCTGTGAATGGACAAAACAAAATTTTCTTTTCTTTGTTAGTCACAAAAACAATCAAAAGAATATTAAGATTATTCCGGTCACTTTTGAGTTCTCAATCTAATGATCGAAACTCGCGTGAACCAAGATCGATGTTGTACACACAAGCTTATTGATGAATAAGCAAATAGTATACCATCAAAGAATAATCTATATCTCTTTTATGTTTTTAGTAGAATAATAATAATCTTTCTATGAATTGAGAAGAAGAAGAAAATAGAATCAAGCACCAAAAACCCTCAAGTGGTCGAATTCTATAAGTCCACATCTATAGGTGGCAAAATTTTCTTTCTCTCTTTCTATTAGGGTGGCCGAAAATAATAACCTAAAAGGGACTAGGGTTGCCGCAATACTCAAGCCAAAAAAGAGTTTGTATTGCACCCTAATTCCTATTTAGTTTAAGACTCCCAAACCCTAATCCAACTCATAAATCTTTTATTCTTTTATTTGACTAAATAAAAAGACTTCTTATTTGATTAAATAAATAAAATTAATTATTTATTTTCTTGTCATACAAGTCTTTTAATTTAAGTATACTACTACCAATAGTATACCTTTAGGAATCATATTTCCTAATCAGAAAAGATTTGTTTCTTAATTAAACAATTAATTAATTCTTATTTAATTAAACAATGAAACAAAATAATATAGGGTAAAAATGATTTTAGTCCCTCTAGTTTGCCCTATTGTTTGTTATAGTCCCCCTAGTATCAGGATTGGCCCGTTTGGTCCTTCTGTAACGTTTTCCGTGTAAAAAGTGGCTTATGACAGGGACAGCGGGTCAAATGACCCTGCTGCCCCTGGTTATTTTTGATAAAGTTGTTTCTAGGTTTAAAAGGACAAACCTCAGGGGAGTTTGGTGTAATTTGCTCTTAATTGAAAAAACATATTTAAAAACTAGGGTTAATTGCAATAACTTACCCTGATTATTATATAATTGCACTAAAACCTAAACAATTGATATAATTACACAGACTATCCCTTGACCTGTTGACTAACAGTTGACCACCGTTAGTCAACCATTGAAAAGGGACAATACCAGTTTTACCCTTGCCCTTTATTTGTATTTAGAGAACAATAAAAATAACCAATAATAAATTAAATAATTAAAAAAAATGATTCATATTAAAAAAACTAATTAAATTTTTTTGATTTAATCACTGCCACCTGAAATCATCACCACACCAACCAAAACCAGACCATATCAGATTTTACATACAATTTTTTTTTGACAAAATATACAAAATTTCCATATTTTACATACAACCCAGATCTTCAAACATCGTATTCTTCGAATCATCAACCAAACCTACAGTCTTCCTCTATTATTTTACTTTTGATGATGATATTCAAACAACACCAGATTAAAAACAAACCGAAAAAAAAATTTGAAAGAAAATTGACGAAACAAAATCGAACCCCAGACCAGATTCAACATCAACGGCATTCGATCAACAAATCAACAATCTACATTCAACAAATCCCAGCAACTCAAATCGATTTTTTCCTTTCAAAATCAGTTTTGAATTTTGATTCCATTCACCAGAAATAACACCCACAAAATTAGTTTTGAATTTTGATTCAATGCATAAGAAATCAAACCCAAATCAAAATTCAACATCGGAAACAAACTTATCCATCTCCAAAACCAAAGCCCACCACCATCCATCTCAACCCTAACCCTAACCCCAACCCTCTGTCTCTCCACCAGAACCCAAACCGCGAGGAGATCGGCCCCCCCTCTATCAAGGGAAAGGAGAAGGAGAAGAAAAAAAAGAAGGGAATCGGCAAAGATTGACCTTGAGAGAGAGAGAGATAGCCATAGTGGCCGCTGCAAAACGTCATGCCCTCATCTTGCGGCGACGGCGGCGGCGACCCCTCTGTCGAGGGAAAAGAGAACGGCTTGAGAAAGAGAAGGGGATCAGTGGGGAGGAGGAGATCGAGCGGTGTGATTTCGGTGGGTTTGGTGTTTGAGTGGTGGTGGTGGCTAGGGTTTAACTTTTTGTGAAGAAGATGAAGAAGATAAAGATGGTGGTGGTGGTGGTGGTGGTGATGTGAAGAAGATGAAGATGGCTAGGGTTTCACTTTCTGTATTTAATATGTTTTTTCTTTTTATAATTAAAAAATAATATTAATAAGATGGAAAAGAGAAAAGATTGGAAGAAATGAAGGCATCGATTTTTGTTTTTATTTTTTATGTTTTATGTTTTAAGCATGCTGACATGGCGATTTTTAATTGGACACACATAATTTCTTTTATTTATTTATTTAATGGAATTGAGATAAAGACTAAATTACCCCTCTTTGTTGTTAAGTAACTGTGGTCAACTACTAGTCAACAGTCAGAATGTATGTTTGTGTTATTATGATAGTTTTTCCTGTTTTAGTGCAATTATACATATAGTTAGGGTAAGTTAGTGCAATTAACCCTAAAAACTATTTATAATTTAATAAATATTAAAATAAATATTGTAGAAAACATTATGATGAGTTTACCATTTTGCCCTTACCCTATAGACAGACTTTTTAAAAACCCTAACGGAATTGGACGGCAGGGACCTAACCAACAATAAGCCTAAACTATGGGGACTAAACGGGCCAATCCTGATACTAGGGGGACCAAACGGTACAATAGGGCAAACTAGAGGGACTAAAATCATTTTTACCCAATAATATATTAGGTTAATTAATTCACCTTTGCCGCCCCACTTAAAATAAATGGGCTATATATTATTTTCTTATTTCATTTAATCCATTGGACTTTAAATAAAAAGCCCACATGTGAACCATACCCATTCTTACTAAAAGAAACAAGCCCACATGTCATTCATTAATATATAAATATAATTGAGCAGCCCATTACATAAATAATGTGCAAATTATATTCTTAATATATTAAATGCAATTCTAGATGGACCCTTAAATTGGTCCGGTAGAATATATCAAGTGATCCATGCAAGTCCGTGTGATTGGGGATCTTGGCGGGCTATCTAAATTTAAGCTTCAATAGACATAACCTAATCACAATCAACAAATGATTCACTTAGGTCCGATCCATTAATTTTAACTCATTCCACTAAAGAGTTAAAATTGAATTCTTAAATAAAGACAGAAAAGGAAGATGTTTCCTCATTCATACCCTAGACAATCATGTTGGAGATAGTGTATGCTCGTGATTAATATCAGCAATCGCCAAGAGTTCATAGACCGCCTATAACTCTCCAAGTTATCATATTTACTCATATGACCACGTTTTGAACTTGGATATTTTGACTTGTCCAGAAGCCATGTTTTCAATAGACACTATCGAAAACTCAACGTTGAGATTTAATATCCAATTACCTCAAAACATCCATATGATGATATTATACTCTCATTTGATAAATGGAGCCACGATGTCCATATCTATAAATGAAGTCCTCTATCGATTAACAAATGAATATCACCAAACTATCGAGGATAGACTATGCGATATAGTCGTACTCATTGATAACTCAAATGATATCACTTGCAACCATAAATCCATCATTTATCTCAGGATTAGGATAGACTCTCCGATTGTCCTGATAATGAAATGACTTTTATCTACTGACGGTTATAGATAAAGTATTTCATTGTGATCCAGTTCAATTCACCCAGTGCACTAGATTCTTTTACTCGAAGACACTCCGATGATTTTAGACTCATCATATGTCATTTGATCCCACTCAAATGCTAGCAAAAGAATTCTACAACTTTAACAAGATAAAGGTGCCCAACCTTTAACTTAAGTTGTGAACAATATTTAAGACTAACTAAAGAATTGTGTCTACCACATACATATCCAGATGTACGAACAATTCTTCTTTTCTCATAGTCTTTAGACCTTATGATTATTTACTTTGACAATTATAATATTAAACTATAAATGCTATAAGATTTGTTTAAACCAGAAATCACTTTATTAATATGAAAAAGATTGTTAATTACAATATTACACTCTTGCTATTGAGCATAATCCTAACAATCTCCCACTTGCGCTATAGCAAATGTGTCATAGCTCTCAAGCCCATATTCTCTAGATGCCTATCGAAACTCTTCTGAGGTAGAGCCTTTGTGAACGGATCTGCTAGATTTTCTGCAGACGCGATTTTGTTAATCGTCATGTCACCTATTTGAACAGCCTCCCTTAAAAGATGATACTTTCTTTCAATGTGTTTACCTCTCTTGTGACTTCTTGGTTCTTTCGAATTAGCCACTACTCCACTGTTGTCACAGTAGATAGTGATCTGCTTATTCGCACTAGGAACCACTTCCAAGTCAATCAAGAATTGGCGGAGCCAAACAGCCTCTTTGGCAGCCTCGCATGCAGCAACATACTCAGCTTCCATGGTGGAATCAGCAATACAAGATTGCTTGATACTCCTCCATATAACTGCTCCTCCTTCAATAGTTAACACAGCCCCTGATGTGGATTTTCTGCAGTTAGAATCTGATTGAAAATAAGAATCTGTATACCCAACGGGAATTAAATCCCCTCCAGAGTATACAAGCATATTATCTCTCGTTCTCTTAAGATACTTGAAAATATGCTTGACTGCCGTCCAGTGATCAGGACCAGGTTTCGATTGAAACCTGCTAACTATGCCAACAGCAAAACAAATATCTGGTCTAGTACAGAGCATTGCATACATGAGACTTCCAACTGCCGAGGCATATGGAACTCTACTCATGAATTGCTCTTCATGCTCATTCTTAGGAACTTGTTCCTTAGAAAGCTTGATTCCATGTTTGAAAGGTAACATACCTTTCTTGGAATCCTGCATGGAAAACCTAGACAAGATCTTGTCTATGTATGAAGCTTGGGATAATGCAATCGTTCTATTATTTCTATCCCTTATAACTTGGATACCTAGAATAAAACTTGCTTCTCCTAAGTCCTTCATATCAAATTGTTTTGCTAACCATTCTTTTACTGATGTCAATACACCTACATCGTTTCCAATGAGTAGTATATCATCAACATAAAGAATCAGGAAAACCAACTTGTCGCCCTTAATCCTTTTGTATACACAAGGTTCGTCAAGATTCTGAATAAATCCAAAACCTTTGACAGCTTGATCGAACCTTATGTTCTAGGATCTGGATGCTTGCTTTAATCCATATATGGATTTCTGCAACTTGCATACCTTTTCCATTTGGCCCTTTTCAATGATTCCCTCTGGTTCATCATGTAGATGCTTTCGTCAAGACTTCCATTAAGGAAAGCTGTCTTGACGTCCATTTGCCAAATCTCTAGATCTAAAGATGCTGTAATGGATAAGAGTATCCTAATGGATTTAAGCATGGCCACAGGACAGAAGGTTTCCTCGTAATCGATACCTTCTTTCTGTGTATACCCTTTAGCTACCAATCTAGCTTTAAAGGTTTCCACCTTTCCATCCATACCTCTTTTCCTCTTGTATACCCACTTGCACCCAATGGGTTTTATCCCTTTAGGCAAGTCTACAAGGGACCAGACTTTGTTATCCAACATAGATTCAATCTCAGATTGCATTGCCTTTTGCCAATGGCGACTATCAACATCCTCCATAGCTTCCTTGTACGTGTAGGGATCATCGTCGTCCGGGAGATTCTCCACTGATTCTCCCAGACCGATGTATCTTTCGGGTTGTGTTGTAACCCTCCCACTACGACGAGGAATGGTAGGTTGTTGACCTTGTGTTGGATCGGAACTTACAATTGGGTTTGGTTGTGTAACCTCTCGTGGAATTGTATCTCCTGACATCTCATTCAGGACAATTCTACTTCTAGGCACAAAATCATTCATATAGTCCTTTTCCAGAAATTTAGCATTTGTCGAAACAAATACTTTAAGATCTGAAGGACTATAAAAATAATATCCTTTAGTTTCTTTTGGATACCCTACAAATATACATGTTTCTGAACGGGACTCCATCTTTTCTGTCTTTCCTTTTAACACATGCACAGGACAACCAAATATCCTTAAGTGTTGTAAACTAGGCTTGCGCCCAGTCCACAACTAATGCGGTGTTTTAGGAACAGACTTATATGGTACATCGTTTAGAATGTATATAGCAGTTTGTAAAGCATATCCCCAGAAAGAAATAGGAAGTGTTGAATAACTCAACATAAACCTAACCATATCCAAAAGAGTTCTATTTCTCCTTTCTGCTACCCCATTTTGTTGAGGTGTACCTGGTGCAGAAAACTGAGAAACTATCCCATTATCAATAAGATATTGCTGAAACTCACCAGATAGATATTCTCCACCACGATCAGATCTCAAGATTTTTATGTGTTTCTCAAGCTAATTTTCCACTTCAGCTTTAAATGCTTTGAACATGTCAAAAGCATCCGACTTATGTCGCATGAGAAACATATAGCCAAATCTTGAGTAATCATCTGTGAAAGTGATGAAGTACTCATATCCACCTCTAGCTTGAATGCTCATAGGTCCACATACATCAGTGTGTATCAATCCTAAATATTCAGTAGCTCTGGCACCTTTGGCAGAGAACGTCCTTTTGGTCATTTTACCTTCCAAACAAGATTCACAAGTTGGTAGATCATCAACCTTTAAGTCACCCAAAGGTCCGTCACTTACCAATCTTTTGATCCTATTAAGGTTAATATGACCTAGGCGTAAATGTCATAGATAGGTTTCATCTTTTGATAATTTAACTCTTTTATGATTAGGTTCCATTATTTCTGTGTCTAACGAGTGAGAGATATTTCTATGCAAAAAGTATAGACCGTTTTCCAATGTACCTTGGAAAATAATTTTGTCATTCTTACTAATAATAAAAACTTTATTAAAAGTAACCGAATATCCAAATTTATTCAAACAAGAAACTAAAATTAAATTCCTCTTGAATTGAGGTACATAATAAACGTCTATAAAATCTAAATGCCTTCTAGAATCCAAATAAACTCTAATATCTCCCACTGCACTTGCAGACACTAACGATCCGTTGCCCAAGCGGAAATTGATTTCATTCTTATTCAGCCTTCTCCTTTCTTGGAACCCCTTCTTCCTTCTTGTTCTGGGACTTTGGGCAATTTCTTTTCCAATGTCCCTTTTCACCACAAAAGAAGCACTTCCTTTTGATCTTGGTTACTTTCTTGGTAAGCCCAAGTTACTTTTTCTTCTATTATTCCTTGACCTTCTAATGGGTCTTAATAGTAGCAACTTTACCAACCATATGAATCTCTTCTAGTGACATCATCATATCAGCAGCAGACCCCATTCCTTCATGCTGCTATTGCAACACGTATGAGATTATAGCCATTTGGCCATCTCATTAGAGGTCTCCCACTGCTCATACTCGTCTCATGGCATCACATTAGATTCATTAGTAGGAGCAGGTGGTTTAGGAGTAGTTAGAACAAAATTTATGTTTTTCAGCTTGCAGCAACAACCCAATTTTCCTTTTCCAAGTGACATAATTATCTCCAGTTAAAGTGTTATCTTTCAGGATGTTCATTAGGGATGGGTTCATGATTTCTTAATAAAAAAAAATTATATATAAGTAAATAATCATTATAAAGCACTTTAAATATTTATCTTGAATTAAATAAATAACTCAATCATAAAAATTCAACGGTGATCCAACACCCATAAATGTTACGCCTCCTTTGGGAGTTCGCACCATTTACTAGTTAGACTAGGTCCCACCTAATTGTTAACATAACAACCAGCGTTTTCAATTTTAGCCTTGCAATTTTACTGACGAGAACTCTTGGGAGGATATCAATAAAATTACATTGAGTGTGTTACCAAGATATCGACCCTCAACTTTCTCTTACGAAAATCCTTCCTTGGGGAGTAGATCTCATTTGAGTCCATTGTCTAGTCTATCCTTGTATGGAAGTATATTGCTAAATTCCATTCATGGACGCCCCTTGGGGGGATTACCAATAAATAATTAAGCTCAACTAACCTTGGAGGCCATAGGTGTTACAAAAACACCTTCTCCCACTCAATTATTTAAGGCGTGTGATTAAATCCCATAGAATGATTTACCAAGTTATCTAGATGCCAATTTAGATACCTAAATCATTCAATGCATGTTCATATCAAAAGAGATATATGAGTGACACTCTTATTCTATATGTCATGTTATCATACAATAACAAATATTGTAATATTTAAGCAAAAATTAAATAGCCACAATTTTGTCCCATCCTAGAAAAACAAGTAAATTACAATAATTTAGGAATACAAGATCTTCAAGTGGCCCATCAACCATAAGCTCATCCTTCGGCCTTCTCCCATGGGCGTGCACAGCCCACAACCCCACAAAGGGGCTGCCATGCGCAGCCCACCAAGGCTTGGGGTTGCCATGCGCAGCCCAATCCACTCCTAGGGTGCGCACGGTGCTCGTTCTCGGTTCCGGTTGCTTCGTTTTTCTTTGTGTCTTCGAATCTTCAACACCGAAATACATTACGGCAATATAAAATAATAAATACTGCAGTATTAATTTTTTTTTTTTTAATTCACCGCAGTACTTTTATACATAAAAAAAAACTGCCCTAAAAATTAAATAAAAAAAACTGCAGTAGTTAAAAAAAATACTGCACCTATATTAAAAAAAAAAAAAAAACTTAGCAACTACCAAGAAGGAATTATGGCGATGATAGACTACCCTTCTTGTTACAATTCCATAACAAGAATACATTGAAAATCTAGGACCAAAATCGAGCAATAACAATCCACATAAGACATATATAAATCCATACTTCACATGTAATTATATATGCGAATACCTAGAGTGCCATCTCTTTCTAAACATGCATAATCACAACAAAAAGAAATCGATCCACGTATATATACGTTAATTAATTAAAAGGGTTCAACCTGGCTCTGATACCAATTGTAGGGAAAAATACCGTATAGTACATGCAGCGGAAGCGAGACTAAAAAAATAGAGATTTAGTAGCTTTTAAAAAATTTTCCATTTATGAACCTTAACCCTTTTAATCAATTAAAGATATATATTATCTAACAAAAGAAGAATACCTTTTGTCGCGTGATCCGATTGACTTACGTCGATGGTAATCCGCAAGATCTTCAATCCTAGCACGAACGTGGATCACCTAGGAGCGTGGTCTCCCTTTTCTTTGAATTGCAAGCCTGTGATTGGACAAAACAAACTTTTCTCTTCTTTGTTAGTCACAAAAACAATCAAATGAATATTAAAATTATTCCGGTCACTTTTGAGTTCTCAATCTAATGATCGAAACTCGCGTGAACCAAGATCGATGTTGTACACACAAGCTTATTGATGAATAAGCAAATAGTATACCATCAAAGAATAATCTATGTCTCTTTTATGTTTTAGTAGAATAAAAATTAATCTTTCTATGAATTGAGAAGAAGAAGAAAATAGAATCAAGCACACAACCCCAAAACCACAAGGTGGCCGAAATTCTCTTCTTTTTCCTATTTAGGGTGGCCGAATTCTATTCCCAAAAGTATTAGGGTTGCCGCAATTTTCACTCCAAAAATATAGGAGTTTTAGTTGCACCCTAATTCACTTCTAGTTTTTTAAGAGTTCAAACCCTAATCCAACTCATAGATATTTTTATTCTTTTATTTGACTAAATTAAAAATACTTCTTATTTGATTAAATAAATAAAATTATTTATTTATTTTCTTGTCAAACAAGTCTTTTAATTTAAGTATACTACTACCAATAGTATACCTTTAGGAATCATATTTCCTAATCAGAAAAGATTTGTTTCTTAATTAAACAATTAATTAATTAATTAATTAATTCTCATTTAATTAAAACAATGAAACAAAATAATAAATTAGGTTTAATATACACCTAGCCACCCCACTTATAAATATTGGGCAATATATTATTTTCTTATTTCATTTAATCCATTGGACTTTAAATAAAAAGCCCACATGTGAACCAGACCCATTCTTACTAAAAGAAACAAGCCCACATGCCTTTTATTAATATATTAATATAATTGTGCAGCCCATTAAATAAATAATGTGCAAATTATATTCTTAATATATTAAATGCAATTCTAAATGGACTCATAATTGGTCCGGTAGAATATATCAAGTGATCCATGCAAGTCCGTGTGGATTGGGGATCTTGGCGGGCTATCTAAATTTAAGCTTCAATAGACATAACCTAATCACAATCAATAAATGATTTACTTAGGTCCGATCCATTAATTTTAACTCATTCCACTAAAGAGCTAAAATTCACTAAAGAGATAAAATTGAATTCTTAAATAAAGACAGAAAAGGAAGAAGTTCCTCATTCATACCCTAGACAATCATGTTGGAGATAGTGTATCCTCGTGATTAATATCAGTAATCGCCAAGAGTTCATAGACCGCCTATAACTCTCCAAGTTACCATATTTACTCATATGACCACGTTTTGAACTTGGATATTTTGACTTGTCCAGAAGCCATGTTTTCAATAGACACTATCGAAAACTCAACGTTGAGATTTAATATCCAATTACCTCAAAACATCCATATGATGATATTATACTCTCATTTAATAAATGGAGCCACGATGTCCATATCTATAAATGAAGTCCTCTATCGATTAACAAATGAATATCACCAAACTATCGAGGATAGACTATGCGATATAATCGTACTCATTGATAACTCAAATGATATCACTTGCAACCATAAGTCCATCATTTATCTCAGGATTAAGGTAGACTCTCCGATTGTCCTGATAATGAAATGACTTTTATCTATTGACGGTTATAGATAAAGTATTTCATTGTGATCCAGTTCAATGCACCTAGTGCACTAGATTCTTTTGCTCGAAGACACTCCGATGATTTTAGACTCATCATATCTCATTTGATCCCACTCAAATGCTAGCAAAAGAATTCTACAACTTTAACAAGATACAGGTGCCCAACCTTTAACTTAAGTTGTGAACAATATTCAAGACTAACTAAAGAATTGTGTCTACCACATACATATCCAGATGTACGAACAATTCTTCTTTTCTCATAGTCTTTAGACCTTATGATTATTTACTTTGACAATTATAATATTAAACTATAAATGCTATAAGATTTGTTTAAACCAAAAATCACTTCATTAATATGAAAAAGATTGTTAATTACAATATTACACTCTTGCTATTGAGCATAATCCTAACAAGTTGAGCTTAATTATTTATTGGTAATCCCCCCAAGGGGCGTCCATGAATGGAATTTAGCAATATACTTCCTTACAAGGATAGACTAGACAATTGACTCAAACGAGATCTTCTCCCCAAGGAGGGATTTTCGTGAGGGAAAATATTGAGGGTCGAAATCTTGGTAGTACACTCAATATGGTTTTATTGATATCCTCCCAAGAGTTCTTGTTAATAAAATCACAAGGCTAAAACTGAAAACGTTGGTTGTTATGTTAACAATTAGGTGGGACCTAGTCCAACTAGTAAATGGTACGAACTCCCAAATAAGGCGTAACATTTATGGGTGTTGGATCAAACTGAAAATATATATTACGTGTGTCTAAAACAACCTTGGGGGGGGGGGGGGGGGGGGGGAATGAATTGTTAATCGATTATTACCAATTTTTCGATTAGTCAAAATTAATCACAATTAACCTATTTCAACAAACAATAAAAATCAAGTAAAAGTGCGGAATTTAAAGAACACTTGATTTTTACGTGGAAACCTTCAACAAGGAAAAACCACGGGCTGATATGTGCGCCACACACGATCCTCGAATCCACTAGTTGTAATGGTGTTTGCAACCTAGGTTGACCACGTCAAACCTTACACGGTCACTAACCCACCACTATTACCCGCAGGCCTTTAATAGTGAACCTAGACCAAAGTTGCTTGAGCACTACACACCGGTAGTCACAAGACTTAATTCTCAATGAAGAGATCAATAACCTATGTGAATATATGACAATATCCAAAATGCAAATAATGTTAAGCTACACTAAATGCTTATCTAGAGATAAAATGATGGCAATAAAATAAATCCTAGATATCAATATATCTAAATGAATGCTCAAGAAGACCAAACTAGATATAGATATGAAAACTTAAAATCTAGTCATCAAACAAAAGCCAATCAACATAAGTTGTCATTAAACAAGGCAAGGAAAAGAAATGCAATCAAGAAATGCAATCAAGGAGTCATAATCAACAAAGTCTAAATGCAAAGCATAGAGACTTAGCTAGAGGGCAAAATGGTCCTAAATGCTAGCTATCACAATACAAACCCAATCATACAAGGAAAATCATAAAGATGTTCAATAAAGAGAATCCTAGCATTTAATCAACTAAAAATGCAATAAAAACACAATCTTGAAAGGTATGAACAAATAACAAAAATAGGGTTTTTGTTCAACTTACCAAATCAAGTTAATGATAGAGACCCATGCCTAAGAATGTTTAATGATGCATGAAGATGATGGGTTTTAGGTTTGGATGAGTAAAGATGGGATCTTGGAAGACTCTCTCTTGAAATTTTTTTCTCTCCCTCTAGAGTAAATTTTTGCTCTCCAATTTTGTGTGTTCCACAAAGAGAAGAAGAAAAATATATATATTTATATATGAATCAGGCATGGGTCACGTTTTACACAATATATATATATAGTTTTACACAATATATATATATATACTAACAAACAAATAAAAAAAAAAATGAGAGCCACACAAAAGTCTTTAGATATTTTATATAAATATATATTAATATTAACACACAATCAGACAAACAACACAATCAGGATTATAATATATATATATATAAATATTAAAGCACAAACAAAAAACAAATGAAATAACAAACAAAGTCAAAGCAAAACAAAATGCTATCAGGTATATATATATAATAACGCACAACAACAAACAAGTGAAATTGAATGAAAATTGTGGCGCATTGAAGGGGCCGTGTGCCACACGGGGGCAGAGGCAACTTTGGCCCGTGTGGTGCACGGCCTCACATGCCACCTCTAGCCTTCTTTTTTTCTTTTTATTTCATTATTAATTTTTTATGCCACACTAAGCCGGTTTCCGATCCGAGTGACCTTCGGTCCAGTTGACTTCGGAACTTAGAATTCGATTCCGTCTTCGGAATATGGATCCGGACTCAATCACAAATATGGAAAATTATATAACTTTCCACTCTAAGATCAGAATTGAATTCCGATTTCTGATAAAAACACGGAATGTCCCAAATATCTCGGAAATCATCCGAAACACATAGATAAGTCTCCGAATCACTCGGAAAACATCTAGGGACAAATCCACACATAGTTGGACTCATAAAAATACGAAAAATCTCAAAAAAATATTTCTATAAAATACAATGAGATTTTACCAACCATACCAAAACAAACACAAACACAAAAGTGCTCGTGTGAGTTGAAACATAAATGCACATAATCATGGAAACACAAATGCAAAGTAATATGAGAATGCATGTAAGTGTGTGTGTGTACCTAATCTCTTCAAGAATCAAGTCAAGTGAATTACCTTTCGCTCTTGCACTTAATCTTGAAGTCACAGAGATGCTTGGAAGCTTGCCAATGGAACCTAAGCTACCCATTACAAAATCATCCCCAATGTGGTATGTCATGAAAATAGCCGATCATAAAATAGAGGTCCTTACAATCTCCCCCTTTGGCTATTTCATGACAAAATACCACTCACAAAATAATCCTCACAAAACTAAAATAAAGCTATTGGTCAACACATGTATATTCTACGTTACAATGAGAGAAACCTAAGAATCTAAGTCTTCAATCTCTTCGTAGATCATCAACCTACACACAATAGCAAGAAAGCACTTTCCAAGAACAAGTGCATGTGAGGTGAACAAATATAAAAAGGCATTTGACTAAAAAAAATCCAATGCAAAACAATGCAAGTGCAATGCTCCCCCTAAAAGGTTACTCTCTCTCAAACTTCTCCCCAAAGCATACACAATGCTCCCCCTATATCTCTCAAGACTTCTCCCCCCTTTTGTCATGAGATAGGCAAAGGATCCCCCCCTATCGGGTTGCTTTAGCAAAGAGAGCTATTTGCACAAAAGGCATTTGCATAATCATATAAACGAACTTTATGCAACTCAAGTAATTGAGAGAGATTCAAGGAGTTTTATTTTAAAAAAAAAATGTGTGACAAGATGCTTTGCATGCAAAACATATTGCATTTAAGTTCAAAACCAATGGTATTTGGCAAAGCAAACATCAAAAGGGTTTCCAAGTGAATTCAAACCAATTTGTACCATTTTGTTATAAACAAGCAAGATATAATTTTTCAAAAGATATTTTTGAGCTAAGAGCAACTATATCAATCCTTAAAGGCAAATCAAGACATGGATATTTATAATCCTATTTGATTTTTCCGGATGAAACATCCGTATGATAGTAGCCTTGTTTACACCTTTAAGAAGAGAGAGAAGACTAATTTGGATATAAAATCCTTATTGATTGGATGGATACTAGATCCTTATTGATTTTAGTCTTCTCATTTGCTTTCACACAACTTTTGCATATCAAGCAATCAAAAACATTTCATGCATATCATTTTAAGCATGTCATAAAATTCTCATGTCATGGAGATAAATTATGGGTCATTCATATGTACTTTCCCAAATAATTCTCCTAGTCCAAAAATGCATGTTTGAGCATAAATATGACATGGATTGCAAGTAAAGCAATTGAGCACACTTATTATGAAAAAGGAACATATAAGGATATATGTGCAACCAAAAATCTCAAGCAATTATCAAAAAAGCATAAATTTAATCAACTTTTTGCATATGACAATTCATGCAAGTTTGCTCTCTTTGCTTGAGCTCCCCTTATTGGGGTCAAATCCAACCAAGTCAAAAGGAGGCATGAGCCTTTATAGACTTACCAAGTCCATTAAACCTAGTAGCATCTACGGGTATCACATTGGCACAATGGCAAGCGGGTTCATTCTTTCTAGCCCACCTAGGTTCCACTTTAACATTTCTAGTGGTCATAGACATGTTTCTAAGATCCCTAGGTTCATGCAAACTTGCCATCTTTTTCAACCATTTTTCTTTCATGCTCTCTAACCTACACCTTTTAATGTATTTAAAGCAATTTGGTCTTAAGTGACCAATCATACCACAAAAATGACAAGTAGATACAAGGTAAGAATTTATACCATTGCATTGTGATCTCATCGAGGCATTGCCATGTTGATGAGGTTGTCTTTAATGGTGCATCAGTTTGCTTCTCTTTGGAGCTTGAGCCGATTGGTGGCACCTTTGTGGCCTAGCTTGTTGAGGTGGTTGAGCCGGTTGAAAGTGCCTCCTTGGTTGTGCAAAGTTTGGCTGTTAGGCTCTTGAATGTTGGGATTGAGCTTTACCCTTTGTTGGCATCTTCATATGGCCATTCTTGGATGACTCTCCAAGATCAATCTTTCTCTTAGGGTGTTGAGTAGGTGAAGCTAAGCTTTTGCCTTGAGCTTGAGGTTGCTTGATCTTAGCCTTCTTCAAAACTTCTAGATACCTCATCTCTTTGTCCTTGACAATCTTCAAAGGAGTACTCTTAGAAGATTCACCCACTTCAAGAGTCTTCTTGTGGTAAGAAGATTGAGAAGGCAACTTAGGAACAATTTCCTTCACAAAAGATGTCTTATTGGATAATGGTGTGGCTTCATCATCAACAAAACCTAGGCCTCTCTTGTCACTAGGCATCTTCCCACACCCTAGCATAATGTTAAGCTTCTCCGTACCCGAAGTAAATTTAGCAAGTGACATCCTTGCTTCTTCAAGCTCTTTCTTCAACTTGTCCTCATTTTTCTTGACAAGTTTTACTTCCTCATCTAAGAGAATCACCTTTTCTCTTAGTTGAAGATTATCTTCCTTCAACACAAAAATCTCCTCATTTTTCTTCTTCAAGGAGTCATGGAAGAATGTCCTAAAATCCTCACAACTCATTCTTTCCTTGTTGTCAAAACTCTCCAAGTCGGAGTTATCATCTTCACATGAGTAGAAGCAACACTCATCACTTTGTCCCTCACTAAGTGAGTCAACTTCCTCATCAAGACCTTTGCCTTGGTCATTTGATGTCATAAAGCAACTTCCCCTTGCATAGCTACCTCAATCACACTTCTAGCTACCTTTTTATCTACTCTTTCTTCAAGGTCACAAATAGAGGCATTTTTGCCTTCTTCTCCAACATCTATATGAGAGGCTCCAAAGGCCGTGTAGTAATTTGTAAGCTCTTCATCACTTGAAGAATCTTCTACATTCTCACTATCACTTGAAGAGGTGGCCATCTCCTTTCCACTTCTCTTGTTCTTCAAGTTACCACAAACCTTGGAGATATGCCCATATCCTCCACATTCAAAGCATTGAATGCCATTTCTTGAAGACTTCTCTTGGCATGGCTCAATGTTCTTGGAGTCATCCTTTTGTACTCTCAAGAACTTCTTGAATTTCTTCACCATTTGAGCTACTTCTTCATCTGAGTCATCATCCTCCTTTTCAACTTTGGAGGTCTTCAAGGCTATCCCCTTTTGCTTCTTAGGAGATGAGGAGGTGGGAGCCTTTCTTGACTCATAGGCAAGTAGCCTTCCAATCACTTCACTCAGCTTCATCTTTTTGAAGTCACTATTCTCTTCAAGCGCCGTCACCTTAGATTCAAATCTAGGAGGTAGTGACCTCATGATCTTTTGCTTGATCCTCCTATCCGAATATGGGTCACCTAGTTGATGGCTTTGATTGACGATGTCCATCAACTTCACTTGGAAGTCATTAAAGCACTCATGCTCTTCCACCCTAATACTCTCGAATAGAGTTTGAAGCACTTGGAGCTTGGACTCTTTCACCACTTCGGTTCCCTTATGTGCTGTATCCAAGATTTTCCAAGCTTTATGTGCATTTTTGGTGATTTGGATGAGTTTATATTGACTCTCATCCATTGCACTAAGCAAGGCATGCATGGCCTTGTTGTTCCACTTTGAAGCTCCAAACTCTTCGGCACTCCATTGAGCCTTGGGCTTAGGCACAATGCTTCTATCCCTAGCGGTCACGGTGGGAGGTGCGTATCCATCCTCAATCACCATCCACACCCTATCATCTATCGCCGATAGATAGGACTCCATCTTCCCCTTCCATGAGGAGTAATTGTCACCCTTGAGCAACGGTGGTCTCACGCTCGACTCTCCCTCTTGGCTAGTCCCAAATTCACTCATAGTGTTTGGGTGAATGTATGCAAATGAATGCAAATGAATGTAGCACTCAAAATACACAAAAGCAAGATACACAAGCAAGAGCAAGGATCACCTAAGTATGTCTAGGAACCTGCTCTGATACCAATTGAAAATATATATTACGTGTGTCTAAAATAACCTGGAAGGGGGGGAGGGGGGGGGGGGTGGTGAATTGGTTGTTAATCGATTATTATCAATTTTTCGATTAGTCAAAATTAATCACAATTAACCCATTTCAACAAACAATAAAAATCAAGTAAAAGTGCGGAATTTAAAGAACACTTGATTTTTACGTGGAAACCTTCAACAAGGAAAAACCACGGGCTGATATGTGCGCCACACACGATCCTCGAATCCACTACTTATAATGGTGTTTACAACCAATTATTAAACTATAAATGCTATAAGATTTGTTTAAACCAGAAATCACTTTATTAATATGAAAAAGATTGTTAATTACAATATTACACTCTTGCTATTGAGCATAATCCTAACAGCTCCTATATGCAGAGAATGGAAGTAGAGGATATGTCTTGGAATGTGGGTGTTTTGGTGGAAAGTGACTAAGGATTTTGGTGAAGAAATGGTGGGATGAGGAATGATGTAGGAAGGAATCAAGGCTTTGTGTTGAGGTTTGGATGGATTAGATGAGTTCAAGGAGAGAAATAGAGGATGATGAATGGTGTGCCATGGATGAAGAGCTAGATCTCAAGATGTATTCTCTGTTCTTTTTCTCAGAAATCGGGATGCCTTTGAAAATGAATGGCTGTTCTATTTATACACACTCTTGGACTTGTACTAATAACTGCTTGATTCGCTGATGTGGCGTCTAGTTCACAATTTCGTCGCTAAGGCGACCCTGGGTGCGAAAAATAGTAAGATGCTAAGGTCGCTATGAGAACCATCTTTTTCGCCATCTAGCAAGTGGCGACCAAGTGTAATTTGTGTAGAGGTCGCCACTTGCATCTCGAGGTCTCCATGGCGACCATAAGTGGCGACCCTGCAAAGTGTGAAGGGGTCGCCACTTGCAGCATCAAGGTCGCCATGGCGACCATAAGTGGCAACCTTGCCTTTTTTTGAAAGAGGTCGCCACTTGCAAGGGTGGTCGCCATGGCGACCCCAAGTGGCGACCCACCTAATTCATTTGGAGTCCTTCTGTTGCCATGGCGACCAAATGGCACCAAAATGGCGATCTTCTGATGGCTTGGAGAATCCTCTGTCGCCATGGCGCCCATGTAGTGACCTCCTCATGTCTAAGTGGGGAAAATGCCCCGTTTCTTCCCATTTGTGAGGCATTTTTCACACAAGTCCTCCACTTCATTTCAATTACTCTCGAAACCTGATAAAACCTGAAACACTCATTTTAACAACATTAAACACAGGGAAATGCCCGAGAATCAAGCGAAAAGAATCGAAAATGAGGGCCAAAATCATACCAATTTTGGCTTGATCAAATATCCCCAAACCAATCTTTTGTTAGTCCTCGAGCAAAACAATCACAAGCTACCCCTAAAGACATGCATCGAGATAATTCAAAAGTTATTACTTCTCATGGTCAATGTGTGAAGCCAATAATGAAGAGATTAAAACAGTTATGCAATAGTGAGGACTTCAACATGTAAGAGTATGTCAAGTAAAGATTAAAAACGTGCCACTCTTAGATATGATTGTACGCAATGCGATCTTACATTCGAAATGCCAAAGCTTCAAAGCAAAGGTGCTATTCAAGTTAGAATGTAATTCGCTTTGATACTAAACCTCACCAGATTCTCTCTTCTTTTCTCCAAGACTCCTAGGTTCACTCAATATCATACATGTGCAATATGAATTTATGTTATGGCATCTAATTGATTGCACATGATAATCATTAAAAACGCAATTTCCTGAAAAGTGGTCTCATGAATGGAATTGCAAGCCATGAATTAGAAAGAACATGCATCAACCAAATTGTACAAAATGGACAATCCTAAAGATCATGAAGGTCTTTTCTTTGGTTGTAATGGGGCCTAAGGTTATGGTGAAACAAAGAATGGGAAAAATGGATATCAAGGAACCTAATGATTACATTAAGGCATACATTCTAATTTTTAGTTCCACAAGTTTCACACATAATGTTCACACTTCAAGGTGTTCAGGCTCACAATTATACATGTGTATGCTACTCATATTTTCAACTTGAGTAGTTCATTTACTTCTTTTCTTTTCTAGGCCATTTGTGCCTAATTTCTTGGTTCTCTTTTTTTCTTTTGCTTGCCAATTCTTTTCTTTGCATGCTTTTCATTTCCTTTTTCTTTTCACACTCTTTCCAAGCTTTTGTTTTTCTTTCAAATTTTCTTTTCAAACATTCTTGCTTTGCAAGACTCTTGCACACATTCACATGCCTAGGTACACACCTTACATTTACAAGTTCAAAATTTTACATTGATGTCCTAAGCCTTAGTAAATTATTTGGTCAAGGTGATCGAACCAAAATTGGTATGATTTTGGCCCTAATTTCCTTCTCATTTTGCTTGATTCTTGGGCATTATTCTGTGATTTAATGGTGTAAATTAAGTATTTTCAGGAATTTATAGAGTTTAGGGGCATTGGAGTAATTTTGGTGAAATTGGGGGCAAAAGTGTCAAATATAAGGAGAAGATTGAAGTTATTGTGATTATATGAGAATTCAGGGGAGCATTGTGTAAATTAGCCAGCCAAACGCCACGTCACCTAAGTGATACGGTGCGTTTTGGCTAGTGGCTGATCATGGGCTTCTTAATACACCCATAGCTACTTCTATTTGCACCTAATTGCTGGCCCAATCCTACCTCATGTGAAGAACTAATTACACCTAGCCCAACAACTAATTGCACCCCATTCAATGCCTAAGTGTAGCAGCTGTACACACCCCGGCCCAATGCTAAACGTCCCCTATCATCTTCAACCTCTCTTCTTCCCCTTCCTCACGAGCAAACAGCCATGGCCTCCAATCCCCACCTGTGCAGCCGTCGCTTGAAGTCAGTCCCCCTCGCCTCATTTTCGGCCAATTTCCGACGCACAAGAACGGAGACTCCACCGTGATCTGACCGGAGCCGATATGAGCTTCCCTCTGTCACTTTTCAGCCTAAGTCCAAAGCAAATTCTGGCAGCCCCTCCATCTAATTTGGGTCACCGTGATGCTCTTCCAAATTCCAAGATTGTCGCGGTTTGTCCATCGATGTCGCCATGGCAACAGGAAGTGTTTTCCACACCTGATTGCGTTGCTATTTGGTCGCCATAAGAGGTCGCCATTTGAAGAAAACCGCGAACCTCATTGTCTCTTATCTGATTGGCTGAATTTGTGTGGAAAATTACGGAAAGGCCCCCTTGAGGGGCCAAAATGGCAATTTGACAATTAGAGGGGTGTTTTGGTAATTAGCCATCCGTGACCTAATTCAAAAATACTATAAATTCATCCCTCTTTTCAATTTGAAAAAAAAGCCTATTCTCTCCTACCAATCTCCCTTCCCTCCATTAATCATCTCTCAAACTCCTCCATTTCTATACTTGGACTTATCTTTTCCATCCAAAACCTCACACCAAATCTTGATTACTTCCCTAGACCATCCCTTCCCTACCATTTTCTCCATCACAAATCCTTTGTCACTCACCATAAGCCATCCACCTATCTAGACACATCCTCCTCTTCCATTCTTTGCATCTAGCAGCATCAAAGGAGAACAAGGATCAAGCACTAAAGAAGGTGGCCCAAAGGTGATTTCCTTACCATTTACTTGTTTCTATTTGATTGCTACTATGTGTAATTAAACCCCTAATCTAGGGGATTGATTTGATAAACATTTGGTTGTGGGTTTTTGCTTAAGCTTTGTAATGAATCTCTATATGTGTTCTATTTATTAATTCATTAGATTCTATTCATTATGTGATTGACTTGTATACCCACTTGTTAATTACAATCTTGTTTAGAATAACATGTTATATAATCACTCTTGGATTGATACACTTGAGTGATTAAGAACCCAATAAATAGGATAGATTAGTGGAGGGTATATCAACCACATTAATCTAAACCTAAATTGGTTAACATGTAGAGATTGGTCCTTAAAGTGGCTTAAAAAGCAATACCCATACCTACTTGCTAATCAATCAATTCCCTAGCATCGACATTAATTTGTTATATCCATTTTTCTTATCAAGATTGTGAGTCTTCTATTTTTCATATCACCATATTTTTAGTTAGGTTAATTTTGTATGTATGTTTGATGGTTTGACAAACCATACACTCATTCATCATTTATGATTTATTTTATTGTTTATAGATTAGCTAATTAAATCAACATATTTCTCTAATTCCCTGTGGAACGAATTCTAAGCTTGCCACAATACTCGTTTTCAAATCTTAAAATATATTGCATAAAGATTTATTTTACAACATTCTTTTGGTAATTCGCAATTTGGTAACGACACAAAAAGCGAGTCATCAAAAGGTAGGTCAATTATTATAAGGCTATAAGGTTCATGTAGATGTGGTTTATGAAAGAAAAGCTTCAAATGTGTTTGGCTTCAAAGGGGCTTGGGAGCACACATATTCACATTGGTTGGAAGTGTTTAGGCCAATAGCGGTTTTCACATGCATCGCCTAAAATCATTTCTAAAGGCTTGTCCACTTAGCAAAATAAGGCATCCACAAGCAGTCCATAATATTCTATGGCAAACAACATTTAGTGCAAATGAGACCAATACATGCTTGTATGAGTGTTTGAAAATGAGTGTTTAAAGAGTGAATGTTTACAACTCAACGTATGCTTTTTAAAGGCTGTGTTTGTGATCCTCACGGAAATCTCCACTATTAATTCTTAGCTTTCAAGCAAATTTGATAATTCACTCAACATTAAGAGAAAAAGATGAACGCACTTTGTTCAATGACACCCTAAGTGGCATGGTGTTAATCTAAACCAAACACTAGCAATGCACAATTCTATAGGGAAAAAATACGTGCACGCAACGGAAGCGAGACTAAAAAGAGTTTAGTATATTTTAAAAATTTTCCCATATTGAACCTTAACCCTTTAATTAATTAAGCAATATATACCAAAAGATATCGTACCTTTGTCGCGTGATCCGATTGACTATGCGTCGATGGTAAACCGCAAGATCTTCCAATCCAATCACGAACGTGAATCACCTAGGAGCGTGGTCTCCCTTCTCTTTGAATTGTATACCTGAGAATGGACAACAAAACTTTTCTGGTTTTTGTTAGTCACAAAAATTCCAATAGGTTGCTAAGAACGTTCCGGTCACTTTTGAATTCACAATCGTAAGATTGAAATTCGCGTGAACCTAATTCGAAAGTGTGTACAAGATCTCTTGATGTTAAGATCACTAGTACACTATCGAAACAAGAACAATTCTTCTCTCACAAACCTCTAGGCCGAATCACTCACTAGTCTTAGAGTTGGATCTTATTTTTCTCTAGCAAAAGAAAAAGCTCTCAATTGCAAAAACTAGGGTTTCAGAAAATATATCAAGAATATATATATATATATATCTTTTTTGGCCGCCAATAACTTGCTCAAAAATATATATATATTCCATTAGCCAAATTCTTTTTCATATGTATATTTCCTTGTGCACAAAAACTGCACGCCATTATAAATGCATATATATCTCATGAGACTCAAATTTTGTTTTTATTCAAAATAATGCATGCAACTTATTAGTGTTTTAGTTTTGTTAAAACACTAAGTGCATTCTATCTAATATATATTATCACCGGGCATATATATTTCTTTATTTTGCATGCATATATGTATGTCTAATTCATATATCCGCATGCATGTATATAATCTCTATATATTCCACATGCATATATATTATATACAAACCCTAATCCAACTCTTTAGTGTATTTGTGACTATATAAAAGACTTCCTTATTTGACTAAACAAATAAAGTCTTTCATATTCAGTATAATACTAATAGTAGTATACTACTAGGAAACATATTTCCTAATCAGAAAAAGATTTGATTTTTAATTAAATAATTAATTAACATATTAATTAATTTCCATTTAATTAAATAATAAAATAAAACAATATAATGGGCTAAAAATTAGCCATTGCCGCCCATGACTAGAACTTGGGCCTACATATTGTTTTCTTATTTTATTTAATCCATTTGGACTTTAATAAAAAGCCCACATGTGAACTAGACCCATTCTTACTAAAAGAAACTAGCCCACATGCCTTTCATTAATATATTAATATATTAATATAATTAAACAGCCCATTAAAAAAATAATGTGCAAATTATATTCTTAATATATTAAATACAATTCCAAATGGACCCACAAATAGTCCGGTAGAATATATCAAGTGATTCATGCAAGTTCGTGCGGATTGGGGATCTTGGCGGGCCTATCTAAATTTAAGCTCCAATAGACATAACTCAATCACAATCAACAAATGATTTACTTAGGTTCAATCTATTAATTTTAGTTCATTCCACTAAAGAACTAAAATTGCCCTCTTAAATAAAGATGGAATAAGTTAACGATACTCATTCATACCCTAGACAATCATATGGGAGATAGTGAATCCTCGTGAAGAATATCAGTAATCGCCAAGAGCTCATAGACCGCATATAGCTCTCAAAGTTACCATATTTACTCATATGACCACACTTTGAACTTGGATATATATTATGACTTATCCAGAAGTCATCTTTCAATAAACACTATTGAAAACTCAACGTTAAGATTTCATATCCAAAACCACAAAGCATCCATATGATGATATTCTACTCACATTTAATAAATGGAGCCACGATGTCCATATCTATAAATGAAGTCCTCTATCGATTAACAAATGAATACCACCAAACTATCGAGGATAGACTATGCTATACAATCATACTCATTGATAGCTCAAATGATAACACTTGCAACCATAAGTCCATCATTTATCTCAGGATTAAGATAGACTCTCCGATTGTCCTGATAATGAAAAAACTTTTATCTATTGATGGTTCTAGAAAAAGTATTTCATTGTGATCCAGTTCAATGCACCCAGTGCACTAGATTCTTTTACTCGAAGACCCTTCGATGATTTTAGACTCATCACAACACATTTGATCCCACTCAAATGCTAGTAAAAGAATTCTACAACTTTAACAAGATAAAGGTGCCCAACCTTTAACTTAAGTTGTGAACGTTATTCAAGACTAACTAAAGAATTGTGTCTACCTCATACATATCCAGATGTACGAACAATTCTTCTTTTCTCATAGTCTTTGGACCTTATGATTATTTACTTTAACAATTATAATAATAAATGCTATATAAGATTTTGTTAACAAACATAAATCACTTTATTAATATAAAAAGATTGTCAAGTACAATATTACACTCTTACTATTGAGCATAATCCTAACAAATTCCTCACTACATCATGTAAAGAACAATCTCCACAAGCAAAACATGCTAAAATATGACAATATCGCAAAAATTTTCAAAACATTTGGCACACAAATTGAAAACCAAGCATCATGGTGTTGCGCAAATGTACCCCCAAACCTAATTTGGACATTGTCCTCAATGTTCATGGGTGGTATAAATAACGACAACAAGCGCAACCCAACAAGTTTCAAGCAATAATCCAACAAACAAATGCAAAAACAAAATATATCAATAATCCGGCATATTGCCCTCTCATCCATCCATTCACAAAATCCAAACAACAACATATATCAATAAGGCACAAATGTCCTAAATCCACTACCAAAATCCAATCCACACCCTTATTCTATGCGGAAGCAAAATAAAGGCAAAAACGAAAAATATAGAGCAAAAGAAAAAGAAATGCAAATAAGCATAAATCAAACTAAAATATTCAACAATATAATCCAAAAGTAAAAACATAATACTAGCTATGTCCAAATGAAGTGATAGAAAATGAAAATGATGGGAGACCAAAATAAGTCCTAGAAATGCTAGGATGCCCACTAATCCTCCTCCTCCTCCTCATCATGCTCAACTCTACCCTTCCCCTTCGGGTCCTTCCGTCTCTGCTCCTTTACTATCGCCGCTCTCCTAGACTGCTCCTCTCTCATTCTCCTACGTGCAGCCTCCTCATCAATGGTAGGTCCTTCCATATAACGGGGCCCCTGATCTGTCAAGGAACGGTTCATGGCCTCCTCTAACTGTGCTGCCTCCTCAGCAGCAGACTGTGCAGTCTGAAAAATGAAGTCAGGCTCCTCCATACTAGGTCCTGAAGGTGCGGCGGGGGTAGGTGGAGTGCTTGTGGTAGGCTTCTTCAGCCTCCTGACATATGGGGTGAGCCTCAGATCATGGCGGAGGTCTGTAAATCCTGTGATCACTGTCTCACTCAAATCCTGAATCAGACTCTCCAACTTCAGCTGCCTGTCCTCCAGGGCCTTCTGCCTTTCTTCTATCACAAGCTTGTCAGCATGAAGAATATCGAAATCACCAGTCTGAGATTTCCTAATGCACTCTACTACATCTAGAATCCAAAGACCTAAAGGCTGCCTAGGGTCATCACAAATAGGAACCTCCTCCTCATCATCATCATCATCACGATCCTTGTAACTGCCTCACTTTTTAATTGGCTAATTTCGGTGACAAAATCACAATGGGGTTTAATCTTGTAAGGGTAGTTTAGAATTTAAGAAATTCTACTCAAATGCTTAAGGACCTCATTGTGGATCTCAAGAGCTTCAAGAAGGAAGGTAGCTTCTTGACCTTGACTCTTAATTGAAGAGATTTAGAGTGCACACACACAACTCATGTGAATAGATTTTAATCTAGAGAGGGGGGGGGGGGGGGGGAATAGATTTTAACAATATTACCCAATTTTCGCGTTTAGTCAATATTACAAAAATACCCCAATCTAGTCAATACAAAATAACTAGTGTAATATGGTGCGGAATTATAAATGACACTTGATATTTACGTGGAAACCCTCACGGGAAAAACCACGGGCTGTATAGTGCGCCACACTTGAACCTCGAATCCACTAAATGTGTTAAATGATTACAACCTACTCTCGGTATATAATCACACACCTACCTAATCCCGGTATAAGTGAACCTAGTCCAATTGCTTGTGTGACCACCTAATCCCGGTGTCCGACCTAATCCCGGTCTATCACATAAGACTTCAATTGCTTGTGATCTAAGCAACCTAATCCCGAAAGCTACACGCAAGACTTACTTCTCAATGAAGAGATTGTTAGGATTATGCTCAATAGCAAGAGTGTAATATTGTAATTAACAATCTTTTTCATATTAATAAAGTGATTTCTGGTTTAAACAAATCTTATAGCATTTATAGTTTAATATTATAATTGTCAAAGTAAATAATCATAAGGTCTAAAGACTATGAGAAAAGAAGAATTGTTCGTACATCTGGATATGTATGTGGTAGACACAATTCTTTAGTTAGTCTTGAATATTGTTCACAACTTAAGTTAAAGGTTGGGCACCTTTATCTTGTTAAAGTTGTAGAATTCTTTTGCTAGCATTTGAGTGGGATCAAATGAGATATGATGAGTCTAAAATCATCGGAGTGTCTTCGAGCAAAAGAATCTAGTGCACTGGGTGCATTGAACTGGATCACAATGAAATACTTTATCTATAACCGTCAGTAGATAAAAGTCATTTCATTATCAGGACAATCGGAGAGTCTATCTCAATCCTGAGATAAATGATGGACTTATGGTTGCAAATGATATCATTTGAGTTATCAATGAGTACGATTATATCGCATAGTCTATCCTTGATAGTTTGGTGATATTAATTTGTTAATCGATAGAGGACTTCATTTATAGATATGGACATCGTGGCTCCATTTATTAAATGAGAGTATAATATCATCATATGGATGTTTTGAGGTAATTGGATATTAAATCTCAACGTTGAGTTTTCGATAGTGTCTATTGAAAACATGGCTTCTGGACAAGTCAAAATATCCAAGTTCAAAACGTGGTCATATGAGTAAATATGGTAACTTGGAGAGTTATAGGCGGTCTATGAACTCTTGGCGATTATTGATATTAATCACGAGGATACACTATCTCTAACATGATTGTCTAGGGTATGAATGAGGAACTTCTTCCTTTTCTGTCTTTATTTAAGAGTTCAATTTTAGCTCTTTAGTGGAATGAGTTAAAATTAATGGATCGGACCTAAGTGAATCATTTGTTGATTGTGATTAGGTTATGTCTATTGAAGCTTAAATTTAGATAGCCCGCCAAGATCCCCAATCCACACGGACTTGCATGGATCACTTGATATATTCTACCGGACCAATTTATGGGTCCATTTAGAATTGCATTTAATATATTAAGAATATAATTTGCACATTATTTATTTAATGGGCTGCACAATTATATTAATATATTAATGAAAGGCATGTGGGCTTGTTTCTTTTAGTAAGAATGGGTCTGGTTCACATGTGGGCTTTTTATTTAAAGTCCAATGGATTAAATGAAATAAGAAAATAATATATGGCCCAATATTTATAAGTGGGGCGGTTAGGTGTATATTAAACCTAATATATTATTTTGTTTTATTGTTTTAATTAAATGAGAATTAATTAATTTATTAATTAATTGTTTAATTAAGAAACAAATCTTTTCTGATTAGGAAATATGATTCCTAAAGGTATACTATTGGTAGTAGTATACTTAAATTAAAAGACTTGTTTGACAAGAAAATAAATAATTAATTTTATTTATTTAATCAAATAAGAAGTCTTTTTAATTTAGTCAAAATAAGAGAATAAAAATATGTATGATTTGGATTAGGGTTTGAACTCTTAAAACTAGAAGGGAATTAGGGTGCAACTAAAATCCTATATTTTAGGAGTGAAAATTGCGGCAACCCTAGTGTTTTTAGAGAAGAGAATTCGGCCACCCTAAATAGAAAAGAGAAGAGATTTTCGGCCACCTTGTTAATTGGGGTGTTGATGTGCTTGAAACAATTCTTCTTCTTCTTCTTCTTCTCAACTCATAGAAAGGAATATTATTCTACTAAAAACAAAAAAGTGTGAATAGATTATTCTTTTGATGGTACACTGATTGCTTGTTCATTAATAAGCTTGTGTGTACAACATCGATTGTGGTTCACGCGAGTTTCGATCATTAGATTGAGAACTCAAAAGTGACCGGAATAATCTTAGTCTTCTTTTGATTGTTTTGTGACTAACAAAAGAAAAGAAAAGTTTGTTTGTCCATTCTCAGGTTTGCAATTCAAAGAAAAAGGGAGACCACGCTCCTAGGTGATTCACGTTCATGCTAGGATTGAAGATCTTGCGGATTACCATCGACGTAAGTCAATCAGATCACGCGACAAAAGGTATTCTTCTTTTGTTGATTATATGTATGTTTAATTAATTAAAAGTGTTAAGGTTCATAAAAGGAAAAATTTTAAAAGCTACTGAATCAATATTTTTTTAGTCTCGCTTCCGCTGCGTGTACTACGTTATTTTTCCCTATAGAGATTACAATCTATGTGAATATATATAAATACTCAACAAATGCAATGAGAGCTAGGCAACTCTATATGCTTATCTAGGATGATTAGATGGCAATAAATGCAATCCTATATATCAATGGCTAAACGACATGTCATAAAGCTTAGCAAATCATAGATTCAATAACCTAGATGTTGCTATCAAAATACAACACTCAATCATGTCAACACAACAATCTCTATTTTGTATCTAGAATATATTCTAAGAGCATACAAATAATATAAGAGATTTCTTTGATAAATAAAACACTAAACTTAGATGAGATTAGTGAAGAACATACCAAAGGATGTGTGTTGAGCAAAACCCATTCAAATAAGCAAACTAATTATGCTAGAAAATGCTTAGATGATCTTTCATGCACATGTATGTGGTTTGAGTGTATAAAAATGAGTTCTTGATTTGATTTTCTCTCAAATATCTCTCTTTGAAGTTTAGGGTTCTTTAGAGTCAGAGAACTAAGTTAGAGAAATGAGAAAGTATTATATATATAGACATCAAGAACAGGGCACGTGAAAAGACAAGTTTGCCCTTGAAATCACCGATCGGCGGTTTCATTTCACGGTCGTGGCCGCAGAATTTAACCGTTGAATTGAACCCGAGAAGCAGGGGATCATTCGGTGACCAAATTCGGTGGTCAACGAAACTGCCGATCAAAACCCAAAAAGAAACCGACCTAAAATATCTAATTCGGCGATTTCAAAACCGCCAATTAAACCACCGAACAGAGACCGAGAATAATAAATGCATCAGGTCTATTCGGCGATTTCGATTCAGGGGCTTGGCCACCGATCGTAACCGCAGATCTAATCCAGAGCTCTCTAGAATCAAACGGCGGTTTCAATTCGACGGTCGTGGGCGCAGATTAAACCGCCGTTTCTTCACTGAAGGTGAAACCAAAGGAGAAGCCAAGGGCATTCTCTAAAGGCGATCTTCACGCAAAACCAAGCACATAATCGTGCAAGCTCGGACGTTTCCGAACATATTTAGAAAACGAATTACAATACACTAAAACACACACCAAGAAATAACAGACAAAGTGCTAGTGTGAAAAGTGACATTTGAAGAGAATGCACACAAAAGTAAAGCATACATATGCAAACATTATAAGTGAGTGTGTGCAACTAAATCTCTTCAATAAGAAAATAAGCACAAAAGATATACCTTTTGAGTGCTTGACCACCTTGAGGTCTTGAGAAGGGCCATTGAGCATGATCACCTATCACCTAAGCTACCATTTACAAACAACCCTAATATGTGGTTTGCTCATGAAATAAGCCAATCAAAAATCGAGAATCCTTACAGATACCACGAATCCCACGAATCGGGTCGAGTTTCAACAACAAACCTGAGGACCCAGTTCAGATCATAGATGAGGAAGGCCTTGTAAGGGTCGGAGGTGGCGAGGAAGGTGGCAAACGAGACATCACTTTAGTTGGGGTCCAGACTGGCTCTTTTGCTTCCTTCCACGATGAGAGGATAGTGCCCGACTAGGTGTGTACTCTGGGCACACTCGCCAAGTTGAGGGAGGAGTACAAGATCCCGAAGTATATCACGTTGTCCCTTCCTCATCGGGGTTATGACGTATACACCCTGCCTTAGGATTGCCTGCTGATTCATAACGCCGCCTTCGAATGTGGAGTCCGGCTACCTCTACACCTTACTCTTCGTCGAGCTATTATCGTGCTAGAGCTAGCTCCCCTCCAGATCTCGCTGGACTTTTGGAAGCACTTGACGAGGTTTTTGGTGCTCTTGTGTGAACAATGTAAGAAAGATAACATATATAGGGAGTCGGGATTGGATGAGCTACGCTTCCTCTTCAATATAGCGAACATGGTGCCTTGGGGTCAATTCTACCTGAGGGCGTCCAATGACATGAAGTTCATTATTCTAGGGGCGAACATGAAGTATGCTACACCTTGGAAGGAGGAGTAGCTCGTGGTTGAAGGGGAATGGGGGAGGACAGCCTTCATTGGGGGATTTAAGTACCCCGTCCCCACCCAGTTTACTGTGAGAGATAAATGGGCGAAGGGGGTGCTCTCGTCAGAATCCCGGGACATTCTTGGGAGAATTATGAAGATGTGGTATACAAACATGAAGTACCCCACTTTGGACCTCTTTGAAGGAGACCGGCTGGAGAGGTACCTAAAGATCCCCTCGCGCTTCCGGGTAAGTAATTTCATTTATCTCTCTTATCTATGTATACACATGTTTTCCTCCTTTTTTCTCACTGTATTTCATTTCTTTTGGTAATATTTGCTGCCCCGATGGTGACTGGGTCTCCATCTTCCTCTGGGATGGGGGATATAGTCCTGCCTACTTCTACCTCTCATATTCCTTCACCTATTACCAAAATTGTGCCAAGGTTTGTTCAGGCTAGAGCTAGTCCTAATCTTCCTCCTGCTCCAGCCAAGTCATCTGCCAGTATTGCTGCACCCTTTCCTACTTCGGCGGGGTCATCTGCCAAGACTCTTGCTCGTCTTCCCCCTTTTACTCTAGCATGCCCGTTGATCAAGGCAATGCTGGCTCGGGCAGCTAAGGCTCGGGATTATAGAAGACAAGCTTAAAAGAAGGGTCATAATTCTGCTTTGCCTACTGTGAAGATTTTCGCTATCTCTCCTCCTCAAACAGCACCCTTCAAAGACCACATTAAGAATATAGAGAAGGAGGAAGCTTCCCCTACTCCTGCCCCACTTGCTGACATCCCTTCGGGATCGGGGTTGGGGGGTGCCACCCAAGATGAGGTGGTATCCCGGTTTGTCGCCTCTTGCCCTGGTGGAAGCTTGATGAACATGGTAAAACTCCCTACTGAGATCCTGGTCACTAGGGAGCATCTGTCCTAGCTGAGGTAGAGTTATATTCCCCCTTGTACTGTCCTCTTTCTCTTTTTTTGCAGGTATTGACCTTTTTTCTTTTGTAGGGTTTTAAATTTACTTTGGCTATAGAGAAGAAATTGCTTATCCTAAAGGATGCCTACATCGGACTTCAGGCCAAATTAGAGGATACCCAGTAGGAGTTGGTTCAGGCCTAGTAGAGTGTGGCCCCTTTGGTCTAGGCTGCTGCAAAAGCTGAAGAAGACAAACAGGTAGCCTTGGTGGAAGCCAGATTCTATAAGCGCTGCTTGGAAAATGAAACCATCTAGTTTTTGCATCGCCGAGAGAAGAAGGAGTGCTTGAAGAAAGAGAAGAAGTTGCTACAAGATGAAAACCAGCTCTTTTAGGATGCAATGAGAAGCTTGGAAGCTCATGAGGGTCCTTCTTTCGAAGATGGCTACTTCACGGCTTGCTATGAGGTGGCCACGGCCTTGCCTCCTCCATTCGACCTTCAAGCAGCTTTGAACTGGGATAGGGATCGTGATCGGGATCGAGATCAAATTATGGCAAATGCTACCTAGTTAGAAGGCAAGGATCAGGATCAGGATCAGGAACAGGAGGTTCCTTCACAAGACGCTGCGCATCCGGATCAGGGGGCTGATCCCCCTACTGAGGTCCAACTTGATGGTACTAAGAAGGCGGTCTTGGATCCTCCCTCTACTCAAGAAACGCAAGTGCAAGACCCCGTGCTTTCTTCAGAAGTTGTCCTGGTGGTAGAGGAGGAGGAGGATGGCCCAGTCGAATCCAGAGTGCCAGAGGTTAAGAAAACTCAGGATGATTCTAGAGTTGTGGAGGAAGATGTTCAGGCTAGATCTCAGGTTCCGGTGATTGAGGGAACCCAGACTGGTGTCGCAATTGATGTCACAAGGGTGGAAGTAGCAGGCCAAGAAGAGCACCTAGATGGGGATAAGGAAGCATGACTTGGCACTTTATTATACTCACTCTTTTTTGTAGCCCAAAATAGGAGTTGAGCACCCCATTTACTTAATACAAAAATTTCATTTTGCTGACTCTTATTGTGTTGACTCTTATTGTGTCTTGCTCTTCTACCCTGGAAAAAATCTTAAAACATACACGTCTGTGAGTAGTTAGACCCAAATTGTATGTCTGTGCCTTGACAAGGTAGATCGGGATACTTGTTAGCCAGACACTGTACACCTTTGTATCTCGTAATCGTAAAAACTAGCGGGATCTGTCAAGTAATCATGTTTCCTTCCCCAATTGGGATTTTATGAATATGTAGTAATCTGAGGTTCCGGGTATCCTGATCAGGTATCCCGATCTTTAATGCCGACCATTCCGATTGGCTATTAAGGCTACCTTAACCCTAAATGTTCTTGGAAGGAATAAGATATCAGATACTCTGGAAGAGTGGGGAAATAAGGTGTTAGGTACCTTGACAGGGTATCTCGATCCTTCTGATAACCTGTCTTGGTAGGCAACTTAGGCCACTTTAGCACCAGCCTTTTGGAGAAATGGAGAAGTAAGGAATCAGGTGCCATGGCAAGGTATCCCAATCCTTTTGATAATCCGTCCTAGTAGGTAACTTAGGTCACTTTAGCACTAGCCTTTTGAAGAAATGGAGAAGTAAGGAATCAGGTACCTTGGTAAGATATACCGATCCTTTTGATAATTCGTCCTGGTAGGCAACTTAGGCAACTTTAGCACCAGCCTTTTGAGAAATGGAGAAGTAAGGATTCAGGTACCCTAGCAAGGTATCTCGATCTTTTTGATAATCTGTCCTAGTAGGCAACTTAGGCCACTTTAGCACTAACCTTCCTGGTGGAGGGTATACCCCGACCAAGGTAGCAGAAGCGCCAGAAGGCTATTTCCTGGTCTTGAGGATACGGCGGGCAACTAAGGCCATGAGTCCAGGTCCTTAGTCCGGTAAATTGGATCCTTTTCGGAGAATGGTATACCCCGACCAAGGCAGCAAGAGCGCCCTAAGGCTATTTCCTGGTCTTAAGGATATGGCGGGCAACTAAGGCCAGGAGTTCGGATCTTTAGTCTGATAACCCATAATCTTCTTGGAGGAGGGTAAACCCCGACTAAGGCAGCATAAGCGCCATAAGGCTATTTCTTGGTCCTTAGGCAATTCAGTAATGGAGAATACTTGCAAAACGAACATTGGAGAATCATGTAGGAGACATTGCAGAATAAACATTGGAGAATCATGTAAGAAAGAAAACTGATTTTATTGAATTTCCTAAGCAGTACAATATAAATTCGGGGTATGTATACTGACCGATATAAGTTGAATTTCTAAGGGTAGAACTTTATGAGATGATTGGCATTTCTGTTAGGATTATGCTTAATAGCAAGAGTGTAATGTTGTAATTAACAATCTTTTTCATATTAATAAAGTGATTTCTGGTTTAAACAAATCTTATAGCATTTATAGTTGTCAAAGTAAATAATCATAAGGTCTAAAGACTATGAGAAAAGAAGAATTGTTCGTACATCTGGATATGTATGTGGTAGACACAATTCTTTAGTTAGTCTTAAATATTGTTCACAACTTAAGTTAAAGGTTGGGCACCTTTATCTTGTTAAAGTTGTAGAATTCATTTGCTAGCATTTGAGTGGGATCAAATGAGATATGATGAGTCTAAAATCATCGGAGTGTCTTCGAGCAAAAGCATCTAGTGCACTGGGTGCATTGAACAGGATCACAATGAAGTACTTTATCTATAACCGTCAGTAGATAAAAGTAATTTCATTATCAGGACAATCAGAGAGTCTATCTTAATCCTGAGATAAATGATGGACTTATGGTTGCAAGTGATATCGTTTGAGTTATCAATGAGTACGATTATATCGCATAGTCTATCCTCGATAGTTTGGTGATATTCATTCGTTAATCGATAGAGGACTTCATTTATAGATATGGACATCGTGGCTCCATTTATCGAATGAGAGTATAATATCATCATATGGATGTTTTGAGGTAATTGGATATTAAATCTCAACGTTGAGTTTTCGATAGTGTCTATTGAAAACATGGCTTCTGGACAAGTCAAAATATCCAAGTTCAAAACGTGGTCATATGAGTAAATATGGTAACTTGGAGAGTTATAGGCGGTTTATGAACTCTTGGCGATTACTGATATTAATCACGAGGATACACTATCTCCAATATGATTGTCTAGGGTATGAATGAGGAAACATCTTCCTTTTCTGTCTTTATTTAAGAGTTCAATTTTAGCTCTTTAGTGGAATGAGTTAAAATTAATGGATCGGACCTAAGTGAATCATTTGTTGATTGTGATTAGGTTATGTCTATTGAAGCTTAAATTTAGATAGCCCGCCAAGATCCCCAATCCACACGGACTTGCATGGATCACTTGATATATTCTACCGGACCAATTTAGGGTCCATCTAGAATTGCATTTAATATATTAAGAATATAATTTGCACATTATTTATGTAATGGGCTGCTCAATTATATTTATATATTAATGGATGAGATGTGGGCTTGTTTCTTTTAGTAGGAATGGGTCTAGTTCACATGTGGGCTTTTTATTTAAAGTCCTATGGATTTAATGAAATAAGAAAATAATATTTGGCCCAATATTATTATATGGGGCGGCAAGGTGGTTAAATAACCTTAATATTATTTTGTTTTCATTATTTAATTAAATAAGAATTAATTAATTTATTAATTAATTGTTTAATTAAGAAACAAATCTTTTCAGATTAGGAAATATGATTCCTATTGGTATACTATTGCTAGTAGTATACTTAAATTAAAAGACTTGTTTGACAAGGAAATAAATAATTAATTTTATTTATTTAATCAAATAAGAAGTCTTTTATTTTAGTCAAATAAGGAATAAAAGATTTATGAGTTTCATTAGGGTTTGGAAGTCTTAAACAAAATAGGAATTAGGGTGCAATTCGAACTCTTTTTTGGTTAAGGATTGCGGCAACCCTAGTTGATTTTGGACTAGAAATTTCAGCCACCCTAGTGCAAAAAGAAAGAGAAAATTTTTGGCCACATATATAAGGATACTTATAATTTTCGGCCATACCTAGATTTTTGGTATGCAGAATTTTCTTTTTCTTCTTCTTCTAAACTCATAGAAAGATAGCTTTTATTCTACTAAAACAAAAAGAAACATAGATTATTCTTTGATGGTATTCTATTGCTAATTCATCAATAAGCTTGTGAATACTACATCGATCTAGGTTCACGCGAGTTTCAATCTTAAGATTGAGAACTCAAAAGTGACCAGAATAATCTTAGGTTTCTTTTGATTGTTTTTGTGACTAACGAATAAAAGAAAAGCTTGTTATATCCGATCACAGGTTTGCAATTCAAAGAAAGGGAGACCACGCTCCTAGGTGATCCACGTTCGTGCTAGGATTGAAGATCTTGCGGATTACCATCGACGTAAGTCAATCGGATCACGCGACAAGAGGTATTAATCTTTTGTTATATATATTATATATCTTTAATTGATTAAAAGGGTTTAAGGTTCACAAAAGGAAAAATTTTAAAAGCTACTCAAACTATTTTTTTAGTCTCGCTTCCGCTGTGGGTATAATTTTTCCCTACAATTTCATATATGATCCACAGAATACCCCTCCATGTCCTCCAGCTTGTAGGTGCCACCCCAGAGCATTTCTTTAATCAGGTAGGGGCCTTCCCAGTTGGGAGCTAGCACCCGGTCGGACCTCCTTCTTGTTTTCTGAGTTATTTTCCTGAGAACCAAATCTCCTTTTTTGAAATTCCGGATCCTTACCCTCTTATTGAAGTGTCGGGCTATCTTACTCTGGTATACTACCACTTTTTTGACGGTTCTGCTTTGCTTTTCCTTCAGTAGATCCAAACTGGCTCTTAATTTAACCTAATTATCTTCTGGTACATAATTTTAGACCCGGAAAGATATCAGCTTTTGCTCAATGGGCAAGACCGCTTCAATCCTGAATACCAATAAGTAAGGGGTTTCCCCCGTTGTAGTTCTCCTAGTTGTCCTGTATGTCTATAGTACGTTGGGTAAATCTTCAACCCATAATCCTTTCTTTTGTTGGAGGTTTTTCTTCAGGAGCTTCTTAAAGGTTTTGTTGGTAGCCTCGACCAACCTATTAGTTTGAGGACGAGCCACTGATGCAAAACGGAGATCAATGTTCCGACCTTCATAGAATCCCCTGAAGTTGGTGTTATCAAACTACTTTTCCAAATCAGTTATGATAGCCATCGGGGTACAAAAACGGCAAACAATGTTTTCCTTAACAAATCTAGTGGTATTTTCTTCTTTTATATGGGTAAGGACCTTAGCTTCTACCGATCGGGTAAAGTAATCTATTACCACCATTGCATGTTTGGCCTGGTCGTGTGCAGTAGGGAGTGGCCCATTAGGTCTAGTCCCCAGATTGCAAAGGGGTAAGGCGTACTAATTAAGGAGAGTCTTTCTGGAGGGAGATGATGGAGGTTTGCTGTCTTCTGACAAGCCTCGCAGGATCGTGCAAACTACTTTGCGTCCTAATGTATAGTCGGCCAAAAGTAACCCATTCTAAATATCTGGTAAGCTAATGTTTCGCCTGATGCATGGTTACCACAGTCCCCTGAGTGTACCTCATCGAGTGCCCAGCATGCATCGTTCGGGTGAAGACATCTGAGTAGGGGGAGAGATTTCCCTTTATGGTAGAGGTATCCATTTACCAAGTAATACCGGGTAGCAATTCTCTTAAGCCGGTGGGGTTGATCCAGATCTTTAGAGGAAGTCCACTATTGGATCCATCCAACATGGGGGGTGGCTGACTGGGAGGACTTCTACAGCCTTAGCTATGCTAGAATGGGGAATCAGTTAGAGGGGCACCCCTCTTGGTAAAGCATGCCTTTCACCTGCTGCAATCTTGGCTAGGACGTCTGTCTGGTGATTCTTCTCTCGGGGTACTTGTTCCATCCTTGCACCTTTGAATTTCTTCATTGCTTCTCGGACTTTAGCTAGATATGCCTCCATGTTGTCACCTTTTGCCTGGTATAACCCCGACACTTGGTTGACCACCAACTGGGAGTCTCTTTTGATCAAGAGGAAATCAGCCCCTAAGGCTTATGCTACTCCCATTCCTACTAGCAAGGCTTCATATTTCGCTTCGTTATTAGTGGCTTTGAATTCAAACCTGAAATAGTGACTGCATTTGACCCCTTCCGGGTCAATCACAATGACCCCGGCTCCGCACCCAGACTGATTTGAGTCTCCATCTGTCTAAAGGACCTAGGTCTTGCTACCTTCTGGCCAATCTGGATTAGTAGGATCCAGATTCGGGTCTACTTTTGTATCCGGGTCTGAGGTCATGCTGAATTCCATTATAAAATCGGCTAAGGCTTGAGCTTTGATCGTAGTTCTTGCCTTGTATTTGATGTCAAACTGGGTAAACTCTAGGGCCCATAGGATCAATCTGCGAGACACATCCGGCCTTTGGAATTGTCGCAGAGGCTGGTCAGTGACTACCACAATGGCTTGAGATTGAAAGTAAGGCCAAAGTTTTCTAGACGTTGTTACCAAGGCATAGGCGAGCTTCTCTAGGAGGTTATAGGTCAAGCCCGGTTGAGGTCGGTGTAATCCACACATATTCGCCATTTCCCATTAAACTTTGTTACCATGACCACATTGGCTATCCATTCGAGGTACTGGGATTCCCTGATGAACCCGGCTTTCAGGAGCTTGTCTACTTCTTCCTAGACCATGGCGTTTCGTACAACATTGAAATGTCTTCGTTTTTGTTTTATAGGTTTGGAGGTTGTGTCTACCGCCAACCTATGAGTAGCCAGGCTAAGAGGAATACCAGACATCTCTTCATGGCTCCAAGCGAAGATGTTGTTGTATTCTCTAAGGAGTTTTACCAAGTCCTTCTTGACTTCGGGGTCCAATCCTCCTCTAACTTTTACTGTCTTAGTTGGATCCTTGCCCTTGATAGGTATTTCCTCTAATTGATCCGTAGGATGTCCACTGGCCCAACCTTGCTCTTCCTCCTCCAACTCCTCCACGGCTATGTTTGGTACCTCTCCTTCTTCCAAGACATAGTGATCCTGTTCCGGCGTTCCCTGACTTGGTTCACTGGTCACATGTGCGCATTGCTTAACTAATGCGGCGGGATTGGAGGATACCGCATAATAGTTACAGGCTGCCTGCTGACGCCCTCTAACTTCTCCTACTCCTACTCCTGTTCCCACCAGGAATTTCAAAACGTTGTGGTAGATGGACAGTACCCCCTAATCCTTGACAAGAATGGCCTACCTAGAATTGCATTGTAGGCAGATAGGGTATCTACCACGATGAACTCTGTCATTATGTTCTGTTGATGAGGAGCTTCTCCGACTATCACTGGCGGGATTTTGGACCCTATTGGCATTATAGAGTGCCCTGTGAATCCATACAGAAGCGAGGTGCAGCTGTTGTAATAGGAGTTTTTCAAATTAAGTTGTTCATGGGCCCCATTGAACAGGATGTCAACACTGCTTCCCGTATCAATCAGGACGTGGTGTACCCGGTAGTTGGCGAACTGTACTGAGATTACAATGGTATCATCATGTGGTTGAACTATATTGTAGACATCTTCCTCCATGAAAATGATTTTGGTAGAGCGGGGTACATCTCGGGATCCACTACTGACTTTGAGTATCTCATGACCAGCATTGAGCCTAGGAATCTTCCTTGCCTTGTTCTTTCTTAAATTATTGGAGATTCCAGCTAGAGTAGGGTCTCCACTAATGGTGTAAATCACCTGGATCTGCTACATCAAATCCTTCTCACCATCTCTTCTTCTCTCTGCTGCCTCTTGCATCCCTCTCTGTACCTGTTTACCTTCCTTGATGTTGTCCTACTCTTGTTGTAAAAATTCAGTTAAAAGGCCTCTCCTTACCAGTCCTTCAATCTGGTTACGGAGGTTATAGCACTCAGATGTGTAGTGTCCTATGTCCTCGTGGAAATCACAATACTTGTATTGATTCCTCCTATCAGCTGGGACTTTCATGGGACCTAGCTTTCTTAGTAGGCCCTTATCCCGGATGGTGAGGTAGATGGTTTCCCGTGAAGCATTGAAAGGGGTGTAGTGATTGTATCCATCTTCCTCTCTTACTACCCTAGCCACCTCCTTCAGAGGAACTGCCCTAGGGGGTGACCTCTTAGCCGGATATCTTTCTTAATACGAAGGAATGGGGGGTGGCTGGTAGGTAGACCGGTTTGGGAGCTGATTATGGAATTTCTTAACTGGTGCGGGCTTCGAAGGCTCCTTCTTATGACGTGGTGCTAATCAGGCTTCATCGTGGGTGATCTTAATCCGGAGCTGTTCTTCTATGTCCACTTATTCCAGAGCCCGGTTGTAGGCCTCCTAGTAAGTTTCTGGACGATGCTTAGCAAAAGAGCGAAATAGTCTGCCAGCCCACAGGTTTCTTCAGAAATTGGCTAAGGTTTCCTTCTCTCCAAATACGCCCATTTGGACGACTTCTTTGTGGAATTTTTCCATATAAGATCTCAAAGTTTTATCCCGCTCCTAGACCACATATTGAAGTAAGATAGGGTCCTTGGGACGAGGCTTGATCCCCTGAAACTGCGCACAAAAAGCTTTTGTAAGCTTAGAAATAGAATCAACACTACCTGGTGGTAACTTTCTGAACCACGTCTTGACACAGTCTGCCAGGGTTGAAGGAAACATCCTGCAAATGGCTGATCGGGTCACGATTTGAACCTCCATCTGGTGGACAAAGCTTTCCAGGTGGCTGACGGGTTCCTCTGTCCGGGAATAATTCTCAGAGGGCATCCTAAATTTATGAGGTAACCCAGCCTCACTGACTCTCTTAGAGAGAGGTCCATTCATCTCACCCAGGGGGTTCTTCCAAATTCCTTAGTGTTTTCCCTTCTTCAATTCCTCTAGCTCCGTTGCCAACTTGGCCATCGGATCTTCCAAGCACTGGGATTTCATATTCCCAGATCGGGCTACTAAGCCTTCTTCATCTGAAGTTTCTGAATCAATGGCCACTTCCTTTCGCTTAGCTCTCTAATGTCTTCCTCAAGGGTTCTTTCGAGGTCTGGCGCTTCCTTCTGAATCGGGATGCGGATCTCTCTCATTTGCCCTTAGTTTTGGTTGAGATTGGGCTCTCCTAGGGGGAATCTCAATTGCGGACTTCACTAGTCTGGGTCTGAGATCCTCCTATCGGACTGGGAGAGGTGGCCCTAGTCGGTCAAAAACTGGTACCCGGGTACTTGGGCCAATGTCCCCTGGGATCCCAGCTGCTTCAAAGTGGATTCCCTGGGCTATCATCCGGAGCCGGATGGCTTCTACTTATGTTGCAGCTTGTTGTTCTCGGACATCCCGATTGACTTCTTGCCTGGCGAGGTCCTAAGGCAAAGGGTCAGCAGTTGGAGGAGGCACTGGTGCAGGATTCTCATTCCTAGACCCCTTACCTCGCCTTTGGGATCTCTCGGTGGAAGCAAAAGACTAGGGTCCTGATGGATCGGGATAGGCCTGGGAGGATCGAAGTCTCATTCTAAAGATCTCTGAGTATAACTAGGCTATTTTGAGATTAGTTGGGAAAATAAATATTCCCACAGACGGTGCCAAAAGTGTTACCGAAAAATCGTCACTGGGGTGAATCTCCAAATAACAACTTTAAGGGACCAAGATCAGGATCGATCGATCTCGGTAGGAGTGGTATCACGTAGTTTGATACCAATAATGTTCCTGATATAACAAGTGCAGTTTGAATGTAGAAAATATGGTAAATAAATGAGATCTTTATTGATTGTAGCCTTATTTCATGAATACAAGAGTTGTGTTTTTCTAGGCTAAGGTGGAGTGTGGAGCTTCAGTAGGCAATGGCGATGGAGATGGTGGTGGTGGCGGCGAACTCGTATGTGTCGATAAGTAGAACTGAACGTAGGGTTTTAAGAGGTTATTTTCGGATCCCCTTTCTAGTGTGTATCATGTTGTTTATATTGGTCTCGTTGCTTGCCATGTACTCCTATAATTTCAGTCTAGGGTTTGGGGATTGCAGGAATTTCTTCCCCTTAGGAGACGATCTTGTAGAAGCTTTTATCGTCAGAATCAAGACTTTCCTTCCTGGGAGGAAACAATCTCGTAGGAGCTTTCAGAATCAAGTCTTTCCTTCCTATGAGGATTCTAACAGAGTTGACTCCTTATTAAAATAGAACTCTTAGTTGGCGGGAAGAAGTCTACTTCTTCTGTTTTGACTAAACGGCGGCGTTTCAGTATTTCTCCATGGAGCTTTAACCCGGTCTTCTAGGCGTAGGAGTCTTGTTCTTTGGTAACTTCTTCATCTGGTATCTTACTGCCTAGCGAGCTGATTTTAGAAGGTGTTATGAGCTCCTAAGTATTCCGCTGCTACCTAAGGATTGAGACACTAGCCGAGGCTGTAGCGTGATATCTAGCCAATGAAGTAGTGAGATATCTGGATGATACAGTAGCGGAGTGCTTGGTGGTACTCTGTATCGGGATACTGAGTGGAACCTCATGTCAGGATACTGTGCTGAACTGTGAATCAGGGTGCTTAGTGGAGCTCCATATCGGGATACCACGGGGTTCATAAGAAGCTGGGGAATGGCTGGGCTGGATCCCTCTGGCGGGGGAATGTATCCGGATTGATCGAGATCCCTCCCTTATTGGGGTAGCCGGATGGTATCTAGATTCCCATGTCCTCCTTGTATCAAGGTGGAAAATTCTTCTTTGGTCCTTTGCCAATTTTGGTGCTTAACAGATTGTGAATTCAAAAGTGACCGGGACATTCTTTGTAATCTCTTGGAATTTATTGTGACTAACAAAGAACATAAAAAGTTTTTGTTATCCATTCTCAGGTACACAATTCAAAGAGAAGGGAGACCACACTCCTAGGTGATTCATGTTCGTGATTGGATTGGAAGATCTTGTAGAATACCATCGATGCAACGTCAATCGGATCACGCTACAAAGGTATGATATCTTTAGTATTATATGTTAATTAATTAGAGGGTTAAGGTTCAAATATGGAAAAATTTTAAATTATACTAAACTCTTTTTTACGCTTCCGCCGCGTGTAGTTTTCCCTACAATTGCAATCAGAGCCTGGTTGTACCCTTTAATTAATTAATGTATATACACGTGAATCTATTTCTTTTTATTGTGATTATGCATATTTAGAAAGAGATGGCACTCTAGGTATTCTCATATATAATTACATTGGAATGTATGGATTTATATATTTTATATGTTGTTATAAAGTGAATTGTTATGCTCGATTTTAATCCTAGAATTTCAATATATTTTTGTTTCGGAATTGTAACAAGAAGGGTGGCCTATTAACGTCACAATTTCCTTCTTGGTAGTTGTTAAGTTTCTTTTATTGTATTAAGATTAAGTGCAGTTTTTTTTTATTGTATTAAAATATAGTGCAGTTTTTTTTTTTTTTTGTATTTTTTTTTTGTATTAAATACTGCAGTGATTAAAAAATAAAACTGCAATATTTTATTGTTTAAATAAAGTTGTAATATGTTCAAGCATCGAAGATTCGAAGACTTGAAGAATTGAAAGCAACCGGAACAAGTTTGGGACCGTGCGCACCATAGCAACATGCACGCGCGGAAGATTGCACGCAGCTGTGCATGTTGGACTGTGGGCTGCACAAGGCAGCCCCAAGTGCCATGGGCTGCGCATGGCAGCCCTTGTGGGAGTTGTGGAGTGCGCACGCCCATAGGGGCAGCCGTGGGATGCTCAAGTGATCGATAGCCGCTTGAGGACTTGTTCACCAAGAAAGGAGTTTTTGTATTCCAAACAAATGTAATTTACTTGCTTTTCTAGGATGGATCAAAATCGTGGCAATTTACTTTGCGTAAATATTACAATATTTGTTATTGTTTGATAACATGTCATCTAGAATAGGAGTGCCACTCATATATCTCTTTTGGTATGAACATGCATTGAATGATTTAGGTATCTAATTGGCATCTAGATAACTCGGTAAATCATTCTATGGGATTTAATCACACGCCTTAAACAATTGAGTGGGAGAAGGTGTCTTGCAACACCTATGGCCTCCAAGGTTAGTTGAGCTTAATTATTTATCGGTAATCCCCCCAAGGGGCATCCATGAATGGAATTTAGCAATATAATTCCTTACAAGGATAGACTAAACAATTGACTCAAACGAGATCTTCTCCCTAAAGAGGGATTTTCGTGAGGGAAAATATTGAGGGTCAAAATCTTGGTAGTACAATGTGGTTTTATTGATATCCTCCCAAGAGTTCTTGTTAATAAAATCACAAGGCTAAAATTGAAAACGTTGGTTGTTATATTAACAATTAGGTGGGACCTAGTACAACTAGTAAATGGTGTGAACTCCCAAAGGAGGCGTAACATTTATGGGTGTTGGATCAAACGTTGAATTTTATGATTGAATTATATATATTTAATTCAAGATAAATATTCGAAAATGCTAAACAATGATTATTTACTCATATATATTTTTTGTTTTATTCAGAAATCATGACCCCATCCCTAATGAACATCTTGAAAGATTATACTTTAACTGGAGATAATTATGTCACATGGAAAAGGAAAATTGGGTTGTTGCTGCAAGCTAAAAAACATAAATTTGTTCTGTCTACTCCTAAACCACCTACTCCTACTATTGAATCTACTGTTATGCAAAGAGACGAGTATGATCAGTGGAAGACTTCAGATGATATGGCTAAATGTTATATTATGGCCACTATCTCCAACGTGTTGCAACAGTAGCATGAAGGAATGGAGTCTGCTACTGATATAATGATGTCTCTAGAGGAGATGTTTGCTATAAGGTCTAGATCGACTAAAAGAGAAGCAATGACTGCTTTTATGAATCTTAGGATGAAACCTGGACAGGTTGTGAAAGATCACATGATAAAAGTCATAGCACATCTAAATATTGTAGATCTTAATGGTGCTGAGACAGATGGTGAGACTAAAATTGACATCATTGTCAACTCACTATCAGATTCCTTTGATCAGTTCAAGTTGGACTACACCTTGAACAATAAGGAATATACCTTGCAAGGCCTGATGCAAGATGTTCAAAGCGTTGAAAAGATCCTTGTGAAAGGCAAAGGTTAAGAGATTCATGTGGTTGGTAAAGTTGCTACTGTTAAGACCTGTCAGAAGGTCAAGAAACAATAAAAGAAAAAGCAACTTGGGCCTACCAAGAAGGAGACCAAGAAAGTAACCAAGATCAAAGGTAAGTGCTTCCTTTGTGGTGAAAAGAGACATTGGAAAAGTAATTGCCCAAAGTCTCAGAAAAAGAAGGAACAAGGGTTTTCAGGAAAAGAAAAGGCTGAATAAAGATGAAATCAACTTGCGTTTAAGCAATGGAGCATTGGTGTCTGCCAGTGCAGTGGGAGATATTAGAGTTATCTAGATTCTAGTAGGTATTTAGATATGATAGACATTTATTATGTACCTCAATTCAAGAGAAATTTAATTTCAGTTTCTTGTTTAAATAAATTTGAATATTCGGTTACTTTTAATAAAAAAAATTTATTAGTAAGGATGACAAATTTGTTTGCAAAGGTACATTGGAAAATGGTCTATTCTATTTACATAGAAATATCTCTCACTTGTTAGACACAGAATTAACCCAACCTAATCATAAAAGAGTAAAATTATCATAAGATGAAACCTACCTATGCCATTTACGCCTAGGTCGTATTAACCTTAATAGGATTAAAAGATTGGTTAGTGATGAACCTTTAAGTGACTTAAAGGTCGATGATCTACCAACTTGTAAATCCTGTTTGGAAGGTAAAATGACCAAAAGGTCGTTCAGGACCAAAGGCACAAGAGTGATGAGCCGTCGTGCACTCACAAAAATGATATAGTTTTTGATTGATTCTTGAAAACTCTTTTAAGCCACTTAATCCATTTAAAATGTGATTTGATAGTAAAATGGTAAGCGAGTTCGTTCCACGGGGATATGGAGTGTTAATTAGATAGATTGACTAATCTTTGAATAATAAAATAAATCATAGTGTTTGATAGATGTGTGGTTTCTAAAACCAACAATGCTAACTACTAAAATGAAAATACAAAAATGTTATGAAAAATAGAATACTCAACACCTTGATAAGAATAATGATGAAAACAATTAATAAGATAGCTAGGGAATAGATCGATTAACAATTGAATGTGGGTTATGCTAAATAGCTACTTTAATGTACCAATCTCATTATGTTAACCATTAAAGGCTTATATTAGTGGGGTTGATATACCCACCACTAATCTATCCTATTCAATGGGTTCTTAATCACACAAGGAGTGTCAATCCACATATGAATATATAACAAATTACTTCACTCAAGATTGCAACTAACAAGTGATATACAAGTCAATTACATAATGAATAGAATCTATTAATTTGAAGGAATAGAACACATAAGAGATTCATTACAAGCTAAGCTAAACTCACAACCAATTGATCCTCAAATCTATCCCCTATATTAGGGGTTTAGTTACACATATTTGCAATAAATGAAAAGCAGTAAATAGTAAGGAAATAACCCTTGGGTCACCTTCTTTAAGCTTGATCCTTCTTCTCCTCTATGCTCCTAAGTGCAAGGAATGGAAGTAGATGCTATGTCTTGGAATGTGGGTGTTTTGGTGGGAAGTGACAAAGGAATTTGGGTTGAGAAATGGTGGGATAGGAATGATGTAGGGAAGGAATCAAGGCTTTGTGTTGAGGTTTTGGATGGGATTAGATGAGTTCAAGGAGAGAAATGGAGGATGAGGAATAGTGTGCTATGGATGAGATGTAGGGAAAAATACCGTAGTGCACGCAGTGGAAGCGAGACTAAAAATAGATTTTAGTAACTTTAAAATTTTTTCCTTTTTATGAACCTTAACCCTTTAATTAATTAAACATATATATAATAAACAAAAGAAGAATACCTTTTGTCGTGTGATCCGATTGACTTACGTCGATGGTAATCCGTAAGATCTTCAATCCTAGCACGAACGTGAATCACCTAGGAGTGTGGTCTCCCTTTTTCTTTGAATTGCAAACCTGAGAATGGACAAACAAACTTTTCTTTTCTTTTGTTAGTCACAAAACAATCAAAAGAAGACTAAGATTATTCCGGTCACTTTTGAGTTCTCAATCTAATGACCGAAACTCGCGTGAACCTAAATCGATGTTGTACACACAAGCTTATTGATGAACAAGCAATTAGTGTACCATCAAAGAATAATCTATTCACTCTTTTTTTGTTTTTAGTAGAATAAAAACCTTTCTATGAATTGAGAAGAAGAAGAAGAAAATTGAATCAGGCACCACACACACATTGGCCGAATTCCCTCTCTTTTTCTTTTAGGGTGGCCGAAAATCCTCTTCCTAAAAGGACTAGGGTTGCCGCAAATCACACTACAAAATAGGAGTTTGTGTTGCACCCTAATTCACTTCTAGTTTTAAGACTTCAAAACCCTAATCCAACTCATAGATCTTTTATTCTTTTATTTTGACTAAATAAAAAGACTTCTTATTTGATTAAATAAATAAAATTAATTATTTATTTTCTTATCAAACAAGTCTTTTAATTTAAGTATACTACTATCAATAGTATAACTCTAGGAATCATATTTCCTAATCAGAAAAGATTTGTTTCTTAATTAAACAATTAATTAATAAATTAATTAATTCTTATTTAATTAAAACAATGAAACAAAATAATATATTAGGTTAAAAAGACATCTTGCCGCCCCACTCTGATAAATGGGCCATATATTATTTTCTTATTTCATTTAATCCATTGGTCTTTAAATAAAAAGCTCATATGTGAACCAGACCCATTCTTGCTAAAAGAAACAAGCCCACATGCCTTTCATTAATATATTAATATAATTGAGCAGCCTATTAAATAAATAATATGCAAATTATATTCTTAATATATTAAATGCAATTCTAAATGGACCCATAAATTGGTCCGGTAGAATATATCAAGCGATCCATATAAGTCCGTGTGGATTGGGGATCTTGGCGGGCTATCTAAATTTAAGCTTCAATAGACATAACCTAATCAAAATCAACAAATGATTCACTTAGGTCCGATCCATTAATTTTAACTCATTCCACTAAATAGCTAAAATTGAACTCTTAAATAAAGACAGAAAAGGAAGATGTTCCTCTTTCATACCCTAGACAATCATGTTGGAGATAGTGTATCCTCGTGATTAATATCAGTAATCGCCAAGAGTTCATAGACCGCCTATAACTCTCCAAGTTACCATATTTACTCATATGACCACGTTTTGAACTTGGATATTTTGACTTGTCCAGAAGCCATGTTTTCAATAGACACTATCGAAAACTCAACGTTGAGATTTAATATCCAATTACCTCAAAACATCCATATGATGATATTATACTCTCCTTTAATAAATGGAGCCACGATGTCCATATCTATAAATGAAGTCCTCTATCGATTAACAAATGAATATCACCAAACTATCGAGGATAGACTATGCGATATAATCGTACTCATTGATAACTCAAATGATATCACTTGCAACCATAAGTCCATCATTTATCTTAGGATTAAGATAGACTCTCCGATTGTCCTGATAATGAAAAGACTTTTATCTACTAACGGTTATAGATAAAGTATTTTATTGTGATCCAGTTCAATGCACCCAGTGCACTAGATTCTTTTGCTCGAAGACACTCCGATGATTTTAGACTCATCATATCTCATTTGATCCCACTCAAATGCTAGCAAAAGAATTCTACAACTTTAACAAGATAAAGGTGCCCAACCTTTAACTTAAGTTGTGAACAATATTCAAGACTAACTAAAGAATTGTGTCTACCACATACATATCCAGATGTACGAACAATTCTTCTTTTCTCATAGTCTTTAGACCTTATGATTATTTACTTTGACAATTACAATATTAAACTATAAATGCTATAAGATTTGTTTAAACCAGAAATCACTTTATTAATATGAAAAAGATTGTTAATTACAATATTACACTCTTGCTATTGAACATAATCCTAACAATCTCCCACTTGCACTATAGCAAGTGTGTCATATCTCTCAAGCCCATGTTCTCTAGATGCCCATCGAAACTCTTTTGAGGTAGAGCCTTTGTGAAGGGTTCTGCTAGATTTTCTGCTGACGCGATTTTGGTAATCGTCACGTCACCTCTTTGAATAGTCTCCCTTAAAAGATGATACTTTCTTTCAATGTGTTTACCTCTCTTGTGACTTCTTGGTTCTTTCGAATTAGCCACTGCTCCACTGTTGTCACAATAGATAGTGATATGCTTATTCGCACTAGGAACCACTTCCAAGTCAATCAAGAATTGGCGGAGCCAAACAGCCTCTTTGGCAGCCTCGCATGCAGCAACATACTCAGCTTCCATGGTGGAATCAGCAATACAAGATTGCTTGATACTCCTCCATATAACTGCTCCTCCTCCAATAGTAAACACAGCCCCTTATGTGGATTTTCTGGAGTCAGAATCTGATTGAAAATCAGAATCTGTATACCCAACGGGAATTAAATCCCCTCCAGAGTGTACAAGCATATTATCTCTCGTTCTCTTAAGATACTTGAAAATATGCTTGACTGCCGTCCAGTGATTAGGACCAAGTTTCGATTGAAACCTGCTAACTATGCCAACAGCAAAACAAATATCTGGTCTAGTACAGAGCATTGCATACATGAATTGCTCTTCATGCTCATTCTTAGGAACTTGTTCCTTAGAAAGCTTGATTCCATGTCTGAAAGGTAACATACCTTTCTTGGAATTCTGCATGGAAAACCTAGAGCAGATCTTGTCTATGTATGAAGCTTGGGATAATTCAATCGTTCTATTCTTTCTATCCCTTATAACTTGGATACCTAGAATAAAACTTGCTTCTCCTAAGTCCTTCATATCAAATTGTTTTGCTAACCCTTCTTTTACTGATGTCAATACACCTACATTGTTTCCAATGAGTATTATATCATCAACATAAAGAATCAGGAAAACCAACTTGTCGCCCTTAATCCTTTTGTATACACAAGGTTCGTCAAGATTCTGAATAAATCCAAAACCTTTGACAGCTTGATCGAACCTTTTGTTCCAGGATCTGGATGCTTGCTTTAATCCATATATGGATTTCTGCAACTTGCATACCTTTTCCATTTGGCCATTTTCAATGAATCCCTCTGGTTGCATCATGTAGATGCTTTCGTCAAGACTTCCATTAAGGAAAGCTGTCTTGACGTCCATTTGCCAAATCTCTAGATCTAAAGATGCTGCAATGGACAAGAGTATCCTAATGGATTTAAGCATGGCCACAGTAGAGAAGGTTTCCTCGTAATCGATACCTTCTTTCTGTGTATACCCTTTAGCTACCAATCTAGCTTTAAAGGTTTCCACCTATCCATCCATACCTCTTTTCCTCTTGTATACCCACTTGCACCCAATGGGTTTTATCCCTTTAGGCAATTCTACAAGGGACCAGACTTTGTTATCGAACATAGATTCAATCTCAAATTGCATTGCCTTTTGCCAATGACGACTATCAACATCCTCCATAGCTTCCTTGTACGTGTAGGGATCATCGTCGTTCGGGAGATTCTCCACTGATTCTCCCAGACCGATGTATCTTTCGGGTTGTGTTCTAACCCTCCCACTACGACGAGGAATGGTAGGTTGTTGATCTTGTGTTAGATCAGAACTTACAATTGGGTTTGGTTGTATAACCTCTCGTGGAATTGTATCTCCTGACATCTCATTCAGAACAATTCTACTTCTAGGCACAAAATCATTCATAAAGTCCTTTTCCAGAAATTTAGCATTTGTCGAAACAAATACTTTAAGATCTGAAGGACTATAAAAACAATATCCTTTAGTTTCTTTTGGATACCCTACAAATATACATGTTTCCGAACGGGACTCCATCTTTTCTGTCTTTCCTTTTAACCCATGCGCAGGACAACCAAATATCCTTAAGTGTTGTAAACTAGGCTTGCGCCCAGTCCACAACTCATGCGGAGTTTTAGGAACAGACTTAGATGGTATATCGTTTAGAATGTATATGGCAGTTTGTAAAGCATATCCCCAAAAAGAAATAGGAAGTGTTGAATAACTCAACATAGACCTAACCATATCCAAAAGAGTTCTGTTTCTCCTTTCTGCTACCCCATTTTGTTGAGGTGTACCTGGTGTAGAAAACTGAGAAACTATCCCATTATCAATAAGATATTGCTGAAACTCACCAGATAGATATTCTCCACCACGATCAGATCTCATGATTTTTATGTGTTTCTCAAGCTGATTTTCCACTTCAGCTTTGAATGCTTTGAACATGTCAAAAGCATCCGACTTATGTCGTATGAGATACACATAGCCAAATCTCGAGTAATCATCTGTGAAAGTGATGAAGTACTCATATCCACCTCTAGCTTGAATGCTCATAGGTCTACATACATCAGTGTGTATCAATCCTAAACATTCAGTGGCTCTGGCACCTTTGGCAGAGAACGTCCTTTTGGTCATTTTACCTTCCAAACAAGATTTACAAGTTGGTAGATCATCAACCTTTAAGTCACTCAAAGCTCCGTCACATACCAATCTTTTAATCCTATTAAGGTTAATATGACCTAGGCGTAAATGCCATAGGTAGGTTTCATCTTTTGATAATTTAACTCTTTTATGATTAATTTCTGTTATTTCTGTGTCTAACGAGTGAGAGATATTTTTATGCAAAAAGTATAGACCGTTTTCCAATGTACCTTGGCAAATAATTTTGTCATTCTTACTAATAATAAAAACTTTATTAAAAGTAACCGAATATCCAAATTTATTCAAATAAGAAACTGAAATTAAATTCCTCTTGAATTGAGGTACATAATAAATGTCTGTCAAATCTAAATGCCTTCTAGAATCCAAATTAACTCTAATATCTCCCACTGCACTTGTAGACACTAATGTTCCCTGCCCAAGCACAAATTGATTTCATTCTTACTCAGCCTTCTCCTTTCTTGGAACCCCTGCAAGGAATAACAAACATGATTAGTGGCTCCAGAGTCTATGATCCAAGAATCTGTAGAATCTGCCAAAAATCATGTTTCAAGATAATTCACATTACCTTCTTCCTTCTTATTCTGGGACTTTGGGCAATTTCTTTTCCAATGTCCCTTTTCACCACAAAGGAAGCATTTTCCTTTGATGTTGGTTACTTTCTTGGTCTCCTTCTTGGTAGGCCCAAGTTGCTTTTTCTTCTGTTGTTTCTTGACCTTCTGACGGGTTTTAATAGTAGCAAATTTACCAACCACATGAATCTCTTGACCTTTGCTTTTCACAAGGATCTTTTCATCACTTTGAACATCTTGCATCAGGCCTTGTAAGGTGTATTCCTTTTTGTTCAAAGTGTAGTCCAATTGGAACTGATCAAAGGAATATGACAATGAATTGACAACCATATCAATTTTTGTCTCACCATCTATCTCAGCGCCATGCAGTTCAGCAATGTTGAGATGTGCTATGACTTTCATCATGTGATCCTTCACAGCCTGTCCAGGTTTCATCCTAAGATTCATAAAAGCAGTCACTGCCTCTCTCTTAGTCATCCTGGACTTCATAAAAAACATCTCCTCTAGAGACATCATTATATCAACAGCGGACTCCATTCCTTCATGCTGCTGTTGCAACACGTCGGAGATAGTGGCCATAATATAACATTTGGCCATATCATCTGAAGTCTTCCACTGCTCATACTCATCTCTTTGCATTATGCTAGATTCATTATTAGGAGCAGGTGGTTTAGGAGTAGTTAGAACAAACTTATGTTTTTCACTTTGCAGCAACAACCCAATTTTCCTTTTCCATGTGACATAATTATCTCCAGTTAAAGTGTTATCTTTCAGGATGTTCATAAGTGATGGGGTCATGATTTCTGAATAAAAACAAAACATATATAAGTAAATAATCATTATAAAGCACTTTAAATATTTATCTTGAATTAAAAAAATAAATCAATCATAAAAATTCAACGGTGATCCAACACCCATAAATGTTATGCCTCCTTTGGGAGTTCGCACCATTTACTAGTTAGACTAGGTCCCACCTAATTGTTAACATAACAACCAGCGTTTTCAATTTTAGCCTTGCAATTTTACTGACAAGAACTCTTGGGAGGATATCAATAAAATTACATTGAGTGTGTTACCAAGATATCGACCCTCAATTTTCTCTCACGAAAATCCCTCCTTGGGGAGTAGATCTCGTTTGAGTCCATTGTCTAGTCTATCCTTGTAAGGAAGTATATTGCTAAATTCCATTCATGGACACCCCTTGGGGGGATTACCAATAAATAATTAAGCTCAACTAACCTTGGAGGCCATAGGTGTTACAAAAACACCTTCTCCCACTCAATTATTTAAGGCGTGTGATTAAATCCCATAGAATGATTTACCAAGTTATCTAGATGCCAATTTAGATACCTAAATCATTCAATGCATGTTCATACCAAAATAGATAAATATGTCATGTTATCATACAATAACAAATATTGTAATATATAAGCAAAAATTAAATAGCAACAATTTTGGCCCATCCTAGAAAAACAAGTAAATTACAATTGTTTAGGAATACAAGATCTTCAAGTGGCCCATCAACCATACGGTCATCCTTCGGCCTCCTCCCATGGGTGTGCACAGCCCACAACCCCACAAAGGGGCTGCCATGCGCAGCCCATAAGGCCACACAAGGCTGCCATGCGCAGCCCACCATGTAATGGGCTTGCCATGCGCAGCCCAATCCACTCCTAGAGTGCGCACGGTGCTCGTTCTTGGTTCCGGTTGCTTCCTTTTTCTTCACATCTTCGATTCTTCGATGTAGAACGTATTACAACTTTATTTAAACAATAAAATACTGCAGTAATTATTTTTTTTTATTCACTGCAGTACTTTTTACAAACAAAAAACTGCACAAAAATAAAAAAAACTGTAGTAAAAAACTGCACTAAAAATAAAATAAAAAAAATAAAACCTAGCAACTACCAAGAAGGAATTATGGCGATGATAGACCACCCTTCTTGTTACAATTCCGAAACAAAAATTACATTGAAAATCTAGGACCAAAATCGAGCAATAACAATCCACATAAAACATATATAAATCCATACATCCACATGTAATTATATATGCGAATACCTAGAGTGCCATCTCTTTCTAAACATGCATAATCACAATAAAAAGAAATAGATTCATGTATATATACGTTAATTAATTAAAAGGGTTCAACTAGGCTCTGATACCAATTGTAGGGAAAAATACCGTAGTACACGCAGCGGAAGAGAGACTAAAAATAGATTTTAGTAACTTTAAAATTTTTTCCTTTTTATGAACCTTAACCCTTTAATTAATTAAACATATATATAATCAACAAAAGAAGAATACCTTTTGTCGCGTGATCCGATTGACTTACGTCGATGGTAATCCGCAAGATCTTCAATCCTAGCACGAACGTGGATCACCTAGGAGCGTGGTCTCCCTTTTTCTTTGAATTGCAAACCTGAGAATGGACAAACAAACTTTTCTTTTCTTTTTTTAGTCACAAAACAATCAAAAGAAGATTAAGATTATTCCGGTCACTTTTGAGTTCTCAATCTAATGACCGAAACTCGCGTGAACCTAAATCGATGTTGTACACACAAGCTTATTGATGAACAAGCAATTAGTGTACCATCAAAGAATAATCTATTCACTCTTTTTTGTTTTTAGTAGAATAAAATCCTTTCTATGAATTGAGAAGAAGAAGAAGAAAATTGAATCAGGCACCACACACACATTGGCCGAATTCTCTCTGAAATTCCCTTTAAAGTTTAGTGTTTTATACCTAGAGGGGGGGTGAATAGGTATAGTCCCAAATTCTTCCAATATTCAAATAGATGCGGAATATAAGAATGAAAATGAATACTTGTAATGATATAGCAATTGTATATTATGAATCAATTCATGTAAGCATCAATATACAAAAGGATCAATACAAGAGAACATATGGAAGATAAGGAAATATAAAGCAAAATGAGACACAATGTTTTTTACGTGGTAAAACCTCAAAGAGGAAACATCCACGGGTTGAATCCACAACCACCGGCAAAGCAAATCCACTATATGAAAAGAACTTACACACTCAAAGCTATCAACACTATGATATCCACTTCAAGCTATCAAATCCTAATCACCTCTCAAAGGCCTAGTGAATTACCTAGCCTACTCTCTATCTAAGATGTATCCCACACCTCTAGAGAGCAACTTCCTATCCAAGACTAAAAAGCCTCTAGGAAGATTTCTTTGCTTAGCAATCTAGATCAAGAGATCCTAGTTAAGCTATCCTAGCTCAACCATCCGGAGTATTCAAACTCCTTGCTAAGACTTCTTGCTTAGTTATCTGAATCACCTTGATTCTAACTAAGGCTTCTTGCTTGGCTATCCGGAAACCTTTCCTAGCCAAGTCTTCTTGCTCAAGTCAAATAGGCTTCACTCACCTTGACAAGAGACTTCAACCTATTACAAGGCAATGATCTAGGTGATGCAAATGATGCAAGCACACACAAATAGAGTAAGTAGATCAAACACACTCTATGAACATGCTTAATGATAATCTAGAATATACTATCAACACACAATCACAAATCTATCTAGAAATCAAAGCATGTCAAAACAATAAGAACAAGATTAAGATATTCAATATATGTCACAAACATCTTAGTTCTTATATCAAGAAATTGAACCTAGAAGATAACATGAAGCACATTATAGAAACAATTTCTAGAATCAATTTCAATCAATCTCAAGTTTAGCAAATATGTATTTAAGAGAAATCACAAAGCTAAACTCAATTAACTAATCAATCATACAACCCTAGCATATGATCTAACATACTTCTCAACATATTTCAACAATCAAATAGAAAGAATCATAGAGATGATCAAATGAAATTGCAAGAGAAGAAGTATCACATACAACTAATGACCTCGTACTGGAAATCGGAGTGCTGCGAAAAATCACGAAATCAAATGCCTCTGAAAATGCTTGGGGTTTGTAGCTCTCGTCGAGACCAACAATTTTGGCTTTTGAATCACTCGATTTCGAGTTCGTATGAAGAAGTTATGATCAAAGTAAGTAAATCAAAATCATGAACAAAACTGCAGAAGATCAGAATTTTTGATTGTTCAAGTTTTGAAAAAATGGAGGGAAGAGAGATCATTTGAGGAGGGAGATGAGGGGCAAACTTGTCCAAATTTTGGGGGGAATTTGGCCAGTCCACGTGTGGCCAGCGTGTGCCACACGTGGCCAGAGAGGAGCTCTGGCCGTGTGGCACACGTGGTCCACACGTGGCCACCCCTTGCTTGGCTTTTGGCCAAGCGATCTCCTCGTGCACCTCTCACGTTCTTCAGCCGTATTCGGGCATCCGAACTCCGAATTCGAATCCGTTTTCGGATTACGAACCGGGACTCCCTTACGCACGACGAAGACTACGAAACTTTGAAAAATGGTTGAGAATTCATCTCGGAAAACGACGACGAACACAACTCAACGAATGTGAACGAAAAGTAGCGTAGCTACATCGTTTGGACTCGAAACTTGACGTATGAGTAACCGAAATGACCGGGACTCAATAAGGAATCAATTAAGCACTATTACAAGTCCAAAACACAAGAAACACAAACATACAAACACAAGTTCACATATGAATGCCATTTCCTAGACATAGTCCTAGAACATGCAACTCTAAAATGTATGAGCATTTGAGCACAATGCATGAGCATACAAAATCATGTGAATGTGTTATATAAATGATGCACAACGATGCAGGGACACACATGTATGAATTGTGTGTGTGTGCGCTAATGCCTTGCAAGAGGAAGAGGAATCTTGATACCTTAGCATCCAAGTAAGCGATGTTCCCCTTGAAGACGATATTTGCACAAGATGTTGCTTCTTCACCTTTGAGGCTCTTTTCTTCCAAGAATACTTAAGCAACTACTAATACAAATATAGAGCGTTTTGCAATGGAATCAAGCCAATACAAATAACGGATCTTACAATCTCCCCCTTTGGCTATTCCATGGCAAAACCTCATCCTCACCATACATTGACCACTCCAATAGACTCAATGTTGATAGCATTCTCTCATCCTCACATTACAAAGAGATCCCTAGACTAAAAGATCTTCAAGTCTTCTTGAGTCTTCAAGAATCCCTTCTTTGAACTTCAAAGTACCTATGAGAAAAGAAAACAACCAACAAGAAAAACTTCTTCCAAAGAAGAATGGTGAGAAACTATCACATAAGCAAAATAAAATTTCCCTTATCTCAAGTAAATAAATGTTAACACATTAAAAACTCTCCCTTAAAACACCTTAACACAAATAAGACAAGAATTCTTTTCTCCCCCTTAAGACAAGAATTCTCCCCCTTAAGACAAAGTCTCCAATAAGCACAAAGGTGAGGTATACAATTTCTCCCCCTTTTTGTCAAGGAATAGACAAAGGGCACAAGAGATAGTTAATGAGATATTAAGCAAACAAATCGTATAGAAAGCGTAGTTGAATAAACTAAAGCTCCCCCTTAACATATGCTCCACATATTATCACCAAGTAGATTTGTTCACAAGGGACTCAAACATTCACACATTCAAGCAATAGGAGAAAATATTTCATCACTTTTCAAAGTCCAAGAGAGAATCATAGATTTTCATTAATCTCTCAAAAATATTCTCACATTGCTAATGAATCAAGCACATAAGCAAAATATGTGTGTGTGTGTGTGAATGCTTCTCACATATATAGAAGGAGTAATTGTGATATCAACATGCAAACAATTTCCACACCTATCCAACTAAAGCTTTTCCAAAAATAAGTCAAACCGATATTCATCCGTATTTTCGCTTTAAAAGAATAGTTATCAACATGTGAGCGTGTGTGTGCATGTGGCTCGTTTTCCCGTTTCTGTTTGTCAACCCGAGCTTTTCACAATTCTCAACTATACACCATTAAGCCTTTTGTTTTTTCATTTCTTTTAGGCTTAGAATCAAAGATTTTTTTTTTAATTTTTTTTTTAAATGATTCTTTTCAACTCTTCTTTGATTTTTCTAACAAAAACATATACACCTCTTGGCGGCTTTCACTCAACACAAAGGCGTAGCCCTTTCCAACATTGGGCGGCTTCACAACCAATGCGTGTAGCCCTTTCCAAGAGGGTGCTCGTTGAATACTATGTAGTGCCGAAGCAAAATGGATACATATCATAGGTCATTTATCATGTACTAAACAATAGGCTTCTAAATGCATCCACCATCTACACATATTCAAACACATATACTCAAAACTAAAACATATAAGAGAAGCATTTGTGCACTTTTCAAAAATATGATTTTTCAAGCTCAAGTGCATGATCTAGAAACAATAAGAGTTATTAGCTTAAGATCATTACTTCTCAAGTGAGTAGCTCTCAAAGATATTGATATACAAATAAAGTTTTGCTTATCAAGCCACCCACATTCACACAAGCAAATCAATCAACACAAATCATGCCAATGGACATTCTAAGAGTTTTAAACCTCTCTTTGTCCAAGGGCTTAGTGAACAAGTCCGCAAGTTGATTTTTAGTAGGCATATGCTCTAGAGTTACAATTGAATGTTCAACAAGATCTCTAATGAAATGATGCCTAATATCAATGTGCTTTGTGCGTGAGTGTTGAACCGGATTTTTAGAGATATTAATGGCACTTAAGTTATCACAATAAAGTGTCATTTTTCCTTGTTCTATCTCATAATCCTTAAGGATTTGTTTCATCCAAAGCAATTGTGTGCATGCACTTCCGGCCGCAATGTATTCGGCTTCGGAAGAAGAAAGGGAAACCGAGTTTTGTTTCTTACTAGACCAAGAAACCAAATTATTACCAACATAAAAGCAACCGCCCGATGTGCTTTTACGATCATCTATGTTACCCGCCCAATCGGCATCACAATAGCCAACAAGAATATCATTGGTATCAAATGAATAAAATAAACCAAGATTATAAGTACCTTTGATGTACCTAATGATTCTCTTGACGGCTTTTAAGTGAGATTCCTTTGGATTAGCTTGGAACCTAGCACACAAGCCAACACTAAAACAAATATCCGGTCTACTAGCCGTTAGGTAAAGTAGACTACCAATCATGCTTCTATAAAGACTTTGATCAACACTTTTACCTTTTTCATCTTTGTCAAGTTTTAAAGTGGTGCTCATGGGAGTTTCAAAATCTTTTCCATTTTCTAGACCAAATCTCTTAACAAGATTGTTAGCATATTTAGATTGATTCAACATTATGCCCATGCTAGTTTGCTTAACTTGCATCCCTAGAAAATAGTTTAACTCACCCACCATACTCATTTCAAATTCACTTGACATCACACTAACAAACTCATCAACCTTGGTTTTATTAGTAGAACCAAAAACAATGTCATCAACATATATTTGTGCAACAAAAATGTCATGATCATGATATTTAATGAACAAAGTCCTATCAATGCCACCTCTCCTATAATGGTTGTCAATGAGATATTGAGTCAACCTATCATACCAAGCTCTAGGAGCTTGTTTAAGGCCATAAAGAGCCTTTTTCAATTTAAACACATGGTTAGGAGAGTGTGGGTCTACAAAACCCTTAGGTTGTTCAACATACACTTCTTCTTGAAGGTATCCATTCAAAAAAGCACTTTTGACATCCATTTGAAATAATTTGAATTTTTTAACACATGCAATGGACAACAAAAGTCTAATGGACTCAAGACGAGCAACCGGTGCAAAAGTCTCATCAAAGTCAACACCCTCAACTTGAGTGTAACCTTGAGCCACTAGTCTAGCTTTATTTCTCACTATCTTGCCACTTTCATCGGTCTTGTTCCTAAAAACCCACTTAGTGCCAATTACATTTATATCTTTAGGTCTAGGAACCAATGACCACACTTCATTCCTCTCAAATTGATTAAGTTTATCTTGCATAGCCCCAACCCAATATTCATCAACAATAGCTTCATTAATGTTTTTGGGTTCAATTTGAGAAGTATAGCAAGCATAAGATATTTGGTTAGCAATTTGATCTCTAGTTCTAACCCCTTCATTTAAGTCACCTATGATGTCATCTTGATAGTGTAGATTTCGAAGTCTAGGATGAGGAGAATTTTCAACAACTTGAATATTTTGTTGATTATCATTTAACACATTTTCCAATCCTTGACTTTGAATATCAATACAACTATCTTTGTCATCATCTTGACTAGTTTCACTACTAGTCACATCAATAGGTGAAATAATGTCATTAACATGATTTTCATTAGGTTCATTGACATCATTATCATCACACAAGTTAAGCATGCTAAGATCATCAATTTTAACATTCATAGACTCCATAATAGTCTTAGTATTCAAGTTGAACACTCTATAAGCACGACTATTCAAAGCATACCCAAGAAAGAGACCAACATCACTTTTAGCATCAAACTTTCCCAAGTGATCTCTATCATTTAAAATATAACATTTACTCCCAAAAGTGTGGAAGTAACTCACATTAGGCTTCTTGCCTTTCCAAAGCTCATAGGACGTGTGTTTTGTGCCGGGCCTTCTAAAAACTCTATTTGACACATAGCAAGCGGTATTAACCGCTTCGGCCCAAAGGTTTCTAGGGACTTTCTTGCTATTGAGCATGACTCTAGCCATCTCTTGCAAGACACGATTTTTTCTCTCAACAACTCCATTTTGTTGAGGAGTTCTAGGTGCGGAGAACTCATGAGATATTCCCAAACCATCACAAAATTCACTAAAATTAGCATTTTCAAATTCCGTCCCATGATCACTTCTAATGCGACATATTTTCTTAATATCAAGACCTTTTTCATTTTGCACTTGATTACAAAATTTTTTAAAATAATTGAAAGTCTCGGTCTTGCTCCTAAGAAAATACACCCAAGTGAACCTAGAGAAATCATCAACGCATACAAAAATATACTTTTTACCATTGATGCTCTCGGTTGGAATTGGCCCCATTAGGTCCATGTGTACAAGCTCTAATGGTCTCTTGGTAGCTATATAAGAATTCTTTTTGTGAGATATTTTGGTTTGTTTACCCAATTGACAAGGTTCACAAACAATCTCTAGCTTTTTACCAAGACTAGGAAGACCCCTAACAATGCTATGTTTTTCAAGCTTTTTCAAGTCTTTAAAATTCATGTGACCCAATCGTTGATGCCACAACTCGAGCTTGTTGCACTCATGTGCCATATTGCAAGTTAGAGGATCTACATTGAGACAATAGCAATTGTCTATAGACCTCTTGACTTTTAGGACAACATTGTCCTCTTTATCAATAATAGTACACACATCTTTAGTAAAGCTAACTTCTTTAAAGATTTCACACAAGTGAGTAATGCTTATAAGATTAGCTTGTAATCCATCAACAAACAAAGTATTGCGAAGTTTAGGCAATCCGGGGATACATATAGTTCCCTTGCCAAGAACTTGCTTCTTGGTGCCATCACCAAAGGTGACCCACCCTTCATCCTTTAACACAAGATTTTTGAAGAAATCTTTGTTTCCGGTCATGTTCCTAGAACAACCACTATCTAGGTACCAAGAATAGGAGGAGTTGACACGTAAAGCATATTGTGTAACTAGACATTTAGATGTGTCTTTTCTAATCCATACACTTTTCACAACATGCTTCTCACTCTTAGCTTTTTCATGCTTTGACTCAATGTTAGACTTTTTAACATGCACCTTGACCTCATTGGTCACATTCTCAAATATATCAAACAAAGCATTATCAACTTTCTTATGCATAGTAGAGTGAGGCACAACACAAGATTTAGCAAGCAAGTTATCAACACAATTCTTCTCAACATGCTTTTCCAAAGTCTTCCTAGGTCTAGTTCTAAATCCATACATGGATGATTGCCTAGGACCATTCAAAGACATATCATGAAAAGCATTATCAAATTTGCATTTCTGAATATATTGAAAACACCTAGGTCGAATATGTCCTATCATGTTACAATGATGACAAATAGGTATGAATTTAGAAAATTTACCATTTGCATTTGCTTCCAAAGCATTTGGTCTTCTCACAAATTTACCTCTTTGAAGAGCAACCCTTAATGCTTCACCTTTTCCTTTTGAGGATGATGCTTCTTGAATTTGATCTTGTTGAGTTCTTCTATTGAACTTCCTTGTTGATGTTGAGGCAACTCCGGTAGCTTTCATTTCTTTACCTTGAGTGAAAGTACCTACATTTGGTTCAATACTTGCTTTGACAAAAATAGATTTGTTAGATGAAGGAGTCTCCTTCTCATTGACATAACCCAAACCTCTTTTGTCACTAGGATGCTTATCACTTTTAATGAGGGAATCAACTTGATTAGAACTAGATGACATCTTGTTAATCATCCTATTAGCCTCATTAAGTTTCTCATTAAGCATCGTAATTTTAATGGCATATTTTTTCGCGATGTCATCATTAAACCTAACATCTTCACGTGATTTATTAAGCCATTGTTCATACTTTTTCTCTTGAGTTAAGTGCTCACTAAGTTTGACTCTAAGAGTGTTTTCTAGTCTTTTAGCACTAGCAAGAGATTTATCCCTTTGCTCAATTTCTTGCTTCAAAATACCAAGTCTATCATTACTATCTTTCAAGTTCATTTCAAGACTTAGAATCTTGTCTTTAAGATCATTAAAATCTTTTGAGCATATTTCATGATTCTCTAACTTCTTATTGAGAGACATATTGACTTTGGATAAACATTCATTTTCAAGAGTAAGATCTTTAATCTTTTTCTCATCCAAGTCAATATGTTTAACAAAAGAAGCTACATAGGAACACACTTCCCTAATCATGATTATCACAAATAAAACACAAACACTACAAATAAAGGATCTATCTAAGTGCGTCTAGACACCCGCTCTGATACCAATTGAAATTCCCTTTAAAGTTTAGTGTTTTATACCTAGAGGGGGGGGGGGGGGGGGGGGTGAATAGGTATAGTCCCAAATTCTTCCAATATTCAAATAGATGCGGAATATAAGAATGAAAATGAATACTTGTAATGATATAGCAATTGTATATTATGAATCAATTCATGTAAGCATCAATATACAAAAGGATCAATACAAGAGAACATATGGAAGATAAGGAAATATAAAGCAAAATGAGACACAATGTTTTTTACGTGGTAAAACCTCAAAGAGGAAACATCCACGGGTTGAATCCACAACCACCGGCAAAGCAAATCCACTATATGAAAAGAACTTACACACTCAAAGCTATCAACACTATGATATCCACTTCAAGCTATCAAATCCTAATCACCTCTCAAAGGCCTAGTGAATTACCTAGCCTACTCTCTATCTAAGATGTATCCCACACCTCTAGAGAGCAACTTCCTATCCAAGACTAAAAAGCCTCTAGGAAGATTTCTTTGCTTAGCAATCTAGATCAAGAGATCCTAGTTAAGCTATCCTAGCTCAACCATCCGGAGTATTCAAACTCCTTGCTAAGACTTCTTGCTTAGTTATCCGAATCACCTTGATTCTAACTAAGGCTTCTTGCTTGGCTATCCGGAAACCTTTCCTAGCCAAGTCTTCTTGCTCAAGTCAAATAGGCTTCACTCACCTTGACAAGAGACTTCAACCTATTACAAGGCAATGATCTAGGTGATGCAAATGATGCAAGCACACACAAATAGAGTAAATAGATCAAACACACTCTATGAACATGCTTAATGATAATCTAGAATATACTATCAACACACAATCACAAATCTATCTAGAAATCAAAGCATGTCAAAACAATAAGAACAAGATTAAGATATTCAATATATGTCACAAACATCTTAGTTCTTATATCAAGAAATTGAACCTAGAAGATAACATGAAGCACATTATAGAAACAATTTCTAGAATCAATTTCAATCAATCTCAAGTTTAGCAAAAATGTATTTAAGAGAAATCACAAAGCTAAACTCAATTAACTAATCAATCATACAACCCTAGCATATGATATAACATACTTCTCAACATATTTCAACAATCAAATAGAAAGAATCATAGAGATGATCAAATGAAATTGCAAGAGAAGAAGTATCACATACAACTAATAACCTCGTACTGGAAATCAGAGTGCTGCGAAAAATCACGAAATCAAATGCCTCTGAAAATGCTTGGGGTTTGTAGCTCTCGTCGAGACCAACAATTTTGGCTTTTGAATCACTCGATTTCGAGTTCGTATGAAGAAGTTATGATCAAAGTAAGTAAATCAAAATCATGAACAAAACTGCAGAAGATCAGAATTTTTGATTGTTCAAGTTTTGAAAAAAATGGAGGGAAGAGAGATCATTTGAGGAGGGAGATGAGGGGCAAACTTGTCCAAATTTTGGGGGGACTTTGGCCAGTCCACGTGTGGCCAGCGTGTGCCACACGTGGCCAGAGAGGAGCTCTGGCCGTGTGGCACACGTGGTCCACACGTGGCCACCCCTTGCTTGGCTTTTGGCCAAGCGATCTCCTCGTGCACCTCTCACGTTCTTCAGCCGTATTCGGGCATCCGAACTCCGAATTCGAATCCGTTTTCGGATTACGAACCGTGACTCCCTTACGCACGACGAAGACTATGAAACTTTGAAAAATGGTTGAGAATTCATCTCGGAAAACGATGACGAACACAACTCAACGAATGTGAACGAAAAGTAGCGTAGCTACATCGTTTGGACTCGAAACTTGACGTATGAGTAACCGAAATGACCGGGACTCAATAAGGAATCAATTAAGCACTATTACAAGTCCAAAACACAAGAAACACAAACATACAAACACAAGTTCACATATGAATGCCATTTCCTAGACATAGTCCTAGAACATGCAACTCTAAAATGTATGAGCATTTGAGCACAATGCATGAGCATACAAAATCATGTGAATGTGTTATATAAATGATGCACAACGATGCAGGGACACACATGTATGAATTGTGTGTGTGTGCGCTAACGCCTTGCAAGAGGAAGAGGAATCTTGATACCTTAGCATCCAAGTAAGCGATGTTCCCCTTGAAGACGATATTTGCACAAGATGTTGCTTCTTCACCTTTGAGGCTCTTTTCTTCCAAGAATACTTAAGCAACTACTAATACAAATATAGAGTGTTTTGCAATGGAATCAAGCCAATACAAATAACGGATCTTACACTCTCTCTCTTTTTCTTTTAGGGTGGCTGAAAATCCTCTTCCTAAAAGGACTAGGGTTGCCGCAAATCACACTACAAAATAGGAGTTTGTGTTGCACCCTAATTCACTTCTAGTTTTAATTAATTATTTATTTTCTTATCAAACAAGTCTTTTAATTTAAGTATACTACTACCAATAGTATAACTCTAGGAATCTTATTTCCTAATCAGAAAAGATTTGTTTCATAATTAAACAATTAATTAATAAATTAATTAATTCTTATTTAATTAAAACAATGAAACAAAATAATATATTAGGTTAAAAAGACACCTTGCCGCCCCACTCTTATAAATGGGCCATTTATTATTTTCTTATTTCATTTAATCCATTGGTCTTTAAATAAAAAGCCCACATGTGAACCAGACCCATTCTTACTAAAAGAAACAAGCCCACATGCCTTTTATTAATATATTAATATAATTGAGCAGCCCATTAAATAAATAATGTGCAAATTATATTCTTAATATATTAAATGTAATTCTAAATGGACCCATAAATTGGTCCGGTAGAATATATCAAGTGATCCATACAAGTCCGTGTGGATTGGGGATCTTGGCGGGCTATCTAAATTTAAGCTTCAATAGACATAACCTAATCACAATCAACAAATGATTCACTTAGGTCCGATCCATTAATTTTAACTCATTCCACTAAAGAGCTAAAATTGAACTCTTAAATAAAGACAGAAAAGGAAGATGTTCCTCATTCGTACCCTAGACAATCATGTTGGAGATAGTGTATCCTCGTGATTAATATCAGTAATCACCAAGAGTTCATAGACCGCCTATAACTCTCCAAGTTACCATATTTACTCATATGACCACGTTTTGAACTTGGATATTTTGACTTGTCCAGAAGCCATGTTTTCAATAGACACTATCGAAAACTCAATGTTGAGATTTAATATCCAATTACCTCAAAACATCCATATGATGATATTATACTCTCATTTAATAAATGGATCCACGATATCCATATCTATAAATGAAGTCCTCTATCGATTAACAAATGAATATCACCAAATTATCGAGGATAGACTATGCGATATAATCGTACTCATTGATAACTCAAATGATATCACTTGCAACCATAAGTCCATCATTTATCTCAGGATTAAGATAGACTCTCCGATTGTCCTGATAATGAAAAGACTTTTATCTACTGACGGTTATAGATAAAATATTTCATTGTGATCCAGTTCAATGCACCCAGTGCACTAGATTCTTTTGCTCGAAGACACTCCGATGATTTTAGACTCATCATATCTCATTTGATCCCACTCAAATGCTAGCAAAAGAATTCTACAACTTTAACAAGATAAAGGTGCCCAACCTTTAACTTAAGTTGTGAACAATATTCAAGACTAACTAAAGAATTGTGTCTACCACATACATATCCAGATGTACGAACAATTATTCTTTTCTCATAGTCTTTAGACCTTATGATTATTTACTTTGACAATTACAATATTAAACTATAAATGCTATAAGATTTGTTTAAACCAGAAATCACTTTATTAATATGAAAAAGATTGTTAATTACTATAGGGAAAAATACCGTATAGTACACGCAGCGGAAGCGAGACTAAAAATAAAATAGATTTAGTAGCTTTTAAAAAATTTTCCTTTTATGAACCTTAACCCTCTTAATCAATTAAACATATATATTATCTAACAAAAGAAGAATACCTTTTGTCGCGTGATCCGATTGACTTGCGTCGATGGTAATCCGCAAGATCTTCAATCCTAGCACGAACGTGGATCACCTAGGAGCGTGGTCTCCCATTTCTTTGAATTGCAAACCTATGAATGGACAAAACAAACTTTTCTTTTCTTTGTTAGTCTCAAAAACAATCAAAAGAATACTAAGATTATTCCGGTCACTTTTGAGTTCTCAATCTAATGATCGAAACTCGCGTGAACCAAGATCGATGTTGTACACACAAGCTTATTGATGAATAAGCAAATAGTATACCATCAAAGAATAATCTATATCTCTTTTATGTTTTTAGTAGAATAATAATAATCTTTCTATGAATTGAGAAGAAGAAGAAAATGGAATCAAGCACCAAAAACCCTAAAGTGGCCGAATTCTATAAGTCCACATATATAGGTGGCAAAATTTTCTTTCTCTCTTTCTATTAGGGTGGCCAAAAATAATAACCTAAAACGGACTAGGGTTGCCGCAATACTCAAGCCAAAAAAGAGTTTGTATTGCACCCTAATTCCTACTTAGTTTAAGACTCCCAAACCCTAATCCAACTCATAAATTTTTTATTCTTTTATTTGACTAAATAAAAAGACTTCTTATTTGATTAAATAAATAAAATTAATTATTTATTTTCTTGTCAAACAAGTCTTTTAATTTAAGTATACTACTACCAATAGTATACCTTTAGGAATCATATTTCCTAATCAGAAAAGATTTGTTTCTTAATTAAACAATTAATTAATAAATTAATTAATTCTTATTTAATTAAACAATGAAACAAAATAATATATTAGGTTAATTAATTCACCTTTGCCGCCCCACTTAAAATAAATGGGCTATATATTATTTTCTTATTTCATTTAATCCATTGGACTTTAAATAAAAAGCTCACATGTGAACTAGACCCATTCTTACTAAAAGAAACAAGCCCACATGTCATTCATTAATATATAAATATAATTGAGCAGCCCATTACATAAATAATGTGCAAATTATATTCTTAATATATTAAATGCAATTCTAGATGAACCTTTAAATTGGTCCGGTAGAATATATCAAGTGATCCATGCAAGTCCGTGTGGATTGGGGATCTTGGCGGGCTATCTAAATTTAAGCTACAATCGACATAACCTAATCACAATCAACAAATGATTCACTTAGGTCTGATCCATTAATTTTAACTCATTCCACTAAAGAGTTAAAATTGAACTCTTAAATAAAGACATAAAAGGAAGATGTTTCCTCGTTCATACCCTAGACAATCATGTTGGAGATAGTGTATCCTCGTGATTAATATCAGTAATCGCCAAGAGTTCATAGACTGCCTATAACTCTCCAAGTTACCATATTTACTCATATGACCACGTTTTGAACTTGGATATTTTGACTTGTCCAGAAGCCATGTTTTCAATAGACACTATCGAAAACTCAACGTTGAGATTTAATATCCAATTACCTCAAAACATCCATATGATGATATTATACTCTCATTTGATAAATGGAGCCACGATGTCCATATCTATAAATGAAGTCCTCTATCGATTAACAAATGAATATCACCAAACTATCGAGGATAGACTATGCGATATAATCGTACTCATTGATAACTCAAATGATATCACTTGCAACCACAAGTCCATCATTTATCTCAGGATTAAGATAGACTCTCCGATTGTCCTGATAATGAAATGACTTTTATCTACTTACGGTTATAGATAAAGTATTTCATTGTGATCCAGTTCAATGCACCCAGTGCATTAGATTCTTTTGCTCGAAGACACTCTGATGATTTTAGACTCATCATATCTCATTTGATCCCACTCAAATGCTAGCAAAAGAATTCTACAACTTTAACAAGATAAAGGTGCCCAACCTTTAACTTAAGTTGTGAACAATATTCAAGACTAACTAAAGAATTGTGTCTACCACATACATATCCAGATGTACGAAAAATTCTTCTTTTCTCATAGTCTTTAGACCTTATGATTATTTACTTTGACAATTATAATATTAAACTATAAATGCTATAAGATTTGTTTAAACCAGAAATCATTTTATTAATATGAAAAAGATTGTTAATTACAATATTACACTCTTGCTATTGAGCATAATCCTAACAATTACAATATTACACTCTTGCTATTAAGCATAATCCTAACATGAGAAAAGCTAGATCTCAAGGATACAAATTCGTGCTGTCTTCTCTCAGGATCTAATACTGATGAAGATGGTGGGGCGTTATATTTATACACTCTCTTGGACATGTACTGATAACTGCTTGATTCACTGATGTGGCGCTAAGTTTGCTATTTGGTCGCTATGGCAACCCTAGGTACGTAAAACGATTAGATGCAAAGGACGCCATGAAAACCATCTTTTTCGTCATCTAGCAAGTGGCGACCATGAGCAAATGGTGTGGAGGTCGCCACTTGCACCTCAAGGTCACCATGGCGACCTTGCCTTGAAGATTTGAGGTCGCCACTTGTAGGGGTAGGTCGCCATGGCGACCTCCAAGTGGCGACCCACCTGATGCTTTTAGAGACTTTCTGTCGCCATGGCTCCTAAGTAGCGACCAAATGGCGACCTTCTGATGTCTTGAAGAATCCTCTGTCGCCATGGCGCCCATGTAGCGACTTCCTCTTGTCTAAGTGGCGGAAATTCCCTATTTCTTCCTATTTGTGAGCCATTTTCCACACAAGTCCTCCTCTTCATCCCAATTACTCTCGAAACCTGATAAAACCTGAAACACTCAATTTAACACCATTAAATACAGGGAAATGCCTAAGAATCAAGCAAAAAGAATCGGAAATGAGGGCCAAAATCATAACAATTTTGGCTTGATCAAAGAGCCACTGAAATTAGGATTAGGATTAATGCATACTAATGTATGTGGTCCTATGAGCATACAAGCTAGAGGTAGATATGAGTACTTCATCATTTTCACAGGTGATTACTCAAGATTTATCTATGTGTATCTCATGAGACATAAGTCGGATGTTTTTGACACGTTCAAAGCATTTAAAGCTGAAGTGGAAAAACAACTTGAGAAACACATAAAAATCTTGAGATCTGATTATGGTGGAGAATATCTATCTGGTGAGTTTCAACGATATCTTATTGATAGTGGGATCATTTCTCAGTTTTCCACTCCAGGTACATCTCAAAATAATAGGGTAGTAGAAAGAAGAAATAGAACTCTTTTGAACATGGTTAGGTCGATGTTGAGTTATTCAATGCCCCTTGTTTCTTTTTGGGGATATGCTCTACAAACTGCAATATACATTCTAAATGATGTACCATCGAAGTCAGTTCCTCAAACACCGCGTGAGTTGTGGACTGGGCGATAGCGTAGTTTACAACACTTAAGGATATTTTATTGTCCAGCGCATATGTTAAAAGGAAAGACAGAAAAGATGGAGTCCCGTACGGAAACATGCATATTTGTGGGGTATCCAAAAGGAACTAAAGGGTATTAATTCTATAGTCCTTCAGATCTTAAAGTATTTGTTTCAACAAATGGTAAATTTCTGGAAAATGACTATATGAATGAGTTTATTCCTAAAAGTAGAATTGTCCTGAATGAGACGTCAGGAGATACAATTCCACAAGAGGTTTCACAACCTAGCCCAATTGTAAGTTCTATACCATCATAAGATCAACAACCTACCATTCCTTGTCGTAGTGGAAGGGTTATATGACAACCTGAGAGATACATTGGTCTAGGAGAATCAGTGGAGAATCTCCCGGATGACGATGATCCCTACACATATAAGGAAGCAATGGAGGATGTTGATAGTCGCCATTGGCAAAAGGTAATGCAATCTGAAATTGAGTCCATGTTCAATAACAAAGTCTGGTCCCTTGTAGACTTGCCTAGAGGGATAAAACCCATTAGGTGCAAGTGGGTATACAAGAGGAAAAGAGGTATGGATGGAAAGGTGGAAACCTTTAAAGCTAGATTGGTAGCTAAAGGTTACACACAGAAAGAAGGTATCGATTACAAGGAAACATTCTCTCCTGTGGCCATGCTTAAATCCATTAGGATACTCTTATCCATTGCGGCATCTTTAGATTTAGAGATTTGGCAAATTGACGTCAAGACAACTTTCTTTAACAGAAGTCTTGACGAAAGCATCTATATGATGCAACCAGAAGGATTCATTGAAAAAGGCCAAGTGGAAAAGGTATGCAAGTTGCAAAAATCCATATATGGATTAAAGCAAGCATCCGGATCCTAGAACATAAGGTTCGATCAAGCTGTGAAAGGTTTTGGATTTGTTCAGAACCTTGATGAACCTTGTGTATACAAAAGGATCAAAGGCGACAAGTTGGTTTTCCTAATTCTTAATGTTGATGATATACTAATCATTGGAAATGATGTAGGTGTATTGACATCAGTAAAGAATGGTTGGCAAAACAATTTGATATGAAGGACTTAGGAGAAACAAGTAATATTCTTGGTATCAGAGTGATAAGGGATAGAAAGAATAGAACGATTGCACTATCCTAAGCTTCATACATAGATAAAATTTTGTCTAGGTTATGCAAGATTCTGAGAAAGGTATGTTACCTTTCAGGTATGGAATCAAACTTTCTAAGGAACAAGTTCCTAAGAATGAGCATGAAGAGCAATTCACTAGTAGGGTTCCATATGCCTTGGCTGTTGGAAGTCTCATATATGCAATGCTTTGCACTAGACCATATATTTGTTTTGTTGTTGGCATAGTTAGCAGGTTTCAATCGAAACCTTGTCCTAATCACTGGACGGCAGTCAAGCATATTTTCAAGTATCTCAAGAGAACGATAGACAATATGCTTGTATACTTTAGAGGGGATTTGATTCTCGTAGGGTATACAGATTCTAATTTCTAGTCGGATTCTAACTCTAGAAAATCCATATCAGGATCTGTGTTTTCTCTTGGAGGAGGAGCAGTCATATAGAGGAGTATCAAGCAATCCTATATTGTTGACTCCACCATGGAAACTACCAAAGAGGCTGTTTGGCTCTGCCAATTCTTGATTGACTTAGAAGTGGATCCTAGTGCGAATAAGCAGATCACTATCCACTTTGACAATAGAGGAGCAGTGGCTAATTCTAGAGAACTAAGAAGTCATAAGAGAGGAAAACACATTGAAAAGAAGTATCATCTTCTTAGGGAGATTGTGCATAGAGGTAACGTGACGATTACCAAAATCGCGCTAGTAGAAAATCTAACGGATCCCTTCACAAATGCTCTACCACAAAAGAGTTTTGATGGGCACCTAGAGAAAATGGGAATGAGAGATATGACACATTTGCTCTAGCGCAAGTGGGAGATTGTTAGGATTATGCACAATAACAAGAGTGTAATATTGTACTTGACAATCTTATCATAATAATAAAGTGATTTTTGTTTTAACAAAATCTTATAGCATTTATAATTATAATTGTCAAAGTAAATAATCATAAGGTCAAAAGACTATGAGAATAGAAGAATTGTTCGTACATCTGGATATGTATGAGGTAGACACAATTCTTTAGTTAGTCTTGAATAACGTTCACAACTTAAGTTAAAGGTTGGGCACCTTTATCTTGTTAAAGTTGTAGAATTCTTTTGCTAGCATTTGAGTGGGATCAAATGTGTTATGATGAGTCTAAAATCATTGAAGGGTCTTCGAGTAAAAGAATCTAGTGCACTGGGTGCATTGAACTGGATCACAATGAAATACTTTTTCTAGAACCGTCAATAGATAAGAGTCTTTTTATTATTAAGACAATCGAAGAGTCTATCTTAATCCTGAGATAAATGATGGACTTACGGTTACAAGTGTTATCATTTAAGCTATCAATGAGTACGATTATATAGCATAGTCTATCCTCGTTAGTTTGGTGGTATTCATTTGCTAATCGATAGAGGACTTCATTTATAGATATGGACATTGTGGCTCCATTTATTAAATGTGAGTAGAATATCATCATATAGATGTTTTGAGGTTTTTGATATTAAATCTTAACGTTGAGTTTTCAATAGTGACTATTGAAAGATGACTTCTGGACAAGTCATAATATATATCCAAGCTCAAAGTGTGGTCATATGAGTAAATATGGTAACTTGGAGAGCTATAGGCGGTCTATGAGTTCTTAGCGATTACTGATATTTTTCACGCGGATTCACTATCTCCTATAAGATTGTCTAGGGTATGAATGAGAATCATTTACTTATTCCATCTTTACACTACAAAAAAAATGTCTATCAGTGACGAACTATTTCTGACGGCGCTAATTGCCGTCGGTAATAGTACCTTTTCTAAAGGCGAAATCAGTGTCGTCGGAAATGAGAAAAATCTGATACAACATTTCTGACGGCTAAATAACCATTGGAAATAGTCTTTATGCCATCATTGTTGTTCCCATTTCCGATGGCACAAAAAGTGCCGTCAGAAATAGTCTTCGTTCCATTGGAAATGAGGAAAAAGTAATCCAACATTTTTGACGTCCTAATTGCCGTCGAAAATAGTCACATTTCTGACGGTAAATGGTCTTTTCCGAAGGCATTTAGCAATCGGAAAAGATTCATTTTTTTTTTAAGTGTCAAAAATGTATTTTTATATAAAGTTTCTTCAAATAATTTGTACAAATAAAAATTTCATGATTTATTTTTTCTTGAAAAGTAAAAAGTTAGATAAAATAATTATATAAACTCTATTTCGTAGTAAGCATTTAATACACCTGATTTTCCCTAAATTGCTATCTAGACAATGACATACATGTGCAAAAATCAGGAGTGAACACTTTGATGCAACAGAAATACGCAAAACATTTGTCAAGGTTATGATGAAGGGATTTGTGAGATATTGACATCATTCTTTAGGAACTCCCACTTATTATAAGCAATTTTATCTTGAGAAATTGCCTGATGGCAAAATATCGCTAGTCAACTATCTGGAAAGTCACGTAAGGATTTCAAGGAACATTACGACGCCCTCGTACATGACATCTAGAAGATTGAATTGGGTTGTGTCAAGTTGTCGAGTCATGCCAATGACTTGTGGGACTTTTTGTGCAGTCGGAAATAAAAAAAAATATATATATATATATAAATAGTACCGCATTTCCAATTGCTTTTGGGCCTTCAAAAATAGTCAAATAAGTTGTCAATATTACTCACTTTTCTAACAACATAAAAACTATCATCGGAAATGCTAAAATTTAATTCGAATTACTTTATGGAAACATCTTACTAAATTAACTAAATATAAAATATAGTAAAATTATTAATAATCACAAGAACATTTAGTTATTTTTAATTATGTTTAGTGACACTATATTGGATTTTTTAAAACAAACTCTAATAATTTTAATAAAATAGTATTTTTAAAAACAATATCTCAATAGTTATATTTAAATAGTAGACAAAAAAAATATTTAATTAGATATTATACAAAAATATTAATAGCTTATATATAAATAGTATGCAAAACATATCATATATAAAGTTATAGTAAAATGGTAAAGGTAACCCTTATTGTCATTTAAGTCAAGGGTTCAAACCCCTTAAGTTTCATGGATTTAACATTCATGGGTGATGTGACGCCTGTCAAGTCAAGTCGTGCCATTTTTTATTTATTTTATAATTCGACTATTTTCGACGGCAATAAGCCGTTTTTTTTTATAATTCGACTATTTTTTATGGCAATAAGACGTCGGAAATAGTGGTAAAGCCGTCGGAAATACAAGTAATTTTGACCACCCTTAATTACTATTACCGACGGTATTTTTATCTTTTCCAACAGCTATGTGACGGCTCGTCGGTAAACGGTTTTTTCTGACAAGTGTATTTCCGACGGCCTTTTCCCGTTGGAAAAGTGTATTTCCCACGGGAAATGGTCTTTTCCGACGGCATTTAGCCATCGGAAAAGACCATTTTTTTTGTTGTGTTATTTAAGAGTGCAATTTTAGTTCTTTAGTAGAATGAACTAAAATTAATAGATTGAACCTAAGTGAATTATTTGTTGATTGTGATTAGGTTATGTCTATTGGAGCTTAAATTTAGATAGACCCGCCAAGATCCCCAATCCACACGGACTTGCATGAATCACTTGATATATTCGACCGAACTGATTATGGGTCCATCTAAAATTATATTTAATATATTAAGAATATAATTTGCACATTATTTATTTAATGGGTTGTTTAATTATATTAATATATTAATGAAAGGCATGTGGGCTTGTTTCTTTTAGTAAGAATGAGTCTAGTTCACATGTGGGCTTTTAATTAAAGTTCAAATGGATTTAATAAAATAGAAAAATAATATTAGGCCCATGTATAGGTGTATGGGCGGTAAGGCTATTAATATAGTCTAAAATATTTTATTATTTTATTATTTTAGTAAATGGATATTAATTAATTTATTAATTAATTATTTAATTAAGAATCAAAATCTTTTTCTGATTAGGAAATATGTTTCCTAGTATTATACTATTGGTAGTAGTATATTAAATATAAAAGTCTTTATTTGATAAGTAGATAAATAAGGGATTTATTTATTTAGTCAAATTAGGAAGTCTTTTATGTAGTCACAAATACACTAAAGAGTTGGATTAGGGTTTGAATATTATATACATGGCAAGTTGAATTTGGATTGCAATACATATATATATATATATAATATATTAAGCAAAGAATGCGGGATATATATTTAATATGGCAAGAAGAAGAATTCAAATAGAATATATAATTTGTTAACCGCCTTTTTTGGCAGGGGTCCAAGGAAGAATTTTCCATCCTTGCCAAGTAGAGGGATGCCGCGAGAAGCATCTAGCTACCTCTGAAAGGAACCAAGATCAACACACCTATCTATTTATCGTGGTCTAGATAGCCCAGTAGAAGGATGCCGCACCCGCAGGACCACGCGGGACCCCGCTGGACCCCGCAGATCCCGCAGTACCCCGCGGATCCCGCAGGACCCCGCAATACCCCGCAGGACCCCGCAGATCCCGCAGTACCCCGCGGACCACGCGGGACCCCCGCTGGACCCCGCAGATCCCGCAGTACCCCGCGGACCACGCGGGACCCCGCTGGACCCCGCAGATCTCGCAGTACCCTGCGGATCCCGCAGGACCCCGCAGATCTCGATGGACCCCGCAGATCCCGCAGTACCCCGCAGGACCCCGCAGATCCCGCAGTACCCCGCGGATCCCGCTGGACCCCTCCGGACCCCGCTGATCCCGCAGTACAACGCGGACCCCGCGGACCCCGCCTAACCCCCGCTGGACCCCGCCGGACCCCGTTGGACCCCGCGGACCCCGCTGGACCCCGTGGTACCCCGTAGTACCCCGTACCCTGTGACTAGTCCTCCAAACTCCTCCCGACCACCTAGCATACAAGACATCAATAGAGGAGGTCGTAAATACCAAGGAAGAGCTAGACCACACCAAGAGTTTATGTAAACAAGGAAATTGCCTTGTTCCCGCCATTCAAGAGTCCTATATTAAAGAGGAGTCAACTCTTTAAGTTCAAAAAGGAATCACTTGATTCCGGAGAATCAATCCCACGATCTTCTCGCCTATCAACGTGGAACGCCCCGTAAATTGCTAGGTCATTGGATTAAATTTAGGGGAGTGAACAACAAGAAATAAGACCTATATATACATGACATGAGATTCGACAGAGGTCTCTCCTTTTTCCAAAAAAGAGAGGCAGAGTCTTCCCTAACGAACAAGGCTTCCTTCTCCTTTAGTTTTCTATTGATTAAAGAAAAGGGCATATGCCCACCTATTATTGTAAGCTCTCCGGAGCACTTATGTTGAGTGATTCTCATACTTGTGTAAGCTCCACGGAGCACGCCTTATTGATAAATATATAAATGATCTCTCTCCACCGGATACTACCTAGGGGTTTTTCAGCATATGATCATGCGTGATGCTTTTTCCCCCTAGGCCAGTCCATCTTCTGTCAAAAAGACTTGTCATTCTCTCCCTCGTATCTATTTTATTACACATGTATGTAAGTTTATCATTGAAAAGCTCCTATCCCATATCCTACTTGCTTGCTTGCTTGCTATCCGGGTCGGGGAATCACAATGGAGATCTAGAAAAGATTATGGGATGCGGGATTCGGGATACGGGGTACCGAGTACTGAGTACGGGATACGAGGTTCATAAAGAGGGATCACAGCCCTTACTCCAACATGGGAACCCCAAGCGTCATATCTTTCCCATATGTTTGAAGCCCGATGGGCGGGATGACTTTTTCTCCTACCTACTGCATCTTACTCCAGACATTTTTACTCGTACAAACCATGGTACCTAGAGGTACCTACCCCGCTGCAGCCTGCTAGGTAGCAGTTTGAGGGTGTTAATTGAAATTCCTCACCCAGAGCGAATTTACGGTTAACATAATTTGTATATACGCATGAAGCCATGCAGACTGTATACAAAATTAGTATAGGCATGTAAGTATGCAGAATATATATATTTGGCATATAGACATATATATATAAATTGGCAAGTGATTGCGGCACCTGTATAAATATATTCTTTGTATATTTTCGGAAACCCTAAGGTCTTGCAATTGAGAGTTATTTTTGTTATCTGAAAATCGTTAATGGGATGAAATTCCAAATAACAACTTTAAAAGGACCAAGATCGAGATTGATTCTGATCGGAGGGGTATCACGTAGTTTGATACCGACTATGTCCCTATCAATGCAAGTACGACATGGAACACTAGAGATCGAACAAAAAACCAGTTCTTATTCATCGTCCCTTTGTATTACAGATATATGACTATGTATTTAGGGGTTACAGCAATGTATGACCGTTTGGTAAGTAATGGAGATGGTGGTGATGGAGAATCTGTGCCTGTCGATAAGTAGAATTTGATTGTAGGGTTCTTGGTCAAGACCCCCCTTTTTTCTCCCCGAATAGGTAGTTGTATATATAGGTCTTGTTGCTTGCCATGCACTCCTATAATCTCGGACTAGGGTTTGGCCAGCGCAGGATCCTATTCTTTTTTGGAGATAATCTCGGAGCTTTACATGTGGAATCCGTAGAATCTAGTCTTTCCTTCCTAGGAGGAGTTAATCTCGCAACTTAAATTGTTACCTTCCTAGTAGGATTCTTATTGTGTTGACCTACTCAAAATAGGATTCTCTGATGGGAAGGAGTTTATTACCGTGTTTAATGGGTCCCTCATGGAGTTTATAGTTTCTAGTGTGAGAATCTTACTGCCTAGTATCCTTCTACTTGTCGGGTTGGCTACACCAGAGAGTGTAGGACAGTAAGCACTCTGCTGATGAAGAAGGGGGATATCTAGCCGATATCATACCAGGATGTTTTAGTGGTACTCAGTGTCGGGGTGCTGCGGGGTCCATACTGCAGCAGGATACTCAGTGAAACTTCGTGCCGGGGTGCTGCGGGGTTCATGGGAAGCCCGGTCACAGCCGGGTTGGATCCCGCTGTAATCCTAGTGGGAGGTCCGGCTCGTGGCCGTATTGCTGAACTAAGATGCTGGCGGGGTCCTTGAGAAGCTGGAGAGAAGCTAGACTGGACCCCGCTGGAAGGGGTGTATACTCAGACCAGTCGGAGTCCACCTTTGTCGTGGTAGCCGAATGGTGCCTGCATTCCTATATTCTCCTTGTGTTGAGGTGAAAAATTCTTCCTTGGTCCCTCGCCATTTTTGGCGGTTAACATAAGTCCCCCCTGACTTGGACACTGATACCTTATCGGGGTCGGAGTCAGGATTTTGTCATTACTTGAAGGATTTTTCTGCCTTATCTGCTTATTTCCCTTTCTGACTAGTTTTCCACCTAGGAGGAGGAAATCTTTATTTTGTATGTTACAGCAAATTGCGTGTCGATCAACGATTGGGTTCCTCATTTTCAAAAAGAGCCGTTTTGGCGCGATTAATGAGGAAAACGCCTCTACCTATTCTTCCGGTCACCGATTCCCATTTCCTGGTGTGTAACCGTCATCCCTCCTCTATAAATAGACCAGCTCCACTGGTGCTTTGTTCCTTACTTTCAACTTTCAACATTACAAACGAGAACAAAGAACCCTTCTGACTCACTTTCTTTCTCATTTACTTTACGACCTTCCAGAAATCTTTCCTACTCTCTTCCTCTTCAATGGCTTGTCCTTCTAAACAAGAAAACGCCCCCGAGCAAAACCCTTCCACAATAGTAAACTCTGTTCATCCCGACCCTGCTTCTTCGCCTTAATCTGACAGTATTGACGCCCTCTTCCATACGGAGAAGGCCGACGCGGTGGAGGATTCCCTGACATCGGGGAGGGGGAAACGAGGTCGAGAGGATGAGGGGGCTACTGATGACACCCCACGGGCTCAACGCCGTCGTTCTACTCGAAACCCGTGAATCGGGTCGGGTTTTCACAATCAACCAGAAGACCCGGTCTTGATCGATGACGAGGTATGCGCCTCAAAGTCTGGCAGTGACGAGGAAGGTAGCGGACATGATATCACCCTGGTCGGGGTCCAAACTGGTTCCTTCACAGCCTTTCAAGATGGTCGGATTATACCCTACTCTATATGCACAGTGGATACGCTCAACAAGCTACGGGAGGAGTACAAGATCCCGGAGTACATCACTCTCTCTCTTCCCCACAGGGGTTATGACGTCTATACCCCACCTCAAGATCGCCTGCTGATCCATAAGGCGGCCTTTGAATGCGGTGTTTGACCTCCACTACACCCCACGCTCCGCCGGGCTCTTGTCACGCTGGAGTTAGCCCCCCTTCAGATCTCACCGGGGTTCTGGAAGCACCTAACGAGGTTCCTGGTGCTATGGAAGGAGCAGTGCGAGAAAGATTGCATTGAGCAGGAGCCGGGGTTGGATGAGCTCCGTTTCCTTTTTAACATCACCAACATGGTGCCCTAGGGTCAGTTCTACCTGAGGGCATCAAATGATTTGAAGTTCACCATCCCCGGAGCAAATGTAAAGTACTCGGCGCCCTGGAAGGAGGAATGGTTTGAGGTGGAGGGAGAGTGGGGGCGCACTGCTTTCATCGAGGGATATGAATACCCCGTCCCTATTCAATTTACAGCGAGGGACAAGTAGGCAAAAGGGAAGCTGGCTCCTGAGTCTCGGGAGATTCTTACAAAGATCATGAAGAGGGGGTACATCGATATGCAGTATCCCACTCTAGATCCCTTTGAGGGAGCCCGCCTGGAACGGTACTTGAGGATTTCTATTGCCCTGCCTGGTAAGTTGACTATATCTTGTTCCCCTTTTTCTTTTATACGTACCTATTTTCCTTCTTCTTCTTCTAACTAAGTTTTTTCTTCTTGCAGTGTCGGCTACCCAGATGGTAGCGGGGTCTCCACCGTCCTCTGGGACAGGAGATCTGGCTCTGCCCACTGTCGCCTCTCCCGCTCTTTCACCTCCTGCTGATGTCATGGCTAAAGATGTGTCGGGGTCCACACGGACTGGAACTGACTCCTTTCCTCCTCCAGCTCCATTGAGAATTATTCCAGCGGGGTCTAGGGCCAAGACTCCTATTCGTCCTTCCACTGCTCCCCCATCACGTTCAAAAATCAAGGATATGCTTGCTCGAGCAGCTAAAGCCCGGGAATCTGGGAAGCACAATCAGAAAAAAGGTGGAGATGCTGCTCCTCCTGCTACCGAGAAGCTACCTGCTACTCCTCCTTCTGCTGTACCCTCTAAAAACCGTGCTAGAAGTGTAGACAAAGGAGAAGTTGCCTTCCTTCCTACTCCTCCTGCTGATGTCCCCTCTGGATCGGGGTCAGGGGGTACCACCTTTGATGAAGTGGTATCCCGATTTGCAGCCTCCTGCCATGGTAGAAGTTTGATGGACATGGCCAAGCTTCCTACTGACATCTTGGTCACCAAGGGGCATCGATTCTGGCTGAGGTAGACTCCCACCTCTTTATTACTGTTACTTTCTTTTTTCTTTCTTTTTTTTATTTTTATTTTTATTTTTTATTTATTTTTTGTGTGAAAGAACTAACCCCCCCCCCCCCCCCCCCCCCCCCCCCCCCCCTTTTGTTTTTCTTTTGTAGGGCTTCAAATTTGCCATAGCCATGGAGAGGCAGCTGTTGACTTTGAGAGAGGCTTACATCGGCCTCCAAGCAAAGTTGGAAGATACTCAGTAGGAACTAGTTCAGACGCAGTAGAGTGTGGCCCCTTTACTTCAGGAGGCCAAGGCATCTGAAGAAGCGAGGCAGAAGGGCTTGGTGGTTATCAGGTGCCTTGAGCGTTGCCTAGACACGGAAACCATCAAGTCCTTGTGCCGCAAAGAGGAGAGGGAGCGCATAAAAGTTGAGAATACACTGCTGTTAGATGAGAACCAGCTTTTACGGGATGCCATAGCAGATCTGGAGGCTCAACAGGGGCCTTCATTCGAGGATGGCTACTTCACAGCCTGCTACGAGGTGGCCACAGCTTTGCCTCCTCCCTTCGATCTTCAGGCGGCCTTGAACAAGGACCGAGACCAGATAATGGCGAAGGCTGGCCAGTTGGCAGGTGGAGATCAGGAAGCAGAAACTACTGTACAAGACTCGGATCAAATCAACCAGGGGGCTGAGGGAGTAATCCAGGATTCTTGTATCCCAGAAGATCGAGTGATGGGCCCCGTGACTACCTCAGGAGTGGTCTTGGTGGAGGAAGATGAAGAGCTAGAAGGATCCGGGGTCCCTATCGTAGGAGGGAGCCAGACTGAGTCGGCTGCCATGGGGAAGGACGATGTTGTCCAGGAGGGAGATCCAGCTAGATCTCAGGCTCTGGCTATTGAAGAGATCCCGCAAATTGTTGAAGCTATCAATATCGGAGTAGAAGCAGCCGATCAAAGGGAGCAGCTGGAGGAGGAGTAGGAAGAAAGACTTGACTCCTCCCCCTTTTATAGATTTATATATATATACATTTTTTTTTTTTTTGTAGCCCGAATGGGGACTGGGCACCCTGATTATAAATATAACTGTTTTCATTACTTGCTTCATACTTGTGTCCTTCTTGCTTTTGTACTTTGAAGCTTTCCATAGCATATAAACCTGTTAATAACTGGACTCCTGATAAACAGCTGGACCCCTATGGGAAATTTTGAACTATGACAAGTCTCAGGGGCCTGGCTGCCTTATCCTTCATATTCTGAAATCACAAGACTAGTGGGATTTTGGTACTTGTCATGTCCTTTATAATTAGACTCTCACGTAGGTATCCTATCGAGGTAACCCGATACTTCAAGTAGTTTGATTTGATGAACTCCTCAATCCTTCTTAACTGTCGACTTGATGAAATCACCAAGCATCTTTGGTTGTCGGCCCTCTGTCGAAGTAACCTGGTACTTATAATAATTTGACTTGATAAAACTTCTGAGTTCCTGTTGAGTGTTGATCTTCTGTCGAGGTAGAAAATAGAGAAATAAAGGACCAAGTATCCCGCTGAGGCATCCCAATGTTACTGTAGGTCTGTCCTGGTAGGCAACTAAGGCCACTTTCGCACCAAGCTTCTCTGAGGAAGGTATTCCCCGACCAAGGCAGCAGGAGCGCGCTGAGGCTATTTCCTGGTTTTGAAATGGCGAAGTCAGGAACCAGGTACCCTGACACAGCCCGATCTTACTGTAAGTCTGTCCTTGTAGGCAACTAAGGCCACTTTAACACCAGGCTTCTCGAATGAGGGTATTCCCAGACCAAGGCAGCAGGAGCGCCTTGAGGCTATTTCCTGGTCTTGAAATTGCGAAGTAAAGAACCGGGTACCCTGAGGTAGCCTGATCTTACTGTAAGTCTATCATGGTAGGCAACAAAGGCCACTTTAGCACCAGGCTTTTCGGAGGAGTGTATTCCCTGACCAAGGCAGCAGGAGCGCCCTGAGGCTATTTCTTGGTCTTGAAATGACGAAGTAAAGAACCATGTACTCTGAGGTAGCCCGATCTTACTGTAAGTCTGTCCTGGTAGGCAACTAAGGCACCTTTAGCACTAGACTTCTCGAAGGAGGGTATTCCCCGACAATGGCAGCAGGAGTGCCCTGAGTCTATTTCCTGGTCTTGAAATGGCGAAGTAAAGAACCTGGTACCCTGAGGTAGCCCGATCTTACTGTAAGTCTGTCCTGGTAGGCAACTAAGGCCACATTAGCACCATGCTTCTCGGAGGAGGGTATTCCCTGACCAAGGCAGCAGGAGTGCCCTGAGTCTATTTCCTGGTCTTGAAATGGCAAAGTAAGGAACCAGGTCCCTGAGACATCCCGATCTTACTGTAATCTGTCCTGGTAGGCAACTAAGGCCATTTTAGCACCAGGCTTCTCGGAGGAGGGTATTCCCCGACCAAGATAGCAGGAGTGCCCTGAGGCTATTTCCTGATCTTAAAATGGCGAAGTAAGGAACCAGGTACCCTGAGACAGCCCGATCTTACTGTAATCTGTCCTGGTAGGCAACTAAGGCCACTTTAACACCAGGCTTCTCACAGGAGGGTATTCCCCGACCAAGGCAGTAGGAGCGCCCTGAGGGTATTTCCTGGTCTTGAAATGGTGAAGTAAAGAACCAGGTACTCTGAGGTAGCCCGATCTCACTGTAAGTCTTTCCTGGTAGGCAACTAAGGCCACTTTAGCACCAGGCTTCTCAGAGGAGGGTATTCCCCGACCAAGGAAGCAGGAGCTCCCTGAGGCTCTTTCCTCGTTTTGAAATGGCGAATTAAAGAACCAGGTACCCTGAGATAGCCCGATCTTATTGTAAGTCTGTCTTGGTAGGCAACTAAGGCCACTTTAACACCAGGCTTCTCGGAGGAGGGTATTCCCCGACAAAGGCAGCAAGAGTGCCCTGAAGCTATTTCCTGGTCTTGAAATGGTGAAGTAAGGAACCAGGTACCCTGAGAAAGCCCGATCTTACTGTAATCTGTCCTGGTAGGCAACTAAGGCCACTTTAACACCAGGCTTCTCGGAGGAGGGAATTCCCCGACCAAGGAAGCATGAGCGCCCTGAGGCTATTTCCTGGACTTGAAATGGCGAAGTAAAGAACCAGGTACCCTGAGACAGCTCGATCTTACATTAATCTGACTTGTCGGCAATTAAGGACACTTTAGCACCTGGCTTCTCGAAGGAGGGTATTCCCTGACAAAGACAGCAGGAGCGCCTGAGGCTATTTCCTGGTCTTGAAATGGCGAAGTAAAGAACCAGGTACCCTGAGATAGCCCGATCTTACTGTAATTCTGTCATGGTAGGCAACTAAGGCCACCATAGCACCAGGCTTCTCGGAGGATGATATTTCCTGACCAAGGCAGCAGGAGCACCCTGAGGCTATTTCCTGGTCTTGAAATGGCAAAGTAAGGAACTAGGTACCCCGAGACAGCCCGATCTTACTGTAAGTTTGTCCTGGTAGGTAACTAAGGCCATTTTAGCACCAGGCTTCTCGGAGGAGGGTATTCCCCGACCAAAGCTGTAGGAGCGCCCTGAGGCTATTTCTTGATCTTGAAATGGTGAAGTAAAGAACCAGGTACCCTGAGGTAGCCCGATCTTACTGTAAATCTTTCCTAGTAGGCAACTAAGGCAACTTTAGCAGCAGACTTCTCGGAGGAGGGTATTCCCCGACCAAGGCAGCAGGAGCACCCTGAGGCTATTTCCTTGTCTTAAATGGCGAAGCAAAGAACCAAGTACCCTGAGATAGCCTGATCTTACTGTAAGTCTGTTCTGGTAGGCAACTAAGGCCACTTTAGCACCAGGCTTTTCGGAGGAGGGTATTCCCCGACCAAGGCAGCAGGAGCGCCCTGAGGCTATTTCCTGGTCTTGAAATGGCGAAGTAAAGAACCAAGTACCCTGAGATAGCCTAATCTTACTGTAATCTGTCTTGGTAGGCAACTAAGGCCACTTTAGCACCAGGCTTCTCGGAGGAGGGTATTCACCGACCAAGGCAGCAGGAGCGCCCTGAGGCTATTTCCTGGTCTTGAAATGGCGAAGTAAAGAACCAGGTACCTTGAGACAGCCTCATCTTACTGTAAGTTTGTCCTGGTAAGCGACTAAGGCCACTTTAGAACCAGGCATCTCGTAGGAGGATATTCCCCGAAAAAGGTAGCAAGAGCGCCCTAAGGCTATTTTCTGGTCTTGAAATGGCGAAGTAAGGAACCAGGTACCCTGAGACAGCCCGATCTTATTGTAAGTTTGTCCTGCTGGCAACTAAGGCCACTTTAGCACCAGGCTTCTCGGAGGAGGGTATTCCCTGACCAAGGCAGCAGGAGTGCCCTGAGTCTATTTCCTGGTCTTGAAATGGCAAAGTAAGGAACCAGGTCCCTGAGACATCCCGATCTTACTGTAATCTGTCCTGGTAGGCAATTAAGGCCACTTTAGCACCAGGCTTCTCGGAGGAGGGTATTCCCCGAATAAGGCAGCAGGAGCGCCCTGAGGCTATTTCCTGGTCTTGAAATGGTGAAGTAAAGATCCAGGTACCCTGAGATAGCCCGATCTTACTGTAAGTCTGTCCTCGTAGGCAACTAAGGCCACTTTAGCATCAGGCTTCTCGGAGGAGGGTATTCCCTGACCAAGGCAGCAGGAGTGCCATGAGTCTATTTCCTGGTCTTGAAATGGCAAAGTAAGGAACTGATCAAGCCAAAATTGGTATGATTTTGGCCCTCATTTCCGTTTCTTTTTGCTTGATTCTCGGGCATTTCCCCGTGTTTAATGTTTTTAAATTGAGTGTTTCAGGTTTTATTAGGTTTCAGAAGCAATTGAGATAAAGGTGGAGGACTTGTGCAAAAATGTCTCACAAATGAGAAGAAACAGGGCATTTTCGCCACATGGGCAATGGAGGTCGCCACTTGAGCGCCATGGCGACAGAAGAGTTCCCAAAAGCATCAAAAGGTCGCCACTTGGGCGCCACTTGAGCGTCATAGCGACAGAAGGTCACAAAAACAATCAGGTGTGGTCGCCACTTGGGGTCGCTCTGGCGACCTCCCTTGCAAGTGGCGACCTAGTGCACTCAAGGCATGGTCGCCACTTATGGTCGCCAGAGCGACCTTGATTCACAAAGAGCGACCTCTTCACATTTCCAAGGTCGCCACTTATGGTCGCCAGAGCGACCTTGATGCACAAAGAGCGACCTCTTCACATTTCCAAGGTCGCCACTTATGGTCGCCAGAGCGACCTTGATGCACAAAGAGCGACCTTTACACATTTTGGTCATGTTCGCCACTTGACAAAGAGCGAGAAAGATGGTTTTCAGAGCGACCTTTTCATCTAACCGTTTTACGCTCCATGGTCGCCATAGCGACCAAATAGCGACCAAGGCTCCACATCAGCGAATCAAGTCGTTACCAGTACATGTCCATGAGTGAGTATATATATGGAGCATCTCTTCACTTTCAAAGTATCGAAAATCAGAGCAAAATCTCAGAGAATTCATTTCAGATCTAGATCAACTTCCATGGCACATTTTTCATCATCCTCCATTTCTCTCCTTGAACTCATCTAATCCATCAAACTCTCAACACAAAACCTTGATTACTTCACTACATCATTCCTCATCCCACCATTTTCTCCACCAAAATCCTTAGTAACTTTCCACCAAAACACCCACATTCCAAGACATTTCCTCAACCTCCATTCCTTGCATCTAGGAGCATAGAGGAGAAGAAGGATTGAGCTTAAAGAAGGTGACCCAAGGGTTATTTCCTTATCATTTACTTCTTTTCATTTATTGCAATTATGTGTAACTAAACCCCTAATCTAGGGGATAGATTTGAGGAACAATTGGTTGTGGGTTTAGTCTAGCTTGTAATGAATCTCTTATGTGTTCTATTCATTCAATTTAATTAGATTTCATTCATTATAATTGACTTGTATATCACTTGTTGATTGCTATCTTGAGTGGAATAATTTGTTATATATTCACATGTGGATTGACAACCTTTGTGTGATTAAGAACCCATTGGATAGGATAGATTAGTGGTGGGTATATCAACCCCACTAATCTAAGCCTCTAAGTGGTTAACATAATGAGATTGGTACATTAATGATGCTAGTAGCTTACCCACATCCAAGTGTTAATCGATCTATTCCCTAGTTCTCTCATTAATTGATTTTATCACTATTCTTATCAAGGTGTTGAGTATTCTATTTTTCATAACATTTTTGTGTATTTTCATTTGAGTAGTTTAGCATTGGTGGCTTTAGAAACCACACATTTATCAAACTCTATGATTTGTTTTATTGTTCTAAGATTAGTCAATTTATCTAATTAACACTCCATTCCCTGTGGAACGAACTTGCTCACTATTTTGCTATCAAATCACATTTAAAAAGGATTAAGTGGCTTTAAAAGAGTTTTCAAGAATCAACCAAAAACTATTATTTTTACTATTTTGTTGAGTACACAAACGACCTCATCAGGAACCAGGTCCCTGAGACATCCCGATCTTACTGTAATCTGTCCTGGTAGGCAATTAAGGCCACTTTAGCACCAGGCTTCTCGGAGGAGGGTATTCCCTGAATAAGGCAGCAGGAGTACCATGAGGCTATTTCCTGGTCTTGAAATGGTGAAGTAAAGATCCAGGTACCCTGAGATAGCCCGATCTTACTGTAAGTCTGTCCTCGTAGGCAACTAAGGCCACTTTAGCACCAGGTTTCTCGGAGGAGGGTATTCCCCGACCAAGGAAGCAGGAGCGCCCTGAGGCTATTTCCTGGACTTGAAATGGCGAAGTAAAGAACCAGGTACCCTGAGACAGCCCGATCTTACATTAATCTGACTTGTAGGCAATTAAGGACATTTTAGCACCTGGCTTCTCGAAGGAGGGTATTCCCTGACAAAGACAGTAGGAGCGCCTGAGGCTATTTCCTGGTCTTGAAATGGCGAAGTAAAGAACCAGGTACCTTGAGATAGCCCGATCTTACTGTAAGTCTGTCATGGTAGGCAACTAAGGCCACCATAGCACCAGGCTTATCGGAGGATGATATTTCCCGACCAAGGCAGCATGAGCACCGTGAGGCTATTTCCTGGTCTTGAAATGGCGAAGTAAAGAACCAGGTACCTTGAGATAGCCCGATCTTACTGTAAGTCTGTCATGGTAGGCAACTAAGGCCACCATAGCACCAGGCTTATCGGAGGATGATATTTCCCGACCAAGGCAGCAGGAGCACCGTGAGGCTATTTCCTGGTCTTGAAATGGCAAAGTAAGGAACTAGGTACCCCGAGACAGCCCGATCTTACTGTAAGTTTGTCCTGGTAGGTAACTAAGGCCATTTGAGCACCAGGCTTCTCGGAGGAGGGTATTACCCGACCAAAGCAGTAGGAGCGCCCTGAGGCTATTTCCTGGTCTTGAAATGGTGAAGTAAAGAACCAGGTACACTGAGGTAGCCCGATCTTACTGTAAATCTTTCCTAGTAGGCAACTAAGGATACTTTAGCACCAGACTTCTCGGAGGAGGGTATTCCCCGACCAAGGCAGCAGGAGCACCCTGAGGCTATTTCCTTGTCTTAAATGGCGAAGCAAAGAACCAAGTACCCTGAGATAGCCTGATCTTACTTTAAGTCTGTCCTGGTAGGCAACTAAGGCCACTTTAGCACCAGGCTTTTCGGAGGAGGGTATTCCCCGACCAAGGCAGCAGGAGCGCCCTGAGGCTATTTCCTAGTCTTGAATTGGCGAAGAAAAGAACCAAGTACCCTGAGATAGCCTAATCTTACTGTAATCTGTCTTGGTAGGCAACGAAGGTCACTTTAGCACCAGGCTTCTCGGAGGAGGGTATTCCCCGAATAAGGCAGCAGGAGTGCCCTGAGGCTATTTCCTGGTCTTGAAATGACGAAGTAAAGATCCATGTACCCTGAGATAGCCTTATCTGACTGTAAGTCTGTCCTGGTAGGCAACTAAGGCCACTTTATCTCCAGGCTTCTCGGAGGAGGGTATTCCCCGACCAAGGCAGCAGGAGCGCCCTGAGGCTATTTCCTGGTCTTGAAATGGCGAAGTAAAGAACCAGGTACCTTGAGACAGCCTCATCTTACTGTAAGTTTGTCCTGGTAAGTGACTAAGGCCACTTTAGAACCACGCATCTCGTAGGAGGATATTCCCCGAAAAACTTTAGCACCAGGCTTCTCGGAGGAGGGTATTCCCCGACCAAGGCAGCAGAAGCGCTCTAAAACTATTTTCTGGTCTTGAAATGGCGAAGTAAAGAACCAGGTACCCTGAGGTAGCCCGATCTTACTGTAAGTCTGTCCTGGTAGGCAATTAAGGCCACTTTAGCACCAGGCTTCTCGGAGGAGGATATTTCCCGAATAAGGCAGCAGGAGCGCCCTTAGGCTATTTCCTGGTATTGAAATGGTGAAATAAAGATCCAGGTACCCTGAGATAGCCCGATCTTACTGTAAGTCTGTCCTCGTAGGCAACTAAAGCCACTTTAGCACCAGGCTTCTTGGAGGAGGGTATTCCCCGACCAAGGCAGCAGGAGCGCTCTGAGGCTATTTTCTGGTCTTGAAATGGCGAAGTAAAGAACCAGGTACCCTGAGGTAGCCCGATCTTACTGTAAGTCTGTCCTGGTAGGCAACTAAGGCCACTTTAGCACCAGGCTTGTCGGAGGAGGGTATTCCCTGACCAAGGCAGCAGGAGTGCCCTGAGTCTATTTCCTGGTCTTGAAATGGCCAAGTGAGGAACAAGGTCCCTGAGACATCCCGATCTTACTGTAAGTCTGTCCTCGTAGGCAACTAAGGCCACTTTAGCACCAAGCTTCTCGGAGGAGGGTATTCCCCGACCAAGGCAGCAGGAGCGCTCTGAGGCTATTTCCTGGTCTTGAAATGGCGAAGTAAAGAACCTGGTACCCTGAGGTAGCCCGATCTTAATGTAAGTCTGTCCTGGTAGGCAACTAAGGCCACTTTAGCACTAGGCTTGTCGGAGGAGGGTATTCCCTGACCAAGGCAGCAGGAGTGCCCTGAGTCTATTTCCTGGTCTTGAAATGGCCAAGTGAGGAACAAGGTCCCTGAGACATCCCGATCTTACTGTAAGTCTGTCCTGGTAGGCAACTAAGGTCACTTTAGCACCAGGCTTCTCGGAGGAGGGTATTCCCTGACCAAGGCAGCAGGAGTGCCCTGAGTCTATTTCCTGGTCTTGAAATGGCAAAGTAAGGAACCAGGTCCCTGAGACATCCCGATTTTACCGTAATCCGTCCTAGTAGGCAACTAAGGCCACTTTAGCATCAGGCTTCTCGGAGGAGGGTATTCTCCGAATAAGGTAGCAGGAGCTCCCTAAGGCTATTTCCTGGTCTTGAAATGGTGAAGTAAAGGTCCATGTACCCTGTGATAGCCCGATCTTACTGTAAGTCTGTCCTGGTAGGCAACTAAGGCAACTTTAGCACCAGGCTTCTCGGAGGAGGGTATTCCCTTACCAAGGCAGCAGGAGCGCCCTGAGGCTATTTCCTGGTCTTGAAATGGTAAAATAAGGAACTAGGTACCCCGAGACAGCCCGATATTGCTGTAAGTTTGTCCTGGAAGGCAACTAAGGCCATTTTAGCACCAGGCTTCTCGGAGGATGGTATTCCCCGACAAAAGCAGCAGGAGCGCCCTGAGGCTATATCCTGGTCTTGAAATGGCAAAGTAAAGAACCAGGTAGCCTGAGACAGCCCGATCTTACAGTAATCTTACTGGTAGGCAATTAAGGCCACTTTAACACCAGGCTTCTCGGAGGAGGGTATTCCTTACCAAGACAGCAGGAGCGCCCTGAGGCTATTTCTTGGTCTTGAAATGGCGAAGTAAAGAACCCGATACCTTGAGATAACCCGATCTTTCTGTCAGTCTGTCCTGGTAGGCAACTAAGGCAACTTTAGCAGCAGGCATCTCGGAGGATGGTATTTCCCGACCATGGCAGCAGGAGCACCCTAAGGCTATTTCCTGATCTTGAAATAGCAAAGTAAGGAACTAGGTACCCCGAGACAGCCCGATCTTACTGTAAGTTTGTCCTGGTAGGCAACTAAGGCTATTTTAGTACCAGACATCTCGGAGGAGGGTATTCCCCAACCAAAATAGCAGGAACGCCCTGAGGCTATTTCCTGGTCTTGAAATGGCCAAGTAAAAAACCAGGTACCCTGAGGTAGCCCGATCTTACTATAAGTCTTTCCTGGTAGGCAACTAAGGCCACTTTAGCACCAGACTTCTAGGAGGAGGGTATTTCCCGACCAAGGCCGCAGGAGCGCCCTGAGGCAATTTCCTGGTCTTGAATTGGCGAAGTAAATAACCAAGTACCCTGAGATAGCCTGATCTTACTGTAAGTTGGTCCTGGTAGGCAAGTAATGCCACTTTAGCACCAGGCTTCTCGGAGGAGGGTATTCCCCGACCGAGGCAGCAGGAGCGCCCTGAGGCTATTTCCTGATCTTGAAATGGTGAAGTAAGGAACCAGGTACCATGAGACAGCCCGATCTTACTGTAATCTGTCTTGGTAGGCAACTAAGGCCACTTTAGCACCAGGCTTCTCGGAGGAGGGTATTCCCCAAATAAGGCAGCAGAAGTGCCTTGAGGCTATTTCCTGGTCTTGAAATGGCGAAGTAAAGAACCAGGAAACCTGTGACATCCCCCATCTTACTGTAAGTGTTTCCTGGTAAGCAACTAAGGACACTTTAGAACCAGGCATCTCGGAGGAGGATATTCCCCGAAAAAGGTAGCATGAGCGCCCTAAGGCTATTTCCTGGTCTTGAAATGGCGAAGTAAGGAACCAGGTACCCTAAGACAGCCCGATTTTATTGTAAGTTTGTCTTCTGGCAACTAAGGCCACTTTAGCACCAGGCTTCTCGGAGGAGGGTATTCTCCGACAAAGGCCGCAGGAGCGCTCTGAGGCTATTTCCTGGTCTTGAAATGGCGAAGTAAAGAACCTGGTACCCTGAGGTAGCCCGATCTTACTGTAAGTCTGTCCTGGTAGGCAATAAGGCCACTTTAGCACCAGCTTTCTCGGAGGAGGGTAATCCCTGACCAAGGCAGCAGGAGTGCCCGGAGTATTTTTCCTGGTCTTGAAATGGCAAAGTAAGGAACCAGGTCCCTGAGACATCCCGATATTACTGTAATCTGTCCTGGTAGGCAACTAAGGCCACTTTAGCACCAGGCTTCTCAGAGGAGGGTATTCCACGAATAAGGCAGCAGGAGTGCCCTGAGGCTATTTCCTGGACTTGAAATGGCGAAGTAAAGAACCAGGTACCCTGAGGTAGCCCGATCTTACTGTAAGTCTTTCCTGGTAGGTAACTAAGGCCATTTTAGCACCAGACTTCTCGGAGGAGGGTATTCCCCGACCAAGGCAGTAGGAGCGCCCTGAGGCTATTTCCTGGTCTTGAAATGGCGAAGTGAAGAACCAGGTACCCTGAGACAGCCCTATCTTACTGTAAGTTTGTCCTGGTAAGCAACTAAGTCCACTTTAGAACCAGGCATCTCGGAGGAGGATATTCCCCGAAAAAGGTAGCAAGAGCGCCCTAAGGCTATTTCCTGGTCTTGAAATGGCGAAGTAAGGAACCAGGTACCCTGAGACAGCCCGATCTTATTTTAAGTTTGTCCTTCTGGCAGCTAAGGCCACTTTAGCCCTAGGCTTCTCGGAGGAGGGTATTCCCTGACCAAGGCAACATGAGTGCCCTGAGTCTATTTCCTGGTCTTGAAATGGCAAAGTAAGGAACCAGGTCCCTGAGACATCCCGATCTTATTGTAATCTGTCCTGGTAGGCAACTAAGGCCACTTCAGTACCAGACTTCTCGGAGGAGGTTATTCCCCGACCAAGGCAGCAGGAGCGCCCTGAGGCTATTTCCTGGTCTTGAAATGGCGAAGTAAAGAACCAGGTATCCTAAGATAGCCCGATCATACTGTAAGTATGTCCTGGTAGGCAACTAATGCAATTTTAGCACCAGTCTTCTCGGAGGAGGGTATTCCCCGACCAAGGCAGCAAGAGCCCCCTGAGGCTATTTCCTGATCTTGAAATGGCAAAGTAAGGAGCCAGGTACCCCGAGGTAGCCCGATCTTACTGTAAGTCTTTCTTGGTAGGCAACTAAGGTCACTTTAGCACCAGACTTCTCGGAGGAGGGTATTCCCCGACCAAGGCAGCAGGAGCGCCCTAAGGCTATATACTGGTCTTGAAATGGCGAAGTAATGAACCAAGTACCCTGAGATAGCCTGATCTTACTGAAAGTCTGTCCTGGTAGGCAACTAATGCCACTTTAGCACCAGGCTTCTCGGAAGAGGGTATTCCCCGACCAAGGCAGCAGGAGCGCCCAGAGGCTATTTCCTGATCTTGAAATGGCGAAGTAAGGAACCAGGTACCCTGAGACAGCCCGATCTTACTGTAATCTGTCTTGGTAGGCAACTAAGGCCACTTTAACACCAGGATTCTCGGATGAGGGTATTCCCCGAATAAGGCAGGAGGAGCGCCCTGAGGCTTTTTTCTGGTCTTGAAATGGTGAAGTAATGAACCTGGTACCCTGAGGTAGACCGATCTTACTGTAACTCTGTCCTGGTAGGCAACTAAGGCCACTTTAGCACCAGGCTTCTCGGAGGAGGGTATTCCCTGACCAAGGCAGCAGGAGTGCCCTGAGTGTATTTCCTGGTCTTGAAATGGCAAAGTAAGGAACCAGGTCCATGAGACATCGCGATCCATCTCGATCTTACTGTAATCAGTCCTGGTAGGCAACTAAGGCCACTTTAGCACCAGACTTCTCGGAGGAGGGTATTCCCCGACCAAGGCAGCAGGAGCGCCCTGAGGCTATTTCTTGGTCTTGAAAAGGTAAAGTAACGAACCAGGTACCTTGAGGTAGCCCGATCTTACTGAATGTTTGTCCTGGTAGGCAACTAATGCCGTTTTAGCACCATTCTTCTCGGAGGAGGGTATTCCCCGACCAAGGCAGCAGGAGTGCCCTGAGGCTATTTCCTGATCTTAAAATGGCGAAGTAAGGAACCAGGTTCCCTGAGACAGCCCGATCTTACTGTAAGTTTATCCTGGTAGGCAACTAAGGCCACTTTAGCACTAGGCTTCTTGGAGGAGGGTATTCCCCGACCAAGGCAGCAGGAGTTCCCTGAGGCTATTTCCTTGTGTTGAAATGGCGAAGTAAGGAACCAGTTAACCTGAGACAGCCCGATCTTACTGTAATCTGTCCTGGTAGGCAACTAAGGCCACTTTAGCACTAGGCTTCTCGGAGGAGGGTATTCCCCGACCAAGGCAGCAGGAGTGCCTTGAGGCTATTTCCCGATCTTGCAATGGCGAAGTAAGGAACCAGGTTCCCTGAGACAGCCCGATCTTACCGTAATCTGTCTTGGTAGGCATCTAAGGCCACTTGAGCACCAGGCATCTCGGAGGAGGGTATTCCCCTAATAAGGCAGCAGGAGTGCCCTGAGGCTATTTCCTGGTCTTGAAATGGTAAATTAATGATCCAGGTACCCTGAAATAACCTGATCTTACTGTAAGTCTGTCCTGGTAGGCAACTAAGGCCACTTTAGCACCAGCCTTCTCGGAGAAGGGTATTCCCTGACCAAGGCAGCAGGAGTGCCCTGAGTGTATTTCCTAGTCTTGAAATGGCAAAGTAAGGAACCAGGTCCATGAGACATCGCGATCCATCTCGATCTCACTGTAATCAGTCCTAGTAGGCAACTAAGGCCACTTTAGCACCAGACTTCTCGGAGGAGGGTATTCCCCGACCAAGGCAGCAGGAGCGCCCTGAGGCTATTTCTTGGTCTTGAAAAGGTAAAGTAACGAACCAGGTACCTTGAGGTAGCCCGATCTTACTGAATGTTTGTCCTGGTAGGCAACTAATGCCGTTTTAGCACCATTCTTCTCGGAGGAGGGTATTCCCCGACCAAGGCAGCAGGAGTGCCCTGAGGCTATTTCCTGATCTTAAAATGGCGAAGTAAGGAACCAGGTTCCCTGAGACAGCCCGATCTTACTGTAAGTTTATCCTGGTAGGCAACTAAGGCCACTTTAGCACTAGGCTTCTTGGAGGAGGGTATTCCCCGACCAAGGCAGCAGGAGTTCCCTGAGGCTATTTCCTTGTGTTGAAATGGCGAAGTAAGGAACCAGTTAACCTGAGACAGCCCGATCTTACTGTAATCTGTCCTGGTAGGCAACTAAGGCCACTTTAGCACTAGGCTTCTCGGAGGAGGGTATTCCCCGACCAAGGCAGCAGGAGTGCCTTGAGGCTATTTCCCGATCTTGCAATGGCGAAGTAAAGAACCAGGTTCCCTGAGACAGCCCGATCTTACCGTAATCTGTCTTGGTAGGCATCTAAGGCCACTTGAGCACCAGGCATCTCGGAGGAGGGTATTCCCCTAATAAGGCAGCAGGAGTGCCCTGAGGCTATTTCCTGGTCTTGAAATGGTAAATTAATGATCCAGGTACCCTGAAATAACCTGATCTTACTGTAAGTCTGTCCTGGTAGGCAACTAAGGCCACTTTAGCACCAGCCTTCTCGGAGGAGGGTATTCCCCGACCAAGGCAGCAGGAGCGCCCTGAGGTTATTTCCTGGCCTTGAAATGGCGAAGTAAAGAACCAGGTACCCTGAGACAGCCCCATCTTACTGTAAATTTGTCAAGGTAAGCAACTAATGCCACTTTAGAACCAGGCATCTAGGAGCAGGATATTCCCCGAAAAAGGTAGCAAGAGTTCCCTAAGGCCATTTCCTGGTCTTGAAATGGCGAAGTAAGGAACCAGGTACCCAGAGAAAGCCCGATCTTGTTGTAAGTTTGTCCTATTGGCAACTAAGGCCACTTTAGCCCCAGGCTTCTAAGAGGAGGGTATTCTCCGACAAAGGCCGTAGGAGCACTCTGAGGCTATTTCCTGGTCTTGAAATGGCGAAGTAAAGAACCTGGTACCCTGAGGTAGCCCGATCTTACTGTAAGTCTGTCCTGGTAGGCAACTTAGGCCACTTTAGCACCAGGCTTCTCGGAGGAGGGTATTCCCTTACCAAGGCAACAGGAGTGCCCTGAGTCTATTTCCTGGTCTTGAAATGGCAAAGTATGGAAGCAGGTCCCTGAGACATTCCGATCTTACTGTAATCTGTCCTGGTAAACAACTAAGGCCACTTTAGCACCAGACTTCTCGGAGGAGGGTATTCCCCGACCAAGGCAGCAGGAGCGCCCTGAGGCTATTTCCTGGTCTTGAAATGGCGAAATAAAGAACCAGGTACCCTGAGGTAGCCCGATATTACTGTAAGTTTGTCCTGGTAGGCAACTAAGGCCACTTTAGCACCAGGCTTCTTGGAGGAGGGTATTCCCCGACAAAGGCAGCAGGAGTTCCCTGAGGCTATTTCCTTGTGTTGAAATGGCGAAGTAAGGAACCAGTTAACCTGAGACAGCCCGATCTTACTGTAAGTCTGTCCTGGTAGGCAACTAAGGCCACTTTAACACCAGCCTTCTCGGAGGAGGGTATTCCCCGACCTAGGCAGCAGGAGCGACCTGAGGCTATTTCATGGCCTTGAAATGGCGAAGTGAAGAACCAGGTACCCTGAGACAGCCCCATCTTACTGTAAATTTGTCAAGGTAAGCAACTAATGCCACTTTAGAACCAGGCATCTCGGTGGAGGATATTCCCCGAAAAAGGTAGCAAAATCGCCCTAAGGCTATTTCCTGGTCTTGAAATGGCGAAGTTAGGAACCAGGTACCCTGAGACAGCCCGATCTTACTGTAACTTTGTCCTGCTGGTAACTAAGGCCACTTTAGCACCAGGCTTCTCGGAGGAGGGTATTCTTCGACAAAGGCCGCAGGAGCGCTCTGAGGCTATTTCTTGGTCTTGAAATGGTGAAGTATAGAACCTGGTACCATGAGGTAGCCCGACCTTACTGTAAGTCTGTCCTGGTAGGCAACTAAGGCCATTTTAGCACCAGCCTTCTCGGAGGAGGGTATTCCCCGACCAGGGCAGCAGGAGCTCCCTGAGACTATTTCCTGGCACTGAAATGGCGAAGTAAAGAACCAGGTACCCTGAGACACCCTCATCTTACTGTAAATTTGTCATGGTAAGCAACTAATGCCACTTTAGAACTAGCCATCTCGGAGGAGGATATTCCCCGAAAAAGGTAGCAAAAGCGCCCTAAGGCTATTTCCTGGTCTTGAAAAGGCAAAGTTAGGAACCAGGTACCCTGAGACAGCCCGATCTTGTTGTAAGTTTTTCCTGCTGGTAACTAAGCCCACTTTAGCATCAGGCTTCTCGGAGGAGGGTATTCATCGACAAAGGCCGCATGAGCGCTTCGAGGCTATTTCCTGGTCTTGAAATGGTGAAGTATAGAACCTGGTACCCTGAGGTAGCCCGACCTTACTGTAAGTCTGTCCTGGTAGGCAACTAAGGCCACTTTAGCACCAGACTTCTCGGAGGAGGGTATTCCCTGACCAAGGCAGCAGGAGTGCCCTGGGTCTATTTCCTGGTCTTTAAATGGCAAAGTATGGAACCAGGTCCCTGAGACATTACGATCTTACTGTAATCTGTCCTGGTAGGCAACTAAGGCCACTTTAGCACCAGAATTCTCGGAGGAGGTTATTCCCCGACCAAGGCAGCAGGAGCCCCCTAAGGCTATTTCCTGGTCTTCAAATGGTAAAGTAACGAACCAGGTACATTGAGGTAGCCCGATCTTACTGTACGTTTGTCCTGGTAGGCAACTAATGCCATTTTAGCACCATTCTTCTCGGAGGAGGGTATTCCCCGACCAAGGCAGCAGGAGTGCCCTGAGGCTGTTTCCTGGTCTCTAAATGGCGAAGCAAAGAACCAGATACCCTGAGATAGCCCGATCTTACTGTAAGTCTGTCCTGGTCGGCAACTAAGGCCACTTTAGCACCAAGCTTCTCAATGAAGGATTTTCCACGACCAAGGCAGCAGGAGCGCCCTGAGGCTATTTCGTGGTCTTGAAATGGCGAAATAAAGAACCAGGTACCCTGAGGTAGCCCGATCTTACTGTAAATCTGTCCTGGTAGGCAACTAAGGTCACTTTAGCACCAGGCATCTCGGAGAAGGGTATTCATCGACAAAGGCCGCAGGAGCGCTCTGAGGCTATTTCCTGGTCTTGAAATGGTGAAGTATAGAACCTGGTACCCTGAGGTAGCCCGACCTTACTGTAAGTCTGTCCTGGTAGGCAACTTACGCCACTTTAGCACCAGGATTCTCGGAGGAGGGTATTCCCTGACCAAGGCAACAGGAGTGCCCTGAGTCTATTTCCTGGTCTTGAAATGGCAAAGTAGGGAAGCAGGTCCCTGAGACATCCCGATCTTACTGTAATCTGTACTGGAAGACAACTAAGGCCACTTTAGCACCAGACTTCTCGGAGGAGGGTATTCCCCGACCAAGGCAGCAGGAGCGCCCTGAAGCTATTTCCTGGTCTAGAAATGGCAAAATAAAGAACCAGGTACACTGAGGTAGCCCGATATTACTGTAAGTTTATCCTGGTAGGCAACTAAGGCCACTTTAGCACCAGGCTTCTTGGAGGAGGGTATTCCCCGACCAAGGCAGCAGGAGTTCCCTGAGGCTATTTCCTTGTGTTGAAATGGCGAAGTAAGGAACCAGTTAACCTGAGAGAGCCCGATCTTACTGTGATCTGTCCTGGTAGGCAACTAAGGCCACTTTAGCACTAGGATTCTCGGAGGAGGGTATTCCCCGACCAAGGCAGCAGGAGCGCCCTGAGGCTATTTCCTGATCTTGAAATGGTGAATTAAGGAACCAGGTTCCTTGAGACAGCCCGATCTTTCTGTAATCTGTCTTGGTAGGCAACTAAGGCCACTTTAGCACCAGGCTTCTCGGAGGAGGGTATTCCCAGAATATGGCAGCAGGAGTGCCCTGAGGCTATTTCCTGGTCTTGAAATGGCAAAGTAATGATCCAACTAATGCCCTGAGATAGCCTGATTTTACTGTAAGTCTGTCCTGGTAGGCAACTAAGGCCACTTTAACACCAGCCTTCTCCTCCCCGACCTAGGCAGTAGGAGCGTCCTGAGGCTATTTCCTGGCCTTGAAATGGCGAAGTGAAGAACCAGGTACCCTGAGACAGCCCCATCTTACTGTAAATTTGTCAAGGTAAGCAACTAATGCCACTTTAGAACCAGGCATCTCGGTGGAGGATATTCCCCGAAAAAGGTAGCAAAATCGCCCTAAGGCTATTTCCTGGTCTTGAAAAGGTAAAGTTAGGAACCAGGTACCCTGAGACAGCCCGATCTTGTTGTAAGTTTTTCCTGCTGGTAAATAAGCCCACTTTAGCACCAGGCTTCTCGGAGGATGGTATTTATCGACAAAGGCCGCAGGAGCGCTCTAAGGCTATTTCCTGGTCTTGAAATGGTGAAGTATAGAACATGGTACCCTGAGGTAGCCCGACCTTACTGTAAGTCTGTCCTGGTAGGCAACTAAGGCCACTTTAGCACCAGGCTTCTCGGAGGAGGGTATTCCCTGACCAAGGCAGCAGGAGTGCCCTGGGTCTATTTCCTGGTCTTTAAATGGCAAAGTATGGAACCAGGTCCCTGAGACATTACGATCTTACTGTAATCTGTCCTGGTAGGCAACTAAGGCCACTTTAGCACCAGACTTCTCGGAGGAGGTTATTCCCCGACCAAGGCAGCAGGAGCGCCCTGACGCTATTTCCTGGTCTTCAAATGGTAAAGTAACGAACCAGGTACATTGAGGTAGCCCGATCTTACTGTACGTTTGTCCTGGTAGGCAACTAATGCCATTTTAGCACCATTCTTCTCGGAGGAGGGTATTCCCCGACCAAGGCAGCAGGAGTGCCCTGAGGCTATTTCCTTGTCTCTAAATGGCGAAGCAAAGAACCAGATAACCTGAGATAGCCCGATCTTACTGTAAGTCTGTCCTGGTCGGCAACTAAGGCCACTTTAGCACCAGGCTTCTCAGAGAAGGATTTTCCACGACCAAGGCAGCAGGAGCGCCCTGAGGCTATTTCGTGGTCTTGAAATGGCGAAATAAAGAACCAGGTACCCTGAGGTAGCCCGATCTTACTGTAAATCTGTCCTGGTAGGCAACTAAGGCCACTTTAGCACCAGGCATCTCGGAGAAGGGTATTCATCGACAAAGGCCGCAGGAGCGCTCTGAGGCTATTTCCTGGTCTTGAAATGGTGAAGTATAGAACCTGGTACCCTGAGGTAGCCCGACATTACTGTAAGTCTGTCCTGGTAGGCAACTTAGGCCACTTTAGCACCAGGATTCTCGGAGGAGGGTATTCCTTGACCAAGGCAACAGGAGTGCCCTAAGTCTATTTCCTGGTCTTGAAATGGCAAACTAGGGAAGCAGGTCCCTGAGACATCCCGATCTTACTGTAATCTGTCCTGGTAGACAACTAAGGCCACTTTAGCACCAGACTTCTCGGAGGAGGTTATTCCCCGACCAAGGCAGCAGGAGCGCCTTGAGGCTATTTCCTGGTCTTCAAATGGTAAAGTAACGAACCAGGTACATTGAGGTAGCCCGATCTTACTGTACGTTTTTCCTGGTAGGCAACTAATGCCATTTTAGCACCATTCTTCTCGGAGGAGGGTATCCCCGACCAAGGCAGCAGGAGTGCCCTGAGGCTATTTCCTGGTCTCTAAATGGCGAAGCAAAGAACCAGATACCCAGAGATAGCCCGATCTTACTGTAAGTATGTAATGGTCGGCAACTACGGCCACTTTAGCACCAGGCTTCTCAGAGAAGGATTTTCCATGACCAAGGCAGCAGGAGCGCCCTGAGGCTATTTCGTGGTCTTGAAATCGCGAAATAAAGAACCAAGTACCCTGAGGTAGCCCGATCTTACTGTAAATCTGTCCTGGTAGGCAACTAAGGCCACTTTAGCACCAGGCTTCTCGGAGAAGCGTATTCCCCGACCAAGGCAGCAGGAGCGCCCTGAGGCTATTTCCTGATCTTGAAAAGGCAAAGTAAGGAACCAGGTACCCTGAGACAGCCCGATCTTACTATAATCTATCCTGGTAGGCAACTAATGCCACTTTAGCACCATGCTTCTCGGAGGAGGGTATTTACCGAATAAGGCAGCAGGAGCGCCCTGAGGCTATTTCCTGGTCTTGAGATGGTGAAGTAAAGATCCAGGTACCTTGAGATAGCCCGATCTTACTGTAAATCTTTCCTGGTAGGCAACTAAGGCCACTTTAGCACCAGACTTCTCGGAGGAGGGTATTCCCCGACCAATGCAGTAGGAGCGCCCTGAGGCTATTTAATGGTCTTGAAATGGCGAAGTAAAGAACCAGGTACCTTGAGGTAGCCCGATCTTACTGTAAGTCTTTCCTGGTAGGCAACTAAGGCCACTTTAGCACCAGACTTCTCGGAGGAGGGTATTCCCCGACCAAGGCAGCAGGAGCTCCCTGAGGCTATTTCCTGGCATTGAAATGGCGAAGTAAAGAACCAGGTACCCTGAGACAGCCCCATCTTACTGTAAATTTGTCAAGGTAAGCAACTAATGCCACTTTAGAACCAGCCATCTCGGAGGAGGATATTCCCCGAAAAAGGTAGCAAAGCGCCCTAAGGCTATTTCCTGGTCTTGAAATGGCAAAGTTAGGAACCAGGTACCCTGAGACAGCCCGATCTTGTTGTAAGTTTTTCCTGCTGGTAACTAAGCCCACTTTAGCACCAGGCTTCTCGGAGGAGGGTATTCATCGACAAAGGCCGCAGGAGCGCTCTGAGGCGATTTCCTGGTCTTGAAATGGTGAAGTATAGAACCTGGTACACTGAGGTAGCCCGACCTTACTGTAAGTCTGTCCTAGTAGGCAACTAAGGCCACTTTAGCACCAGGCTTCTCGGAGGCGGGTATTCCCTGACCAAGGCAGCAGGAGTGCCATGAGTCTATTTCCTGGTCTTTAAATGGCAAAGTATGGAACCAGGTCCCTGAGACATCCCGATCTTACTGTAATCTGTCCTGGTAGTCAACTAAGGCCACACTAGCACCAGACTTCTCGGAGGAGGTTATTCCCCGACCAAGGCAGTAGGAGCGCCCTGAGGCTATTTCCTGGTCATCAAATGGTAAAGTAACGAACCAGGTACCTTGAGGTAGCCTGATCTTACTGTACGTTTGTCTTGGTAGGCAACTAATGCCATTTTAGCACCATTCTTCTCGGAGGAGGGTATTCCCCGACTAAGGCAGCAGGAGTGCCCTGAGGCTATTTCCTGGTCTCTAAATGGCGAAGCAAAGAACCAGATACCCTGAGATAGCCTGATCTTACTGTAAGTCTGTCCTGGTCGGCAACTAAGGCCACTTTAGCACCAGGCTTCTCAGAAAAGGATTTTCCACGACCAAGGCAGTAGGAGCGCCCTGAGGCTATTTCGTGGTCTTGAAATGGCGAAATAAAGAACCAGGTACCCTGAGGTAGCCCGATCTTACTGTAAATCTGTCCTGGTAGGCAACTAAGGCCACTTTAGCACCAGGCTTCTCGGAGAAGGGTATTTCCCGAATACGTCAACAGGAGCGCCCTAAGGCTATTTCCTGGTCTTGAGATGGTGAAGTAAAGGTCCAGGTACCTTGAGATAGCCCGATCTTACTGTAAGTCTTTCCTGGTAGGCAACTAAGGCCACTTTAGCACCAGACTTCTCGGAGGAGGGTATTCCCCGACCAATGCAGCAGGAGCGCCCTGAGGCTATTTCCTGGTCTTGAAATGGCGAAGTAAAGAACCAGGTACCCTGAGGTAGCCCGATCATACTGTAAGTCTTTCCTGGTAGGCAACTAAGGCCACTTTAGCACCAGACTTCTCGGAGGAGGTTATTCCCCGACCAAGGCCGCAGGAGTGCCCTGAGGCTATTTCCTGGTCTCTAAATGACGAAGCAAAGAACCAGATACCCTGAGATAGCCCGATCTTACTGTAAGTCTGTCATGGTCGGTAACTAAGGCCACTTTAGCACCAGGTTTCTCAGCGAAGGATTTTCCCCGACCAAGGCAGCAGGAGCGCCCTGAGACTATTTCCTGGTATTGAAATAGTAAAGTAACGAAACAGGTACCTTGAGGTAGCCCGATCTTACTGAACGTTTGTCCTGGTAGGCAACTAATGCCGTTTTAGCACCAGTCTTCTCGGAGGAGGGTATTCCCCGACCAAGGCAGCCGGAGCGCCCTGAGGCTATTTCCTGGTCTTGAAATGGCGAAAAAAAGAACCAGGTACCCTGAGGTAGCCCGATCTTACTATAAGCCTTTCCTGGTACCCAACTAAGGCCACTTTAGCACCAGGCTTCTCGGAGAATGGTATTCCCCGACCAAGGCAACAGGAGCGCCCTAAGGCTATTTCCTGATCTTGAAAAGGCAAAGTAAGGAACCAGGTACCCTGAGACAGCCCGATCTTACTGTAATCTATCCTGGTAGGCAACTAATGCCACTTTAGCACCATGCTTCTCGGAGGAGGGTATTTCCCGAATACGGCAGCAGGAGCGCCCTGAGGCTATTTCCTGGTCTTGAGGTGGTGAAGTAAAGATCCAGGTACCTTGAGATAGCCCGATCTTACTGTAAGTCTTTCCTGGTAGGCAAATAAGGCCACTTTAGCACCCGACTTCTCGGAGGAGGGTATTCCCCGACCAATGCAGCAGGAGCGCCCTAAGGCTATTTCCTGGTCTTGAAATGGCGAAGTAAAGAACTAGGTACCCTGAGACAGCCCTATCTTACTGTATGTTTGTCCTGGTAAGCAATTAAGTCCACTTTAGAACCATGCATCTCGGAGGAGGATATTCCCCGAAAAAGGTAGCAAGAGCGCCCTAATGCTATTTCCTGGTCTTGAAATGGCGAAGTAAGGAACCAGGTACCCTGAGACAGCCCGATCTTATTGAAAGTTTGTCCTGCTGGCAACTAAGGCCACTTTAACACTAGGCTTCTCGGATGAGGGTATTCTCCGACAAAGGCCGCAGGAGCACTCTAAGGATATTTCCTGGTCTTGAAATGGCGAAGTAAAGAACCTGGTAACCTGAGGTAGCCCGATCTTACTATAAGTCTGTCCTGGTAGGCAACTAAGGCCACTTTAGAACTAGGCTTCTCGGAGGACGGTATTCCCTGACCAAGGCAGCAGGAGTACCCTGAGTCTATTTCCTGGTCTTGAAATGGCGAAGTAAGGAACCAGGTCCCTGAGACATCCCGATCTTACTGTAATCTGTCCTGGTAGGCAACTAAGGCCACTTTAGCATCAGACTTATTGGAGAAGGGTATTCCCCGACCAAGGCAGCAAGAGCGCCCTGAGGCTATTTCCTGGTCTTGAAATGGTAAAGTAACGAACCAGGTACCTTGAGGTAGCCCGATCTTACTAAACTTTTGTCCTGGCAGGCAACTAATGCCGTTTTAGCACCAGTCTTCTCGGAGGAAGGTATTCCCCGACCGAGGCAGCAGGAGCGCCCTGAGGCTATTTCCTAGTCTTCAAATGGCGAAGTAAAGAACTAGGTACCCTGAGGTAACCCGATCTTACTGTAAGTCTGTCCTATTAGGCAACTAAGGCCACTTTAGCACCAGGCTTCTCGGAGAAGGGTATTCCCCGACCAAGGCAGCAGGAGCGCCCTGAGGCTATTTCCTGATCTTGAAAAGGCGAAGTAAGGAACCAGGTACCCTGAAACAGCCCGATCTTACTGTAATCTATCCTTCTAGGCAACTAATGCCAATTTAGCACCATGCTTCTCGGAGGAGGGTATTTCCCGAATACGGCAGCAGGAGCGCCCTGAGGCTATTTCCTGGTCTTGAGATGGTGAAGTAAAGATCCAGGTACCTTGAGATAGCCCGATCTTACTGTAATTCTTTCCTGGTAGGCAAATAAGGCCACTTTAGCACCCGACTTCTCGGAGGAGGGTATTCCCCGACCAATGCAGCAGGAGCGCCCTAAGGCTATTTCCTGGTCTTGAAATGGCGAAGTAAAGAACCAGGTACCCTGAGACAGCCCTATCTTATTGTAAGTCTGTCCTGGTAGGCAACTAAGTCCACTTTAGAACCAGGCTTCTCGGAGGACGGTATTCCCTGACCAAGGCAGTAGGAGTACCCTGAATATATTTCCTGGTCTTGAAATGGTGAAGTAAGGAACCAGGCCCCTAAGACATCCCAATCTTACTGTAATCTGTCCTGGTAGGCAACTAAGGCCACTTTAGCATCAGACTTCTCGGAGGAGGGTATTACCCGACCAAGGCAGCAGGAGCGCCCTGAGGCTATTTCCTGATCTTGAAAAGGCGAAGTAAGGAACCAGGTACCCTGAAACAGCCCGATCTTACTGTAATTTATCCTTCTAGGCAACTAATGCCAATTTAGCACCATGCTTCTCGGAGGAGGGTATTTCCCGAATACGGCAGCAGGAGCGCCCTGAGGCTATTTCCTGGTCTTGAGATGGTGAAGTAAAGATCCAGGTACCTTGAGATAGCCCGAACTTACTGTAATTCTTTCCTGGTAGGCAAATAAGGCCACTTTAGCACCCGACTTCTCGGAGGAGGGTATTCCCCGACCAATGCAGCAGGAGCGCCCTAAGGCTATTTCCTGGTCTTGAAATGGCGAAGTAAAGAACCAGGTACCCTGAGACAGCCCTATCTTATTGTAAGTCTGTCCTGGTAGGCAACTAAGTCCACTTTAGAACAAGGCTTCTCGGAGGACGGTATTCCCTGACCAAGGCAGTAGGAGTACCCTGAATATATTTCCTGGTCTTGAAATGGTGAAGTAAGGAACCAGGCCCCTAAGACATCCCGATCTTACTGTAATCTGTCCTGGTAGGCAACTAAGGCCACTTTAGCATCAGACTTCTCGGAGGAGGGTATTCCCCGACCAAGGCAGCAGGAGCGCCCTGAGGCTATTTCCTGGTCTCTAAATGGCGAAGTAAAGAACCAGGTACCCTGAGACAGCCCCATCCTACTGTAAGTTTGTCCTGGTAAGCAACTAAGTCAACTTTAGAACCAGGCATCTCGGAGGAGGATATTCCCTGAAAAAGGTAGCAAGAGCGCCCTAAGGCTATTTCCTGGTCTTGAAATGGCGAAGTAAGGAACCAGGTACCCTGAGACAGCCCGATCTTATTGTAAGTTTGTCCTGCTGGCAACTAAGGCCACTTTAACACCAGGCTTCTCGGAGGAGGGTATTCTCCGACAAAGGCCGCAGGAGCACTCTGAGGCTATTTCCTATTCTGGAAATGGCGAAGTAAAGAACCTGGTAACCTGAAGTAGCCCGATCTTACTGTAAGTCTTTCCTGGTAGGCAACTAAGGCCACTTTAGAACCAGGCTTCTCGGAGGACGGTATTCCCTGACCAAGGCAGCAGGAGTACCCTGAGTCTATTTCCTGGTCTTGAAATGGCGAAGTAAGGAACCAGGTCCCTGAGACATCCCGATCTTACTATAATCTGTCCTTTTAGGCAATTAATGCCACTTTAGCATCAGACTTCTCGGAGGAGGGTATTCCCCGACAAAGGGAGCAAGAGCGCCCTGAGGCTATTTCCTGGTCTTCAAATGGTAAAGTAACGAACCAGGTACCTTGAGGTAGCCCGATCTTACTAAACTTTTGTCCTGGTAGGCAACTAATGCCGTTTTAGCACCAGTCTTCTCGGAGGAAGGTATTCCCCGACCGAGGCAGCAGGAGCGCCCTGAGGCTATTTCCTAGTCTTCAAATGACGAAGTAAAGAACCAGGTACCCTGAGGTTGCCCGATCTTACTGTAAGTCTATCCTGGTAGGCAACTAAGGCCACTTTCGCACCAGGCTTCTCGGAGAAGGGTATTCCCCGACCAAGGCAGCAGGAGCGCCCTGAGGCTATTTCCTGGTCTTGAAATGGTAAAGTAACGAATCAGGTACCTTGAGGTAGCCCGATCTTACTAAACGTTTGTCCTGGTAGGCAACTAATGCCGTTTTAGCACCAGTTTTCTCGTAGGAGGGTATTCCCCGACGAAGGCAGCAGGAGCGCCTTGTGGCTATTTCCTGGTCTTGAAATGGTGAAGTAAAGAACCAGGTACCCTGAGGTAGCCCGATCTTACTGTAAGTCTGTCCTGGTAGGCAACTAAGGGCACTTTAGCTTCAGGCTTCTCGGAGAAGGGTATTCCCCGACCAAGGCAGCAGGAGCGCCCTGAGGCTATTTCCTGATCATGAAAAGGTGAAGTAAGGAACCAGGTACCCTGAGACAGCCCGATCTTACTGTAATCTATCCTGCTAGGCAACTAATGCCACTTTAGCACCATGCTTCTCGGAGGAGGGTATGCCCCGAAAAGGCAGCAGGAGCGCCTTGAGTATATTTCCTGGTCTTGAAATTGCGAAGTAAAGAACCAGGTACCCTGAGATAGCCCGATATTACTGTAAGTTTATCCTGGTAGGCAACTAAGGCCACTTTAGCACCATGCTTCTTGGAGGAGGGTATTCCCCGACCAAGGTAGCAGGAGTTCCCTGAGACTATTTCCTTGTGTTGAAATGGCGAAGTAAGGAACCAGTTACCCTGAGACAGCCCGATCTTACTGTAATCTGTCCTGGTATGCAACTAAGGTCACTTTAGCACTAGGCTTCTCGGAGGAGGGTATTCCCCGACCAAGGCAGAAGGAGCGCCCTGAGGCTATTTCCTGATCTTGGAATGGCGAAGTAAGGAACCATGTACCCTGAGACAGCCCGATCTTACTGTAATCTGTCTTTGTAGGCAACTAAGGCCACTTTAGCACCAGGCTTCTCGGAGGAGGGTATTCCCCGAATAAGGCAGCAGGAGTGCCCTGAGGCTATTTCCTGGTCTTGATATGGCGAAGTAAAGATCAAGGTACCCTGAGATAGCCTGATATTACTTTAAGTCTGTCCTGGTAGGCAACTAAGGCCACTTTAGCACCAGGGTTCTCGGAGGAGGGTATTCCCCGACCAAGGCAGCAGGAGCGCCCTAAGGCTATTTCCTGGTCTTGAAATGGCGAATAAGGAACCAGGTACCCTGAGACAGCCTGATCTTATTATAAGGTTGTCCTGCTGGCAACTAAGGCCACTTTAACACCAGGCTTCTCGGAGGAGGGTATTCTCCGACAAAGGCCGCAGGAGCACTCAGAGGCTATTTCCTGTTCTTGAAATGGTAAAGTAAAGAACCTGGTAACCTGAGGTAGCCCGATCTTACTGTAAGTCTGTCATGGTAGGCAACTAAGTCCACTTTAGAACCAGGCTTCTCGGAGGACGGTATTCCCTGACCAAGGCAGTAGGAGTACCCTGAATATATTTCCTGGTCTTGAAATGGTGAAGTAAGGAACCACGCCCCTAAGACATCCCGATCTTACTGTAATCTGTCCTGGTAGGCAACTAAGGCCACTTTAGCATCAGACTTCTCGGAGGAGGGTATTCCCCGACCAAGGCAGCAGGAGCGCCCTGAGGCTATTTCCTGGTCTCTAAATGGCGAAGTAAAGAACCAGGTACCCTGAGACAGCCCCATCCTACTGTAAGTTTGTCCTGGTAAGCAACTAAGTCAACTTTAGAACCAGGCATCTCGGAGGAGGATATTCCCCGAAAAAGGTAGCAAGAGCGCCCTAAGGCTATTTCCTGGTCTTGAAATGGCGAAGTAAGGAACCAGGTACCCTGAGACAGCACGATCTTTTTGTAAGTTTGTCCAGCTGGCAACTAAGGCCACTTTAACACCAGGCTTCTCGGAGGAGGGTATTCTCCAACAAAGGCCGCAGGAGCACTCTGAGGATATTTCCTAGTCTTGAAATGGCGAAGTAAAGAACCTGGTAACCTGAGGTAGCTCGATCTTACTGTAAGTCTGTCCTGGTAGGCAACTAAGGCCACTTTAGAAACAGGCTTCTCGGAGAACGGTATTCCCTGACCAAGGCAGCAGGAGTGCCCTGAGTTTATTTCCTGGTCTTGAAATGGCAAAGTAAGGAACCAGGTCCCTGAGACATCCCGATCTTACTGTAATCTGTCCTGGTAGGCAACTATGGCCACTTTAGCCCCAGACTTCTCGGAGGAGGGTATTCCCCGACCAAGGCAGCAGGAGCGCCCTGAGGCTATTTCCTGGTCTTGAAATGGTAAAGTAACGAACCAGGTACCTTGAGGTAGCCCGATCTTACTAAACGTTTGTCCTGGTAGGCAACTAATGCCGTTTTAGCACCAGTTTTCTCGGAGGAGGGTATTCCCCGACCAAGACAGCAGGAGCGCCTTGTGGCTATTTCCTGGTCTTGAAATGGTGAACTAAAGAACCAGGTACCCTGAGGTAGCCCGATCTTACTGTAAGTCTGTCCTGGTAGGCAACTAAGGCCACTTTAGCACCAGGCTTCTCGGAAAAGGGTATTCCCCGACCAAGGCAGCAGGAGCGCCCTGAGGCTATTTCCTGATCTTGGAATGGCGAAGTAAGGAACCATGTACCCTGAGACAGCCCGATCTTACTGTAATCTGTCTTTGTAGGCAATTAAGGCCACTTTAGCACCAGGCTTCTCGGAGGAGGGTATTCCCCGAATAAGGCAGCAGGAGTGCCCTGAGGCTATTTCCTGGTCTTGATATGGCGAAGTAAAGATCAAGGTACCCTGAGATAGCCTGATATTACTTTAAGTCTGTCCTGGTAGGCAACTAAGGCCACTTTAGCACCAGGGTTCTCGAAGGAGGGTATTCCCCGACCAAGGCAGCAGGAGCGCCCTAAGGCTATTTCCTGGTCTTGAAATGGCGAATAAGGAACCAGGTACCCTGAGACAGCCCGATCTTATTATAAGGTTGTCCTGCTGGCAACTAAGGCCACTATAACACCAGGCTTCTCGGAGGAGGGTATTCTCCGACAAAGGCCGCAGGAGCACTCAGAGGCTATTTCCCGATCTTGAAATGGTGAAGTAAGGAACCAGGTACCCTGAGACAGCCCGATCTTACTGTAATCTATCCTGCTAGGCAACTAATGCCACTTTAGCACTATGCTTCTCGGAGGAGGGTATTCCCCGAATAAGGCAGCAGGAGCGCCCTGAGTCTATTTCCTGGTCTTGAAATTGCGAAGTAAAGAACCAGGTACCCTGAGATAGCCCGATATTACTGTAAGTTTATCCTGGTATGCAACTAAGGCCACTTTAGCACCAGGCTTCTTGGAGGAGGGTATTCCCCGACCAAGGTAGCAGGAGTTCCCTGAGGCTATTTCCTTGTGTAGAAATGGCGAAGTAAGGAACCAGTTACCCTGAGACAGCCCGATCTTACTGTAATCTGTCCTGGTAGGCAACTAAGGCCACTTTAGCACTAGGCTTCTCGGAAGAGGGTATTCCCCGACCAAGGCGGCAGGAGCGCCCTGAGGCTATTTCCTGATCTTGAAATGGCGAAGTAAGGAACCATGTACCCTGAGACAGCCCGATCTTACTATAATCTGTCTTAGTAGGCAACTAAGGCCACTTTAGCACCAGGCTTCTCGGAGGAGGGTATTCCCCGAATATGGCAGCAGGAGTGCCCTGAGGCTACTTCCTGGTCTTGAAATGTCGAAGTAAAGATCAAGGTACCCTGAGATAGCCTGATCTTACTTTAAGTCTTTCCTGGTAGGCAACTGATGCCACTTTAGCACCAGGGTTCTCGGAGGAGGGTATTCCCCGACCAAGGCAGCAGGAGCGCCCTGAGGCTATTTCCTGGTCTTGAAATGGCGAACTAAAGAACCAGGTACCCTGAGACAGCCCCATCTTACTGTAAATTTGTCCAGGTAAGCAACTAAGGCCACTTTAGAACCAGGCATCTCGGAGGAGGATATTCCCCGAATAAGGTAGCAAGAGCGCCCTAAGGCTATTTCCTGGTCTTGAAATGGCGAAGTAAGGAACCAGGTACCCTGAGACAGCCCGATCTTATTGTAAGTTTGTCCTGTTGGCAACTTAGGCCACTTTAGCACCAGGCTTCTCGGAGGAGGGTATTCTTCGACAAAGGCCGCAAGAGCTCTCTGTGGCTATTTCCTGGTCTTGAAATGGTGATGTAAAGAACCTGGTACCCTGAGGTAGCCCGATCTTACTGTAAGTCTGTCCTGGTAGGCAATTAAGGCCACTTTAGCACCAGGTTTCTCGGAGGAGGGTATTCATTGACCAAGGCAGCAGGAGTGCCCTGAGTCTATTTCCTGGTCTTGAAATGGCAAAGTAAGGAACCAGGTCCCTGAGACAGCCCGATCTTACTGTAATCTGTCCTGGTAGGCAACTAAGGCCACTTTAGCATCAGGCTTCTCGGAGGAGTATATTCCCTGACCAAGGCAGCAGGAGCGCCCTGAGGCTTATTTCCTGGTCTTGGAATGGCGAGTCAGTAATGGCGAAGTGCGAGTTCTAAGTAGGAGATACTGGAGAATCAAGTAGGAGACTTTGAATTTTGAACGTAGGAGAAACATATGGGTGAAGAAACCGCTTTTATTGAATTTCTTTAATCAGTACAATATGAAATCGGGGTGAGCATTCCCGCTGAAATGATCTGAACTTCTAAGGGTAGAATTTCCTAAGGTGATCGGCGTTCCAAGTGTGATCCATGGGGTAACCCTCCATGTCTTCTAGCTTGTAAGCTCCACCTTGGAGCAATGCCTTAATCAAGTATGGACCTTCCCAATTTGGGGCTAACACCCCGTCAGACCTTATTCGTGTGTTCTGAGTTACATTTCTAAGAACCAAGTCTCCTTCTTTGAAATTCCGGCTCTTTACCTCTTATTGAAATGTCGGGCTATCTTGCTCTGATATATAGCCACCTTCTCAGCGACCCTATTTTGTCTTTCCTCCAGTAAGTCCAAACTAGCTCTCAATTTAGCCTCATTGTCTTCCGATTCATAATTTTGGACCCAGAAAGATGTGAGTTTATGCTCAATGGGCAAGACTGCTTCTGTTCCGAATACTAGGGAGTAGGGAGTCTCCCCTGTTGCAGTCAGCCTGGTTGTTCTATAAGCCCACAGTACATTAGGTAACTCTGTAACCCATAGCCCTTTCTTCTGTTAGAGCTTCTTCTTTAGGAGCTTTTTAATGGTCTTATTGGTAGCCTCAACTAAACCATTGGTTTGAGGATGAGCCACTGATGCAAAACGAAGATTGATGTTCCAATTTTCACAGAATTCCCTGAAGTTGGCATTGTCAAATTGCTTTCCCAAATCAGTTATGATAGCCATCGGGCTGCCAAATCGGTAGACAATGTTTTCCTTGACAAAGTTGGTGGTTTTTTTCTCGGTTATCTGAGTGAGGGCCTTGGCTTCTACCCAACGAGTAAAATAATCTATAGCCACTACTGCATGCTTGGCTTGGCCGGGTGCAGTGGGAGGTGGCCCGATCAAATCTAGTCCCCAGATGGTAAAGGGGTAGGGAGTACTGATTGAAGAGAGTCTCTCCGGTGGCAGATGATGGAGGTTTGTTGTTTTCTGACAAGCCTCGCAGGATCGTACGAATTGCCTCGCATCCTGATGTATTGTCGGCCAATAGTAGCCCATCCTGAATACTTGGTAAGCCAGAGTTTCGCCTGATACATGATTACCACAATCCCCAAAGTGTACCTCGTTGAGTGCCCATCTCGCATCATCGGGATGTAGACATCTGAGTAGAGGGAGAGACTTTCCCTTACGGTATGGGTGTCTTTCTACCAAGCAGTACTGGGTAGCTATCCTCTTGAGCCGGCGGGCTTTATCTGGATCTGTAAGGAGAATGTCATTTTGGAGATAGTCTGCTATTGGATCCATCCAACATAGGAGGCGGTTCACATGAAGGACCTCTGCCTCTTTAGCTATGCTAGAGAAAGGAATCAATTGGAGGGGTACTCCTCTTGGCAAAGCATGTCCTTCTCCTGTAGCAATTTTAGCCAAGACATCAGCGTGATGGTTCTTCTCTCTGGGTACCTGTTCTATCCTTACACCCCTAAACTTCTTCATAGCTTCCTGAACTTTAGCTAGATAGGCCACCATGTTGTCACCTTTTGCTTGGTACAAACCTGTCACCCGAATGACAACTAGTTGGGAGTCACTCTTGATCAGAAGGTACTCAGCTTCTAGGGGTCCTGCTACTTTCATTCCTGCTAAAAGGGCTTCATATTCTGCTTCGTTGTTAGTGTAGGGAAAAATTGTACCCGCAGCGGAAGCGAGACTAAAAAAAAATAGTTTAGTTTGAGTAGCTTTTAAAATTTTTCCTTTTATGAACCTTAACCCTTTAATCAATTAAACATATATATTATCTAACAAAAGAAGAATACCTTTTGTCGCGTGATCCGATTGACTTGCGTCGATGGTAATCCGCAAGATCTTCAATCCTAGCACGAACGTGGATCACCTAGGAGCGTGGTCTCCCTTTTTCTTTGAATTGCAAACCTGAGAATGGACAAACAAAACTTTTCTGATTTCTGTTGGTCACAAAAATTCCAATAGATTGTTAAGAATGTTCCGGTCACTTTTGAATTCACAATCGTTAGATTGAAACTCGCGTGAACCTTATTCGAAATTGTGCACAAGACCTCTTGATGTAAAGATCACTAGTGCACTATCGAAATAAGAACAATTCTTCTCACAATCTCTTTTGGCCGAATCACTCACTATTCTAAGAGTTGGATTTTATTTTTCTCTAGCAATAGAAAAACCTCTCTATTGCAAAAACTAGGGTTTTACAAAATATATAAAGAATATATATATATATTTATTTTGTCTTGCCGCAAAAAACATATAAAGAATATATATTATATTTCTATTGCCGCAAAAATACCTTGCAAATATATATATATTATGCCTGCACCGAATTCTTTTATTTATATCTATATATCTTGATCAAATCTATATTATATATTTATGGCCAAAAAATCAACCGAATATATTATATATATATATATATATATCTTGGTCAAATCTATATTATATATCTATTTGTATTGTATTCAAACACCGCATGCATTTAAAAAATATATAATATATATCAAACCCTAATCCAACTCTTTAGTGTATTTGTGACTATATAAAAGACTTCCTAATTTGACTAAACAAATAAAGTCTTTTATATTTAGTATAATACTAATAGTAGTATACTACTAGGAAACATATTTCCTAATCAGAAAAAGATTTGATTTTTAATTAAATAATTAATTAATATATTAATTAATTTCCATTTAATTAAATAATAAAATAAAACAATATAATAGGCTAAAAAATTAGCCATTGCCACCCATGACTAGAACTTGGGCCTACATATTGTTTTCTTATTTTATTTAATCCATTTGGACTTTAATAAAAATCCCACATGTGAACTAGACTCATTCTTACTAAAAGAAACAAGTCCACATGCCTTTCATTAATATATTAATATAATTAAACAGCCCATTAAATAAATAATGTGCAAATTATATTCTTAATATATTAAATACAATTCTAAATGGACCCACAAATAGTCCGGTAGAATATATCAAGTGATCCATACAAGTCCGTGTGGATTGGGGATCTTGGCGGGCTATCTAAATTTAAGCTTCAATAGACATAACCTAATCACAATCAACAAATGATTCACTTAGGTCCGATCCATTAATTTTAACTCATTCCACTAAAGAGCTAAAATTGAACTCTTAAATAAAGACAGAAAAGGAAGATGTTCCTCATTCATACCCTAGACAATCATGTTGGAGATAGTGTATCCTCGTGATTAATATCAGTAATCGCCAAGAGTTCATAGACCGCCTATAACTCTCCAAGTTACCATATTTACTCATATGACCACGTTTTGAACTTGGATATTTTGACTTGTCCAGAAGCCATGTTTTCAATAGACACTATCGAAAACTCAACGTTGAGATTTAATATCCAATTACCTCAAAACATCCATATGATGATATTATACTCTCATTTAATAAATGGAGCCACGATGTCCATATCTATAAATGAAGTCCTCTATCGATTAACAAATGAATATCACCAAACTATCGAGGATAGACTATGCGATATAATCGTACTCATTGATAACTCAAATGATATCACTTGCAACCATAAGTCCATCATTTATCTCAGGATTAAGATAGACTCTCCGATTTTCCTGATAATGAAAAGACTTTTATCTACTGACGGTTATAGATAAAGTATTTCATTGTGATCCAGTTCAATGCACCCAGTGCACTAGATTCTTTTGCTCGAAGACACTCCGATGATTTTAGACTCATCATATCTCATTTGATCCCACTCAAATGCTAGCAAAAGAATTCTACAACTTTAACAAGATAAAGGTGCCCAACCTTTAACTTAAGTTGTGAACAATATTCAAGACTAACTAAAGAATTGTGTCTACCACATACATATCCAGATGTACGAACAATTCTTCTTTTCTCATAGTCTTTAGACCTTATGATTATTTACTTTGACAATTATAATATTAAACTATAAATGCTATAAGATTTGTTTAAACCAGAAATCACTTTATTAATATGAAAAAGATTGTTAATTACAATATTACACTCTTGCTATTGAGCATAATCCTAACAATCTCCCACTTGCGCTATAGCAAATGTGTCATATCTCTCAAGCCCATATTCTCTAGATGCCCATCAAAACTCTTATGAGGTAGAGCCTTTGTGAAGGGATCTGCTAGATTTTCTGCTGACGCGATTTTGGTAATCGTCACGTCACCTCTTTGAACAATCTCCCTTAAAAGATGATACTTTCTTTCAATGTGTTTACCTCTCTTGTGACTTCTTGGTTCTTTCGAATTAGCCACTGCTCCACTATTGTCACAGTAGATAGTGATCTGCTTATTCGCACTAGGAACCAATTCCAAGTCAATCAAGAATTGGCGGAGCCAAACAGCCTCTTTGGCAGCCTCGCATGCAGCAACATACTCAGCTTCCATGGTGGAATCAGCAATACAAGATTGCTTGATACTCCTCCATATAACTGATCCTCCTCCAATAGTAAACACAGCCCCTGATGTGGATTTTCTGGAGTCAGAATCTGATTGGAAATCAGAATCTGTATACCCAACGGGAATTAAATCCCCTCCAGAGTATACAAGTATATTATCTCTCATTCTCTTAAGATACTTGAAAATATGCTTGACTGCCGTCCAGTGATCAGGACCAGGTTTCGATTGAAACCTGCTAACTATGCCAACAGCAAAACAAATATCTGGTCTAGTGCAGAGCATTGCATACATGAGACTTCCAACCGCCGAGGCATATGGAACTCTACTCATGAATTGCTCTTCATGCTCATTCTTAGGAACTTGTTCCTTAGAAAGCTTGATTCCATGTCTGAAAGGTAACATACCTTTCTTGGAATCCTGCATGGAAAACCTAGACAAGATTTTGTCTATGTATGAAGCTTGGGATAATGCAATCGTTCTATTCTTTCTATCCCTTATTACTTGGATACCTAGAATAAAACTTTCTTCTCCTAAGTCCTTCATATCAAATTGTTTTGCTAACCATTCTTTTACTGATGTCAATACACCTACATCATTTCCGATGAGTAGTATATCATCAACATAAAGAATCAGGAAAACCAACTTGTCGCCCTTAATCCTTTTGTATACACAAGGTTCGTCAAGATTCTAAATAAATCCAAAACCTTTGACAGCTTGATCGAACCTTATGTTCCAGGATCTGGATGCTTGCTTTAATCCATATATGGATTTCTGCAACTTGCATACATTTTCCATTTGGCCCTTTTCAATGAATCCCTCTGGTTGCATCATGTAGATGCTTTCGTCAAGACTTCCATTAAGGAAAGTTGTCTTGACGTCCATTTGCCAAATCTCTAGATCTAAAGATGCTGCAATGGATAAGAGTATCCTAATGGATTTAAGCATGGCCACAGGAGAGAAGGTTTCCTCGTAATCGATACCTTCTTTCTGTGTATACCCTTTAGCTACCAATCTAGCTCTAAAGGTTTCCACCTTTCCATCCATACCTCTTTTCCTCTTGTATACCCACTTGCACCCAATGGGTTTTATCCCTTTAGGCAAGTCTACAAGGGACCAGACTTTGTTATTGAACATAGATTCAATCTCGGATTGCATTGCCTTTTGCCAATGGCGACTATCAACATCCTCCATAGCTTCCTTGTATGTATAGGGATCATCGTCGTCCGGGAGATTCTCTACAGATTCTCCCAGACCGATGTATCTTTCGGGTTGAGTTCTAACCCTCCCACTACGACGAGGAATGGTAGGTTGTTGATCTTGTGTTGGATCGGAACTTACAATTGGGTTAGGTTGTGTAACCTCTCGTGGAATTGTATCTCCTGACATCTCATTCAGGACAATTCTACTTTTAGGCACAAAATCATTCATATAGTCCTTGTCCAGAAATTTAGCATTTGTCGAAACAAATACTTTAAGATCTGAAGGACTATAAAAATAATATCCTTTAGTTTCTTTCGGATACCCTACAAATATACATGTTTCTGAACGGGACTCCATCTTTTCTGTCTTTCCTTTTAACACGTGCGCAGGACATCCAAATATCCTTAAGTGTTGTAAACTAGGCTTGCGCCCAGTCCACAACTCATGCGGTGTTTGAGGAACAGACTTAGATGGTACTCGGTTTAGAATGTATATTGCAGTTTGTAAAGTATATCCCCAGAAAGAAATAGGAAGTGTTGAATAACTCAACATAGACCTAACCATATCCAAAAGAGTTCTATTTCTCCTTTCTGCTACCCCATTTTGTTGAGGTGTACCAGGTGCAGAAAACTGAGAAACTATCCCATTATCAATAAGATATTGCTGAAACTCTCCAGATAGATATTCTCCACCACGATCAGATCTCAAGATTTTTATGTGTTTCTCAAGCTGATTTTCCACTTCAGCTTTAAATGCTTTGAACATGTCAAAAGCATCCGACTTATGTCGCATGAGATACACATAGCCAAATCTTGAGTAATCATCTGTGAAAGTGATGAAGTACTCATATCCACCTCTAGCTTGAATGCTCATAGGTCCACATACATCTGTGTGTATCAATCCTAAACATTCAGTGGCTCTGGCACCTTTGGCAGAGAACGTCCTTTTGGTCATTTTACCTTCCAAACAAGATTCACAAGTTGGTAGATCATCAACCTTTAAGTCACTCAAAGGTCCGTCACTTACCAATCTTTTAATCCTATTAAGGTTAATATGACCTAAGCGTAAATGCCAAAGGTAGGTTTCATCTTTTGATAATTTTACTCTTTTATGATTAGGTTCCGTTATTTCTGTGTCTAACGAGTGAGAGATATTTCTATGCAAAAAGTATAGACCGTTTTCCAATGTACCTTTGCAAATAACTTTGTTATTCTTACTAATAATAAAAGCTTTATTAAAAGTAACCGAATATCCAAATTTATTCAAACAAGAAACTGAAATTAAATTCCTCTTGAATTGAGGTACATAATAAACGTCTATCAAATCTAAATGCTTTCTAGAATCCAAACAAAACTCTAATATCTCCCACTGCACTTGCAGACACTAACGTTCCGTTGCCCAAGCGCAAATTGATCTTATTCTTATTTAGCCTTCTCCTTTCTTGACACCCCCGTAAGGAATAACAAACATGATTAGTGGCTCCAGAGTCTACGATCCAAGAATCTATAGAATCTACCAGAAAAACATGTTTCAAGATAATTCATATTACCTTGTTCCTTTTATTCTGAGACTTTGGGCAATTACTTTTCCAATGTCTCTTTTCACCACAAAAGAAGCACTTCCTTTTGATCTTGGTTACTTTCTTAGTCTCTTTCTTGGTAGGCCCAAGTTGCTTTTTCTTCTATTATTCCTTGACCTTCTGACGGGTCTTAATAGTAGCAACTTTACCAACCATATGAATCTCTTCTAGAGACATCATCATATTAGCAGCAGACCCTATTCCTTCATGCTGCTGTTGCAACACGTCGGAGATGGTAGCCATTTGGCCATCTCATTAGAGGTCTTCCACGGCTCATACTCGTCTTATTAGATTCATTAGTAAGAGCAGGTGGTTTAGGAGTAGTTAGAACAAAATTTATATTTTTTTTCCAGCTTGCAGCAACAACCCAATTTTCCTTTTCCATGTGACATAATTATTACCGGTTAAACTTTTATCTTTCAGGATGTTCATAAGTGATGGGGTCATGATTTCTTAATTAAACAAAAATTAATATAAGTAAATAATCATTATAAAGCACTTTTAAATATTTATCTTGAATTAAATGAATAACTCAATCATAAAATTCAACGGTGATCTAACACCCATAAATGTTACGCCTCCTTTGGGAGTTCGCACCATTTACTAGCTAGACTAAGTCCCACCTAATTGTTAACATAACAACCAGCGTTTTCAATTTTAGCCTTGCAATTTTACTGACAAGAACTCTTTGGAGGATATCAATAAAATTACATTGAGTGTGTCACCAAGATATCGACCCTCAATTTTCTCTAACGAAAATCCCTCCTTTGGGAGTAGATCTCGTTGAGTCCATTGTCTAGTCTATCCTTGTAAGGAAGTATATTGCTTAATTCCATTTATGGATGTCCCTTTGGGGAATTACCATAAAATAATTAAGCTCAACTAATCTTGGAAGCCATAGGTGTTACAAAAACACCTTCTCCCACTCAATTTTTTAAGGCGTGTGATTAAATCCCATAGAATGATTTACCAAGTTATCTAGATGCCAATTTAGATACCTAAATCATTCAATGCATGTTCATACCAAAAGAGATATATGAGTGGCACTCCTATTCTATATGTCATGTTATCATACAACAACAAATATTGTAATATTTAAGCATAAATTAAATAGCAACAATTTTGGCCCATCCTAGAAAAACAAGTAAATTACAATGAATTTGGAATACAAGATCTTCAAGTGGCCCATCAACCATACGCTCATCCTTCGGCCTCCACCCTTGGGATTGCACGGCCCACCACCCCACAAAGGGGCTGCCATGCGCAGCCCATAAGGCTTTGCATGGCTGCCATGCGCAGCCCACCAAGCTTTGGGCTTGCCATGCGCAGCCCACCAAGCTTTGGGCTTGCCATGCGCAGCCCAATCCACTCCTAGGGTGCGCACGGTGCTCGTTCTCAGTTCCGGTTACTTCACGTCTTCAATTCTTCGATGTAGAACGTGTTACAATTTAATTTAAACAAAATAAAAAATACTGCAGAAATTTTTTTTTTTTTTTTAAACACTGCAGTAAAAAAATACTGCACATATATTATTCTCAGCAGAAAAAATACTGCACCATTTTTTTTTAAAACATTAAAAAACTGCAGCAATAATTAATACAAAAAAAATATATAGCAACTACCAAGAAGGAATTATGGCGATGATAGACCACCCTTCTTGTTACAATTCCGAAAACAAAATTACATAGAAAATCTAGGACCAAAATCGAGCAATAACAATCCACATAAAACATATATAAATCCATACATCACATGTAATTATATATGCGAATACCTAGAGTGCCATCTCTTTCTAAAACATGCATAATCACAATAAAAAGAAATCGATCCACGTATATATACGTTAATTAATTAAAAGGGTTCAACCAAGGCTCTGATACCAATTGTAGGGAAAAATTGTACCCGCAGCGGAAGCGAGACTAAAAAAAAATAGTTTAGTTTGAGTAGCTTTTAAAATTTTTCCTTTTATGAACCTTAACCCTTTAATCAATTAAACATATATATTATCTAACAAAAGAAGAATACCTTTTGTCGCGTGATCCGATTGACTTGCGTCGATGGTAATCCGCAAGATCTTCAATCCTAGCACGAACGTGGATCACCTAGGAGCGTGGTCTCCCTTTTTCTTTGAATTGCAAACCTGAGAATGGACAAACAAAACTTTTCTGATTTCTGTTAGTCACAAAAATTCCAATAGATTGTTAAGAATGTTCCGGTCACTTTTGAATTCACAATCGTTAGATTGAAACTCGCGTGAACCTTATTCGAAATTGTGCACAAGACCTCTTGATGTAAAGATCACTAGTGCACTATCGAAATAAGAACAATTCTTCTCACAATCTCTTTTGGCCGAATCACTCACTATTCTAAGAGTTGGATTTTATTTTTCTCTAGCAATAGAAAAACCTCTCTATTGCAAAAACTAGGGTTTTACAAAATATATAAAGAATATATATATATATTTATTTTGTCTTGCCGCAAAAAACATATAAAAAATATATATTATATTTCTATTGCCGCAAAAATACCTTGCAAATATATATATATTATGCCTGCACCGAATTCTTTTATTTATATCTATATATCTTGATCAAATCTATATTATATATTTATGGCCAAAAAATCAACCGAATATATTATATATATATATATATCTTGGTCAAATCTATATTATATATCTATTTGTATTGTATTCAAACACCGCATGCATTTAAAAAATATATAATATATATCAAACCCTAATCCAACTCTTTAGTGTATTTGTGACTATATAAAAGACTTCCTAATTTGACTAAACAAATAAAGTCTTTTATATTTAGTATAATACTAATAGTAGTATACTACTAGGAAACATATTTCCTAATCAGAAAAAGATTTGATTTTTAATTAAATAATTAATTAATATATTAATTAATTTCCATTTAATTAAATAATAAAATAAAACAATATAATAGGCTAAAAAATTAGCCATTGCCACCCATGACTAGAACTTGGGCCTACATATTGTTTTCTTATTTTATTTAATCCATTTGGACTTTAATAAAAATCCCACATGTGAACTAGACTCATTCTTACTAAAAGAAACAAGTCCACATGCCTTTCATTAATATATTAATATAATTAAACAGCCCATTAAATAAATAATGTGCAAATTATATTCTTAATATATTAAATACAATTCTAAATGGACCCACAAATAGTCCGGTAGAATATATCAAGTGATCCATACAAGTCCGTGTGGATTGGGGATCTTGGCGGGCTATCTAAATTTAAGCTTCAATAGACATAACCTAATCACAATCAACAAATGATTCACTTAGGTCCGATCCATTAATTTTAACTCATTCCACTAAAGAGCTAAAATTGAACTCTTAAATAAAGACAGAAAAGGAAGATGTTCCTCATTCATACCCTAGACAATCATGTTGGAGATAGTGTATCCTCGTGATTAATATCAGTAATCGCCAAGAGTTCATAGACCGCCTATAACTCTCCAAGTTACCATATTTACTCATATGACCACGTTTTGAACTTGGATATTTTGACTTGTCCAGAAGCCATGTTTTCAATAGACACTATCGAAAACTCAACGTTGAGATTTAATATCCAATTACCTCAAAACATCCATATGATGATATTATACTCTCATTTAATAAATGGAGCCACGATGTCCATATCTATAAATGAAGTCCTCTATCGATTAACAAATGAATATCACCAAACTATCGAGGATAGACTATGCGATATAATCGTACTCATTGATAACTCAAATGATATCACTTGCAACCATAAGTCCATCATTTATCTCAGGATTAAGATAGACTCTCCGATTTTCCTGATAATGAAAAGACTTTTATCTACTGACGGTTATAGATAAAGTATTTCATTGTGATCCAGTTCAATGCACCCAGTGCACTAGATTCTTTTGCTCGAAGACACTCCGATGATTTTAGACTCATCATATCTCATTTGATCCCACTCAAATGCTAGCAAAAGAATTCTACAACTTTAACAAGATAAAGGTGCCCAACCTTTAACTTAAGTTGTGAACAATATTCAAGACTAACTAAAGAATTGTGTCTACCACATACATATCCAGATGTACGAACAATTCTTCTTTTCTCATAGTCTTTAGACCTTATGATTATTTACTTTGACAATTATAATATTAAACTATAAATGCTATAAGATTTGTTTAAACCAGAAATCACTTTATTAATATGAAAAAGATTGTTAATTACAATATTACACTCTTGCTATTGAGCATAATCCTAACAGTTAGTAGCCTTGAACTCAAACCTGAAGCAATGACTGCACTCAGCTCCAACGGGGTCGATCAAGATGATCCTGGCTCCACATCCTGCTTGGTTCGAAGCTCCATCCGTGTAAAGGATCCAAATCTTACTGCCTTCAGGCCAACCCGGATCGGTTTGATCCGGATCTGGGTCTATTGACTTGTCCAGGTTTGGAATCGGGCTAAGTTCTACTATGAAGTCATCCAGGGCTTGGGCTTTGATCGTGGTCCTTGCTTTGTACTTGATGTCGAACTGGGTGAGCTCAAGGGCCCATAGAACCAACCTGCCCGACACATCCGGCCTCTGGAGGAATGGTCTCTGTGACAACCGCGATGGTATGAGCTTGGAAGCAAGGCCGGAGCTTTCTGGATGCGATCACCAAGGCACAGGCGAGCTTCTCTAGTAGAGTATAGTTTTTCCCAGACTTAGTAAAAGCCCGGCTCACATAGTAGATTGGTCTCTGCACCCCGTCACTGCATTCTTTTACCAAAGCTCCACTAGTAGCAATATCAGAAACTGCTAGGTAGAGTAGGAGTTCTTCACCCGGGGTCAGTTTGACTAGTAGTGGCGGGCTTGACAAGTATTTCTTTAGAGCTTGAAAAGCCTGCTCGTTCTGCTCATCCCACTTCATCTTTTTCCCCTGCTTGATGACTTTGAGAAAAGGGGAGACATTTATCTGTAGAGCGGGATATGAACCGGTTCAGGGCTGCTACTCGTCCGGTTAATCCTTGAGCCTGCTTGAGAGTTATAGGGGACTCGAGATCTAGAATGGCTTTGATCTTTTCAGGATTAGCCTTAATTCCCCTTTCATGTACCATGAATCCTAGGAATTTACCTGCTGCTACCCTGAATGCACACTTAGCTGGGTTCAGCCTCATCTGGTTCTGCCGTATTATCTGGAAGGTCTGGCGCAAGTCCCTTGTATGTTGTCCAGCTTCTAGAGATTTCGTGATCATGTCATCTATGTAAACTGATCGGTCATTTATTGTATATATATTTGATCCCCATTCCTCCAATCATTTGCTTGCTACTTGAGCCTTTTAGCGCGTTAATGGGTGTGTTTGAGTATTTTCAGGTTATTGGACCAGATTGATATATTTGAAGGAATTCAGATAAAAAGTGCTATTTTGAAGAAGTCAAGGGTCTTTTCTAAGATTGAGCAAAAATCGCTCTCACACCGCTGCTATTTTCTGAGAGAGGCGTCGCAGCGTTTATTGGACAGAGGAGATCGCTGTGCAAACCGCCCCCTCACCGCTGCCAAAGTGGCAGCGTTTTCAAAATTGTGCAAAACCGCTGCCACACCGCTGCCAAAGTGGCAGCGGTCAGGCAACGGTCTGGCTAAAGAAGTTGTTTTTAATCAGGTTTCTCCACCGAAGCCCGAGCAGATATAAATAGAGGGGTTTTTCCTCTTCAAAGGGGTTCGTCTGGAGACAGTTCGTCAGCCATAAGTCATAGCCTAAATCACTCAACAAACTTTCTTTTCATCTTACATAAAGAAGATTTGAAGACGAAGGAGAAGATTTTCTGCATCAGAGATTGGAAGATTGCCTACAATTTCCATGGGTTCTATCAGCTACTTCTCTCTTCTTTTTATTTCAACTATGTGTAACTAAATCCATACTAGGGATTCAATGTGAACCTCTATGAATACTCTTTGTTAGAATTGACTATGTTTTAGTAATTCAAGTTTCGTTTCATTCAATTTGGGATTTCTTCTTGTCTATGCATGGTTTGTGCTAGTCTTGAATCTAGGGTTTATATGTTAAGGTTGAGAGATGTGTGGGTTTCACCAGTCTTAACCAATAATCAATTGAATGAATGAATTTATCGTAGCAGGTTATTGCAGGTTATCTTTGGTTCTCTTGTTCTTGTGCTTAATGGATTCTCAATCATAGTCTACACGCAGGGTTTGCTAATGACTGTGATTGAGAATACTTGATTGTGTGCTGTGTGGGTTGTAGGTTATAGTTGATATGCAGGGTTTGCTATTTACTCAACTGAGAAACGGTTGGTGTATGGTTGGTGTATGGTTGATGTATTTTCTGTTATAGTTTATATGCAGGGTTTGCTATTGATTGTAGTAGAAGTACTTAATTTATCCCAGGACCACATAGCACTAATTATATATAATTTAAGAACGAACCCTTAACTTGATTAACATTCTTTGTGAAAGTCAATTCGAAGCATTGAGTAAACGTAGTTGGGGATCATTGATGACCTAGTCCTCTCACCTCTTGATCACATTCACATATTCTTGTTAATTGCTTTCTTAGTTTAATATAGTTTTAATCTCAAATCAATCAAATCAATCTGAAATCTCTTGGTTACTGTTAATTGCTTAACTTTAATTAGAATTAGTTTTAGTCGATAGATCACTTTTCCTCGTGGGAACGATCCCTACTTGTCGCTGTACTTATCTCACGATTCGTGCACTTGCGAGTTAGGTTTTTATAACACGATTTTACACATCAAGTTTTTGGCGCCGCTGCCGGGGACTAGTGAATTTATTGGTTATTTCTAGTTTTAGTTTTAGTTAATAGATTTATTAGTTTAGGTAGTCGAGTCATTAATTTTTAGCTTTTTAGATTTTTCTTTTTATTCATTCTTTTTCTTTTTCTTTTCAGAGTTTACTAGTGATTTGTTTGTCTCATTGCAGATTTTGACAGCAGATGCAAGGTAGAAGATCTCAACAGGGAGAATTACTACCTTTGAACGATAACATAGATCGTATCAGAAATTTAGCAATGGAAGACGAGCGAAATTAGGAACAGAATCAAGAGAGGGTGCAACAGGCCCCTAACCTTGTTCCTAATCCAGTGTATGAGCCAGAACCTATCAGAACTATTAAGGATTACAGTAGACCAGTTGTGAGCAATGACCCTTTGTGCATTGTGCTAGAACCTGCAGCAAGGAATTATGAGCTGAAGAGTAGCCATTACAATCAGCTGCCCAGTTTCCATGGATTACCAGATGAAGATATACTCTTGTTCTTCAGAGAGTTTTATGGAGCAATTCAGTCCTTCCCTAACTACAGGATAACTGAAAATCAGCTGCGTATGAGATGCATTCCACATGCATTGAAAGGAGAGGCGAAAGCTTGGCTGTTAACTTTGCCTCCTGCATCTTTGAGAACATGGGATGAAGTGCGAGAAAAGCTGACTGATCAGTATTATGCACCTCAGAAAACCAGTGAAATCCGAGCCAAAATTTCGAGTTTCATTCAGCAAGACAACGAGACTTTTTATGAGGCATGGGAGCGTTTCAAGAAATATACCAGGGACTGTCCTCAGCATGGGTTTCTGACTAATCAGTTGTGTCAATGGTTCTATGATGGTCTGACTGAAGTTTCGGGACTTCTAGTGAACAATGCCTGTGGTGGATCTATGTATGACAAGCAGCCTGATGAGGTGTACGAGATCTTTGAGAAGTTAGCTCAGAATTCTCATCATAAGAACTCCAGAAGAAAGAAGGGAATCTATACAGTGGATGCTAGCACAGAGAGTTCCATTCAAATGACACAGATAATGAAGAAGATAGATTCTTTTGCTACTGAAATTGGTCAACTGAAACAAAAGGTGTTTATGGGAGAGCACCAGGCAGCAGGTCCTGGACCTGCAGAAGAAGAAGTTCATGCTATGAACAACTTCAATCCCAGACCTAGGAATGATCCATATTCCAACACCTACAATCCAGGGTGGAGGAATCATCCTAATTTTTCGTGGTCGAACAATCAGAACACCGGTAACCAATGGGGTAACAACAACAGCAATCAGAGGCAGATTAACACCGGTGCTCAGCAAAACTTCGAATCTCAACCAAAGAAGCCTTCAATGGAAGAATTACTGGAGCAACTGCAGCAGCAAATCAAGCAGCAATCACTAGACATGCAGCAGCAATCACAGCAACTGCAGCAACATACGCATCAGCAAATCCAGCAATTAACCCAGAGGTATGACGTACAATTTCAGAATATTAATGCGTCAATAAAGAAGACAGAGATTCAAGTTGGGCAACTAGCTGAAGCTCAACAAAGAATGGAACAAGGAAAATTTCCAAGTTACACTGAGCAAGCTAAAGTTATGACAATTCTCCGAAATGGTAAGGTGCTAACTAATAATCAACCTGCTGAACTTTCTGATAAACCTATTACTGTTTCAGGTTCTTCAAAAGAAAAGCTCAAGCACCAGGAGGATGAGGTAGTGGTGGAAAAATCCAAGGATTCACCACTCCTACACAAGTCAGCAAATCCTTATGTGCCACCCATTCCATTCCCAGGGAGACTGCAAAAGAGCAAGTTGGAAAAGTCTTACAAAGACATATATGACATCCTTTCAAAGGTCAATGTCAACTTGCCCCTGTTGGAGATGATTCAGAAGATGCCTGCATATGCTAAGTTTTTCAAGAGCCTTCACACTTACAAAACAAGATTTGTGGAGAATCATCAAGAGTTTATGACCGGAAGTGCTAATGCAGTCCTTCAAAAGTCATTGCCACCAAAGCTTCAAGATCCAGGTAGTTTCTGCATTAACATTACTATTGGTGGTACAACTCTGGAGAGGGCTATTCTAGACTTAGGAGCCAGCATCAACTTAATGCCGACAACTATCTATGAGCAATTGGGTTTGAATGATCTGAAAAAGACAACCATGTCGCTTCTGTTGGCTGATGGGTCTGTAAGATACCCTAAGGGATATGTGGAAGATGTGCTAGTGCAGGTAGAAAATCTTATTATTCCTGCTGACTTTGTGGTGCTAGATATGGATGAAGGTGCCAAAGATAGGAACTGCAAGCCTATTCTTTTAGGGAGACCCTTTATGGCAACTGCAAAGACTTATTGATGTCCAGAATGGGAAGCTAACGATGACTGTGTTAGATGAGACTGTAGAGTTTAAAGTCTTTGAGTCCCTGAAGTTCCCTGAAGCAGCCGACGATTGTTATTCTGTTGAATGTAATGCAATTGAAGTGGTAAAGTCAGCAGTGCAGGATGAGTTGCTAGAAGATATATCTGAGGAATTGTTAGATTGGGTCTGTGATGTGTTTGAAGATGATGAAGAACTTCAGCAGATAGGAGTTTCAAATGAGGATTCTGACATAGAGGAAGTGTGTACTGAAGTGAAAGATGAGATCAACAAGTCGTTAATCCCATCTATTAGTTCTCCCCCTACATTGGAGCTGAAACAACTTCCTTCTAACCTCAAATATGCATTTCTAGGCGAGAATGAGACTCTTCCAGTAATTATAGCTTCAGATTTAGAGTCAGAAAAAGAAGAGAAACTCTTGGCAGTACTTCAGGAGCACAAAGCCGCCATTGGATGGACCATTGTAGATATCAAGGGAATAAGCCCTACCATTTGTATGCATCACATTCTTTTAGAAGAAGGTTTGAAGCCATCTAGAGAAGCTCAGCGAAGACTTAACCCAAACTTGAAGGAGGTGGTCAAGGAAGAGGTCCTAAAACTACTCAAAGTGGGTATCATATACCCTATATCTGACAGTAATTGGGTAAGTCCGGTTCATGTTGTGCCAAAGAAGTCTGGAATCACAGTAGTGGCGAATGAGAACAATGAGTTGATCCCTACAAGGAAGACCACAGGATGGAGGGTGTGCATAGACTACCGCAAGCTTAACACGGCAACAAAAAAGGATCACTTTCCACTGCCGTTCATCGATCAGATGCTTGAGCATTTGGCGGGACATGCTTATTATTGTTTCCTGGATGGTTTTTCAGGATATAATCAGATTGCCATCGCTCCAGAGGATCAAGAGAAGACGACATTCACTTGTCCTTTCGGTACCTTTGCCTACAGAAGAATGCCGTTTGGGTTGTGCAATGCCCCTGCCACTTTCCAACGATGCATGATGTCGATCTTTTCCGACATGTTAGAGAAGTATATCGAGGTATTTATGGATGATTTTTCTGTTTTTGGTAATTCTTTTGACCACTGCCTTGATAATTTAACTAATGTTTTGAAAAGATGCACTGAGACTAATTTAACTCTCAGTTGGGAGAAAAGTCACTTTATGGTGAAATCTGGAATAGTGCTAGGGCATGTGATATCTGATAAAGGCATAGAGGTAGATAGAGCTAAGATTGAAGTAATTGCTAAACTTCCACCTCCTACTTCGGTAAAGGGTGTGAGGAGTTTTCTTGGTCATGCAGGTTTTTACAGGCGTTTTATAAAATATTTTTCAAAAATTAGTCGTCCCCTGTGTAATCTGTTGACCAAGGAATCTACATTTGATTTCAATGATGAATGTATGCTTGCTTTTACAGCTCTGAAAGATAAACTGACATCTACTCCTGTTATAATGCCTCCTGATTGGTCCCTTCCATTTGAACTAATGTGTGATGCGTCAGACTATGCTGTAGGTGCTGTTTTAGGACAGCGAGTAGATAAATTGCCACATGTTATTTACTACAATAGTCGCAGTCTGAATGATGCACAATTGAACTATTCCACTACAGAAAAAGAATTACTTGCTGTTGTTAGTGCCCTAGAAAAATTTCATCAATATTTGATTGGGTCTAAAGTAATTGTTTATTCTGATCATGCTGCCTTGAAATATTTACTAACAAAAAAGGAAGCGAAACCGAGATTACTCCGGTGGATCCTTTTATTGCAAGAATTTGATTTGGAAATCAGGGATAAGAAAGGCAGCGAGAATGTGGTAGCTGACCACCTTTCTCGATTAGTGGAAGAAGAAACGGGAGAAGAAAGTGCCAAGCTCGTACCAATAAACGAGAACTTTCCAGATGAACAGCTGATGCATGTGAGAGCTAAAGATCCATGGTACGCAGACATAGTGAACTATCTTGCTAATGGCATCGTACCAGCCGACCTGAATTCTCAAGCAAAAAGAAGATTCATCTCCCTTTCCAGGCAATACTTTTGGGATGAGCCATACCTGTTCAAATATGGCGCTGATCAGATCATTCGGCGATGTGTCCCTAAAGAGGAGCAGCAAGATGTGCTGAAATTCTACCACGACCTTAGCTGTGGAGGGCACTTTATGTTAGGATTATGCTCAATAGCAAGAGTGTAATGGTGTAATTAACAATCTTATTCATATTAATAAAGTGATTTCTGGTTTAAACAAATCTTATAGCATTTATAGTTTAAATAATTGTTAAAGTAAATAATCATAAGGTCTAAAGACTATGAGAAAAGAAGAATTGTTCATACATCTGGATATGTATGTGGTAGACACAATTCTTTAGTTAGTCTTGAATATCGTTCACAACTTAAGTTAAAGGTTGGGCACCTTTATCTTGTTAAAGTTGTAGAATTCTTTTGCTAGCATTTGAGTGGGATCAAATGAGATATGATGAGTCTAAAATCATCGGAGTGTCTTCGAGCAAAAGGATCTAGTGCACTGGGTGTATTGAACAGGATCACAATGAAATACTTTATCTATAACCGTCAGTAGATAAAAGTAATTTCATTATCAGGACAATCGGAGAGTCTATCTTAATCCTGAGATAAATGATGGACTTATGGTTGCAGGTGATATCATTTGAGCTATCAATGAGTACGATTATATCGCATAGTCTATCCTCGATAGTTTGGTGATATTCATTTGTTAATCGATAGAGGACTTCATTTATAGATATGGACATCGTGGCTCCATTTATTAAATGAGAGTATAATATCATCATATGGATGTTTTGAGGTAATTGGATATTAAATCTCAACGTTGAGTTTTCAATAGTGTCTATTGAAAACATGGCTTCTGGACAAGTCAAAGTATCCAAGTTCAAAATGTGGTCATATGAGTAAATATGGTAACTTGGAGAGTTATAGGCGGTCTATGAACTCTTGGCGATTACTGATATTAATCACGAGGATACACTATCTCCAATATGATTGTCTAGGGTATGAATGAGGAAGCATCTTCCTTTTCTGTCTTTATTTAAGAGTTCAATTTTAGCTCTTTAGTGGAATGAGCTAAAATTAATGGATCGGACCTAAGTGAATCATTTGTTGATTGTGATTAGGTTATGTCTATTGGAGCTTAAATTTAGATAGCCCGCCAAGATCCCCAATCCATACGGACTTGCATGGATCACTTGATATATTCTACCGGACCAATTTGGGGTCCATTTAGAATTGCAATTTAATATATTAAGAATATAATTTGCACATTATTTATGTAATGGGCTGCACAATTATATTTATATATTAATGGATGACATGTGGGCTTGTTTCTTTTAGTAAGATTGGGTCTAGTTCACATGTGGGCTTTTTAATTAAAGTCCAAAGGATTAAATGAAATGAGAAAATAATATTTGGGCCCAATATGTATATGGGGCGGCAACTAGGTTAATAACCTAATATATTATTTTGTTTTCATTAATTAATTAAATGAGAATTAATTAATTCATTAATTAATTATTTAATTAAGATACAAATCTTTTCTCATTAGGAAATATGTTTCCTAAAGGTATACTATTGGTAGTAGTATAATTAAATAGAAAGACTTGTTTGAAAAGGAAATAAATAATTAGTTTTATTTATTCAAACAGGAAGTCTTTTTATTTTAGTCAAATATGAGAATAAAAAGATTTATGAGTTTGATTAGGTTTGGGAAATCTTTTCTAAATAGGAATTAGGGTGCAATTCAAACTAGTAAACTAGGTTTGGAAATTGCGGCAACCCTAATGTAAAAAGGAAGAGAATTCGGCCAACCCTAATGTAAAAAGAAAGGAGAAAAATTTGGGCCATATATATATACACATATATTAATTTCGGCCAGCCCTAAGGCTTAGTGCAGAAATTATTTTTCTTCTTCTTCTTAACTCATAGATAGAGATTTTATTCAACTAAGACAAAAGAGAAAGTAACATAGATTATTCTTTGATGGTGTACTATTTGCTTAATCATTGATAAGCTTGTGTATACAACATCGATCAAGGTTCACGCGAGTTTCGATCATTAGATTGAGAACTCAAAAGTGACCGGAATAATCTTAGGTTATTTTTGATTGTTTTTGTGACTAACGAACAAGAGAGAAAAGTTTGTTTAATCCCATCACAGGTTTGCAATTCAAAGAAAGGGAGACCACGCTCCTAGGTGATCCACGTTCGTGCTAGGATTGAAGATCTTGCGGATTACCATCGACGCAAGTCAATCGGATCACGCGACAAGAGGTATTAAATTCTTTTATTACTTTCTTATATATATATATGTTTGATTAATCAAAAGGGTTTAAGGTTCATAATTGGAAAAATTTTAAAAGCTACCCAAAACTAATTTTTTTAGTCTCGCTTCCGCTGCGTGTACTTTTATGGTATTTTTCCCTACAATTGGTATCAGAGCCTGGTTGAACCCTTTTAATTAATTAACGTATATATACGTGGATCGATTTCTTTTTATTGTGATTATGCATGTTTTAGAAAGAGATGGCACTCTAGGTATTCGCATATATTATTACATGTGATGTATGGATTAATATATGTTTTTATGTGGATTGTTATTGCTCGATTTTGGCTCTAGATTTTCAATGTATTTTTCGTTTCGGAATTGTAACAAGAAGGGTGGTCTATTATCGCCATAATTCCTTCTTGGTAGTTGCTAGGATTTTTTCTTTGTATTAAAATTCTGCTGCAGTTTTTTTTATGTATTAAAAATATATGTGCAGTATTTTTACTGCAGTGATTAAAAAAAAAAAAAAAATTTCTGCAGTAGTTTTATTTTGTTTAAATTAAATTGTAACACGTCCTATATCGAAGAAACGAAGCAACCGGGACCGAGAACGAGCACCGTGCGCACCCTAGGAGTGGATTGGGCTGCGCATGGCGTGCCCGAAATACATGGGCTGCGCACGGCAGCCTTGGAACCAAGAGGGCTGCGCACGGCAGCCATGCAAGGCCCATGGGCTGCGCATGGCAGCCCCTTACGTGGGGTTGTGGGCCGTGCAATCCCGTCGAGGGAGGCTGGAGGATGGGCTTATGGTGATGGGCCACTCGAAGATCTTGTATTCCTATATCAAATGTAATTTACTTGTTTTTCTAGGATGGGCCAAAATTGTAGCTATTTAATTTATGCTTAAATATTACAATATTTGTTGTTGTATGATAACATGACATATAGAATAGGAGTGCCACTCATATATCTCTTTTGCTATGAACATGCATTGAATGATTTAGGTATCTAAATTGGCATCTAGATAACTTGGTAAATCATTCTATGGGATTTAATCACACGCCTTAAATAATTGAGTGGGAGAAGGTGTTTTTGTAACACCTATGGCTTCCAAGATTAGTTGAGCTTAATTATTTTATGGTAATTCCCCAAAGGGACATCCATAAATGGAATTAAGCAATATACTTCCTTACAAGGATAGACTAGACAATGGACTCAACGAGATCTACTCCCAAAGGAGGGATTTTCGTTAGAGAAAATTGAGGGTCGATATCTTGGTGACACACTCAATGTAATTTTATTGATATCCTCTAAAGAGTTCTTGTCAGTAAAATTGCAAGGCTAAAATTGAAAACGCTGGTTGTTATGTTAACAATTAGGTGGGACCTAGTCTAACTAGTAAATGGTGCGAACTCCCAAAGGAGGCGTAACATTTATGGGTGTTAGATCACCGTTGAATTTTTATGATTGAGTTATTCATTTAATTCAAGATAAATATTTAAAAGTGCTTTATAATGATTATTTACTTATATTAATTTTTGTTTAATTAAGAAATCATGACCCCATCACTTATGAACATCCTGAAAGATAAAACTTTAACCGGTAATAATTATGTCACATGGAAAAGGAAAATTGGGTTGTTGCTGCAAGCTGGAAAAATATAAATTTTGTTCTAACTACTCCTAAACCACCTGCTCTTACTAATGAATCTAATGCAATGAGACGAGTATGAGCAGTGGAAGACCTCTAATGAGATGGCCAAATGGCTACGATCTCCGACGTGTTGCAACAGCAACATGAAGGAATAGGGTCTGCTGTTGATATGATGATGTCTCTAGAAGAGATTCATATGGTTGGTAAAGTTGCTACTATTAAGACCTGTCTGAAGGTCTAGGAATAATAGAAGAAAAAGCAACTTGGGCTTACCAAGAAAGTAACCAAGATCAAAAGGAAGTGCTTCTTTTGTGGTGAAAAGAGACATTGGAAAAGTAATTTTCCAAAGTCTCAAAATAAGAAGGAACAAGGTAATATGAATTATCTTGAAACATGTTTTTCTGGTAGATTCTACAGATTCTTGGATCGTAGACTCTGGAGCCACTAATCATGTTTGTTATTCCTTACGGGGGTTTCAAGAAAGGAGAAGGCTAAATAAGAATGAAATCAATTTGTGCATGGGCAACGGAACGTTAGTGTCTGCAAGTGCAGTGGGAGATATTAGAGTTTTTGGATTCTAGAAGGCATTTAGATTTAATAGACGTTTATTATGTACCTCAATTCAAGAGGAATTTAATTTCAGTTTCTTGTTTAAATAAATTTGGATATTCGGTTACTTTTAATAAAGTTTTTATTATTAGTAAGAATGACAAAGTTATTTGCAAGGTTACATTGGAAAACGGTCTATACTTTTTGCATAGAAATATCTCTCACTCGTTAGACACAGAAATAACGGAAACCTAATCATAAAAGAGTTAAATTATCAAAAGATGAAACCGACCTTTTGCATTTACGCTTAGGTCATATTAACCTTAATAGGATTAAAAGATTGGTAAGTGACGGACCTTTGAGTGACTTAAAGGTTGATGATCTACCAACTTGTGAATCTTGTTTGGAAGGTAAAATGACCAAAAGGACATTCTCTGCCAAAGGTGCCAGAGCCACTGAATGTTTAGGATTGATACACACAGATGTATGTGGACCTATGAGCATTCAAGCTAGAGGTGGATATGAGTACTTCATCACTTTCACAGATGATTACTCAAGATTTGGCTATGTGTATCTCATGCGACATAAGTCGGATGCTTTTGACATGTTCAAAGCATTTAAAGCTGAAGTGGAAAATCAGCTTGAGAAACACATAAAAATTTTGAGATCTGATCGTGGTGGAGAATATCTATCTGGAGAGTTTCAGCAATATCTTATTGATAATGGGATAGTTTCTCAGTTTTCTGCACCTGGTACACCTCAACAAAATGGGGTAGCAGAAAGGAGAAATAGAACTCTTTTGGATATGGTTAGGTCTATGTTGAGTTATTCAACACTTCCTATTTCTTTCTGGGGATATACTTTACAAACTGCAATATACATTCTAAACCGAGTACCATCTAAGTCTGTTCCTCAAACACCGCATGAGTTGTGGACTGGGCGCAAGCCTAGTTTACAACACTTAAGGATATTTGGATGTCCTGCGCACGTGTTAAAAGGAAAGACAGAAAAGATGGAATCCCGTTCAGAAACATGTATATTTGTAGGGTATCCGAAAGAAACTAAAGGATATTATTTTTATAGTCCTTCAGATCTTAAAGTATTTGTTTCGACAAATGCTAAATTTCTGGATAAGGACTATATGAATGATTTTGTGCCTAAAAGTAGAATTGTCCTGAATGAGATGTCAGGAGATACAATTCCACGAGAGGTTACACAACCTAACCCAATTGTAAGTTCCGATCCAACACAAGATCAACAACCTATCATTCCTCGTCGTAGTGGGAGGGTTAGAACTCAACCCGAAAGATACATCAGTCTGGGAGAATCTGTAGAGAATCTCCCGGACGACGATGATCCCTATACATACAAGGAAGCTATGGAGGATGTTGATAGTCGCCATTGGCAAAAGGCAATGCAATCCGAGATTGAATCTATGTTCAATAACAAAGTCTGGTCCCTTGTAGACTTGCCTAAAGGGATAAAACCCATTGGGTGCAAGTGGGTATACAAGAGGAAAAGAGGTATGGATGGAAAGGTGGAAACCTTTAAAGCTAGATTGGTAGCTAAAGGGTATACACAGAAAGAAGGTATCGATTACGAGGAAACCTTCTCTCCTGTGGCCATGCTTAAATCCATTAGGATACTCTTATCCATTGCAGCATCTTTAGATCTAGAGATTTGGCAAATGGACGTCAAGACAGCTTTCCTTAATGGAAGTCTTGACGAAAGCATCTACATGATGCAACCAGAGGGATTCATTGAAAAGGGCCAAATGGAAAAGGTATGCAAGTTGCAAAAATCCATATATGGATTAAAGCAAGCATCCAGATCCTGGAACATAAGGTTCGATCAAGCTGTCAAAGGTTTTGGATTTATTCAGAATCTTGACGAACCTTGTGTATACAAGAGGATTAAGGGCGACAAGTTGTTTTTCCTGATTCTTTATGTTGATGATATACTACTCATCGGAAACGATGTAGGTGTATTGACATCAGTAAAAGAATGGTTAGCAAAACAATTTGATATGAAGGACTTAGGAGAAGCAAGTTTTATTCTAGGTATCCAAGTTATAAGGGATAGAAAGAATAGAACGATTGCATTATCCCAAGCTTCATACATAGACAAAATCTTGTCTAGGTTTTCCATGCAGGATTCCAAGAAAGGTATGTTACCTTTCAGACATGGAATCAAGCTTTCTAAGGAACAAGTTCCTAAGAATGAGCATGAAGAGCAGTTCATGAGTAGAGTTCCATATGCCTCGGCAGTTGGAAGTCTCATGTATGCAATGCTCTGTACTAGACCAGATATTTGTTTTGCTGTTGGCATAGTTAGCAGGTTTCAATCGAAGCCTGGTCCTGATCACTGGACGGCAGTCAAGCATATTTTCAAGTATCTCAAGAGAACGAGAGATAATATGCTTGTATACTCTGGAGGGGATTTGATTCCCGTTGGGTATACAGATTCTGATTTTCAATCAGATTCTGACTCCAGAAAATCCACATCAGGGGCTGTGTTTACTATTGGAGGAGGAGCAGTTATATGGAGGAGTATCAAGCAATCTTGTATTGCTGATTCCACCATGGAAGCTGAGTATGTTGCTGCATGCGAGGCTGCCAAAGAGGCTGTTTGGCTCCGTCAATTCTTGATTGACTTGGAAGTGGTTCCTAGTGCGAATAAGCAGATCACTATCTACTGTGACAACAGTGGAGCAGTGGCTAATTCGAAAGAACCTAGAAGTCACAAGAGAGGTAAACACATAGAAAGGAAATATCATCTTTTAAGGGAGATAGTTCAAAGAGGTGACGTGACGATTACCAAAATCGCGTCAGCAGAAAATCTAGCAGATCCCTTCACAAAGGCTCTACCTCAGAAGAGTTTCGATGGGCACCTAGAGAATATGGGCTTGAGAGATATGACACATTTGCTATAGCGCAAGTGGGAGATTGTTAGGATTATGCTCAATAGCAAGAGTGTAATGGTGTAATTAACAATCTTATTCATATTAATAAAGTGATTTCTGGTTTAAACAAATCTTATAGCATTTATAGTTTAAATAATTGTTAAAGTAAATAATCATAAGGTCTAAAGACTATGAGAAAAGAAGAATTGTTCATACATCTGGATATGTATGTGGTAGACACAATTCTTTAGTTAGTCTTGAATATCGTTCACAACTTAAGTTAAAGGTTGGGCACCTTTATCTTGTTAAAGTTGTAGAATTCTTTTGCTAGCATTTGAGTGGGATCAAATGAGATATGATGAGTCTAAAATCATCGGAGTGTCTTCGAGCAAAAGGATCTAGTGCATTGGGTGTATTGAACAGGATCACAATGAAATACTTTATCTATAACCGTCAGTAGATAAAAGTAATTTCATTATCAGGACAATCGGAGAGTCTATCTTAATCCTGAGATAAATGATGGACTTATGGTTGCAGGTGATATCATTTGAGCTATCAATGAGTACGATTATATCGCATAGTCTATCCTCGATAGTTTGGTGATATTCATTTGTTAATCGATAGAGGACTTCATTTATAGATATGGACATCGTGGCTCCATTTATTAAATGAGAGTATAATATCATCATATGGATGTTTTGAGGTAATTGGATATTAAATCTCAACGTTGAGTTTTCAATAGTGTCTATTGAAAACATGGCTTCTGGACAAGTCAAAGTATCCAAGTTCAAAATGTGGTCATATGAGTAAATATGGTAACTTGGAGAGTTATAGGCGGTCTATGAACTCTTGGCGATTACTGATATTAATCACGAGGATACACTATCTCCAATATGATTGTCTAGGGTATGAATGAGGAAGCATCTTCCTTTTCTGTCTTTATTTAAGAGTTCAATTTTAGCTCTTTAGTGGAATGAGCTAAAATTAATGGATCGGACCTAAGTGAATCATTTGTTGATTGTGATTAGGTTATGTCTATTGGAGCTTAAATTTAGATAGCCCGCCAAGATCCTCAATCCACACGGACTTGCATGGATCACTTGATATATTCTACCGGACCAATTTGGGGTCCATTTAGAATTGCAATTTAATATATTAAGAATATAATTTGCACATTATTTATGTAATGGGCTGCACAATTATATTTATATATTAATGGATGACATGTGGGCTTGTTTCTTTTAGTAAGATTGGGTCTAGTTCACATGTGGGCTTTTTAATTAAAGTCCAAAGGATTAAATGAAATGAGAAAATAATATTTGGGCCCAATATGTATATGGGGCGGCAACTAGGTTAATAACCTAATATATTATTTTGTTTTCATTAATTAATTAAATGAGAATTAATTAATTCATTAATTAATTATTTAATTAAGATACAAATCTTTTCTCATTAGGAAATATGTTTCCTAAAGGTATACTATTGGTAGTAGTATAATTAAATAGAAAGACTTGTTTGAAAAGGAAATAAATAATTAGTTTTATTTATTCAAACAGGAAGTCTTTTTATTTTAGTCAAATATGAGAATAAAAAGATTTATGAGTTTGATTAGGTTTGGGAAATCTTTTCTAAATAGGAATTAGGGTGCAATTCAAACTAGTAAACTAGGTTTGGAAATTGCGGCAACCCTAATGTAAAAAGGAAGAGAATTCGGCCAACCCTAATGTAAAAAGAAAGGAGAAAAATTTGGGCCATATATATATACACATATATTAATTTCGGCCAGCCCTAAGGCTTAGTGCAGAAATTATTTTTCTTCTTCTTCTTAACTCATAGATAGAGATTTTATTCAACTAAGACAAAAGAGAAAGTAACATAGATTATTCTTTGATGGTGTACTATTTGCTTAATCATTGATAAGCTTGTGTATACAACATCGATCAAGGTTCACGCGAGTTTCGATCATTAGATTGAGAACTCAAAAGTGACCGGAATAATCTTAGGTTATTTTTGATTGTTTTTGTGACTAACGAACAAGAGAGAAAAGTTTGTTTAATCCCATCACAGGTTTGCAATTCAAAGAAAGGGAGACCACGCTCCTAGGTGATCCACGTTCGTGCTAGGATTGAAGATCTTGCGGATTACCATCGACGCAAGTCAATCGGATCACGCGACAAGAGGTATTAAATTCTTTTATTACTTTCTTATATATATATATATGTTTGATTAATCAAAAGGGTTTAAGGTTCATAATTGGAAAAATTTTAAAAGCTACCCAAAACTAATTTTTTTAGTCTCGCTTCCGCTGCGTGTACTTTTATGGTATTTTTCCCTACACTTTAGTGCCAAGAAGACTGCTCTGAAAGTTCTCCAATCAGGTTTCTTCTGGACCTCTTTATTCAAAGATGCTTATACTTTTTGTATTTCTTGTGACAGGTGCCAGAGAACGGGGAACATTGGTAAGAGGGACGAGATGCCCCTTTCAGGTCAGTTGGTGATAGAAATATTTGACGTATGGGGAATTGACTTTATGGGTCCCTTCCCATCTTCACATGGGTTCACCTTCATCTTGGTAGCTGTGGATTATGTCTCGAAGTGGATTGAAGCAATTGCAACCAAGACGAATGATAGCAACGTGGTGGTAAAATTCGTGAAAGAGCACATATTTGCCAGATTTGGGACACCACGTGCGATTATAAGTGATGGTGGGAGCCATTTTTGTAACAAGGTTTTTGCCTCTTTGATGAAGAAATATGGTGTCAAACATAAAGTGGCAACCCCATATCATCCTCAGACTCTAGGACAAGTGGAGGTGAGCAATAGGCAGATCAAGCAGATATTGGAAAAGACAGTGCAACCAAATCGAAAGGATTTGTCAACTAAGCTCAATGATGCATTGTGGGCGTACAGAACTGCCTACAAAACCCCGATTGGTATGAGTCCTTATAGGTTGGTATTTGGAAAAGCTTGTCATCTACCAGTGGAGTTGGAACACAACGCCTATTGGGCACTGAAGAAGTTGAACTTCGATTTAGATAAGGCAGGAGAGGAACGAAAATTGCAGATGAGTGAGCTTGAGGAGCTTCGGGACAATGCTTATGAGAATGCCAAGATATACAAAAACCGGACGAAGAAACTGCATGATAGCAAAATCTTTCGGAAGGAATTCCAACCGGGGATGCTTGTCCTTTTGTATCAGTCAAGGTTACGGTTGTTTCCAGGGAAGCCGAAGTCACGTTGGCGAGGTCCATATAGGGTTACTCAGGTTTTCCCGCACGGAGCTATGGAAGTTGAAGGTCTTCTCGGTCAGCAGAGATTTAAGGTTAATGGGCACCGACTCAAGCCGTACCTGTGTGCATCCGAGCTGAGGATTAATGAGTTTTCTCGCCTCAATGAGCCGTAAAGGCTCTTATGCGTCTTGCCCAGACGTTAAATAAAGCGCTCGGTGGGAGGCAACCCACCCAGGTAACTTTTATATTTTCTTAAAAAAAAAAAAAAAAAAAAAATATTTGTAAAAAGGGGAAATTTTGCACCTGATGCACTCCGCTGTTCAAGTTAAAGCGGTATGGCAGCGTTTTGGGAAGCGGTCCTCTCTGCCCCAAAACTGCTGCCTGACCGCTCCTATTTTTGGATTGGGTATCAAAGCGGTATGGCAGCGGTCACACCTGACGTGAACCGCTGCCGGACCGCTGCCAGACCGCTGTGTCTATGGCAGCGGTCCTTAGTCAAACGGGGCGTTTAAGGCCACCGTTGCCCTGACCAATGAGGAGTGACTGCTGCCTAACCGCTGCCACTTTGGCAGCCGTGTGGCAGCGGTTTGGGCCCCCTTTATAAGGTCGCTTTGTGCGACAGAAGGCAGTTTTCTCTCTTTTATTTTTCTCTCTTTTCTCTCTTCTTCCTTTCTCTTCTACCTCCATTCACGCTCCAGGCCAAGGTATGTTCAATAGCTCTGCTCAATTAGTTTATTTTTACTTCTTTCTTTTGCTATTTTATGATAATCTCTGCCAGTTCTTGTTCACCGATGAAATTCGGTCTCTACTGCCCTGAGGATGATTTTCGCCTATCTACAATTCTTTTCTGATGAATGTGCTTAATTGATAACTATACTTGTTCGATATTTAGGAGTATAAACTAGTTAGATAGAATTTGGGTGACCTCTGGATGTCAACACGTCGGTTTAGCAATTGATAGGATTATTTATGTGCTTCACTGTTAGCTTTTGTTAAACTTCTCTGTGTGTTGGTTGTGTTTATGAACAAGAAGTGGAGAATGTACGGGCCTTTTTGGTAGTGTGATATAGTAATTGCTTATTGGAGTGCTGCTGAATTTATGTTATACTGTTTGCCTCAATCTGGAAATTTATTTGCTGTGTGTGCTTCATTGTATCCAGGTATGGTGAGGACTATCTTCAGAGGAGGCCATGCTCCTGCAGACCCCGGTAGGAGGAGAGACAAACGGCCAGTTGAGCCGTCGTATGTAGGCCATCCTGATTACAGAGACAGATTGAAGAATGAGAGGAAGTTCATTCTGGAGAGGGGGATTGCACTAGAGGAGTTAGGCGAGACTCCTATCCCTGCCACCGTAGAGGCCAGAGGATGGACAGGATATGTTCGGCGACCCTGTAATGCCAACATCACCTTAGCCCATGAGTTCTATGCCAACATGGTGGACACTCAGTTCTCCACACACGGGGTGGTGATTGTTCGGAGGGTGCCAGTGGTGATCACAGCAGAGGTGATCAACGAGTATTATGGACTACCCCCTATAGAGGAAGCTGATACCACGTGGCCGAACAAGTATGACCTTGGATGTGCGCTTCGCAAAGAGGGAGCAGCTGGGTGGAATGGACAGAGGTTACTGAGAGGTGACCTGCATTTGGACAGCGCTTTTTGGAACCTCTTCATTTCGGCTTCGCTGAAGCCGTCGAGCCACACAGGGGAGATCTTCAAGGAGGCCTCTCAGATTCTTTATGCCATCAGGACAGGGAGATACATTGATGTTGCCGGGTTCATTAAGAAGGAGATTCGAGGCTGTGGGCGACAGACGAGTACTAGTATTATTTTCCCTTGTCTGATTACTGCCATGTGTGCTGCAGCAGGTTTGGTGGTCGATGATGACTCTCGGGATGACACATGGGAGCCTGACACTCCGCTTTGCCAGTTTACATGGAACACTCAGGTGACTATGCGTGGCCTTCCTCAGATTGGAGAGACCACTGTGCGGAAGAGGCGTCGGGGGGATAATATTCTGGAGGAGCAGGATCCGCAGGATGAGGACCAGCAGGGTCCGCACCCAGCTCAGCAGGCGTATGGAGATGCCGGAGCCGGATCGTCACAGCAGAGGCCGGAGTGGGTCGAGTACATGTTTTCCACGATGCAGGACTATGTCCGTTCCGAGGTCGCTAGTTTGAGGAGCGACATGTACTCACGCTTTGACACCATGCAGATCTCGATCAATGAGATCCATCAGGCCGTGGTTCGGCCCGCCCAGCCTTCTGACCCATCTCCTTCCCATGTTTCAGGTGCCGCTCCTACAGTTCCAGAGACTGCAGCCCCGTATGGAGACTATTTTACTGCTCCTCATGGAGGTGATTTTTTCGGGCCTGGCTCGAGCCAGCAGCGTGAGGACGACTCCTAGAGATACTGTAGAAGGACCTGAGTCTACAGACTGATATGTTTCTTTTCACTTTTTCTTTTTCTTTTTCTTTTCTTTTTCTCTTTCATATCACATTTCAAATATTGTGTTTCTTAGTTTTAACTTTTGAGGATTATGTTTATTTAGTTTGACTTTGTTTATTTTCTGCTTTGGTTGTGTTAAATTCGCGCTGCCTTGTCTTTATCCATGTTGTCATGTTTTCATTTTCATACATTGAGGACAATGTTGGATTTAGGTTTGGGGGTGTGACTCTTTTGTTTTAGAGTCTGTCGTTCCAGTCTCTTTCAAGACAAAGTGCTTTGAAGTGTGCCCTTGAGATAATATGCTTATCTCAATGAGTTTACACTAACATTTGGCCATTTAGAGTACTATATTGCAGTTTTCAAAACATATGACATACTCTGATATGATAGTGGATAGGATGCTGAATTGAATTGCCATGATTAATAGTGGAGACTACCCTTGTGAGTTCACTAAACCAAAAAGCGTACATATATGACACAATATGAGAGTTCTGTTGATTCTACTCGTTAAACACTTACTAGGATCGTAGCATTAGATTCGATCTCTATAGGTAGTACATTGAGCATTATAGAACAATCATCATAAAAGATTTCACATGTTATATTTTGATCTCGAGTAAGACGAACCAGTGGAAGTGATAATAGACTATGTGTGCTTTAGCTACTTAAAAGGCCTGAAATATTTCCTACCTTATGTGTGTGCTCCATAGCCCTGTTTGAAGCCAAACACTATAGCCTTGTTTTTCTTTCTTCACCACATCAACCGTAACCTTATGAGCCGATATCTTAAGCCTGACCCTATAGCTTGGGATCATATTTTGAGAAAGTGAAGAAAATGTGCTATTCCTGCACGTAACTGTGTGCAGATTTCAATGCTAAAGACCGAGAAGAAGAAGAGCTGCATTCAATCCAAAAGGTTCAAAGCCAAAGTCAGTGTATTCAAAAAAAAAAAAATGCGCAATCCAGTCAAAAAGATTGCAAGCATTCAAAAAAAAAAAAGAAAAAAAAAAGAAGAATGTTAATGGGTGCAATGAAGTCAATTTGTATTGCAAAGTTTGTATTTACTCAAAAGGAGTGTGACAAAGAGAAGAAGGTGAGTTCTGAAGAATGAAACAACATCAAGTGGTGTCATTCCACTTGTAAAGGAGACCAAGACATCTGTGTGAAGCCGAAAAGGTAATGGAAGACTCTTATGATATGATCCTAGGTTGTTGAATTCCAATTTCCCGTTCTTTCTTGAGCCCTCACCCAATGGCCCCATTACAACCTAAATGAAAGTCTTTTTGATCTGCTGGTTATCCTTGTTATGAAAGTAGAGATAGAGCATGTGTTTATCTTGTTCATAATGTTTGATTCATTTCATGAGATCTTTTGCATACAAATCAAGCGATCTTTTATTGATATATTCATATGCGATAATTCTTGATATTTATTGTGCATAATTCCAGTCGCATATGCTTGATGAGAGATTGTGCCTAGGATCTGTGTGAATTATGAGCGACATCACGTGAGAAGTAGAGTCGAGGCGAATTATATCTATGGCATTTGATGATGTGTCCTCTAAGCTAAAATGTTTGAGTCTGGGCTTTTCTAATTAAAGTATGCAATGTTTTCAGATTTATGGCTAGGTATTAGTCTTTACTTATTGGTATTTGCATGTTGTCTCAACTTGGGCGCATTTTGTGGTATTTTGGATGATAGGATGTCGCTGGATATGTTTGTGGGTGTCGTAGCTGTAAACCCTCAGGAGACAAAACTCCTCCTCTAGGGACACCTAGAGGTTTAAAGGCTTGTAGCATACGCTCAATGCTATCGTGTTCCCTACGAAAGTGGCTTAGTTTGATTTTGTTTTTCTTAGGTTTAGTTTTTAGATTTTTGTTTTATGTTTTGCTCGAGGGCTAGCAAAAGATAGGTTTGGGGGTATTTTATCGGTCATTTATTGTATATATATTTGTTCCCCATTCCTCCAATCATTTGCTTGCTACTTGAGCCTTTTAGCGCGTTAATGGGTGTGTTTGAGTGTTTTCAGGTTATTGGACCAGATTGATATATTTGAAGGAATTCAGATAAAAAGTGCTATTTGAAGAAGTCAAGGGTCTTTTCTAAGATTGAGCAAAAATCGCTCTCACACCGCTGCTATTTTCTGAGAGAGGCGTCGCAGCGTTTATTGGACAGAGGAGATCGCTGTGCAAACCTCCCCCTCACCACTGCCAAAGTGGCAGCGTTTTCAAAATTGTGCAAAACCGCTGCCACACACCGCTGCCAAAGTGGCAGCGGTCAGGCAGCGGTCTGGCTAAAGAAGTTGTTTTTAATCAGGTTTCTCCACCGAAGCCCGAGCAGATATAAATAGAGGGGTTTTTCCTCTTCAAAGGGGTTCGTTTGGAGACAGTTCGTCAGCCATAAGTCATAGCCTAAATCACTCAACAAACTTTCTTTTCATCTTACATAAAGAAGATTTGAAGACGAAGGAGAAGATTTTCTGCATCAGAGATTGGAAGATTGCCTACAATTTCCATGGGTTCTATCAACTACTTCTCTCTTCTTTTTATTTCAACTATGTGTAACTAAATCCATACTAGGGATTCAAATACTCTTTGTTAGAATTGACTATGTTTTAGTAATTCAAGTTTCGTTTCATTCAATTTGGGATTTCTTCTTGTCTATGCATGGTTTGTGCTAGTCTTGAATCTAGGGTTTATATGTTAAGGTTGAGAGATGTGTGGGTTTCACCAGTCTTAACCAATAATCAATTGAATGAATGAATTTATCGTAGCAGGTGTTAACCGCCTTTTCTGGCAGAGGACCAAAGAAGAATTTTCCACCTCAACACAAGAAGGGTACAGGAGTACGAACACCATCTGGCTACCCCGACAAGGTGGACCCCGACTGATCCGAGTGCACTTCCCCTCCAACGGGGTCCAACCCAGCCTTCTTCCAGTTTATTTCTTAAAACCCCGCCAGCATCTTAGTTCAGAAATATGGCCACGAGCCAGACTTCTCACTAGAACTCACAGCGAGGTCTAGCCCCGCTGAGACCGGGCTTCCGCTGGACCCCGCAGTACCCCGATATACCAAGATCCCGGCAGTACCCCGGTACCCCACGATACCCCGCAGCACCCCGCAGGACCCCGCAGTACCCGGTACCCCACAGTACCCCGTACCCTGTGACTGGTCCTCCAAACTCCTCCCGACTACCTGGCTTAGAAGGCATCAATAAAGGAGGTCGTAATACCAAGGAAGAGCTTGACCACACCAAGAGTTTAAGTAAACAAGGAAATTGCCTTTTTTCCCGCCATTCAAGAGTCCTATATTAAAGAGGAGTCAACTCTTTCAATTCTAAAAGGAATCACTTGATTCTGGGGAATCAATCCCACGATCTTCTCGCCTATCAACATGGAAACGCCCCGTAAATTGCTAGGTTATTGGATTGAATTTAGGGGAGTGAGCAACAAGAAATAAGACCTATATATATGACATGATTTTCGACAGTGAAGGGATCATCTTCTTTGGCTAGCATCTTCTTTTTGGCTTCTTTTCGCAGAGGTGGCTGGGGGCTTCTTCCCCAACAAGGCTACCTTTTATTCTTCTTTTCTACTGGTTAGAGGAAAGGGCCGATGCCCACATATTATTGTAAGCTCTCTGAAGCACTTATGTTGTATTATTCTCCTACTTGTGTAAGCTCCCCGGAGCACGCCTTATTGATAAATATATAAATGATCTCTCTCCACCGGATACTACCTAGGGGTTTTCAGCATATGATCATGCGTGATGCTTTTTCCCCCTAGGCCAGTCCACCTTCTATCAAAAAGATTTGTCATTCTCTCCCTTGTATCTATTTTATTACACATGTATGTAACTTTATCGTTGAAGAGCTCATATCCCATATCCTACTCGCTTGCTTGCTATCCGGGTCGGGGAATCACAATGGAGATCTAGAAAAGAGTACGGGATGCGGGACTCGGGATACGGGGTATGAGGGACGGGATACGGGGTACCGAGTACCGAACGCAGGGTATCGGGGTCCATAAAGAGGGATCACAGCCCTTACTCCGACATGGGAACCCCCAAGCGCCATCTTCTCCATGAGCTTGAAGCCCCGACAGTCGGGATGATTTTTTCTCCTACCTACTGCACCTCACTCCAGAATTTCTTACTCATACAAACCATGGTACCTAGAGGTACCTACCCCGCTGCAGTCTACCGGGTAGCAGTCTGAGGGTGTTAATTGGAATTCCTCATCCAGAGCGAATTTTCGGTTAACATTTTGGCGCCGTCTGTGGGAAGTTCACTAGACCAATGTGGCTTCCTTGTCTCTACATGAGCGTATGTTTCTCTATCTCTTACATATTATCACTTTACATGTGATTTAGTGCATTCCGCTGCTATATTCACTACATGTTTGTACCATGATGCCATGATACCTTGTTTCACCCTGCTAGTTCCTTTATTACCAATATGATTTTATAAAAATGTGCATGAATCATGTGAACTAAATCATCACCTATTATAATCGGTTGATATTTCGCCTTATATGTTGCTACTTGAATACGTTGAACATGCGGAGTGCATCTCGATGTAGCTCTATGAGATCTAATTAATCTATTGCCGAGCAAGCTTAGTTATTCGTGGCATATTATTCATGCGGTTGACCCTTTCTCCATATTTGTATGTACTGCATGTGCACCACGAGTGGTGCTCACTTTGTCATCTGACAACTTTTGTTTGATGTGGAGCGAATATAACGTGTGGGACTCCTAGTGGAGCCGGCCTACTATGCTGCCCTTATGAAACAGACCTGCTCCGGTACATCTAGAGCTCCTATGCAGTAGAGTTGTACCTCTCCTGTTTTCTTTACAGAAGATTTGCTCCGGTACCGATAGAGCTCCTATCCAACAGATCTACCAGACTAGCACTTCTACATACGGATCCCCTCATGACACCGGATTCACTCTTCCAAAGCTCCTAGTTCTCAGCTATTCAAGTCCTAGAAGAAAATTGGAAGCAATTTGGAAGATTTTCGATCAAGCCTGAGAAAACAGCATCTGCTGATGGGTCAACTTCAAAAATTAAACTGTATCATCTCCGAAGGAACGGGATTTCGTGCCTTATATGGTTGGAAAGATACAGAAGTTAGCTTTTCACAGAATTTTACGGTTTGTGATTTCGAGTTTTCTTGAAGGAGTTATGACCATTGTACTACTCAAAGGTCAGCCAGAATTTCTATGCGGGCAGCATCTGCTGATGGGTCAACTTCAAAAATTAAACTGTATCTTCTCCGAAGGAATAGGATTTCGTGCCTTATATGGTTGGAAAGATACGGAAGTTAGCTTTTCACAGAATTTTACGGTTTGTGATTTCGAGTTTTCTTGAAGGAGTTATGACCATTTTACTGCTCAAAGGTCAGCCAGAATTTCTATGCGGGCAGCATCTGCTGATGGGTCAACTTCAAAAATTAAACTGTATCATCTCCGAAGGAATAGGATTTCGTGCCTTATATGGTTGGAAAGATACGGAAGTTAGCTTTCCACAGAATTTTACGGTTTGTGATTTCGAGTTTTCTTGAAGGAGTTATGACCATTTTACTACTCAAAGGTCAGACAGAATTTCTACGCGGTATTTGGGAAACAAAGCATGGCGGGCTACCTATTTGGGAATGAAGGAGCAGCACGACCGATAGAAGACCAGCATCATGTAGGAGGCTCCTCACTTTTGTACCGGGCCCTTCAACGCCCAAGTGAGCCTCCTAGGTTCCGTATCGTCCGAGTGGAGTCCAGAGCCTCTTTTCAGCCGCTGGGTACTTCTTGATGCCCTAGCAAGCCTCTGGACCAGCATCATGTAGGAGGCTCCTCACTTTTGTACCGGGCCCTTCAACGCCCAAGTGAGCCTCCTAGGTTCCGTTTCGTCCGAGTGGAGTCCAGAGCCTCTTTTCAGCCGCTGGGTACTTCTGGATGCCCTAGCAAGCCTCTGGACCAGCATCATGCAGGAGGCTCCTCACTTTTGTACCGGGCTTTTCAACGCCCAAGTGAGCCTCCTAGGTTCCGTTTCGTCCGAGTGGAGTCCAGAGCCTTTTTTCAGCCGCTGGGTACTTCTTGATGCCCTAGCAAGCCTCTGGACCAGCATCATGTAGGAGGCTCCTCACTTTTGTACCGGGCCCTTCAACGCCCAAGTGAGCCTCCTAGGTTCCGTATCGTCCGAGTGGAGTCCAGAGCCTCTTTTCAGCCGCTGGGTATTTCTTGATGCCCTAGCAAGCCTCTGGACCAGCATCATGCAGGAGGCTCCTCACTTTTGTACCGGGCCCTTCAACGCCCAAGTGAGCCTCCTAGGTTCCGTATCGTCCGAGTGGAGTCCAGAGCCTCTTTTCAGCCGCTGGGTACTTCTTGATGCCCTAGCAAGCCTCTGGACCAGCATCATGCAGGAGGCTCCTCACTTTTGTACCGTGCCCTTCAACGCCCAAGTGAGCCTCCTAGGTTCCGTTTCGTCCGAGTGGAGTCCAGAGCCTCTTTTCAGCCGCTGGGTAATTCTTGATGCCCTAGCAAGCCTCTGGACCAGCATCATGCAGGAGGCTCCTCACTTTTGTACCGGGCCCTTCAACGCCCAAGTGAGCCTCCTAGGTTCCGTTTCGTCCGAGTGGAGTCCAGAGCCTATTTTCAGCCGCTGGGTACTTCTTGATGCCCTAGTAAGCCTCTGGACCAGCATCATGTAGGAGGAGTAGCACGACCGGTAGAAGACCAGCATCATGCAGGAGGCTCCTCACTTTTGTACCGGGCCATTCAACGCCCAAGTGAGCCTCCAAGGTTCCAGGTTGTCCGAGTGGAGTCCAGAGCCTCATTTCAGCCGCTGGGTACTTCTTGATGCCCTAGCAAGCCTCTGGACTAGCATCATGCAGGAGGCTCCTCACTTTTGTACCAGGCCATTCAACGCCCAAGTGAGCCTCCTAGGTTCCAGTTCGTCAGAGTGGAGTCCAGAGCCTCATTTCAGCCGCTGGGTACTTCTTGATGCCCTAGCAAGCCTCTGGACTAGCATCATGCAGGAGGCTTCTCACTTTTGTACCGGGCCCTTCAACGCCCAAGTGAGCCTCCTAGGTTCCAGTTCGTCCGAGTGGAGTCCAGAGCCTCATTTCAGCCGCTGGGTACTTCTTGATGCCCTAGCAAGCCTCTGGACTAGCATCATGTAGGAGGCTCCTCACTTTTGTACCAGGCCATTCCACGCCCAAGTGAGCCTCCTAGGTTCCAGTTCGTCCGAGTGGAGTCCAGAGCCTCATTTCAGCCGCTGGGTACTTCTTGATGCCCTAGCAAGCCTCTGGACTAGCATCATGCAGGAGGCTCCTCACTTTTGTACCGGGCCCTTCAACGCCCAAGTGAGCCTCCTAGGTTCCAGTTCGTCCGAGTGGAGTCCAGAGCCTCATTTCAGCCGCTGGGTACTTCTTGATGCCCTAGCAAGCCTCAGGACTAGCATCATGCAGGAGGCTCCTCACTTTCGTACCAGGCCATTCAACGCCCAAGTGAGCCTCCTGGGTTCCGATTCGTCCGAGTGGAGTCCAGAGCCTCATTTCAGCCACTAGGTACTTCTTGATGCCCTAGCAAGCCTCTGGACTAGCATCATGCAGGAGGCTCCTCACTTTTGTACCAGGCCCTTCAACGCCCAAGTGAGCCTCCTAGGTTCCAGTTCGTCCGAGTGGAGTCCAGAGCCTCATTTTCAGCCGCTGGGTAATTCTTGATGTCCTAGCAAGCCTCTGGACTAGTATCATGCAGGAGGCTCCTCACTTTTGTACTGGGCCCCTCAACGCCCAAGTGAGCCTCCCAGGTTCCAGTTTGTCCGAGTGGAGTCTATAGCCTCATTTCAGTTGCTGGGGACTTCTAGGATCCAAGACATGCCCTGGACCAGGTTAATCCCTCCAGGAGGATCTCCATTACCTAATGTCCTATGTACCGAGAGAGCTACATAGCGCTCTTGATGCCCTGGACCAGGTCAACCCCTCCAGGAGGATCGCCATAACAGACCAGGAGGGTTTCATAGCACTCCTGATGCCCTAGACTGGGTTAACCCCTCTAGGAGGATCTCCATTACTGAGTCAAGACCAGGAGAACTACATAGTACTCCTGATGCCTTGGACTGGGTCAAGCCCGCCAAGAGGATCTCCATTGTTAAAGCGCCTCAAGACCAGGAACTAGCCTCATGGCGCTCCTGATGCCTTGGACTGGGTCAAGCCCGCCAAGAGGATCTCCATTGTTAAAGCGCCTCAAGACCAGGAAATAGCCTAAGGGCGCTCCTGCTGCCTCGGTCGGGGAATACCCTCCTCTGAGAAGCCTGGTGCTAAAGTGGCCTTAGTTGCCTACCAGGATAGCCTTGGTCGGGGAATACCCTCCTCCGAGAAGCCTGGTGCTAAAGTGGCCTTAGTTGCCTACCAGGACAGATTACAGTAAGAGTCGGGCTGCCTCAGGGCACCTGATTCCTTACTTCGCCTCGAGACCAGGAAATAGCCTCAGGGCGCTCCTGATGCCTTGGACTGGGTCAAGCCCGCCAAGAGGATCTCCATTGTTAAAGCGCCTTAAGACCAGGAACTAGCCTCAGGGCGCTCCTGATGCCTTGGACGGGGCCAACCCCGCAAAGAGGAACTCCATTGTTAAAGCGCCTCAAGACCAGGAAATAGCCTAAGGGCGCTCCTGCTGCCTCGGTCGGGGAATACCCTCCTCTGAGAAGCCTGGTGCTAAAGTGGCCTTAGTTGCCTACCAGGACAGCCTTGGTCGGGGAATACCCTCCTCCGAGAAGCCTGGTGCTAAAGTGGCCTTAGTTGCCTACCAGGACAGATTACAGTAAGAGTCGGGCTGCCTCAGGGCACCTGATTCCTTACTTCGCCTCGAGACCAGGAAATAGCCTCAGGGCGCTCCTGATGCCTTGGACTGGGTCAAGCCCGCCAAGAGGATCTCCATTGTTAAAGCGCCTTAAGACCAGGAACTAGCCTCAGGGCGCTCCTGATGCCTTGGACGGGGCCAACCCCGCCAAGAGGAACTCCATTGTTAAAGCGCCTCAAGACCAGGAAATAGCCTAAGGGCGCTCCTGCTGCCTCGGTCGGGGAATACCCTCCTCTGAGAAGCCTGGTGCTAAAGTGGCCTTAGTTGCCTACCAGGACAGCCTTGGTCGGGGAATACCCTCCTCCGAGAAGCCTGGTGCTAAAGTGGCCTTAGTTGCCTACCAGGACAGATTACAGTAAGAATCGGGCTGCCTCCGGGTACCTGGTTCCTTACTTCGCCTCGAGACCAGGGAAAAGCTACATAGCACTCCTGATGCCTTGGACGGGGCCAACCCCGCCAAGAGGAACTCCATTGTTAAAGCGCCTCAAGACCAGGAAATAGCATAAGGGCGCTCCTGCTGCCTCGGTCGGGGAATACCCTCCTCTGAGAAGCCTGGTGCTAAAGTGGCCTTAGTTGCCTACCAGGACAGATTACAGTAAGAATCGGGCTGCCTCCGGGTACCTGGTTCCTTACTTCGCCTCGAGACCAGGGAAAAGCTACATAGCACTCCTGATGCCTTGGACGGGGCCAACCCCGCCAAGAGGAACTCCATTGTTAAAGCGCCTCAAGACCAGGAAATAGCCTAAGGGCGCTCCTGCTGCCTCGGTCGGGGAATACCCTCCTCTGAGAAGCCTGGTGCTAAAGTGGCCTTAGTTGCCTACCAGGATAGCCTTGGTCGGGGAATACCCTCCTCCGAGAAGCCTGGTGCTAAAGTGGCCTTAGTTGCCTACCAGGACAGATTACAGTAAGAGTCGGGCTGCCTCAGGGCACCTGATTCCTTACTTCGCCTCGAGACCAGGAAATAGCCTCAGGGCGCTCCTGATGCCTTGGACTGGGTCAAGCCCGCCAAGAGGATCTCCATTGTTAAAGCGCCTTAAGACCAGGAACTAGCCTCAGGGCACTCCTGATGCCTTGGACTGGGTCAAGCCCACCAAGAGGATCTCCATTGTTAAAGCGCCTCAAGACCAGGAAATAGCCTAAGGGCGCTCCTGCTGCCTCGGTCGGGGAATACCCTCCTCTGAGAAGCCTGGTGCTAAAGTGGCCTTCGTTGCCTACCAGGATAGCCTTGGTCGGGGAATACCCTCCTCCGAGAAGCCTGGTGCTAAAGTGGCCTTAGTTGCCTACCAGGACAGATTACAGTAAGAGTCGGGCTGCCTCAGGGTACCTGATTCCTTACTTCGCCTCGAGACCAGGGAAAAGCTACATATCACTCCTGATGCCTTGGACGGGGCCAACCCCGCCAAGAGGATCTCCATTGTTAAAGCGCCTCAAGACTAGGAAATAGCCTTATGGCGCTCCTGATGCCTTGGTCGGGGAATACCCTCCTCCAAGAAGCCTGGTGCTAAAGTGGCCTTAGTTGCCTACCAGGACAGACTTTCGCCAAGGTACCAGGATTCCTAGAACAGGAATGCCAGGTACCCAGATTCACCATATTCCCTACAGTGATCCGCCACAGCTCATCTATTTTTGTAGGAATGACTAGTACCATGGTTCGCCTAAAGCGAAGTGTGCAGAGAATGGTTTTCGTTTAAAGTAATGGCTACCAACAAATAAAGATGAGCAAAATTCTTCATGTATTACATATCCTGACTCCAACCCCTACTAGGTACCGGTGTTCAAGTCAGGGGGGACTTCTGTTAACCGCCTTTTCTGGCAGAGGACCAAAGAAGAATTTTCCACCTCAACACAAGAAGGGTACAGGAGTACGAACACCATCTGGCTACCCCGACAAGGTGGACCCCGACTGATCCGAGTGCACTTCCCCTCCAACGGGGTCCAACCCAGCCTTCTTCCAGTTTATTTCTTAAAACCCCGCCAGCATCTTAGTTCAGAAATATGGCCACGAGCCAGACTTCTCACTAGAACTCACAGCGAGGTCTAGCCCCGCTGAGACCGGGCTTCCGCTGGACCCCGCAGTACCCCGATATACCAAGATCCCGGCAGTACCCCGGTACCCCACGATACCCCGCAGCACCCCGCAGGACCCCGCAGTACCCGGTACCCCACAGTACCCCGTACCCTGTGACTGGTCCTCCAAACTCCTCCCGACTACCTGGCTTAGAAGGCATCAATAAAGGAGGTCGTAATACCAAGGAAGAGCTTGACCACACCAAGAGTTTAAGTAAACAAGGAAATTGCCTTTTTTCCCGCCATTCAAGAGTCCTATATTAAAGAGGAGTCAACTCTTTCAATTCTAAAAGGAATCACTTGATTCTGGGGAATCAATCCCACGATCTTCTCGCCTATCAACATGGAAACGCCCCGTAAATTGCTAGGTTATTGGATTGAATTTAGGGGAGTGAGCAACAAGAAATAAGACCTATATATATGACATGATTTTCGACAGTGAAGGGATCATCTTCTTTGGCTAGCATCTTCTTTTTGGCTTCTTTTCGCAGAGGTGGCTGGGGGCTTCTTCCCCAACAAGGCTACCTTTTATTCTTCTTTTCTACTGGTTAGAGGAAAGGGCCGATGCCCACATATTATTGTAAGCTCTCTGAAGCACTTATGTTGTATTATTCTCCTACTTGTGTAAGCTCCCCGGAGCACGCCTTATTGATAAATATATAAATGATCTCTCTCCACCGGATACTACCTAGGGGTTTTTCAGCATATGATCATGCGTGATGCTTTTTCCCCCTAGGCCAGTCCACCTTCTATCAAAAAGATTTGTCATTCTCTCCCTTGTATCTATTTTATTACACATGTATGTAACTTTATCGTTGAAGAGCTCATATCCCATATCCTACTCGCTTGCTTGCTATCCGGGTCGGGGAATCACAATGGAGATCTAGAAAAGAGTACGGGATGCGGGACTCGGGATACGGGGTATGAGGGACGGGATACGGGGTACCGAGTACCGAACGCAGGGTATCGGGGTCCATAAAGAGGGATCACAGCCCTTACTCCGACATGGGAACCCCCAAGCGCCATCTTCTCCATGAGCTTGAAGCCCCGACAGTCGGGATGATTTTTTCTCCTACCTACTGCACCTCACTCCAGAATTTCTTACTCATACAAACCATGGTACCTAGAGGTACCTACCCCGCTGCAGCCTACCGGGTAGCAGTCTGAGGGTGTTAATTGGAATTCCTCATCCATAGCGAATTTTCGGTTAACAGCAGGTTATTGCACGTTATCTTTGGTTCTCTTGTTCTTGTGCTTAATGGATTCTCAATCATAGTCTACACGCAGGGTTTGCTAATGACTGTGATTGAGAATACTTGATTGTGTGCTGTGTGGGTTGTAGGTTATAGTTGATATGCAGGGTTTGCTATTTACTCAACTGAGAAACGGTTGGTGTATGGTTGGTGTATGGTTGATGTATTTTCTGTTATAGTTTATATGCAGGGTTTGCTATTGATTGTAGTAGAAGTACTTAATTTATCCCAGGACCACATAGCACTAATTATATATAATTTAAGAACGAACCCTTAACTTGATTAACATTCTTTGTGAAAGTCAATTCGAAGCATTGATGACCTAGTCCTCTCACCTCTTGATCACATTCACATATTCTTGTTAATTGCTTTCTTAGTTTAATATAGTTTTAATCTCAAATCAATCAAATCAATCTGAAATCTCTTGGTTACTGTTAATTGCTTAACTTTAATTAGAATTAGTTTTAGTCGATAGATCACTTTTCCTCGTGGGAACGATCCCTACTTGTCGCTGTACTTATCTCACGATTCGTGTACTTGCGAGTCAAGTTTTTATAACACGATTTTACACATCATAAACCTCCATGGATCTTCCTATCTGCTCCTTAAACAGTTTGTTCACCATACGCTGGTAAGTGGCACCTGTATTTTTGTGTTCGAATGGCATTACCTTGTAACAGTAGAGGCCTTGTCCGGTGATGAAGCTGGTCTTGTCCTAGTCAGAAGGATGCATCATGATCTGATTGTATCCTGAGAAAGCATCCATGAAGCTTAGGAGCTTGTTTCCTACTGTGGAGTCAATGAGCTGGTCTATCTTTGGCAGAGGAAAACTATCCTTGGGACAAGCCCGGTTGAGGTCGGTGTAATCCACGCACATTCGCCACTTCCCGTTAGACTTGGTTACCATAACCACATTGGTGATCCACTCGGGGTACCGGGATTCCTTGATGAATCTAGCCTTCAAGAGTTTGTCAACCTCTTCTTGGACCATGGCATTCCGCTCGGCATTGAAGTGTCTTCTTTTCTGCTTAACTGGTTTGAAGGTTGCATCCATTGCCAACCTATGGGTAGCCAAGTTAAAGGGAATGCCGGGCATCTCCTCATGGCTCCAAGCAAAGATGTCGTTGTACTCTCTGAGAAGCTCTGTCAAATCCTTCTTAATCTTTGGGTCCAAACCTCCTCCCACTTTTACTTTCTTTATTGGATCTCCGCTCCGGATAAGGACCTCTTCTAGCTGCTGCGCTGGGTGCCCACTGGTCCAACCTCGCTCCCCTTCTTCTGGCTACTCCATGACCATGTCTGGTACCTCTCCTTCTTCCAGGATATAATCATCCTGCTCCGTCGCCCTTGGTCCTAGGTCACCGATTATCTGTGCACATTATTTAGCTAATGCCGCGGGATTGGTGGACACCGCGTAACAATTGCGAGCTGCCTGCTGGTCTCCTCTCACTTCTCCTACTCATGTTCCCACTGGAAACTTCAACACATTGTGGTAAATGGATAGCACCCCCCTGATCTCTGACAAGAAAGGCCTACCCAAGATCACATTGTAAGCAAATGGGGTGTCTACTACAATGAATTTTGTCATTATGTTTTGTTGTAGGGGTGCTTCTCCGACTATCACCGGTAGAATCTTCGTCCCTATCGGCATCACTGAGTCTCCTGTGAATCCATATATTAGGGAAGTGCAACTGTTGTAGCAAGAATTCTTCAAGTTTAGCTGCTCATGAGCCCCTTTGAACAAAATATCAACACTGCTTCCTATATCAATCAGGACGCGGTGTACCAAGCAGCTGGCAATTTGGACCGTGATTACCATGGGGTCATCGTGCGGCTGAACTGTATTGTAGACGTCCTCCCCTATGAAGATGATTTTGGTGGAGCGGGATAGATCCTGGGATCCACTACTAACTTTGAGTATCTCGTGGTCAGCATTGAGTCTGAGAATCTTCCTTGCATGATTCTTTCTTGAATTATTGGAGGTTCCAGCTAGGGTAGGGCCTCCACTGATGGTGTGGATCACCTGGATCTGCTATATCAGATCCTTCTCCCCATCTCTCCTTCTTTCTGCTACTTCCTGCATCCCGCTCTGAACCTGTTTCCCTTCTTTGATGCCGTCCCGTACCTGCTGTAAAAATTCAGTTAAAAGACCTCCCCTTATCAATCCTTCAATTTGATTGTGGAGGCTGTAGCACTCTGAGGTGTTATGCCCTATATCCTCGTGGAAGTCGCAGTACTTGTATTGATTCCACCTGTCAACCGGGATTTTCATGGGACCCGACTTCCTGAGTAAACCCTTATCCCAAATGGCGAGATAAATAGTTTCTCGAGAAGCATTGAGAGAGGTGTAGTGATTATACCCCTCCTCCTCTCTTGCCACCCTGGATACTTCTTTCAGGGGAATCTCTCTAGGAGGTGACCTCCTGACTGGATACCTTTCCTGATATGGAGAAATATCTTTCCTGATATGGAGAAATATGAGGCGGCTTGTAAGTAGACCGGTTCGGAGGTTGATTCTGAAATTTCCTAGCTGGTGCGGGCTTTGGAGCTTCCTTTTTAGGGTACGGTGCTAATCGGGCTTCATCGTGCTCGATTTTGATCCGGAGTTGTTCCTCAATATCTACCTGCTCCAAAGCCCGGTTGTAGGCTTCCTGGTACGTCTCTGGAGGATGCTTGGCAAACGACCGGAATAGTCAGCCAGCCCATAAATTCTTTCGAAAGTTGGCTAGAGTCTCCTTCTCATTGAATACTCCCATCTGGACAACCTCTTTGTGGAATTTCTCCACATAAGATCTCAGAGCTTCTCCCCACTCTTGTACCATGTATTGCAGCAAGATAGGATCCTTGAGTCGGGGTTTAATTCCCTGAAACTGCGCACAGAAAGCTTTGGTGAGTTTAGAGAAAGAATAGACACTACCTGGTGGTAACTTTCTGAACCATGTCTTGGCACAGTTAGTCAAGGTTGAAGGAAACATTCTGCACTTGGCCAGCCTGGTTGCACTTTGAACCTCCATCTGGTGGACAAAGCTTTCCAGGTGGCTGACAGGGTCCTCTGTCCCGAAATACTTTTCTGACGGCATCCTAAACTTGGGGGGCAACCCTGCCTCTCTAACCCTTTTGGAGAAAGGTGCATTCATCTAGCCCAGGGGGTTCTTTTGGCTACCTTGATGTTTTCCCTTCTTCAACTGCTCCAACTCCTTCGCCATCCTTGTCATCTGATCCTCCAGGCGTTGAGACTTTTTGGTTCCGGATCGGGCTAATGAAACTTCTTCATCCGAAGACTCTGAATCAATGACTACCTCCTTTCGTTTAGCTCTCTGACTATTTTCTTTGGAGCTCATTCGGGATTTGGCACTTCCTTCTGAATCGGGATGCAGATCCCTCTGCTTTGCCCTTGGTTTTGGTGGAGACTGAATCCTCCTAGGAGGAACCTCAATTGCGGACTTTACTAGCCTAGGTCTGAGTTTCGCCTATCAGACTGGGAGAGGTGGACCCAATCAGTCGAAAACTGGTACCCGGATACTTGGGCCAGCATCTCCTAGGACCCCGACTGCTTCAACGGGGATCCCCTGGGCTATCATCCGGAGTCGGATAGCTTCTACGTAGGCTACAGCGTGCTGTTCTAAGACATCTCGACTGACTTCCTGCCTAGCGGGGTCTTGAAGGACAGGGCCTGCAGCCGGTGGGGGCACTGGTGGAGGATTCTCATTCCTGGTGCCCTTACCCCGCCTTTGGGCTCTTTCAGTGGAAGCAAGGGACTGGAGTCCTGATGGCTCGGGATGACCCTGGGAGGATCGAAGTCTCATTCTGAATATCTCTAGATGAAATAAGCTGTCTTTAAACAATGGTTGGGATGGGTTCCCACGGACGGCGCCAAAAGTGTTATCCGAAAATCGTTAATGGGATGAAATTCCAACTAACAACTTTAAAAGGACAAAGATCGAGATTGATTCTGGTCGGAGGGGTATCACGTAGTTTGATACCGACTATGTCCCTATCAATGCAAGTACGACATGGAACACTAGAGATCGAACAAAAAACCAGTTCTTATTCATCATCCCTTTGCATTACAGATATATGACTATGTATTTAGGGGTTACATCAATGTATGACCGTTTGGTAAGTAATGGAGATGGTGGTAATGGAGAATCTGTGCCTATCGATAAGTAGAATTTGATTGTAGGGTTCTTGGTCAAGACCCCTTTTTTCTCCCCGAATAGGTAGTTGTATATATAGGTCTTGTTGCTTGCCATGCACTCCTATAATCTCGGACTAGGGTTTGGCCAGTGCAGGATCCTCTTCTTTTTTAGAGATAATCTCGGAGCTTTACGTGTGGAATCCGTAGAATCTAGTATTTCCTTCCTAGGAGGAGTTAATCTCGTGACTTAAACTGTTACCTTCCTAGTAGGATTCTTATTGTGTTGACCTACTCAAAATAGGATTCTCTGATGGGAAGGAGTTTATTACCGTGTTTAATGGGTCCCTCATGGAGTTTGTAGCTTCTAGTGTGAGAATCTTGATGCCTAGTATCCTTCTGCCTGTCGGGCTGGCTACATCAGAGAGTGTAGAACAGTAAGCACTCTGCTGATGAAGAAGGGGATATCTAGCCGATATCATACCAGGATGTTTTAGTGGTACTCTGTGTCGGGGTGCTGCAGGGTCCATACTGCAGCAGGATACTCAGTAGAACTTCGTGCCGGGGTGCTACGGGGTTCATGGGAAGCCCGGTCACAGTCGGGTTGGATCCCGCTGTAATCCTATTGGGAGGTCTGGCTCGTGGCCGTATTTCTGAACTAAGATGCTAGTGGGGTCCTTGAGAAGCTGGAGGGAAGCCATACTGGACCCCGCTGGAGGGGGTGTATACTCGGACCAGTCGGAGTCCGCCTTTGTCGTGGTAGCCAGATGGTGCCTGCATTCCTATATTCTCCGTGTGTTGAGGTGAAAAATTCTTCCTTGGTCCCTCGCCATTTTTGGCGGTTAACAATTTTCTTTTGCTAGAGAAAATTAAAAATCCATCTTTTAGACTAGTGTGATTTTCGGCCAAGAGAAATATAGAGAAGAGATTGTTCTCATTTCGATAGTGCACTAGTAACTTTTACATCAAAAGGTTTTATGCACAATTTCGAATAAGGTTCACGTAAGTTTCAATCTAATTATTGTGAATTCAAAAGTGACCGGGACATTCTTTGTAATCTCTTGGAACTTATTGTGACTAACAAAGAACAGAAAACGTTTTTGTTATCCATTCTCAGGAACACAATTCAAAGAAAAGGGGAACTACGCTCCTAGGTGATACACGTTCGTTATTGGATTGAAAGATCTTACGGATTACCATCGACGCAACGTCAATCGGATCACACTACAAAGGTATGATATCTTTACTATTTTATGTTAATTAATTAGATGATTAAGGTTCAAATATGGAAAAATTTTAAACTATACTAAACTCTTTTTTACGCTTCTGCCGCATGTATTTTTCCCTACAGTAATCAAGTCCTCTATCTTTTCCAAAAGGTCTTGCAGCTGTTTGATTGAGTTTTCCAGTGGTTCTACCCACAAAACCAAACCAGTTCATGAATCATAGGTATTTGACTAATCTTTGTGTTTTCTTCTTTTATAACCTTTAATTACCTTGGTGTTTCTTCTTCTATATGTATATGTATGTATAATGAATGCTATTGAGAAAGATAGCTTCATAATCAAACCTAATCAAGTCTAATTAGAGACACACTACAAGAAAACTGCTCATCCACTTCGGGACATTCACTACAGGCATGGGAGGCCTGTGTTGGAAAACCATTATTCACTACAAGCAATTAAAAGCCCTTAGTAAAGTTGGTTTCGTAAAATCATTTGAAACCGGCATTCAGAAGCCCGTGAAGGAAAATAATTAGCTATTACGAGCATAAATGGGCTCGTTGTGAAAATATATACATTACGGGCTTTGTCCGTAGTCCCTAAAGTTATTCGCTACGGGCAGAGTCTGTATTGGAAAGTAAATATATTATTGGAAGGAATACAAATAAATCCCGTTAAGTCGATCTCTAATACCTAAAGCCCTAGATATCATTCTCTCTCACAGAAAGTAAATCCCTAAATCCACAAACCTAGACCAACATCTATAGCCTATCTCATCGCTGTCGGAACCCAGAAGCAGGAACCGTCACCGTCACCGTCACCGTCAACGTCACCGCTCGTTGTCGCTAGATCCAAGCATCATCGCCAGATCCAAGAACCTACCAGTTTCTTCATTTCATTATAGTTAGGATTATGCTCAATATCAAGAGTATAATATTGTATTTGACAATCTAATTATATTAATAAAGTGATTTAAGTTTCAACAAAATCTTATAGCATTAATAATTATAATTGTCAAAGTAAATAATCATAAGGTCAAAAGACTATGAGAAAAGAAGAATTGTTTGTACATCTAGATATGTATGAGGTAGACACAATTCTTTAGTTAGTCTTGAATAACGTTCACAAATTAAGTTAAAGGTTGGGCACCTTTATCTTGTTAATGTTGTAGAATTCTGTTGCTAGCATTTGAGTGGGATCAAATGTGTTATGATGAGTCTAAAATCATTTAAGAGTCTTCGAGTAAGAGAATCTAGTGCACTGGGTGCATTGAACTGGATCACAATGAAAAAGATAAAAGTCTTTTCATTATCAGGACAATCGGAGAGTCTATCTTAATCATGAGACAAATGATGGACTTATGGTTACAAGTGTTATCATTTGAGCTATCAATGAGTACGATTATATAGCATAGTCTATTCTCGATAGTTTAGTGGTATTCATTTGCTAATCGATAGAGGACTTCATTTATAGATACGGACTTCGTGGCTCCATTTATTAAATGTGAGTAGAATATCATCATATGGATATTTTGAGGTTTTGGATATTAAATCTTAAAGTTGAGTTATCAATATTGACTATTGAAAGATGACTTCTGGACAAGTCATAATATATATCCAAGCTCAAAGTGTGGTCATGTGAGTAAATATGGTAACTTGGAGAGCTATAGACGGTCTATGAGCTCTTGGCAATTACTGATATTCTTTATGTTAGGATTATGCTCAATAGCAAGAGTGTAATATTGTAATTAACAATCTTTTTCATATTAATAAAATGATTTCTGGTTTAAACAAATCTTATAGCATTTATAGTTTAATATTATAATTGTCAAAGTAAATAATCATAAGGTCTAAAGACTATGAGAAAAGAAGAATTGTTCGTACATCTGGATATGTATGTGGTAGACACAATTCTTTAGTTAGTCTTAAATATTGTTCACAACTTAAGTTAAAGGTTGGGCACCTTTATCTTGTTAAAGTTGTAGAATTCTTTTGCTAGCGTTTGAGTGGGATCAAATGAGATATGATGAGTCTAAAATCATCGGAGTGTCTTCGAGCAAAAGAATCTAGTTCACTGGGTGCATTGAACTGGATCACAATGAAATATTTTATCTATAACCGTCAGTAGATAAAAGTCATTTCATTATCAGGACAATCGGAGAGTCTATCTTAATCCTGAGATAAATGATGGACTTATGGTTGCAAGTTATATCATTTGAGTTATCAATGAGTACGATTATATCGCATAGTCTATCCTCGATAGTTTGGTGATATTCATTTGTTAATCGATAGAGGACTTCATTTATAGATATGGACATCGTGGCTCCATTTATCAAATGAGAGTATAATATCATCATATGGATGTTTTGAGGTAATTGGATATTAAATCTCAACGTTGAGTTTTCGATAGTGTCTATTGAAAACATGGCTTCTGGACAAGTCAAAATATCCAAGTTCAAAACGTGGTCATATGAGTAAATATGGTAACATGGAGAGTTATAGGCGGTCTATGAACTCTTGGCGATTACTGATATTAATCACGAGGATACACTATCTCCAACATGATTGTCTAGGGTATGAATGAGGAAACATCTTCCTTTTCTGTCTTTATTTAAGAGTTCAATTTTAACTCTTTAGTGGAATGAGTTAAAATTAATGGATCGGACCTAAGTGAATCATTTGTTGATTGTGATTAGGTTATGTCTATTGAAGCTTAAATTTAGATAGCCTGCCAAGATCCCCAATCCACACGGACTTGCATGGATCACTTGATATATTCTACCGGACCAATTTAAGGGTACATCTAGAATTGCATTTAATATATTAAGAATATAATTTGCACATTATTTATGTAATGGGCTGCTCAATTTTATTTATATATTAATGAATGACATGTGGGCTTGTTTCTTTTAGTAAGAATGGGTATGGTTCACATGTGGGCTTTTTATTTAAAGTCCAATGGATTAAATGAAATAAGAAAATAATATATAGCCCCTTTATTTTAAGTGGGGCGGCAAAGGTGAATTAATTAACCTAATATATTATTTTGTTTCATTGTTTAATTAAATAAGAATTAATTAATTGTTTAATTAAGAAACAAATCTTTTCTGATTAGGAAATATGATTCCTAAAGGTATACTATTGGTAGTAGTATACTTAAATTAAAAGACTTGTTTGACAAGAAAATAAATAATTAATTTTATTTATTTAATCAAATAAGAAGTCTTTTTATTTAGTCAAATAAAAGAATAAAAGATTTATGAGTTGGATTAGGGTTTGGAAGTCTTAAACTAAATAGGAATTAGGGTGCAATACAAACTCTTTTTTGGCTTGAGTATTGCGGCAACCCTAGTCCCTTTTAGGTTATTATTTTCGGCCACCCTAATAGAAAGAGAGAAAGAAAATTTTGCCACCTATAGATGTGGACTTATAGAATTCGGCCACTTTAGGGTTTTTGGTGCTTGATTCTATTTTCTTCTTCTTCTCAATTCATAGAAAGATTATTATTATTCTACTAAAAACATAAAAGAGATATAGATTATTCTTTGATGGTATACTATTTGCTTATTCATCAATAAGCTTGTGTGTACAACATCGATCTTGGTTCACGCAAGTTTCAATCATTAGATTGAGAACTCAAAAGTGACCGGAATAATCTTAGTATTCTTTTGATTGTTTTTGTGACTAACAAAGAAAAGAAAATTTTGTTTTGTCCATTCACAAATTTGCAATTCAAAGAAAAGGGAGACCACGCTCCTAGGTGATCCACGTTCGTGCTAGGATTGAAGATCTTGCGGATTACCATCGACGCAAGTCAATCGGATCACATGACAAAAGGTATTCTTCTTTTGTTAGATAATATATATGTTTGATTGATTAAAAGGGTTAAGGTTCATAAAAGGAAAATTTTTTAAAAGCTACTAAATCTATTTTATTTTTAGTCTCGCTTCTGCTGCGTGTACTGTACGGTATTTTTCCCTACAATTGGTATCAGAGCCTGGTTGAACCCTTTTAATTAATTAACGTATATATACATGGATCGATTTCTTTTTATTGTGATTATGCATGATTAGAAAGAGATGGCACTCTAGGTATTCGCATATATAATTACATGTGATGTATGGATTTATATATGCCTTATGTGGATTGTTATTGCTCGATTTTGGTCCTAGATTTTCAATGTATTTTTGTTATGGAATTGTAACAAGAAGGGTGGTCTATCATCGTCATAATTCCTTCTTGGTAGTTGCTAGGTTTTATTTTTTTTAATATATGTGTAGTATTTTTTTTTAACTACTGCAGTTTTTTTTATTTAATTTTTAGTGCAGTTTTTTTTTTATGTATAAAAGTACTGCAGTGAATAAAAAAAAAATTAATACTGCAGTATTTATTATTTTATATTGCCATAATGTATTTGGGTGTTGAAGATTCGAAGACACGAAGAAAAACGAAGCAACCGGAACCGAGAACGAGCACCGTGCGCATCCTAGGAGTGGATTGGGCTGCGCATGGCAAGCCCAAGCCTTGGTGGGCTGCGGATGGCAGCCTTGTGTGGCCTTATGGGCTGCGCATGGCAGCCCCTTTGTGGGGTTGTTGGCTGTGCACGCCCATGGGAGAAGGCCGAAGGATGAGCTTATGGTTGATGGGCCACTTGAAGATCTTGTATTCCTAAATTATTGTAATTTACTTGTTTTTCTAGGATGGGCCAAAATTGTTGCTATTTAATTTTTGCTTAAATATTACAATATTTGTTATTGTATGATAACATGACATATATAATAGGAGTGCCACTCATATATCTCTTTTGGTATGAACATGCATTGAATGATTTAGGTATCTAAATTGGCATCTAGATAACTTGGTAAATCATTCTATGGGATTTAATCACACACCTTAAATAATTGAGTGGGAGAAGGTGTTTTTGTAACACCTATGGCCTCCAAGGTTAGTTGAGCTTAATTATTTATCGGTAATCCCCCCAAGGGGCGTCCATGAATGGAATTTAGCAATATACTTCCTTACGAGGATAGACTAGACAATGGACTCAAACGAAATCTACTCCCCAAGGAGGGATTTTCGTGAGAGAAAATTGAGGGTCGATATCTTGGTAACACACTCAATGTAATTTTATTGATATCCTCCCAAGAGTTCTTGTCAGTAAAATTGCTAGGCTAAAATTGAAAACGCTGGTTGTTATGTTAACAATTAGGTGGGACCTAGTCTAACTAGTAAATGGTGCGAACTCCCAAAGGAGGCGTAACATTTATGGGTGTTAGATCACCGTTGAATTTTTATGATTGAGTTATTTATTTAATTCAAGATAAATATTTAAAGTGCTTTATAATGATTATTTACTTATATATGTTTTGTTTTTATTCATAAATCATGACCCCATCACTTATGAACATCCTGAAAGATAACACTTTAACTGGAGATAATTATGTCACATGGAAAAGGAAAATTGGGTTGTTGCTGCAAAGTGAAAAACATAAGTTTGTTCTAACTACTCCTAAACCACCTGCTCCTAATAATGAATCAAGCATAATGCAAAGAGATGAGTATGAGCAGTGGAAGACTTCAGATGATATGGCCAAATGTTATATTATGGCCACTATCTCCGACGTGTTGCAACAGCAGCATGAAGGAATGGAGTCTGCTGCTGATATAATGATGTCTCTAGAGGAGATGTTTGCTATGAAGTCCAGGACGACTAAGAGAGAGGCAGTGACTGCTTTTATGAATCTTATGATGAAACCTGGACAGGCTGTGAAGGATCACATGATGAAAGTCATAGCTGTAGGGAAAAACATACCCGCAGCAGAAGCGAGACTAAAAAAAAATAGTTTAGTAGCTTTTAAAATTTTTTCTTTTTATGAACCTTAAACCCTTTTGATTAATTAAAGATATATAATAAATAACAAAAGATGAATACCTCTTGTCGCGTGATCCGATTGACTTACATCGATGGTAATCCGCAAGATCTTCAACCCTAGCACGAACGTGGATCACATAGGAGCGTGGTCTCCCTCTTCTTTGAATTGCAAGCCTGTGATTGGATAAAACAAACTTTTCTCTTATTCGTTAGTCACAAAAACAATCAAGAAAAACCTAAGATTATTCCGGTCACTTTTGAGTTCTCAATCTTGTGATCGAAACTCGCGTGAACCTTGATCGATGTAGTATTCACAAGCTCATTGAAGAATAAGCAACTAGAATACCATCAAAGAATAATCTATGTTTCCCTTTTTGTTTTTAGTAGAATAAAAGCTCTCTATCTATGAGTTGAGAAGAAGAAGAAAATAAAAATTCTGCACACAAAAAACCTTTAGGCCGAAATTCTCTTCTTTTTCTTTTAAGGGTGGCCGAATTCTCTACCAAAAGGGATTAGGGTTTCCGCAATCCTCAAACACACAAGAGTTTGTATTGCACCCTAATTCCTATTTAGTTTAAGACTTCCAAACCCTAATCAAACTCATAAATCTTTTATTCCTTATTTGACTAAAATAAAAAGACTTCTTATTTGATTAAATAAATAAAATTTATTATTTATTTCCTTGTCAAACAAGTCTTTTAATTTAAGTATACTACTACCAATAGTATACCAATAGGAATCATATTTCCTAATCAAAAAAGATTTGTTTCTTAATTAAACAATTAATTAATAAATTAATTAATTCTTATTTAATTAAACAATGAAAACAAAATAATATTTAAGGTTATTAAGTCACCTTGCCGCCCCATAAAAGATATTGGGCCTAATATTATTTTCTTGTTTCATTTAATCCATAGGACTTTAAATAAAAAGCCCACATGTGAACTAGACCCATTCTTACTAAAAGAAACAAGCCCACAAGTCATCCATTAATATATAAATATAATTGAGCAGCCCATTACATAAATAATGTGCAAATTATATTCTTAATATATTAAATGCAATTCTAGATGGACCCTAAATTGGTCCGGTAGAATATATCAAGTGATCCATGCAAGTCCATGTGGATTGGGGATCTTGGCGGGCTATCTAAATTTAAGCTTCAATAGACATAACCTAATCACAATCAACAACTGATTCATTTAGGTCCGATCCATTAATTTTAACTCATTCCACTAAAGAGCTAAAATTGAACTCTTAAATAAAGACAGAAAAGGAAGATGTTTCCTCATTCATACCCTAGACAATCATGTTGGAGATAGTGTATCCTCGTGATTAATATCAGTAATCGCCAAGAGTTCATAGACCGCCTGTAACTCTCCAAGTTACCATATTTACTCATATGACCACGTTTTGAACTTGGATATTTTGACTTGTCCAGAAGCCATGTTTTCAATAGACACTATTGAAAACTCAACATTGAGATTTAATATCCAATTACCTCAAAACATCCATATGATGATATTATACTCACATTCGATAAATGGAGCCACGATGTCCATATCCATAAATGAAGTCCTCTATCGATTAACAAATGAATATCACCAAACTATCGAGGATAGACTATGCGATATAATCGTACTCATTGATAACTCAAATGATATCACTTGCAACCATAAGTCCATCATTTATCTCAAGATTAAGATAGACTCTCCAATTGTCCTGATAATGAAATTACTTTTATCTACTGACGGTTATAGATAAAGTATTTCATTGTGATCCTGTTCAATGCACCCAGTGCACTAGATTCTTTTGCTCGAAGACACTCTGATGATTTTAGACTCATCATATGTCATTTGATCCCACTCAAATGCTAGCAAAATAATTATACAACTTTAACAAGATAAAGGTGCCCAACCTTTAACTTAAGTTGTGAACAATATTTAAGACTAACTAAAGAATTGTGTCTACCACATACATATCCAGATGTATGAACAATTCTTCTTTTCTCATAGTCTTTAGACCTTATGATTATTTACTTTGACAATTATTAAACTATAAATGCTATAAGATTTGTTTAAACCAGAAATCACTTTATTAATATGAAAAAGATTGTTAATTACAATATTACACTCTTGCTATTGAGCATAATCCTAACAATCTCCCACTTGCGCTATAGCAAATGTGTCATATCTCTCAAGCCCATATTCTCTAGGTGCCCATCGAAACTCTTCTGAGGTAGAGCCTTTATGAAGGGATCTGCTAGATTTTCAGCTAACACGATTTTGGTAATCGTCACGTCACCTCTTTGAACAATCTAGCTTAAAAGATGATATTTTCTTTCAATGTGTTTACCTCTCTTGTGACTTCTAGGTTCTTTCGAATTAGCCACTGCTCCACTGTTCTCACAGTAGATAGTGATCTGCTTATTCGCACTAGGAACCACTTCCAAGTCAATCAAGAATTGGCGAAGCCAAACAGCCTCTTTGGCAGCCTCGCTTGCAGCAACATACTCAGCTTCCTTGGTGGAATCAGCAATACAAGATTGCTTGATGCTCCTCCATATAACAGCTCCTCCTTCAATAGTAAACACAGCCCCTGATGTGGATTTTCTGGAGTCAGAATCTGATTGAAAATCAGAATCTGTATACCCAACGGGAATTAAATCCCCTCCAGAGTATACAAGCATATTATCTCTCGTTCTCTTAAGATACTTGAAAATATGCTTGACTGCCGTCTAGTGATCAGGACCAGGTTTCGATTGAAACCTGCTAACTATGCCAACAACAAAACAAATATCTGGTCTAGTACAGAGCATTGCATACATGAGACTTCCAACTGCCGAGGCATATGGAACTCTACTCATGAATTGCTCTTCATGCTCATTCTTAGGAACTTGTTCCTTAGAAAGCTTGATTCCATGTTTGAAAGGTAACATACCTTTCTTGGAATCCTGCATGGAAAACCTAGACAAGATCTTGTCTATGTATGAAGCTTGGGATAATGCAATCGTTCTATTATTTCTATCCCTTATAACTTGGATACCTAGAATAAAACTTGCTTCTCCTAAGTCCTTCATATCAAATTGTTTTGCTAACCATTCTTTTACTGATGTCAATACACCTACATCGTTTCCGATGAGTAGTATATCATCAACATAAAGAATCAGGAAAACCAATTTGTCGCCCTTAATCCTTTTGTATACACAAGGTTCGTCAAGATTCTAAATAAATCCAAAACCTTTGACAGCTTGATCGAACCTTATGTTCTAGGATCTGGATGCTTGCTTTAATCCATATATGGATTTCTGCAACTTGCATACCTTTTCCATTTGGCCCTTTTCAATGAATCCCTCTGGTTGCATCATGTAGATGCTTTCGTCAAGACTTCCATTAAGGAAAGCTGTCTTGACGTCCATTTGCCAAATCTCTAGATCTAAAGATGCTGTAATGGATAAGAGTATCCTAATGGATTTAAGCATGGCCACAGGAGAGAAGGTTTCCTCGTAATCGATACCTTCTTTCTGTGTATACCCTTTAGCTACCAATCTAGCTTTAAAGGTTTCCACCTTTCCATCCATACCTCTTTTCCTCTTGTATACCCACTTGCACCTAATGTGTTTTATCCCTTTAGGCAAGTCTACAAGGGACCAGACTTTGTTATCAAACATAGATTCAATCTCAGATTGCATTGCCTTTTGCCAATGGCGACTATCAACATCCTCCATAGCTTCCTTGTACGTGTAGGGGTCATCGTCGTCCGGGAGATTCTCCACTGATTCTCCCAGACCGATGTATCTTTCGGGTTGTGTTCTAACCCTCCCACTACGACGAGGAATGGTAGGTTGTTGACCTTGTGTTGGATCGGAACTTACAATTGGGTTTGGTTGTGTAACCTCTCGTGAAATTGTATCTCCTGACATCTCATTCAGGACAATTCTACTTCTAGGCACAAAATCATTCATATAGTCCTTTTCCAGAAATTTAGCATTTGTCGAAACAAATACTTTAAGATTTGAAGGACTATAAAAATAATATCCTTTAGTTTCTTTTGGATACCCAACAAATATACATGTTTCCGAACGGGACTCCATCTTTTCTGTCTTTCCTTTTAACACATGCACAGGACAACCAAATATCCTTAAGTGTTGTAAACTAGGCTTGCGCCCAGTCCACAACTCATGCGGTGTTTTAGGAACAGACTTAGATGGTACATCGTTTAGAATGTATATAGCAGTTTGTAAAGCATATGCCCAGAAAGAAATAGGAAGTGTTGAATAACTCAACATAGACCTAACCATATCCAAAAGAGTTCTATTTCTCCTTTCTGCTACCACATTTTGTTGAGGTGTACCTGGTGTAGAAAACTGAGAAACTATCCCATTATCAATAAGATATTGCTGAAACTCACCAGATAGATATTCTCCACCACGATCAGATCTTAAGATTTTTATGTGTTTCTCAAGCTGATTTTCCACTTCAGCTTTAAATGCTTTGAACATGTCAAAAGCATCCGACTTATGTCGCATGAGATACACATAGCCAAATCTTAAGTAATCATCTGTGAAAGTGATGAAGTACTCATATCCACCTCTAGCTTGAATGCTCATAGGTCCACATACATCAGTGTGTATCAATCCTAAACATTCAGTAGCCCTGGCACCTTTGGCAGAGAACGTCCTTTTGGTCATTTTACCTTCCAAACAAGATTCACAAGTTGGTAGATCATCAACCTTTAAGTCACTCAAAGGTCCATCACATACCAATCTTTTAATCCTGTTAAGGTTAATATGACCTAGGCGTAAATGCCATAGGTAGGTTTCATCTTTTGATAATTTAACTCTTTTATGATTAGGTTCCGTTATTTCTATGTCTAACGAGTGAGAGATATTTCTATGCAAAAAGTATAGACCGTTTTCCAATGTACCTTGGCAAATAATTTTGCCATTCTTACTAATAATAAAAACTTTATTAAAAGTAACCGAATATCCAAATTTATTCAAACAAGAAACTGAAATTAAATTCCTCTTGAATTGAGGTACATAATAAACGTCTATCATATCTAAATGCCTTCTAGAATCCAAATAAACTCTAATATCTCCCACTACACTTGCAGACACTAACGTTCCATTGCCCAAGCGCAAATTGATTTCATTCTTACTCAGCCTTCTCCTTTCTTGAAAACCCCCATAAGGAATAACAAACATGATTAGCGGCTCCAGAGTCTACGATCCAAGAATCTGTAGAATCTACCAGAAAAACATGTTTCAAGATAATCCATATTACCTTGTTCCTTCTTATTTTGAGACTTTGGAAAATTACTTTTCCAATGTCTCTTTTCACCACAAAAGAAGCACTTCCTTTTGATCTTGGTTACTTTCTTGGTAAGCCCAAGTTGCTTTTTCTTCTATTATTCCTTGACCTTCTGACGGGTCTTAATAGTAGCAACTTTACCAACCATATGAATCTCTTCTAGAGACATCATCATATCAGCAGCAGACCCCATTCCTTCATGCTGCTATTGCAACACGTATGAAATTGTAGCCATTTTGCCATCTCATTAGAGGTCTCCCACTGCTCATACTCGTCTCATTGAATCACATTAGATTCATTAGTAGGAACAGGTGGTTTAGGAGTAGTTAGAACAAAATTTATGTTTTTCAGCTTGCAGCAACAACCCAATTTTCCTTTTCCATGTGACATAATTATCTCCGGTTAAAGTGTTATCTTTCAGGATGTTCATTAGGGATGGGGTCATGATTTCTTAATAAAACAAAATTTTATATAAGTAAATAATCATTATATAGCACTTTAAATATTTATCTTGAATTAAATTAATAACTCAATCATAAAAATTCAACGGTGATCTAACACCCATAAATGTTACGCCTCCTTTGGGAGTTCGCACCATTTACTAGTTAGACTAGGTCCCACCTAATTGTTAACATAACAACCAACGTTTTCAATTTTAGCCTTGCAATTTTACTGACAAGAACTCTTGGAGGATATCAATAAAATTACATTGAGTGTGTTACCAAGATATCGACCCTCAATTTTCTCTCACGAAAATCCCTCCTTGGGTAGTAGATCTCGTTTGAGTCCATTGTCTAGTCTATCCTTGTAAGGAAGTATATTGCTAAATTCCATTCATGGACTCCCCTTGGGGGGATTACCAATAAATAATTAAGCTCAACTAACCTTGGAGGCCATAGGTGTTACAAAAACACCTTCTCCCACTCAATTATTTAAGGCGTGTGATTAAATCCCATAGAATGATTTACCAAGTTATCTAGATGTCAATTTAGATACCTAAATCATTCAATGCATGTTCATACCAAAAGAGATATATGAGTGGCACTCCTATTCTATATGTCATGTTATCATACAATAACAAATATTGTAATATTTAAGCATAAATTAAATAGCAACAATTTTGGCCCATCCTAGAAAAGCAAGTAAATTACAATGAATTTGGAATACAAGATCTTCAAGTGGCCCATCAACCATACGCTCATCCTTCGGCCTCCTCCATTGGGATTGCACGGCCCACAACCCCACATAAGGGGCTGCCATGCGCAGCCCACTAGACTTTGCACGGCAGCCCACCAAGCTTTGGGCTTGCCATGCGCAGCCCAATCCACTCCTAGGGTGCGCACGGTGCTCGTTCTCGGTTCCGGTTGCTTCACGTCTTCGATTCTTCGATATAGAATGTGTTACAATTTAATTTAAACAAATAAAAATACTGCAGAAATTTTTTTTTTTTTTAATCACAGCAGTAAAAAAATACTGCACTATATTTTTAATACATTAAAAAAAAACTGCAGCAATAATTAATACATAAAAAAATATATATAGCAACTACCAAGAAGGAATTATGGCGATGATAGACCACCCTTCTTGTTACAATTCCGAAATCAAAATTACATAGGAAATCTAGGACCCAAATCGAGCAATAACATAACCACATAAAACATATATAAATCCATACATCACATGTAATTATATATGCGAATACCTAGAGTGCCATCTCTTTCTAAAACATGCATAATCACAATAAAAAGAAATCGATCCTCGTATATATACGTTAATTAATTAAAAGGGTTCAACCTAGGCTCTGATACCAATTGTAGGGAAAAACATACCCGCAGTGGAAGCGAGACTAAAAAAAAATAGTTTAGTAGCTTTTAAAATTTTTTCTTTTTATGAACCTTAAACCCTTTTGATTAATTAAAGATATATAATAAATAACAAAAGATGAATACCTCTTGTCGCGTGATCCGATTGACTTACGTCGATGGTAAACCGCAAGATCTTCAATCCTAGCACGAACGTGGATCACCTAGGAGTGTGGTCTCCCTCTTCTTTGAATTGCAAGCCTGTGATTGGATAAAACAAACTTTTCTCTTATTCGTTAGTCACAAAAACAATCAAGAAAAACCTAAGATTATTCCGGTCACTTTTGAGTTCTCAATCTTGTGATCGAAACTCGCGTGAACCTTGATCGATGTAGTTTTCACAAGCTCATTGTAGAATAAGCAACTAGAATACCATCAAAGAATAATCTATGTTTCCCTTTTGTTTTTAGTAGAATAAAAGCTCTCTATCTATGAGTTGAGAAGAAGAAGAAAATAAAAATTCTGCACACAAAAAACCTTTAGGCCGAAATTCTCTTCTTTTTCTTTTAAGGGTGGCCGAATTCTCTACCAAAAGGGATTAGGGTTTCCGCAATCCTCAAACACACAAGAGTTTGTATTGCACCCTAATTCCTATTTAGTTTAAGACTTCCAAACCCTAATCAAACTCATAAATCTTTTATTCCTTATTTGACTAAAATAAAAAGACTTCTTATTTGATTAAATAAATAAAATTTATTATTTATTTCCTTGTCAAACAAGTCTTTTAATTTAAGTATACTACTACCAATAGTATACCAATAGGAATCATATTTCCTAATCAGAAAAGATTTGTTTCTTAATTAAACAATTAATTAATAAATTAATTAATTCTTATTTAATTAAACAATGAAAACAAAATAATATTTAAGGTTATTAAGTCACCTTGCCGCCCCATATAAGATATTGGGCCTAATATTATTTTCTTGTTTCATTTAATCCATAGGACTTTAAATAAAAAGCCCACATGTGAACTAGACCCATTCTTACTAAAAGAAACAAGCCCACAAGTCATCCATTAATATATAAATATAATTGAGCAGCCCATTACATAAATAATGTGCAAATTATATTCTTAATATATTAAATGCAATTCTAGATGGACCCTAAATTGGTCCGGTAGAATATATCAAGTGATCCATGCAAGTCTGTGTGGATTGGGGATCTTGGCGGGCTATCTAAATTTAAGCTTCAATAGACATAACCTAATCACAATCAACAAATGATTCACTTAGGTCCGATCCATTAATTTTAACTCATTCCACTAAAGAGCTAAAATTGAACTCTTAAATAAAGACAGAAAAGGAAGATGTTTCCTCATTCATACCCTAGACAATCATATTGGAGATAGTGTATCCTCGTGATTAATATCAGTAATCGCCAAGAGTTCATAGACCGCCTATAACTCTCCAAGTTACCATATTTACTCATATGACCACGTTTTGAACTTGGATATTTTGACTTGTCCAGAAGCCATGTTTTCAATAGACACTATTGAAAACTCAACGTTGAGATTTAATATCCAATTACCTCAAAACATCCATATGATGATATTATACTCACATTCGATAAATGGAGCCACGATGTCCATATCTATAAATGAAGTCCTCTATCGATTAACAAATGAATATCACCAAACTATCGAGGATAGACTATGCGATATAATCGTACTCATTGATAACTCAAATGATATCACTTGCAACCATAAGTCCGTCATTTATCTCAGGATTAAGATAGACTCTCCGATTGTCCTGATAATGAAATTACTTTTATCTACTGACGGTTATAGATAAAGTATTTCATTGTGATCTTGTTCAATGCACCCAGTGCACTAGATTCTTTTGCTCGAAGACACTTCGATGATTTTAGACTCATCATATCTTATTTGATCCCACTCAAATGCTAGCAAAAGAATTCTACAACTTTAACAAGATAAAGGTGCCCAACCTTTAACTTAAGTTGTGAACAATATTTAAGACTAACTAAAGAATTGTGTCTACCACATACATATCCAGATGTACGAACAATTCTTCTTTTCTCATAGTCTTTAGACCTTATGATTATTTACTTTGACAATTATTAAACTATAAATGCTATAAGATTTGTTTAAACCAGAAATCACTTTATTAATATGAAAAAGATTGTTAATTACAATATTACACTCTTGCTATTGAGCATAATCCTAACAATAGCACATCTTAACATTGCTGAACTGCATGGCGCTGAGATAGATGTTGAGACAAAAATTGATATGGTTGTCAATTCATTGTCAGATTCATTTGATCAGTTCAAATTGGACTACACTTTGAACAAAAAGGAATACACCTTACAGAGCCTGATGCAAGATGTTCAAAGTGCTAAAAAGATCCTTGTGAAAAGCAAAGGTCAAGAGATTTATGTGGTTGGTAAAGTTGCTACTATTAAGACCCATCAGAAGGTCAAGAAACAACAAAAGAAAAAGCAACTTGGGCCTACCAAGAAGGAGACCAAGAAAGCAACCAAGATCAAAAGGAAATGCTTCCTTTGTGGTGAAAAGGGACATTGGAAAAGAAATTGCCCAAAGTCCCAGAACAAGAAGGAAGAAGGTAATGTGAATTATCTTGAAACATGTTTTTTGACAGATTCTACAGATTCTTGGATCATAGACTCTGGAGCCACTAATCATGTTTGTTATTCCTTGCAGGGGTTCCAAGAAAGGAGAAGGCTGAATAAGAATGAAATCAATTTGCACTTGGGCAACGGAACGTTAGTGTCTGCAAGTGCAGTGGGAGATATTAGAGTTTGTTTGGATTCTAGAAGGCATTTAAATTTAATAGACGTTTATTATGTATCTCAATTCAAGAGGAATTTAATTTCAGTTTCTTGTTTGAATAAATTTGGATATTCGGTTACTTTTAATAAAGTTTGTATTATTAGTAAGAATGACAAAATTATTTACCAAGGTACATTGGAAAACGATCTATACTTTTTGCATAAAAATATATCTCACTCGTTAGACACAGAAATAACAGAACCTAATCATAAAAGAGTTAAATTATCAAAAGATGAAACCTATCTATGGCATTTACGCCTAGGTCATATTAACCTTAATAGGATTAAAAGATTTGTAAGTGACGGACCTTTGAGTGACTTAAAGGTTGATGATCTACCAACTTGTGAATATTGTTTGGAAGGTAAAATGACCAAAAGGACGTTCTCTGCCAAAGGTGCCAGAGCTACTGAATGTTTAGGATTGATACACATTGATGTATGTGGACCTATGAGCATTCAAGCTAGAGGTGGATATGAGTACTTCATCACTTTCACAGATGATTACTCAAGATTTGTCTATGTGTATCTCATGTGACATAAGTCGGATGCTTTTGACATGTTCAAAGCATTTAAAGCTGAAGTGGAAAATTAGCTTGAGAAACACATAAAAATCTTAAGATCTGATCGTGGTGGAGAATATCTATCTGGTGAGTTTCAGCAATATCTTATTGATAATGGGATAGTTTCTCAGTTTTCTACACCAGGTACACCTCAACAAAATGGGGTAGCAGAAAGGAGAAATAGAACTCTTTTGGATATGGTTAGGTCTATGTTGAGTTATTCAACACTTCCTATTTCTTTCTGGGCATATGCTTTACAAACTGCTATATACATTCTAAACGATGTACCATCTAAGTCTGTTCCTAAAACACCGCATGAGTTGTGGACTGGGCGCAAGCCTAGTTTACAACACTTAAGGATATTTGGTTGTCCTGTGCATGTGTTAAAAGGAAAGACAGAAAAGATGGAGTCCCGTTCGGAAACATGTATATTTGTTGGGTATCCAAAAGAAACTAAAGGATATTATTTTTATAGTCCTTCAAATCTTAAAGTATTTGTTTCGACAAATGCTAAATTTCTGGAAAAGGACTATATGAATGATTTTGTGCCTAGAAGTAGAATTGTCCTGAATGAGATGTCAGGAGATACAATTTCACGAGAGGTTACACAACCAAACCCAATTGTAAGTTCCGATCCAACACAAGGTCAACAACCTACCATTCCTCGTCGTAGTGGGAGGGTTAGAACACAACCCGAAAGATACATCGGTCTGGGAGAATCAGTGGAGAATCTCCCGGACGACGATGACCCCTACACGTACAAGGAAGCTATGGAGGATGTTGATAGTCGCCATTGGCAAAAGGCAATGCAATCTAAGATTGAATCTATGTTTGATAACAAAGTCTGGTCCCTTGTAGACTTGCCTAAAGGGATAAAACACATTAGGTGCAAGTGGGTATACAAGAGGAAAAGAGGTATGGATGGAAAGGTGGAAACCTTTAAAGCTAGATTGGTAGCTAAAGGGTATACACAGAAAGAAGGTATCGATTACGAGGAAACCTTCTCTCCTGTGGCCATGCTTAAATCCATTAGGATACTCTTATCCATTACAGCATCTTTAGATCTAGAGATTTGGCAAATGGACGTCAAGACAGCTTTCCTTAATGGAAGTCTTGACGAAAGCATCTACATGATGCAACCAGAGGGATTCATTGAAAAGGGCCAAATGGAAAAGGTATGCAAGTTGCAGAAATCCATATATGGATTAAAGCAAGCATCCAGATCCTAGAACATAAGGTTCGATCAAGCTGTCAAAGGTTTTGGATTTATTTAGAATCTTGACGAACCTTGTGTATACAAAAGGATTAAGGGCGACAAGTTGGTTTTCCTGATTCTTTATGTTGATGATATACTACTCATCGGAAACGATGTAGGTGTATTGACATCAGTAAAAGAATGGTTAGCAAAACAATTTGATATGAAGGACTTAGGAGAAGCAAGTTTTATTCTAGGTATCCAAGTTATAAGGGATAGAAATAATAGAACGATTGCATTATCCCAAGCTTCATACATAGACAAGATCTTGTCTAGGTTTTCCATGCAGGATTCCAAGAAAGGTATGTTACCTTTCAAACATGGAATCAAGCTTTCTAAGGAACAAGTTCCTAAGAATGAGCATGAAGAGCAATTCATGAGTAGAGTTCCATATGCCTCGGCAGTTGGAAGTCTCATGTATGCAATGCTCTGCACTAGACCAGATATTTGTTTTGTTGTTGGCATAGTTAGCAGGTTTCAATCGAAACCTGGTCCTGATCACTGGACGGCAGTCAAGCATATTTTCAAGTATCTTAAGAGAACGAAAGATAATATGCTTGTATACTCTGGAGGGGATTTAATTCCCGTTGGGTATACAAATTCTTATTTTCAATCAGATTCTGACTCTAGAAAATCCACATCAGGGGCTGTGTTTACTATTGAAGGAGGAGCAGTTATATGGAGGAGTATCAAGCAATCTTGTATTGCTGATTCCACCATGGAAGCTGAGTATGTTGCTGCATGCGAGGCTGCCAAAGAGGCTGTTTGGCTCTGCCAATTCTTGATTGACTTGGAAGTGGTTCCTAGTGCGAATAAGCAGATCACTATTTACTGTGACAACAGTGGAGTAGTGGCTAATTCAAAAGAACCAAGAAGTCATAAGAGAGGTAAACACATTGAAAGAAAGTATCATCTTTTAAGGGAGACTGTTCAAATAGGTGACATGACAATTAACAAAATCGCGTCTGCAGAAAATCTAGCAGATCCCTTCACAAAGGCTCTACCTCAAAAGAGTTTCGATGGGCATCTAGAGAATATGGGCTTGAGAGCTATGACACATTTGCTATAGCGCAAGTGGGAGATTGTTAGGATTATGCTCAATAGCAAGAGTGTAATATTATAATTAACAATCTTTTTCATATTAATAAAGTGATTTCTGGTTTAAACAAATCTTATAGCATTTATAGTTTAATATTATAATTGTCAAAGTAAATAATCATAAGGGTCTTAAATATTGTTCACAACTTAAGTTAAAGGTTGGGCACCTTTATCTTGTTAAAGTTGTAGAATTTTTTTGCTAGCATTTGAGTGGGATCAAATGAGATATGATGAGTCTAAAATCATCGGAGCATCTTCGAGTAAAAGAATCTAGTGCACTGGGTGCATTGAACTGGATCACAATGAAATATTTTATCAATAACCGTCAGTAGATAAAAGTCATTTCATTATCAGGACAATCAGAGAGTCTATCCTAATCCTGAGATAAATGATGGACTTATGGTTGTAAGTGATATCATTTGAGTTATCAATGAGTACGACTATATCGCATAGTCTATCCTCGATAGTTTGGTGATATTCATTTGTTAATCGATAGAGGACTTCATTTATAGATATGGACATCGTGGCTCCATTTATCAAATGAGAGTATAATATCATCATATGGATGTTTTGAGGTAATTGGATATTAAATCTCAACGTTGAGTTTTCGATAGTGTCTATTGAAAACATGGCTTCTGGACAAGTCAAAATATCCAAGTTCAAAACGTGGTCATATGAGTAAATATGGTAACTTGGAGAGTTATAGGCGGTCTATGAACTCTTGGCGATTATTGATATTAATCACGAGCATACACTATCTCCAACATGATTGTCTAGGGTATGAATGAGGAAACATCTTCCTTTTCTGTCTTTATTTAAGAGTTCAATTTTAACTCTTTAGTGGAATGAGTTAAAATTAATGGATCGGACCTAAGTGAATCATTTGTTGATTGTGATTAGGTTATGTCTATTGAAGCTTAAATTTAGATAGCCCGCCAAGATCCCCAATCACACGGACTTGCATGGATCACTTGATATATTCTACCGGACCAATTTAAGGGTCCATCTAGAATTGCATTTAATATATTAAGAATATAATTTGCACATTATTTATGTAATGGGCTGCTCAACTATATTTATATATTAATGAATGACATGTGGGCTTGTTTTTTTTAGTAAGAATGGGTATGGTTCACATGTGGGCTTTTTATTTAAAGTCCAATGGATTAAATGAAATAAGAAAATAATATATAGCCCATTTATTTTAAGTGGGGCGGCAAAGGTGAATTAATTAACCTAATATATTATTTTGTTTCATTGTTTAATTAAATAAGAATTAATTAATTGTTTAATTAAGAAACAAATCTTTTCTGATTAGGAAATATGATTCCTAAAGGTATACTATTGGTAGTAGTATACTTAAATTAAAAGACTTGTTTGCCAAGAAAATAAATAATTAATTTTATTTATTTAATCAAATAAGAAGTCTTTTTATTTAGTCAAATAAAAGAATAAAAGATTTATGAGTTGGATTAGGGTTTGGGAGTCTTAAACTAAATAGGAATTAGGGTGCAATACAAACTCTTTTTTGGCTTGAGTATTGCGGCAACCCTAGTCCCTTTTAGGTTATTATTTTCGGCCACCCTAATAGAAAGAGAGAAAGAAAATTTTGCCACCTATAGATGTGGACTTATAGAATTCGGCCACTTTAGGGTTTTTGGTGCTTGATTCTATTTTCTTCTTCTTCTCAATTCATAGAAAGATTATTATTATTCTACTAAAAACATAAAAGAGATATAGATTATTCTTTGATGGTATACTATTTGCTTATTCATCAATAAGCTTGTGTGTACAACATCGATCTTGGTTCACGCGAGTTTCGATCATTAGATTGAGAACTCAAAAGTGACCGGAATAATCTTAATATTCTTTTGATTGTTTTTGTGACTAACAAAGAAAAGAAAATTTTGTTTTGTCCATTCACAGGTTTGCAATTCAAAGAAAAGGGAGACCACGCTCCTAGGTGATCCACGCTCGTGCTAGGATTGAAGATCTTACGGATTACCATCGACGCAAGTCAATCGGATCACGCGACAAAAGGTATTCTTCTTTTGTTAGATAATATATATGTTTAATTGATTAAAAGGGTTAAGGTTCATAAAAGGAAAATTTTTTAAAAGCTAATAAATCTATTTTATTTTTAGTCTCGCTTCCGCTGCGTGTACTATACGGTATTTTTCCCTACACTTTACAAGGATTCACTATCTCCTATAAGATTGTCTAGCATATGAATGAGAATCATTTACTTATTCTATCTTTATTTAAGAGTGCAATTTTTGTTCTTTAGTGGAATGAACTAAAATTAATATATTGAACCTAAGTGAATCATTTGTTGATTGTGATTGGGTTATGTCTATTGGAGCTTAAATTTAGATAGGCCCGCCAAGATCCCCAATTCACACGGACTTGCATGGATCACTTGATATATTCTACCGGACTGATTATGTGTCAATCTAGAATTGTATTTAATATATTAAGAATATAATTTTCACATTATTTATTTAATGGGCTGTTAAATTATATTAATATATTAATGAAAGGCATGTGGGCTTATTTCTTTTAGTAAGAATGGGTCTAGTTCACATGTGGGATTTTTATTAAAGGTCCAATGGATTTAATAAAATGGAAAAAATAATATATGGGCCTATCTTAGTGTATGGGCGGCAATGCTTATTGTTAGGATTATGCTCAATAGCAAGAGTGTAATATTGTAATTAACAATCTTTTTCATATTAATAAAGTGATTTCTGGTTTAAACAAATCTTATAGCATTTATAGTTTCATATTATAATTGTCAAAGTAAATAATCATAAGGTATAAAGACTATGAGAAAAGAAGAATTGTTCGTACATCTGGATATGTATGTGGTAGACACAATTCTTTAGTTAGTCTTGAATATTGTTCACAACTTAAGTTAAAGGTTGGGCACCTTTATCTTGTTAAAGTTGTAGAATTCTTTTGCTAGCATTTGAGTGGGATCACAATTATCGAAGTGTCTTCGAGCAAAAGAATCTAGTGCACTGGGTGCATTGAACTGGATCACAATGAAATACTTTATCTATAACCGTCAGTAGATAAAAGTCTTTTCATTATCAGGACAATCGGAGAGTCTATCTTAATCCTGAGATAAATGATGGACTTATGGTTGCAAGTGATACCATTTGAGTTATCAATGAGTACGATTATATCGCATAGTCTATCCTCGATAGTTTGGTGATATTCATTTGTTAATCGATAGAGGACTTCATTTATAAATATGAACATCGTGGCTCCATTTATTAAATGAGAGTATAATATCATCATATGGATGTTTTCAGGTAATTGGATATTAAATCTCAACGTTGAGTTTTCAATAGTGTCTATTGAAAACATGGCTTCTGGACAAGTCAAAATATCCAAGTTCAAAACGTGGACATATGAATAAATATGGTAACTTGGAGAGTTATAGGCAGTCTATGAAATCTTGGCGATTACTGATATTAATCACTAGGATACACTATCTCCAACATGATTGTCTAGGGTATGAATGAGGAACATCTTCCTTTTCTGTCTTTATTTAAGAGTTCAATTTTAGCTCTTTAGTGGAATGAGTTACAATTAATGGATCGGACCAAAGTGAATCATTTGTTGATTGTGATTAGGTTATGTCTATTGAAGCTTAAATTTAGATATCCCGCCAAGATCCCCAATCCACGCGGACTTGTATGGATCACTTGATATATTCTACCGGACCAATTTATGGGTCCATTTAGAATTGCATTTAATATATTAAGAATATAATTTGCACATTATTTATTTAATGGGCTGCTCAATTATATTAATATATTAATGAAAGGCATGTGGGCTTGTTTCTTTTAGTAATAATGAGTCTGGTTCACATGTGGGCTTTTTATTTAAAGTCCAATGGATTAAATGAAATAAGAAAATAATATATGGCCCATTTGTATGAGTGGGGCGGCAAGGTGCTTTTTAACCTAATATATTATTTTGTTTTATTGTTTTTAATTAATTAAGAATTAATTATTTTATTAATTAATTGTTTAATTAAGAAACAAATCTTTTCTGATTAGGAAATATGATTCCTAGAGTTATACTATTGGTAATAGTATACTAAAATTAAAAGACTTGTTTGATAAGAAAATAAATAATTAATTTTATTTATTTAATCAAATAAGAAGTCTTTTTATTTATTCAAACAAAAGAATAAAAGATCTATGAGTTGGATTAGGGTTTGAAGTCTTAAACTAGATGGGAATTAGGGTGCAACACAAACTCCTTTTTGCTTGTGATTTGCGGCAACCCTAGTCCCTTTTGGAGTAGGATTTTCGGCCACCCTAAAAGAAAAAGAGGAAGAAAATTTGGCCACCTATATATTTTGACTTATAGAATTCGGCCACCCAGAGAGTGGGTGGTGCTTGATTCAATCTTCTTCTTCTTCTCAATTCATAGAAAGAATTATTTTATTCTACTAAAACATAAAAGAGTGAATAGATTATTCTTTGATGGTACACTAATTGCTTATTCATCAATAAGCTTGTGTGTACAACATCGATTTAGGTTCACGCGAGTTTCGATCATTAGATTGAGAACTTAAAAGTGACCGGAATAATCTTAGTCTTCTTTTGATTGTTTTGTGACTAACAAAAAGAAAAGAAAAGTTTGTTTGTCCATTCTCAGGTTTGCAATTCAAAGAAAAAGGGAGACCACGCTCCTAGGTGATTCACGTTCGTGCTAGGATTGAAGATCTTGCGGATTACCATCGACGTAAGTCAATCGGATCACGCAACAAAAGGTATTCTTCTTTTGTTGATTATATATATGTTTAATTAATTAAATGGTTAAGGTTCATAAAAAGGAAAATTTTTAAAGTTACTAAATCTATTTTTAGTCTCGCTTCCGCTGCTTGTACTACGGTATTTTTCCCTACAATTGGTATCAGAGCCTAGTTGAACCCTTTTAATTAATTAACGTATATATACGTGAATCTATTTCTTTTTATTGTGATTATGCAAGTTTAGAAAGAGATGGTACTCTAGGTATTCGCATATATAATTACATGTGGATGTATTGATTTATATATGTTTATGTGGATTGTTATTGCTCGATTTTGGTCCTAGATTTTCAATGTAATTTTTGTTTCGGAATTGTAACAAGAAGGGTGGTCTATCATCGCCATAATTCCTTCTTGGTAGTTGCTAGGTTTTTTATTTTTTTTATTTTTTTTTTATAAGTGCAGTTTTTACTGCAGTTTTTTTTAATTTTTATGTGCAGTTTTTGTTTGTAAAAGTACTGCAGTGAATAAAAGAAAAAATACTGCAGTATTTTATTGTTTAAATAAAGTTGTAATACATTCTACATTGAAGAATTGAAGACGTGAAGAAAAAGGAAGCAACCGGAACCAAGAACGAGCACCGTGCGCACCCTAGGAGTGGATTGGGCTGAGCTTGGCAGACCCATTACATGGTGGGCTGCGCACGGCAGCCTTGTGTGGCCTTATGGGCTGCGCATGGCAGCCCCTTTGTGGGGTTGTGGGCTGTGCACGCCCATGGGAGGAGGCCGAAGGATGAGCGTATTGTTGATGGGCCACTTGAAGATCTTGTATTCCTAAACAATTGTAATTTACTTGTTTTTCTAGGATGGGCCAAAATTGTTGCTATTTAATTTTCGCTTAAATATTACAATATTTGTTATTGTATGATAACATAATATATAGAATAGGAGTGCCACTCATATATCTCTTTTGGTATGAACATGCATTGAATGATTTAGGTATCTAAATTGGCATCTAGATAACTTGGTAAATCATTCTATGGGATTTAATCACACGCCTTAAATAATTGAGTGGGCGAAGGTGTTTTTGTAACACCTATGGCCTCCAAGGTTAGTTCAGCTTAATTATTTATTGATAATCCCCGCAAGGGGCGTACATGAATGGAATTTAGCAACATACTTCCTTACAAGGATAGACTAGACAATGGACTCAAACGAGATCTACTCCCCAATGAGGGATTTTCGTGAGTGAAAATTGAGGGTCGATATCTTGGTAACACACTCAATGTAATTTTATAGATATCCTCCCAAGAGTTCTTGTCAGTAAAATTGCAAGGCTAATATTGAAAACGCTGGTTGTTATGTTAACAATTAGGTGGGACCTAGTCTAACTAGTAAATGGTGCGAACTCCCAAAGGAGGAGTAACATTTATGGGTGTTGGATCACCGTTGAATTTTTATGATTGAGTTATTTATTTAATTCAAGATAAATATTTAAAGTGCTTTATCATGAATATTTACTTATATATGTTTTGTTTTTATTCAGAAATCATGACCCCATCACTTATAAACATCCTGAAAGATAACACTTTAACTGGAGATAATTATGTCACATGGAAAAGGAAAATTGGGTTGTTGCTGCAAAGTGAAAAACATAAGTTTGTTCTAACTACTCCTAAACCACCTGCTCCTAATAATGAATCTAGCATAATGCAAAGAGATGAGTATGAGCAGTGGAAGACTTCAGATGATATGGCCAAATGTTATATTATGGCCACTATCTCCGACGTGTTGCAACAGCAGCATGAAGGAATGGAGTCCGCTGCTGATATAACGATGTCTCTAGAAGAGATGTTTGCTATGAAGTCCAAGACGACTAAGAGAGAGGCAGTGACTGCTTTTATGAATCTTAGGATGAAACCTGGACAGGCTGTAAAGGATCACATGATGAAAGTCATAGCACATCTCAACATTGCTGAACTGCATGGCGCTGAGATAGATGGTGAGACAAAAATTGATATGGTTGTCAATTCATTGTCAGATTCATTTGATCAGTTCAAATTGGACTACACTTTGAACAAAAAGGAATACACCTTACAAGGCCTGACGCAAGATGTTCAAAGTGCTGAAAAGATCCTTGTGAAAAGCAAAGGTCAAGAGATTCATATGGTTGGTAAAGTTGCTGCTGTTAAGACCCGTCAGAAGGTCAAGAAACAACAGAAGAAAAAGCAACTTGGGCCTACCAAGAAGGAGACCAAGAAAGTAACCAAGATCAAAGGGAAATGCTTCCTTTGTGGTGAAAAGGGACATTGGAAAAGAAATTGCCCAAAGTCCCAGAACAAGAAGGAAGAAGGTAATTTGAATTATCTTGAAACATGTTTTTTGGCAGATTCTACAGATTCTTGGATCATAGACTCTGGAGCCACTAATCATGTTTGTTATTCCTTGCAGGGGTTCCAAGAAAGGAGAAGGCTGAGTAAGAATGAAATCAATTTGCGCTTGGGCAATGGAACATTAGTGTCTACAAGTGCAGTGGGTGATATTAGAGTTTATTTGCATTCTAGAAGGCATTTAGATTTGATAGACGTTTATTATGTACCTCAATTCAAGAGGAATTTAATTTCAGTTTCTTGTTTGAATAAATTTGGATGTTCGGTTACTTTTAATAAAGTTTTTATTATTAGTAAGAATGACAAAATTATTTGCCAAGGTACATTGAAAAACGGTCTATACTTTTTGCATAGAAATATTTCTCACTCGTTAGACACAGAAATAACGGAACCTAATCATAAAATAGTTAAATTATCAAAAGATGAAATCTACCTATGGCATTTACGCCTAGGTCCTATTAACCTTAATAGGATTAAAAGATTGGTATGTGACGGACCTTTGAGTGACTTGAAGGTTAATGATCTACCAACATGTGAATCTTGTTTGGAAAGTAAAATGACCAAAAGGACGTTCTCTACCAAAGGTGCCAGAGCCACTGAATGTTTAGGATTGATACACACTGATGTATGTGGACCTATGAGCATTCAAGCTAGAGGTGGATATGAGTACTTCATAGCTTTCACAGATGATTACTCGAGATTTGGCTATGTGTATCTCATACGACATAAGTCGGATGCTTTTGACATGTTCAAAGCATTCAAAGCTGAAGTGGAAAATCAGCTTGAGAAACACATAAAAATCTTGAGATCTGATCGTGGTGGAGAATATCTATCTGGTGAGTTTCAGCAATATCTTATTGATAATGGGATATTTCTCAGTTTTCTGCACCAGGTACACCTCAACAAAATGGGGTAGCAGAAAGGAGAAATAGAACTCTTTTGGGTATGGTTAGGTCTATGTTGAGTTATTAGACACTTCATATTTCTTTTTGGGGATATGCTTTACAAACTGCTATATACATTCTAAACGATGTACCATCTAACTCTGTTCCTAAAGCACCGCATGAGTTGTGGACTGGGCGCAAGCCTAGTTTACAATGTTAGGATTATGCTCAATAGCAAGAGTTTAATATTGTAATTAACAATCTTTTTCATATTAATAAAGTGATTTCTGGTTTAAACAAATCTTATAGCATTTATAGTTTAATATTATAATTGTCAAAGTAAATAATCATAAGGTCTAAAGACTATGAGAAAAGAACAATTGTTCGTATATCTGGATATGTATGTGGTAGACACAATTCTTTAGTTAGTCTTGAATATTGTTCACAACTTAAGTTAAAGGTTGGGCACCTTTATCTTGTTAAAGTTGTAGAATTCTTTTGCTAGCGTTTGAGTGGGATCAAATGAGATATGATGAGTCTAAAATCATCGTAGTGTCTTCGAGCAAAAGAATCTAGTGCACTGGGTGCATTGAACTGGATCACAATGAAATACTTTATCTATAACCGTCAGTAGATAAAAGTCTTTTCATTATCAGGACAATCGGAGAGTCTATCTTAATCCTAAGATAAATGATGGACTTATGGTTGCAAATGATATCATTTGAGTTATCAATGAGTACGATTATATCGCATAGTCTATCCTCGATAGTTTGGTGATATTCATTTGTTAATCGATAGAGGACTTCATTTATAGATATGGACATCGTGGCTCCATTTATTAAATGAGAGTATAATATCATCATATGGATGTTTTCGGGTAATTGGATATTAAATCTCAACGTTGAGTTTTCGATAGTGTCTATTGAAAACATGGCTTCTGGACAAGTCAAAATATCCAAGTTCAAAACGTGGTCATATGAGTAAATATGGTAACTTGGAGAGTTATAGGCGGTCTATGAACTCTTGGCGATTACTGATATTAATCGCGAGGATATACTATCTCCAACATGATTGTCTAGGGTATGAATGAGGAACATCTTCCTTTTCTGTCTTTATTTAAGAGTTCAATTTTAGCTCTTTAGTGGAATGAGTTAAAATTAATGGATCGGACCTAAGTAAATCATTTGTTGATTGTGATGTCTGTTGAAGCTTAAATTTAGATAGCCCGCCAAGATCCCCAATCCACACGGACTTGTATGGATCACTTGATATATTCTACCGGACCAATTTATGTGTCCATTTAGAATTGCATTTAATATATTAAGAATATAATTTGCACATTATTTATTTAATGGGCTGCTCAATTTTATTAATATATTAATGAAAGGCATGTGGGCTTGTTACTTTTAGTAAGAATGGATCTGGTTCACATGTGGGCTTTTTATTTAAAGTCCAATGGATTAAATGAAATAAGAAAATAATATATGGCCCATTGTATGAGTGGGGCAGCAAGGTGCTTTTTAACCTAATATATTATTTTGTTTCATTGTTTTTAATTAAATAAGAATTAATTATTTTATTAATTAATTGTTTAATTAAGAAACAAATCTTTTCTGATTAGGAAATATGATTCCTAGAGTTATACTATTGGTAGTAGTATACTAAAATTAAAAGACTTGTTTGATAAGAAAATAAATAATTAATTTTATTTATTTAATCAAATAAGAAGTCCTTTTATTTAGTCAAATAAAAGAATAAAAGATCTATGAGTTGGATTAGGGTTTGAAGTCTTAAACTAAATGGGAATTAGGGCAACTCAAACTCCTTTTTGCTTGTGATTTGCGGCAACCCTAGTCCCTTTTGGAGTAGGATTTTTGGCCACCCTAAAAGAAAAAGAGGAAGAAAATTTGGCCACCCAGAGAGTGGGTGGTGCTTAATTCAATCTTTTTCTTCTTCTCAATTCATAGAAAGGATTATTTTATTCTACTAAAACATAAAAGAGTGAATAGATTATTCTTTGATGGTACACTAATTGCTTGTTCATCAATAAGCTTGTTTGTACAACATCGATTTAGGTTCACGCGAGTTTCGATCATTAGATTGAGAGCTCAAAAGTGACCGAAATAATCTTAGTCTTCTTTTGATTGTTTTGTGACTAACAAAAAAAAAAAAAGTTTGTTTGTCCATTCTCAGGTTTGCAATTCAAAGAAAAAGGGAGACCACTAGTTACTTTTACATCAAAAGGTTTTGTGCACAATTTCGAATATGGTTCACGCAAGTTTCAAACTAACAATTGTGAATTCAAAAGTGACCAGAACATTCTTTGTTGTCTCTTGGAACTTGTTGTGACTAACGAAAAAGAAAAGGTTTTGTTAATCCATCCGCAGGTACACAATTCAAAGAGAAGGGAGACCACGCTCCTAGGTGATTCACGTTCATGATAGGATTGGAAGATCTTACAGATTACCATCGACGCAATGTTAATCGGATCACGTGACAAAGGTATGATATCTTTAGTATTATATGTTAATTAATTAGAGGGTTCAGGTTCAAAATATGGAAAAAAATTTAAACTATACTAAACTCTTTTTTCGCTTTTGCCGCATTTATTTTCCCTACAATTATCAATTCATTCACTGTGTAGTGTGTTGGTTGCTGCAGGTGTTGTTTCAACAAAGATCACTGTTGTTTATTTGTTTTAGTTTTTTTAATTTTAAATGTTTAATTTTTCTTTCAAGTGTTGATGATTCAAATTACATGTCAGTTGTCAAAGTTCTTGAATTTGGTTCACCGACTGTGCTCTGTTTTTGTATCTGTTTTATGACTTTTTGATTAATTTTTTTTTTTATTTTGCTTATTTTTGATTGATTATTGTGTTCTTTTCATCACTGGACAAGTTGGAGTTGGAAAATCAGTATGTGTATATGACTATATGTTATTCTTTTTGCTGAATTATTTGATGATCCAAGTTTTTTGTGGATTTTCAGTGGCGATTGCTTTGTATGATATGCACCGTCATGAGTGTAGACCCAAAGTGGAATTGAAGAGATTCAAAGGGTTTTGTGAAAATCAAACGAGTGTAGAAACAAAGTGGAAGTGAAGAGATTCAAAGTCGTTTATGAGAAACCAAATGTTTTGAAACAGTGCCTTAATGCTAATTGTGACCTAATCAGTCCCTTTTTAGATTCTTCATGGGTATGTTATCAATTTTGTGTTTTATTGATTTGATTAGTCCAAATTCAGTTTTTTTTTCTTCAATGAATTTATGTGCAGTGCTTCTTGAATTGTTTTAGTGTTTTAGCTTCTCTTTGAATTGTTAAAACGTGGAAGATTTAGTTAGGTAGTGGAATTATAGACAAGGCAGTAAATATTGAAAATATTGTTGAAAATGATTGTCACATACGTCTTTGTGTTCGTATGGCTCGCCAGAAAGCAAATCTTGCCCTCACCAACTCATCAATCCCCGTCAACCATTCATGCTTCAACCAAGTTGCCCGAAAAGTAAGCTTTTCATCTTTTTGATTGATTTTTTTGTTGTCATTTCTTGAATTTATTTTGTATTGAAATTAAAAAATATATATATATATATATTTGCAGGTATAGGCAGTTGTGTGAGTTTTTCGATAGCTTGGATATTGCAATCCGGTTGTTGAAATTGAAGAGATCAATGTCTACCTTCACTAATATATCTCCTAAAATTGAGTGCTTGACTTATAGGTAATGGTTTGAACAACAAATAATTCTTGATTTTTGGTTGAGATTATAATGTTTTAGCTATCGATTGGTTATATATAAGCATCCAAACGTGGTATTGTGTCTGATTTTGTGTTATGATATTTATGTAGGAGATTCTCATACTGTGACTTGGCTTAGTTCAATTTTTTACTGCCAAAAGCTATTGAGATAAAGAAAGTACTCATGTTTTATGAGAAGGCTAGTTGCATGAAGCCTGGTCTTCATGTTTCTATAGATGTTGATGCAATAGAATGTGACAACAAGCTGAAGTCCGATAACAAGAATATGAATATAAGGAAGGTTTTCCGTGCTCGGCTTATGGATTTTCTTAAAGACCATCCTGAGGTATACCCTAATTTTAGTTTTGCATATCAAGTGAATATCGTTTTTTAATTGCATTGTACTGTGTTCAGTGGCTTTACACTGAGTTTTTTTTATTTGATTTTTAATTTTTCCATTGATTCACTGTTTCATGAGAATTCGTACTTGGAGTTAGACTATTGTGTTTCGATCTTTAAATTACTCTTCTTAATTTTATATGTTATGGTTGCCTTCTTTTTGCTCTTAATCACGATTTAGGTTATAGTGCTATGATGATTCCCCAATGTTTGAGAAGAATTTATATGAAGTGTACATTTTAGATGATTTTTATCTCTTATGACATCATTGCCCAATGTTTCGCCTGCACTATAATTGTACATTGCAAAATATGAACCATATTTCATCTGCTTTCAGAGAGTTAAAATTCTAGAGGAGTCATTGCCATAGCCATTCAATCTATTATGACCACATTATTTTGGAAAACATGTAACAAAACAAAAATTTGATTCCTAATTTATAGAGATATTACTAATAAGAAAATCTGTTCCAACTTGAGTGGCGTCAATCTTAGCTTGGTTGATGTGGTATCCAGCTAGAACAGATTAGATTAAAAAAATTCTGCTATTGCAACCAACCATATCCATAAAAGTTTCATAAAATTCTACTTACTAAAAGTTGTTTTTCATAATTCTATACAGGCTTGGTTGCATGCAAATGGATAAGGGCCGGAGAGTTTGTCTGAAGAAGATATTAGTTAGCAAGGTACCTTTGATGCGACCTACTAGTGACCTACAAATTCTTGAATATGCTAGAGGCACTTATATTGTTTGACTATCAAATACATCATTAATTATTAAGATTTAGGTGAATATGTATGGGTGAAATTATTGTTAAGATTAGTAGACTTTTTAATTAAGTGAATGCTTGTGGGTGAATGTAATGTTAATACTTGAAGATTTTTAATTGAATATTTATGGATTCATAAATTTTAACATATTTATTGAATGCTTGTGGATTTTTATATAGAATGCTTTTGAGTTTAATCTTCCAATTATTTGCACTAAACAGGCTATGTATAAAATCAATAAATTAATTTTGTTTTTTTTTTTTATAAAAAAAATACTTATCGATCACGGGCAATTCCCGTTGTCAGTAACGCATTGACCACGGACATTGCCCGTTGTTAGTAACATATCAACCATGAGCATTGCTCGTTGTAGACAAACTTATTTATCACAGGCATTGCCCATTGTAGATGAACTTATTTATCACGGGCATTGTCTGTATTCGAAACGCACCATTTTCTATCACACCTTCACAGACGATGGACATTATAACTGGCGATGTCCGTAGTGGATACACATCCACAACGGGCATCGCCCATAGTTGATGATCGAATTTTTTGACATATGTGAACTAGTTTTCGAAGATTCTAGGTTTTCACATGCTTAAGTGTTGTATTGTGATTAGTTTGATATCTAGGGTTATTTGTGGATTGATTGATTCATTTTATGATCAATAACCTTGATATGTGCTTGGATCCTCTAATTGGACAAATCTAGGATTAGCACTTGTGATTTTGTATTTAGAACCTAATAAGATTTAATTGATTATTCGTTATATCCTTGCTCTAAATGTTGGCTAGAATATTCATTGAACACATTTTGTGATTCTAGCATTTTTGTGTATGTTTCTAATATCTTGGATATGTGCTTCTTGTATATGATTTATTCAAGTGTTAGATTTGTGAATGAAACTAGGAGCCATATGTGTTAGGTGTTTTCACATGCTCTAGGTTTTAATTCAAGTTTTGTATCTAGACATTTTGACTTGTGTTCTCACATGATTTAAGTCTAGTTTCCATGGAATGTATTGATCACATGTTCTATGTTGAATTGCTTGTTTGCATCATTTGCATTCATGGATCACACTTAGGAAGTCCTTGTAAAAGGCATGAAGTCTTGACTAGGACAAGGTGTCCGGATAGTCAAGCAAAGAAGTCTTGGTTAGGACAAGAGGTCCAGATAACCAAGCAATAAGCCATGGCTAGGATCGGGAAGGTCCGGATAGCTATGCATTGGAGGCTCTCTAGAGGCATGAGTGCCTTGGATAGGGAGTTGGCTACATTATTGGTAGGCCCGGACGTTTGGATAGACATAGACTCCAATAGAGAGTGGTACATGGGATGTGTATGCACTCTTGAGGAATTTATAATCTTCCAACGATGTTGGTTAGACATGGACTCCAATATATGGTGGTTTCGCATCATTGAGGGATTACTTATCTACCAGTAGGGATTGGGTAGATATAGACTCCAATAGAGAGTAGATCATAGGTTGGTCACTTTTGAGGAAATTCTAATCTATCATCCAATATATAGTACCCAATGGTTGTAGTTCAACCTGTGGATGTTTCCTCCTTGAAGGTTTTACCACGTTAAAAAATCTATTGTGTTAATTCTTTCAATCTCTCTCTCTCTCTCTCATATTTGTATATGTGTATGTTTTAATCTTGTTGCTCTATATTCACTTGTGATGTATTTGGAACTAATATTGTGTTAAGTGTGATATGTAAGTAAATCATTTAGATCATAGTTGTGTATATAATTCTTTTGTATATTGTATATTGATTCATTTGTGTATAATTGTATTTTGATTCATACTTGTAACACATTGGATATTATTTAATATACAAGTATTCTTTATTGATGAGTTTTTAATGTTATTCTTCTTCTTGCTACTTGTTAATATATAGACAATGTTTTAATGATCACATGCTTATCTTGTCTATATATATGAATGTATGGTTTATGTTTCGTAATATAAGCTACTATTACTAGAAAATCGTCACTGGGGTGAAGTTCCAAATAACAACTTTAAGGGGACCACGACCAAAGGTTGATCCTGGTCGGAGAGGTATCACGTAGTTCGATACCGACTCTATCCTCAATAACACACGTACAATTTGGATTCCAATATAATAAACAAAATAGGCTCTTTATTGATCGTCAATTTGCATTTCAAGTTCATGAGTTATGTTTCTCAAGGTTAACCGTAAAGTATAGAGATTCAGTGAGTAATGGAGATGGTGGTGGTGGTGAATTCGTACGTGTCGATAAGTAGAACTGAACGTAGGGTTTTTTGTTTATGATTTTCGGCCCCCTTTCTGGTGTGTATCATGTTGTTTATATATGTCCTATTACTTTCCATGCACTCCTATAATTTCGGTCTAGGGTTTGACATTTATAAGACTTTCCTTCTTGATAGGAGACAATCTCGTAGGAGCTTTAATCTTCATAATCAAGTATTTCCTTCCTAGGAGGATTTTAATAGAGTTGACCCCTTGTTCAAATGGAACTTTCAGTGGGCAGGAAGAAGTCTACTTCCTCTGTTTGGCTAAATGACAGCGTTCTATCATTTTCCATGGAGCTTTACCCCGGTTTCTTAGGTGTATGGGTCTTGTTTTTTTGATAATTTCTTCATCTGGTATCTTACTGCCAAGCGAGCTGATTCTAGAAGGTGTTATGAGTTCCTGAGTATCCCGCTGCCACCTGTGGACCGGGATACAAACTGAGGCTGCAGCGGGATACCCAGCTGATGTAATAGTGGGATGTCTGGATGATATAGCAGTAGGATGTCTAGATGATGTAGCAGCGGGATGCTTGGTGAAGGTCCATAATGGGCACTGAATGGAACTTCATGTCGAGATGCAGTGTGCTAAAAGGTGCATCGGGATGCTTGGTGGAACTCCGTATCGGGATACTGCAGGGTTCATGAGAAGCTAGGGAATTGTCGGGCTAGATCCCTCTGGAGGGGGTATGCATCCGGATCGATCAGGATCCCTCCCTTCTTGTAGTAGCGGGATGGTATCTGGATTCCTATCTGTTCCTTGTATCGAGGTGGAAAATTCTTCTTTGGTCCTCCGCTAATTTTGGTGGTTAACAGAAGTCCCCTCTGACTTAGACACTAATACCTTGTTAGGGTCGGAGTCAAGATCTTGACTATGCTCGAAGGATTTTCTGCCTTATCTATCTACATTTTTCATTGTCTGATTGGTTTATACTATGGAGGAGGAATCTTTTCTGAATACATTAGTACTAATTGCATAGTCTGCGTGCTAGTCAATGATTGGTTTCCTCATTTTAAAAAAGATCCGTTTTGGCACGATTAATGCGGAAACGTCTCTAACCCATCTTTGAAGCACGTTGCCGGTCACCAATTCCAGTTTCCTTGTCTGTAACCGCCTGCCCCCTTCTATAAATAGACCGGCTTCATTGGTACTTTCTCCATTACTTTCAAACTTTCAAGATTATTGCAAAGAAAAAGAAACCCTAACTTTCTTTCTTTCTTTCTTTCTTTCTTTCTTATCAGTATTCTTCCAGATTTCTTTTACCTTCTTCTTTCTAATGGCATCTCCTTCAAAGCCTCCTACTGCTTCGCAAGAAGTCTCTATCGACCAAAACCCTCCAGTGGTGGCTTCTACACATCCCGACCCCGCAACTCCGTACCTTTCTGACAGTATCGATGCCCTCTTCAATACCGAGAAGGCCGACTTGGTGAAGGACTCTCTGACATCAAAGGGGAGGAAACGAGGTCCAGATGGTGACGAGGCAGTTGATGATACCCCACGGACTCAATGCCGTCGCTCCACACGAAACCCCCGAATCGGGTCAGGTTTCCATAACCAACCAGAGGACCTAGTTTTGATTAACGACGAGGTCGGTGCTACAAAGGCTGGTGGTGACGAGGAAGGCGACGGGCATGATGTCACCCTGGTCGGGGTCCAGACCGGTTCTTTCGCCCCCTTCCATGATGGTCGGATAGTACCCGACTCCGTGTGAACCTTGGATACACTCAACAAGCTAAGGGAGGAGTACAAGATTCCAGACTACATCACACTTTCCCTCCCTCATCGGGGTTACGATGTGCACACCTCGCCTCAGGACCGTCTGCTGATTCATAAAGCAGCCTTTGAGTGTGGAGTCCGGCTGCCGTTGCATCCTACTCTCCGCCGGGCTCTCTTGGCGTTGGAGTTGGCTCCCCTCTAGATCTCACTAGGTTTCTGGAAGCACCTAACTGGATTCATAGTGCTCTGGCGGGAGCAGTGCGAGAAGGACCACATAGACAAAGAGCCGGGTTTGGATGAGCTTCGTTTTCTCTTCAACATAGCAAGCATGGTACCCTGGGGTCAATTATACCTGAGGGCATCCAATGATTTGAAATTCATCATCCTTGGGGTGAACGTGAAGTATGCTAGGGCCTGGAAGAAGGAATGGCTCGTGGTTGAAGGCAAATGGGGGCATATAGCCTTTATCGGAGGATATGAGTATCCCGTCCCCACCCAGTTCACGGTGAGGGATAAATGGGTGAAGGGAGTGCTCTCACCGAAATCCTAAGACATCCTTATAAGGATTGTGAAGAGAGGATATACCAACATGAAGTATCCAACTCTGGATCCCTTTGTGGGAGACCGGCTAGAGAGGCATCTGAGGATCTCCCTAGCACTTTCCGGTAAGCACTTTCATCTTTCTCTCTTGTCCATATGCACATATGTCTTCCTTCTCCTTGTTCTCATTAATCCTTCTTTTTCTTTGTAGTATCTACAGCCCCGATGGTGGCAGGGTCCCCCTCCTTCTCTGGGATGGGGGATCTGACCCTACCTGTTTCTAACTCTCTTGTTCCCTCTTCTACTTCTCCTTCTCCTTCTCCTTCTCCTACTAGACTTTTACCGGGGTCCACAAAGGCCGAAACTGATTCCACTCTTCCTACTGCTTCAATGAAATCATATGTCAGAGCTGTAACATCTCCTTCTACTTTAGCGGGGTCATCTACTAAGACTCCAGCTCATCTTCTTACTTCGCCTCCAGCACGTTCATCGATCAATGCAATTCTAGCTCGGGCAGCTAAGGCCCAGGGTTCTGGTAGACAAGCTCAGAAGAAAGGTCGTGACACTGCTTCCCCTGCTATGAAGATTTCCCCTATCTCTTTTCCTCGAACAACTCCCTCCAAAGACCACGTCGAAAGTATGGAGGAGGAGGAAGACGACTTCATTCATGCCTAAACAGCTGATGTTCCTTCTGGATCGGGGTTGGGGTGCCACCTCTAATGAGGTGGTATCCCGATTCATGGCCTCCTACCCTGAGGGAAGCCTGATGAACATGGTAAAGTTTTTTACCGAGATTTTAGTTGCCAAGGGAGCATCTGTCTTGGCCGAGGTAAAGTTTCATTCTTTCTCTTATTTCTTTTCTTCCTTCTGGTAGGTGTTGACTCTCTCTTATTTTGGCAGGGTTTCAAGTTTGCTTGGATACTGAAACTGTCAGGTCCTTGCGCCGCCGAGAGGAGAGAGAGCGTTTGAAGGTAGAGAAGAAGTTACTACTAGATAAGAACCAGCTCCTACACTATACCATAACAAGCCTGGAGGCTAAGGAAGGTCCTACATTTGAAGATGGCTATTTCACAGCCTACTATGGGGTGGCCACATCCCTGCCCCCTCCCTTTGACCTTCAGGTAGCCTTGAATTGGCACCGGGATTAAACAATGGCGAAGGCTGCCCAGCTAGCAGATGGGGACCAAGAAGAAGAGGTTCCCTCACAGAACACAGCTCATCCGGATCAAGAAGCCAGTGTAGCTATGAGGGTCCAACTTGATGGTACTAAGGGGGTAGTCCAAGATCCTCATACTCAAGAAGAACGAATGGTAGACCACGTTCTTACTTCAGAAGTGGTTCTGGTGGAGGAGGAGGGTGATCCAGCTGGATCTGGGGTCCCCATAGTTGAAGGGACCCAGAATGAATCTGCTGCTATCTAGGAGGATGATCCGGCTAGACCTCAAGCTCCAGCAGTTGAGGGGGTCCAGACTGACGTCGAAGCTGATGCTACAGGGGTGGAAGCAGTTGGCCATGAAGAGTACCCTGAGGAGGAGAAGGAAGATTGATTTGGCTCTTTTTTTGTATATGTATATATATATATATATTTCTGTAGCCCAAAATGGGAGTTGGGCACCCCGTTTTATTAATATAACAGCTTCATTTTTCTGATTCATATTGTGTCTTGCTTGCTCTCCTAACTTAGAAAAATTTTCAAAGCATACAAGCTTGTGAATAATTGGATCCCGAATGCACGACTGTGCCTTGACCAAGTAGATCAGGATGCTTGATTACCAGACGTTGTACATCCTTTTTTATTGTAACCATAGAAACTAGCGGGATCTGTCAACTGATCATGTCTCCTTCCCTACTCGGACTCCCATGAATATGTAGTAATCTAAGGTTCCTAGTATCCTGTCAAGATATCCTGATCCTTATGATAATCTGACTTGACATGCATCCTAATCCCCTTTAACGCCAGCCTTTTGGAGAAATGGAGAAGTAAGGAATCAGGTACCCGGATAAGGTGTCCCGATCCTACTGTTAGCCTGTCCTGGTAGGCAACTTAGGCCACTTCAGCACCAGGCTTCTTATAGGAAAGTGTTCCCCGACTAAGGCAGCATGGGCACCATAAGACTATTTCTTGGTCTTGATATGGAGAAGTAAGGAATCAAGTACCCTGATGAGGTATCTCGACCCTACTGTAAGTCTGTCCTAGTAGGCAACTTAGGCCACTTTAGCACCAGGCTTCTTGGAGGAGGGTATTCCCCGACCAAGGCAGTAGGAGTGCCATAAAGGCTATTTCCTAGTCTTGAAATGGCGAAGTAAGGAATCAGGTACCTTGACGGGGTATCCCGATCCTACTGTAAGTCTATTATAGTAGGCAACTTAGGCCACTTTAGCACCAGGCTTCTTGGAGGAGGGTATTCCCTGACCAAGGCAGCAGGAATGCCATAAAGGCTATTTCCTGGTCTTGAAATGGCAAAGTAAGGAATCAGGTACCTTAATGGGGTATCCTGATCCTATTGTACGTCTATCCTGGTAGGCAACTTAGGCCATTTTAGCACCAGGCTTCTTGGAGAAGGGTATTCCCCGACCAAGGCAGTAGGAGCGCCATAAAGGCTATTTCCTAGTCTTGAAATGGTGAAGTAAGGAATCAAGTACCTTGACGGGGTATCCCGATCCGACTGTAAGTCTGTCCTAGTAGGCAACTTAGGCCATTTTAGCACTAGGCTTCTTGGAGGAGGGTATTCCCAGACCAAGGCAGTAGGAGCGCCATAAAGGCTATTTCGTGGTCTTGAAATGGAGAAGTAAGAAATCAGGTACCTTGATGGTGTATCCTGATACTACTATAAGTCTGTCCTGGTAGGCAACTTAGGCCACTTTAGCACCAGGCTTCTTGGAGGAGGGTATTCCCCGACCAAGGCAGTAAGACCGCTATAAAGGCTATTTCCTAGTCTTGAAATGGCGAAGTAAGGAATCAGGTACCTTGACGGGGTATCCCGATCTTACTGTAAGTCTGTCATAGTAGGCAACTTAGGCCACTTTAGCACCAGGCTTCTTAGAGGAGGGTATTCCCCGACTAAGGCAGCAGGAGTGCCATAAAGGCTATTTCCTGGTCTTGAAATGATGAAGTAAGGAATCAGGTACCTTGACGGGGTATCCTAATCCTACTGTAAGTCTGTCTTCCTAAGCAACTTAGGCCACTTTCGCACCAGGCTTCTTGGAGGAGGGTATTCACCGACCAAGGCAGCAGGACCACCATAAAGGCTATTTCCTAGTCTTAAAATGGCGAAGTGAGGAATCAGGTACCTTGACAGGGTATCCTGATCCTAATGTAAGTTTGTCCTGGTAGGCAACTTAGGCCACTTTAGTACCAGGCTTCTTGGAGGAGGGTATTCCCCGACCAAGGCAGTAGGAGCGCCATAAAGTCTATTTCTTGGTCTTGAAATGGTGAAGTAAGGAATCAGGTACCTTGATGGGGTATCCTGATCCTATTGTAAGTCTGTCCTGGTAGGAAACTTAGGCCACTTTAGCACCAGGCTTCTTGGAGGAGGGTATTCCCAGACCAAGGTAGCAGATGCGCCATAAAGGCTATTTCCTGGTCTTGAAATGGCAAAGTGAGGAATCAAGTACCTTGATAGGGTATCTCGATTCTATTGTAAGTCTGTCCTGGTTGGCAAATTAGGCCACTTTAGCACCAGGCTTCTTGGAGAAGGGTATTCCCTGACCAAGGCAGCAAGAGCACCATAAAGGCTATTTCCTGGTCTTAAGATGGAGATTCAATAAATGGTGAGAAAACTCATAGAATGAACATCACGTCCGAGACATTGGAGACAGTGCATTGCGGATACATGAGAATCATGTAGAAGAATAAACTGATTTTTTTGAATTTCCTAAGCAATACAATATAAATTCGGGGAGTATATACCAACCGAGTTAAATTTCTAAGGATAGAACTTCCTGAGGTGATCGGCATTCTGAGTATGATCCACTGGGTATCCCTTCATGTCCTCCAGTTTGTAAGCTCCACCCCGGAGCAGTGCTTTGATTGAGTAAGGGCCATCCCAATTAGGAGCTAGCACCCCATCGGACATCCTTCGTGTGTTCTGAGTTACTTTCCTAAGAACCATATCTCCCTCTTTGAAATTCTGGATCCTTACCCTTTTATTGAAGTGTTAGGCTATCTTACTCTGGTACACTGCCACTTTTTCGGCTGTCCTGCTTTTCTTTTCCTCAAGTAAATCTAGGCGAGCTCTTAACTTAGCCTCATTATCTTCCGGTTCTTAATTTTGGACCCAAAAAAATATGAGCTGATGCTTGATGGGTAAGATCGCTTCAGTTCTAAATACTAGTGAGTAGGGGGTCTCCCCCGTTGCAGTCCGCCTGGTTGTTCTGTAAGTCTACAGTACATTAGTTAATTCTGCAACCCATAACCCTTTCTTTTGTTGGAGCTTTTTCTTTAGGAGCTTCTTAATAGTCTTGTTAGTAGCTTCTACCAACCCATTGGTCTGTGGATGAGCCACCGATGCAAAACACAGATCGCTGTTCCGGCCTTCACAGAATTCCCTGAAGTTAGCATTGTCAAACTGTTTTCGCAGATCAGTTATGATGGCCATCAGGGTAACAAAACGGCAGACAATGTTCTCCTTGACAAAGTTAGTGGTTTTTTCTTTAGTTAACCGGGTGAAAGCATTGGCTTTTACCCATCGGGTAAAGTAATCTATTGCCACCATTGCATGTTTGGCCTGGCCGGGTGCAGTGGGGAGCGGCCCGATCAAGTCTATTCCTTAGATTGCGAAGGAATAGGGTGTACTAATCGAGGAAAGTCTTTCTGGTGGGAGATGATGAAGATTTGCTGTTTTCTGATAAGCCTCGTAGGATCACGCAAACTGTTTTGCGTCCTGATGTATAATTGGCTAGAAATAGCATTCTAATGATCTGGTTAGCTAGTGTTTCGCCCGATGAATGGTTACCACAGTCCCCTAAGTGCACCTCGTTGAGCGTCCAAACGCATCATCAGGATGGAGGCATCATAGTAGAGGGAGAGATTTCCCTTTACGGTAGAGGTATCCATCTACTAGGCAGTACCGGGTAGCAATCCATTTAAGCCGGCGGGCTTGGTCCAGATCTACAGGGAGTGTCATTTTAGAGATAGTCAGCTATTGGATCCATCCAACATGAGGAGCGGCTGACTGGGAGGATTTCTACATCTTTTGCTATGCTGGAACGGGGAATCAATTGGAGAGGTACTCCTCTTGGTAAAGCATGCCCTTCTCCTATTGCGATCTTGGCTATGACATCTGCGTGATGGTTCTTCTCTCTGGGTACCTGTTCTATCCTTACTCCTTTGAATTTCTTCATTGCTTCATGAACTTTAGCCAGATATACCACCATGTTGTCACCTTTTGATTCGTACAGTCGCGACACCTGACTGACCACCAATTGGGAGTCGCTCATGATCAAAAGGTAGTCAGCCCCTAAAGCTTCTGCTACTCCCATTCCTGCTAGCAAGGCTTCGTATTCTTCCTCATTATTAGTGGTTTTGAATTCAAACCTAAAATAGTGGCTACATTCAGCTCCTTCGGGGTCAATCACGACGATCCCGGCTCCACATCCCGACTGGTTTAAGGCTCCATCCATGTAAAGGATCTAGATCTTGTTGTCTTCGGGCCAATATGGATTGGTTTTATCTAGATCCGGGTCTGTTGACTTGTCTGGACTTGAAATCGTGCTGAACTCCATTATGAAATCAGTTAGGGCCTGTGCTTTGATCGTGGTTCTTACCTTGTATTTGATGTCAAACTGGGTGAGCTCTAGGGCCTATAGAACCAACCTACCCGACACATCCGGCCTCTGGAGGAATTGTCGCAGGGGTTGGTCAGTGATAACCGCAATGGTGTGAGCCTGAAAGTAAGGCCAAAGATTTCTAGATGCAGTTACCAAGGCGTAGGCGAGCTTCTCTAGGAGGGTGTAGTTTCTCTCGGACTTAGTGAAAGCCCGGCTCACATAGTAAATTGGTCTTTGCACCCCGTCATTGCATTCCTTCACTAGGGCTCCACTGGTAGCAGCTTCTGAAACTGCTAAATAGAGTAGGAGCTCTTCCCCCAGGGTAGGCTTTACCAATATAGGCGGGCTTGACAAGTACACCCTCAAAGCTTGAAAAGCTTGCTCGCTTTATTCGTCCCACATCATCTTCTTCCCTTGCTTGATGATCTTGAAAAAGGGGAGGCATTTGTCAGTGGAGCGGGATATGAACTGGTTCAAGGCTGCTATCCGGCCAATTAATCCTTGTGCCTGCTTGAAAGTTGTAAAGGATTTGAGATCTAGGATAGCTTTGATCTTCTCGAGGTTAGCTTCGATCCCCCTTTCATGTACCATGAATCCTAGGAACTTTCCTGCTGCCACCCCGAAGGCACATTTGGCGGGGTTCAGCCTCATTTGGTTCTATCTTATTACCTAGAAAGTTTGGCGTAAGTCCCCAGTGTGTTGCTCAGCCTCCTGAGATTTTGTGATCACATCATCTATGTACACCTCCATGGATCTTACTATTTGCTCTTTGAACATTTTGTTCACCATGCGCTAGTATGTGGCTCCTGCATTTTTGAGTTCGAAAGGCATTACGTTGTAGCAGTAGAGGCCCTGTCCGATGATGAAACTAGTCTTGTCCTGATCAGAAGGGTGCATCATGATTTGATTGTACCCCGAGAAGGCATCCATGAAGCTTAGGAGCTTGTTTCCTGCAGTAGAGTCAATGAGCTGATCTATCTTAGGCAAGGGGAAGCTATCCTTAGGGTAGGCACAATTGAGATCGGTGTAATCCACGCACATTCGCCACATCCCGTTAGACTTGGTTACCATGACCACATTGGCGATCCATTTGGGGTACCGGGACTCCCTGATGAACCTGGCCTTCAAGAGCTTGTCAACTTCTTCCTGGACTGCGACATTCCATTTAGCATTGAAATGTCTTCTTCTCTGTTTTATTGGTTTGAAGGTTGCATCTACTGCCAACCTATGGGTAGCCAAGCTAAGAGGAATGTCAGGCATCTCTTCATGGCTCCAAGCGAAGATGCCGTTGTACTCCATGAGGAGTTATACCAAGTTCTTCTTGATTTCGGGGTCCAAACCTCTTCCAACTTTTACTGTCTTAGTTGGATCTTCGCCCCTGATAAGTACTTCCTCTAATTGATCCACAGGATGTCCACTGGTCTCACCCCGCTCTTCTCCCTCTGGCTTTTCCACGATTATGTCTGGTACCTCTCCTTCTTCCAAGACATAGTGATCCTACTTTGGCGTTCCCTGACTTGGTTCACTAGTCACATGTGCGCATTGCTTAGCCAATGCGGCGGGGTTGGTGGATACCTCAGAACAGTTGCGGGCTGCCTGCTGATCCCCTCTAACTTCTCCTACTCCTACTCCTGTTCCCACCGGGAATTTTAAAACATTGTGGTAGAAAGACAGTACCCCCATAATCCCCGACAATAAATGCGTACCCAAAATTGTATTACAGGCAGACAGGGTATCTACCACAATGAACTCCGTAATTATGTTCTGTTGAAGAGGATCTTCTCTTACTATTACTGGCAGAATATTTGTCCCCATTGGCATTACAGAGTCCTCTGTGAACCTATACAAAAGGGAGGTGCAACTATTGTAACAAAAATTCTTCACATTAAGTTGCTCATGGGCTCCCTTGAATAAGATGTCTACATTGCTTCCGATATCAATCAGGACGCAGTGTACCAGGTGGTTAGCGATCTGTACTGTGATTACCATGGGATTATCATGCGGTTGAACTATGATGTAGACATCTTCCTCTGTAAAAATAATTTTGGTAAAGCGGGATAGGTCTTGGGATCCATTGTTGACTTTAAGTATCTCATGACCAGCACTGAGCCAGGGAATCTACCTTGCATGGTTCTTTCTTGAGTTGTTGGAGGTTCTGGCTAGAGTAGGGCATCCACTAATGGTGTGAATCACCTGGATTTGTTGCATTAAATCCTTCTCACCATCTCTTCTTCTCTCCGCTGCCTCCTACATCCTGCTCTGTACCTGCTTTCCTTCTTTAATGCTGCCCCGCACTTGCTGTAAAAATTCAGTTAAAAGGCCTCCCCTTACCAGTCCTACAATTTGGTTGCGGAGGCTATAGCACTCCGAAGTGTTGTGCCATATGTCTTCGTGGAAATCGCAATACTTGTATTGATTCCTCCTGTCAGCGGGGACTTTCATAGGACCTGGCTTTCTGAGCAGGCCCTTATCCTGGATAGCGAGGTAGATAGTTTCTCGTGAAGCATTGAGAGGGGTGTTATGATTGTATCCATCTTCCTCTCTTGCTACCCTAGCCACCTCCTTCAGAGGGACCTCCCTGGGGGGTGATTTCCTAGCTGGATATCTTTCCTAGTACGAAGGTATAGGAGGCGGTCAGTAGGTAGACCGGATTGGAGGCCGATTCTGGAACTTCTTAGCTGGTGCGGGCTTCAAAGCCTCATTCTTATGGCGTGGTGCTAATCGGGCTTCATCGTGTTTGATCTTAATCCAGAGCTGTTCTTCTATATCCACCTGTTCCAGAGACCGGTTGTAGGCTTCCTGGTAAATCTTTGGAGGGTGCTTTGTAAAAGAGCGAAATAGTCTGCCAGCCTACAGGTTTCTCCAAAAGTTGGCTTAGGTCTCCTTCTCGTCGAATACTCCCATCTGGACAACCTCTTTATGAAATTTCTCCACATAAGATCTCAAAGTTTCACCTCGCTCGTGAACCACGTATTGCAGCAAGATAGGGTCCTTGGGACAAGGCTTGATCCCCTGAAACTACGCACAAAATGCTGTGGTAAGCTTAGAAAAAGAATCAACACTACCTGGTGGTAACTTTCTGAATCATGTCCTGGCGCAGTCGGTCAAGGTCGAGGGAAACATCCTGCACATGGCTAGCCAGGTCGTGCTTTGGACCTCTATCTGGTGGATAAAACTTTCCAGGTGGCTAATGGGGTCCTCTATTTCGGAATACTTCTTAGATGGCATCTTGAATTTAGGAGGTAACCCAGCCTCCTTGACTCTCTTAGAAAAAGGTGCATTCATCTCACCCAAGGGGTTTTTTCGTATTCCTTTGTGCTTCCCCTTCTTCAATTCCTCCAACTCCTTGGCCATCTTGGCCATCTAATCCTCCAAGCGTTGGGACTTCTTGGTTCTGGATCGAGCTACTGAGCCTTCTTCGTCCGAAGTTTATGAATCAATGACCACCTCCTTCCGCTTTGCTCTCTGATGTCTTTCTTTGGAGCTTTTTTCAGGATCTGGCACTTCCTACGGAATTAGGATGTGGATCATTCTCCTTTGCCCTTGGTTTTGGTGGAGATTGGGTTCTCCTAGGGGGAATTTCAATTGCGGACTTCACTAGTCTGGGTCTGAGATTCGCCTATCAGACTGGGTGAGGTTACCCCAGCCGGTCGAACACCGGTACCCGGGTATTTAGGCCAGCGTCTCCTGGGACCTCGGTTGCTTCAAAGGGGATCCCCTAGGCTGTCATCCAAAGTCGGATGGCTTCTAAATATGCTGCAGCATGTTGTTCCAGGACATCCCGATTGACTTCTTGCCTGGCGAGGTCCTAAGGCGAAGGGCCTGAGACGGATTCTCATTCCTGGTGCCTTTACTCCACCTCTGGGCTCTTTTAGTGGAACCGAGGGATTGGGGTCCTAATAAATCGAGATGACCCTAGGAGGATCGAGATGACCCTGGGAGGATCGGAGTCTCATTTCGAAGATCTCTGGGCAGAACTAGGCTGTCGTGATACTGGTTGGGATGTAGGATTCTTATTGACGGGGCCAAAGGTATTACCGGAAAATCGTCACTGAGGTAAAGTTCCAAATAACAACTTTAAGGGGACCGTGGCCAAAGGTTGATCCTAGTCGGAGAGGTATCACGTAGTTCGATACCGACTCTGTCCTCAATAACACAGGTACGATTTGGATTCCAATATAATAAACAAAATAGGCTCTTTATTGATCGTCAATTTGCATTACAAGTTCATGAGTTATGTTTCTCAAGGTTAACCGTAAAGTATGGAGATTAAGTGAGTAATGGAGATGGTGGTGGTGGTGGTGAATTCGTACGAGTCGATAAGTAGAACTGAACGTAGGGTTTTTTGTTTATGATTTTCGGCCCCCTTTCTAGTGTGTATCATGTTATTTATATATGTCCTGTTACTTGCCATGCACTCCTATAATTTCGGTCTAGGGTTTGGCATTTATAAGACTTTCCGTCTTCATAGGAGACAATCTAGTAGGAGCTTTAATCGTCAGAATCAAGTCTTTCCTTCCTATGAGGATTCTAATAGAGTTGACCCCTTGTTCAAATGGAACTCTCAGTGGGCGGGAAGAAGTCTACTTCCTCTATTTGTCTAAACGACGGCATTCCATCATTTTCCATGGATCTTTACCCCGGTTTCCTAGGCGTATGGGTCTTTTTTTTTGATAATTTCTTCATCTGATACCTTACTGCCAAGCGAGCTGATTCTAGAAGGTGTTATGAGTTCCTGAGTATCCTGTTGCCACCTTTGGACCAGGATACAAACTGAGGTTGCAGCGGGATACCTAGCTGATGTAATAGTGGGATGTCTAAATGATGTAGCAGCGGGATGTCTAGATGATGTAACAGCGAGATGCTTGGTGGATCTCCATAACGGGCATTGAATGGAATTTCATATCGGGATGCAGCGTGTTGAAAGGTGCATCGGGATGCTTGGTGGAACTTCGTATCGAGATACTGCGGGGTTCATGAGAAGCTAGGGAATTGTCGGGCTAGATCCCTCTAGAGGGGGTATGCATCCAGATCTCGGGATCCCTCCCTTCTTGGGGTAGCCGGATGGTATTTGGATTCTTATCTGTTCCTTGTATCTAGGTGGAAAATTCTTCTTTGGTCCTCCGCCAATTTTGGTGGTTAACAACTACCTTAAGGGACAAACTTGCATTTGTTTTAAGGGATTGAAAAAGGTGTAAAAACCTATTTATCTCCCCCTCTAGGTATGCTTTAGGCAATTTAACTACGTTTGTATATTTCGGGACACACCAAGTGTGCACTTCATTGTTCCGTGAAAAAGAAGTTTGGAAGAATTTGGGCCTATACCTATTCACCCCTCACCCAGGTATATTTACACTATAATTGCTTAAGGGAATTTCAATGTTGATCTCCAGATCGCTCCAAGACCACCATTTTGGAGGAGATGGAGAATAAAGCCATAATAGAGATGGAATCACGATTTGCGAGATCCATTTCTAGATGGAGCTTGAGCTCTCTCTCCATCTTCAAATGGATTGTGAACTCCATCTGATGGAGATGGAATTCTCTCTCCTCCATTGGCAGTTTCTTAGAAGGAAAGAGACTATTCTCTCTCTTCAACCATTGTTTCCCTCTCCTCGAAAATGGAGGCATTAACTTTTAATTAATTTTCTTTTTATTTTATTTTTTTCAATTTTGGTTGTGTTTTATGTTTCTGAATTTCATTGAATTTGATGATGAGTTGTGTTTTTTGTTTTGATTAAATATGGAAATTTTTGTGTTCCAAATACAGTATATTGTACGGACCTATATTTTGTGATTGACTTATTTCATGACAAACCACATTAAGGATGATTGTGTAATGGGTAGCTTAGGTCTCCTTGGTGATTATCAAGGCAAGATTCCAAGTATCTCCATGACTTCAAGAGAGAAAGGTATATTCACTTGAATTTGCCTCTTGAAGAATTTAGGTGTACACACAGGCTTCATGCAAGCTTTGTTCATCTTGTATTTGTGTTCTAATTGTTTATATGTGTGCATCAATTACACCTATAAAACTTGCACTTCATTCTTAGATTTAAGTGTGGTTTTATGTGATGTAATTCGTTTCCCAATGATTGATCGAAAACGTCCACGCATGCACGATGGTGTGCTTGTCTTAGCGCGATGAGTGGCCATTTGAGAAGGTCTTTTTCTTCTCTTGGTTTGGTCATTGGTCACATGGTCTTATACCATGAGTTTTAGACTTTTTGTTATTGTCCATATTTGACTGTTGGTCACACTTTTGACCATATCTCTTTCTACAAACATTGAAACTTCATTTTGTAAAATGGAGTAGAAAGTAGACTTCCATACCTTTCCAATGGTATATCATACGATAGGTTTGGATGTCATTTGGTCATGTTTTGATCCGTTTGGAAATCAAGTTGTTGTGAATATTTGCCAGTGTGTGAAACTGCGCGGGTCCCTACCCGTGCAGTCACCAACGAAGCAATTTTCAATGATATTCATGGCCCGGTGCACTAGTAACTGAGCGGGTCCATACCAGTGAAACAGACCCACGCACTACACCGTTTTTTGCCCTATTTTCTCAAAACGATGATGTTTTAAATAGGGCTTCTATATAACCATCTCTTTCTCATCTTCTTTATTTGAAGATCACAAAATTAAAGCCTTAGAGAGATAGAAAGAGTTGTTCTAGAGAGAGAAAGCTTCAAGCTTCATTCCTTAACCCTCCAAACCCAAAACCCATGAATCCATGACATCTTTCATACATCTATCATTCATGGGTCTTCTTCATTACATCACTTGGTAAGTAAAACAAACATTATATCTTTATTTATTATTCTATCTTAATCAAGACATGTCTTTGATTGCTTAGTTTAGCAAATTTTCACTCTTATTACATATTTCGCAAAGTTAATTATGACATCATTGGGTTTTGTTTGTGATAGCTTGCATGATTAGGTTGCTTTGCCTAAATAGCTAAGCCATAAATATTAATGTATGATTAATTGATGATTAGGTTTGTTTTGTGCATCTAGTCAAGTTCATGAATGTTTATGTGAGTTGTATTTGGCAATTAGGTTGCTAGAATATTTTTACAACTAATTGAGACCTTATGTATGTACATGTAGGCTTGTTTGATAATTAGGTTGTTAGATTTCCATCTTAGCATCTAATTAAGCATATAGTGTTTAGTCTAGCACTCTTTGCATTTGAGCATCATTGACATATATTCACTTAGACTTTTAATTCTTTTCATTGAGTCAAAGTCTTGTGGCTATGGGTTATAGTTGCACATGCAAGTGAAGTCTTGCAACCAAGGGTTGGTTGGCAAGCATTTCCAAATGCCACTGTAAAAGGCCTGCGGGTAGATTAGGAGGTGCTCACGTCAAGAATAGTGTATCGGGGGATATCACTAGGGATTGAACCAAGAGTGGTGAGTGGTAGTGTCCATAGCCTGAGGTTATCTAGAGTGAGAGTTCGTGTATCACTTGAGGGTGTAACTTTCTTTTCATATAATGGATTTCTGTAGCTCAATTGGCTAGCGCAGCTATTCCCATGGTTTTTTCCAATTGGAGGGTTTTCACGTAAAAATCAAGGGTTCTTTTTATTTCCGCACTTTACTTGATTTTTGTTGTATGGTTGAATTAGGTTTTATCGTTAATATTGACTAATCAAAAAAGTTGGTAATAATCAATTAACAACCCATTCACCTCCCTCTAGGTTGTATTAGACACACGTTTATGTATTATCGTATATGTATAAAATAATAATAATAAATTTTTTTATTGTTAATGTAAGGTCCTCTATTTTGTGATTGGCTTATTTCATGACAAACCACATTGGGGCTTAATTTGTAAGGGTAAACTAGGGTCGTCATTGTTCGTGATCAATCTTCAAAGGCACTCTCAAGACATCAAGCTCAAGAGCACCTCAAAGGTATATCACTTGTGCTTAACTCTTTGAAGAGAATTAGTTACACGCACACACACTTCTTCATGCATGCTTTGCTCATCTTGCATTCGTGTTTCAAGTCTTATATGTATGCATTCTTTAAATTTCTCACACATGCAATTTGTTGTACTTTATCTTTATTGTTAGATCTAAATGTGGTTTTGTGTAATGTAATTTGTTTCCCGATGTTTCGGAAACATCTGCTCATGCACCAAGCTCAAGAGCACCTCAAAAGTATATCACTTGTGCTTAACTCTTTAAAGAGAATTAGTTGCACACACACACATCTTCATACATGCTTTACTCATCTTGCATTTGTGTTTCAATTCTTATATGTGTGCATTCTTTACACTTCTCACACGTGTACTTTGTTTTACTTTATTGTTAGATCTAAATGTGGTTTTGTGTAATGTAATTTGTTTCCCGATGTTTCGGAAATGTCCGCGCATGCACGATGGTGTGATTGTCTTAGCGCAATGGGTGACCACTTGAGATGGTCCCAGTTTGCGGGTCAATGTTCATGATTCCATACCAACAAAGTCACCTGCGAAGTCATCTCTAGTGTGTTTCTGGTCTCAGTTCACGGTTCCCTACCTGCGAAGCCACCAGCAAAATCTTGTTAGGATTTATGCCTTAAAGCTTGTAATTTGTTAATGTTATATATTCAATAATAAAAGAAGTAGTTATTTCATTCAAATATATTAATTTATACGCTTATATTATATATGCAAACATCAAAGATTGTTAGATGTAATCTCAAACTGAGTATATGAATGTCATATACACAGAAATTCAGTTTGAGACATGCAATCTAAATAGTTCGTAAGAAGCAAATAAAGCTAGGTACTTTATTTGTGATTAATCTACAGTTGCGGTCCATTCTGTATTATACAGCAGTCTTATCCTAGACTACTCATATGGTGTTATGAGAAAGGAGGCACCTTATATAATGTGATCATATAGGACTGTGCCACGATCTATATGAATCTGTCACTAAGATTCGTTAGTTAAAAAGATTCATATATATATCGACTAATAATGGCTATATATGGGTTAGATCGTGGTTTTTGATTTACCATGGGTGAGATCGGAATAACATTCTCAGTCAATATCTTCATATCTTGGAATCACGGTTTGGCTTGTGGCTGGGAAGGTATGCACACAATAACGGAATCCACTCCTTCTTACGAGAAGTAGATAAGTAGTTCCCTTAAGGGTTAATTCGGGACTTGAACGATTAAGAGCGCTCTCCTTCTTCCGTAAAGGAATGAATGATATAATCATTCAAGAGAATCAATGGTACTTAAAGGAAAGATATAATTAGAGAGGTATAACAGACTTTATGACATAGCACTAATTATGAACTACTTGTGGAGTATCATGACATATGTAATAGCTATATCAATGGACACTGATAAATTGGTTGTGTAAAACATCTATAGTTATGAGAATACAACCTTGAGTTTTTAGTGGAATAACTCCAAAGTTAATAATTGTTAAATATTAATTAAAGAGTTTAATTAATTTTTTCTAAGTAATATTGGAGCTCAAAACTGGGGGTTCATTAGGTCCCCTTGCTAGCCCTATACGATTGATAGTAACAAGATTCACAGAGAATTGGATGGTCCAATTAATTGTGTTACGAAAGTAACTTAAATATATTTTGGGAATTAATTAAATGATATGATTATTTAATTAATATATTATTTAATTGTCGAATTAAATATTATTAAATAATATAATTATTTAATTGACATATTAATAATTAAGAATTATTAAATTATCATATGGAGGTTTCAGTTTCTAACCTTGACAAGAGCAATAAAATAATAAGTGATTATTTTTATTTACTCTAAATAGGTCAAAGGTTCAAACCCTAGTGAAGTAATAATTAAAAAAGAATTTGGAATCATATTTTAAGTTGGATTACTAAACCCTAGGTTCCTAGTATATAAGATATACTTGTCAGGAAAAAGAAGCTATTCGGAACCCTAAGGAGAACTAAGGTGGGCAGTAACAAGAGAGGAAAAAGAAAAAAGAAATATTATTTTTTTCTCATAGGGTTTGCCGAATTCTACAAGGGAAGCAAGGTGTTGTCTTCCAGTTCTCTCAAGCCTCCATTCAACTGCTCCTGGGATCCGTGACATGCCCACACATAGTTGCTAGATCGCGGGACATAGCTAGAAATGCTTAATGGTAAATGATCGAAAAGAAAATGAAGGAGTGTTCTTCAAAGGTATGAAAACAAATCTCTTCCTCATATTCGTGTATACACAAAAGATCCCAAGAAGACGATAGAAAATTTTTGAATCCTATCATTCTTAATTATCTTGATTAATTTCAAATAAAACTCTATTTTTCCACTGCGCGACTTACAAATCTCTCTCGTAGTTTTTCTTGGTCCTAGTTCGCGGGTGTTTTGTGGGTCCATACCCGTGAAGTCCCCTGTTTCTGCCTTACGTTTTCAAAACGACATAGTTTCACTTAGAGCTGATTTATATACCATATCTTCTCTCCACTTCATTTTTATGAGTCCAAAATCCTATCTTTGAGAGACTAAGTGTTTTATAAGAGAGAGTGACTCCCAAGAACTTACATTTACTCAGCCAAACACATTCTCATAAGCATCTAGTATCATTCAAGCATCATCTAATCATAGGTCTTCTTGCTTCTTTGACTAGGTAATTTGAACATGCCCTAAAACCTCTTGCTTCATTGTTATGTTCATGTTTGCCTAAGTTTAGCATTTATTTTGTGATTAAATGCATGACTCTTTGCTTAACATTGTTTCTAACATATTTGAGTCTTTGTTTGTTGGTTGAGATGTGTTGTTTGTTGATAGCTTGCATTTAGGACATTATTACCCTTTAACTAGATCTTTATGCCTTGCATTTAGATATTAATATATAGGATTGCTTTAATTGCCATCATTGAATCTCTAGATAAGCATTTAGTGTAGCCTAGCATTAATTGCGTATTAGAATATTGTTAAATATTCACATAGGTTGTTGATCAAGCCTAAATTGGTATGATTTTGGCCCTTATTTTCGATTTTTTTTGCTTGATTCTCGGGCATTTCCCCGTGTTTAATGGTGTTAAATTGAGTGTTTCAGGTTTTATCAGGTTTCAAGAGCAATTAGGATGAAGTTGAGGACTTGTATGCAAAAAGGCTCACAAATGGGAAGAAACAGAGCATTTTCGCCACTTAGGCAAGAGGAGGTCGCTACATGGTCGCCATGGCGACAGAGGATTATTCAGAGCTTTAGAAGGTCGCCACTTGGTCGCCATGGCAAAAAAGAAAGTCTCAAAAATGCTTCAGGTGGGTCGCTATGGCGACCCACCCTTACAAATGGCGACCTCACACCTTTAGGCTGGGTCGCCACATATGGTCGCCATAGCGACCCTCATGTGCAAATGGCGACCTCTTCACAATTTGCTCATGGTCGCCACTTGCTAAATGGCGAAAAAGATGGTGTTCATGGCGACCTTTGCATCTAACCGTTTTGCGCACCAGGGTCGCCATAGCGGCAAAATAGCGAACTTGGCGCCACATCAGCGAATCAAGCAGTTATCAGTACATGTCCAAGAGTGTGTATATATAGAATAGCCTTTCATCTTCAGAAGGGGATCCAGACCTTAGAGAGCACGAAATTGATCACATTGAGATCTAGCTTTCTCATCCATGGCACATCATTCCTCATCCTCCATTTCTCTACTTGTCCTCATCTAATCCCATCCAAACCTCAACACCAAACCTTGACTACTTCCCTAAATCATTCCGCTCCTACCATTTCTCCACCCAAATTCCATTGTCACTTTCCACCAAACATCTGTTAGGGTTATGCTCAATAACAAGAGTGTAATATTGTACTTGACAATCTTTTCATATTAATAAAGTGATTTCTGTTTGTTAACAAAATCTTATATAGCATTTATTATTATAATTGTCAAAGTAAATAATCATAAGGTCAAAGGACTATGAGAAAAGAAGAATTGTTCGTACATCTGGATATGTATGAGGTAGACACAATTCTTTAGTTAGTCTTGAATAACGTTCACAACTTAAGTTAAAGGTTGGGGACCTTTATTTTGTTAAAGTTGTAGAATTCTTTTACTAGCATTTGAGTGGGATCAAATGTGTTGTGATGAGTCTAAAATCATCGAAGGGTCTTCGAGTAAAAGAATCTAGTGCACTGGGTGCATTGAACTTGATCACAATGAAATACTTTTTCTAGAACCGTCAATAGATAAAAGTCTTTTCATTGTCAGGACAATCGGAGAGTCTATCTTAATCCTGAGATAAATGATGGACTTATGGTTGCAAGTGTTATCATTTGAGCTATCAATGAGTACTATTATATAGCATAGTCTATCCTCGATAGTTTGGTGGTATTCATTTGTTAATCGATAGAGGACTTCATTTATAGATATGGACATCGTGGCTCCATTTATTAAATGTGAGTAGAATATCATCATATGGATGCTTTGTGGTTTTGGATATGAAATCTTAACGTCGAGTTTTCAATAGTGTCTATTGAAAGATGACTTCTGGACAAGTCATAATATATATCCAAGTTCAAAGTGTGGTCATATGAGTAAATATAGTAACTTGGAGAGCTATATGCGGTCTATGAGCTCTTGGCGATTACTAATATTCTTCACGAGAATTCACAATCTCCCATATGATTGTCTAGGGTATGAATGAGTATCGTTAACTTATTCTATCTTTATTTAAGAGTGCAATTTTAGTTCTTTAGTGGAATGAACTAAAATTAATAGATTGAACCTAAGTGAATCATTTGTTGATTGTGATTGGGTTATGTCTATTGGAGCTTAAATTTAGATAGGCCCGCCAAGATCCCCAATCTGCACAGACTTGCATAAATCACTTGATATATTCTACCGGACTATTTGTGGGTCCATTTAGAAGTGTATTTAATATATTAAGAATATAATTTGCACATTATTTATTTAATGAGCTGTTTAATTATATTAATATATTAATGAAAGGCATGTGGGCTTGTTTCTTTTAGTAAGAATGGGTCTAGTTTACATATGGGCTTTTTATTAAAGTCCAAATGGATTAAATAAAATAAGAAAACAATATGTAGGCCTAAGTTCTAGTCATGGGCAGCAATGGCTAATTTTTAGCCCATAATATTGTTTTATTTTATTATTTAATTAAATGGAAATTAATTAATATGTTAATTAATTATTTAATTAAAAATCAAATATTTTTCTGATTAGGAAATATGTTTCCTAGTAGTATAAAAGACTTTATTTGTTTAGTCAAAATGGGAAGTCTTTTATATAGTCACAAACACACTAAAGAGTTGGATTAGGGTTTGAATATTATATATATGACAAGTTGAATTCAGATTGCTATAAAAAATATATAATATATATGGCAACTTAATTATTGCCGAGATATATAATATAATATATATAAAAGCAGAATTCAAGTAAAAGAATATATATATTTAGATGGCCGGTGCACAATATATATATATATATATAATAATAATTTAATGCATGCAGTATTAAAAACAAAACAATATAGATGTTTAAAATGCATGCAGTGTTTTAAACAAATGCAAACACTTATAAATTGCATGCAGCATTTTGATTAAAAGCAATTTGAGTTGCGTGCAAGTTTGATATACATATATTATAGGCGTGCATTTATATATACTTAATTTTATATATGGTCGGCTATAATATATACGTGCATTTATATATACTTAATTTTATATATGGTCGGCTATAATATATATATTCTTGGGTGATTATCATTTGGGTCCCTAACTTTTTCTGAATAATCAATTTTTTAAACAAGTTTGTTTTTTTATCAAAACTTTCCCTGAGTTTTGAAAAGTATATCAAATCGGTCCATCCGTTAGTCAACTGTCAGTCAAACTTAACATATACAGGGGTATTTTTGTCTTTGAACCAAGAACTTGCCATGTGTCACAAAAATAGAAATAAAATAAAAATCAATAATACAGAAACATGAACATAAATTAAAAAATTAACGTTAGAAAATAAAAAATAAAATAAAATAAAAACATTTAAACCTATAAACATGAATCTAGAACATCTCAAATAAATAAATATTTATATATGTAACCAGAAATTTAAAAAATACAAGGAAAAAAAAAACAAAAAATAACAACCGATATATTTTTAAAAATAAAATAAAATAAAGATAAAGCTTTAACATTAACACAAATTTAAAAATTCTAATTAAAAAAGTAATCTTATATAATAATAAAAAATGGAAAACAAAAAAAATTAAACACTTATATAATAAAATAATATTAATATAAAAAGTAATCTGTTTTAACAAATTAAAAAAAAAAATTGGTAATAATTAAAAAAAATTGTAGATCTGGTGGAGATCCAGATTGGATCTCCACCGTCCACCCCATGATATGAACGATGGAGATTGATTGGATCTCCACCAGATCAATCTCTTTGATCTCCACCAGATAAACCATATTCCTCAGATTCATCAACACAAAACTCATATTCCTCCATCATCAACATCACCGAACCAGTATCATCAAGACAAATCCACCCACATATCATATTCTTCTCTTCTTCTGTTCTCTTTTCTTTATTTGCAACATTTTTCACTTCCACCTTAGTTTGCTCATTCTTTGTCCATCAATAATATTCATAAAAAACAAATCATTGTTTTTTCCTTCTTTATTAACTTTCTCAGAAACCAAACAAAATCACAAAAGAAATTGATAAAATCAATACCTCCTTTAGCACTTTGTTCTTCATCAAGGTCTAGAACCACTATCGTAATCGAAACAAGAACAATTTTTCATTTTTATTCTTCAACCCAAAATTCTCGCCCAAATCAATTAAAAGTTTTGATCTTTATTTTCTCTCAAAATTCATGTTTTTCACCAAAACTCCATTTTTGGAACTCATTGAACAAAAGAAAAAAAAATCATTAAAAACCCATAAAACCTTCAAATCCAGATCCGCGTCTCCTCTAAGCTGGTGGAGTAGATCTGTGTCTCCTTCACTAGTTTGCCCTATCGCTGGCGGCAATTTCCAACACAGTAGAGGTGGCAAATAGAGGCGAGAGAGAGGAAGAAAACGGTGAGAGAAAAGGGAAATCATGATTTTTTTTTTAATTTTGATTTTTTATTTTGGAAGAAAATGGTGAGAGAGAGAAAACGGTGGAGCTTTATCTATATTTTATTTTTAATTTCTATATAAATATTTTTTTTAACAATTTTATTTAATTTTAATTTTAATTTTTTTTTATTTTCAAACTTTGGTGACACGTGTTACATTCTTATTGGATTAAAAATTAAAGTTAAATTGTTAAATATTAAATGTTAGAGGGTAAAACAGTCTTTTCAGCCATTAATAAGGCATGCAGGGGCAAAATAGACATTATACCTATTCTGTGACGTTTGACCGTTAAAAAAAAAGTCAGAAGGATCTATTTGATATACTTTTCAAAACTCAGGGAAAGTTTTGATAAAAAAGCAAACTTATTTAAAAAATTGATCATTCAGAAAAAGTTAGGGACCCAAATGATATTCACCCTATATTCTTTGATATATTTTGTCAAACCCTAGTTTTTGGAATTGAGAGATTTTTCTTTTGCTAGAGAAAAATAAAATCCAACTCTTAAACTAGTGTGAAATTCGGCCAAGAGAGATTGTGAGAAGAATTGTTCTTATTTCGATAGTGCACTAGTGATCTTTACATCAAGAGGTCTTGTGCACAATTTCGAATAAGGTTCATGCGAGTTTCAATCTAACGATTGTGAATTCAAAAGTGACCGGGACATTCTTAACAATCTATTGGAATTTTTGTGACTAACAAAAATCAGAAAAGTTTTGTTATCCATTCTCAAGTATACAATTCAAAGAGAAGGGAGACCACGCTCCTAGGTGATTCACGTTCGTGATCGGATTGGAAGATCTTGCGGATTACCATCGACGCATAGTCAATCGGATCACGCGACAAAGGTACGGTATCTTTGGATGTATATGTTTATTAATTAAAGGGTTAAGGTTCAATATGGGAAATTTTTTAAAAATATACTAAACTCTCTTTTAGTCTCGCTTTCGCTGCGTGCACGTATTTTATTTGTTTTTTTCCCTACAACATCCACACTTCAAGACATATCCTCTACTTCCATTCCTTGCATTTAGGAGCATAAAGGAGAAGAAGGATCAAACTTAAAGAAGGAGGCCCAAGGGTGATTTCCTTACTATTTACTTCTTTTCATTTATGGCTAATATGTGTAACTAAACCCCTAATCTAGGGGATAGATTTGAGGATCAATTGGTTGTGGGTATTAGCTTTAGCTTGTAATGAATCTCTTATGTGTTCTGTTCATTCAAATTATTAGATTCTATTCATTATGTAATTTACTTGTATATCACTTGTTAATTGCATTCTTGAGTAGAGTAATATGTTATATATTCATATTTGGATTGACACTCCTTGTATGATTAAGAACCCATTGAATAGGATAGATTAGTGGTGGGTATATCAACCCCACTAATCTAAGCCTTTAGTGGTTGACATAAAGAGATTGCACTACAACAGATTGGGTCTTTTACGGTGCGCAAAAAAGGCCGTAAATGACTATTTACGGCGTTCATCTGCAAGCCGTATTAGATGACGTCGTAAATGATATCCCTCATTTACGGCGTACAAAACACGCCGTTAATAACATTTGAAAAATGCCGTAATTGACCCCTTTTATGACACACAAAGAACGCCGTAAATGACACCTTTTATGGCTTTCAGCTGTATGTTGTGAATGATCTCTTTTTTATGGTGTACTAAACATGCTGTAAATATGTTTAAAAAAAAAAAATTATTAATGACCCTACAACCACCAACACGCCATGTACGACCCATGACCCACCCGCGACCACACACAATTAAATGGTGTTCTCATGGAGTGTTGAACTCAGCACTCATGAGTAAACCAAGCCAAGCCTTATCCACCTTGCTGCTACTTTGATTGTGCTACTAAATGCATAATTTTTACATATAACCTCTACTTGTTATTAAAATTTTATTGATTATTTTTCAATCAAAGTTTTATTTGTAGATCGATTCCACTAATTTTAATTTTAATTTTAATTTTATATGATAAACAAATTGATACTAAAAAACATTTATTATAACATTTAATTAAACTATTTTGTTAAAGTCATATATTGTCAGATCAAAGGGTCAATCATTAATCGTACTCGGAAGTAGACATGACCCTGGTTCCGGTTCTTGATTCGGAACCAGTGGTTCCGATTTTTGATTTGGAACCATCGGTTTCGGTTTTCTATTCCAAACCAACGGTTTCAGTTTCGGTTCCGACGGTTTGGTTCTTTTTTTAAAATAATAGAAAACCTCTCAAGATTAATAGTTATTGATCCTTATAAAGAACTTATTGGGAAAAAACAAAATTCATCACGATAGAGAACCACTTTGGACGAAGAAAATGATCCATATATTGCATCATTTTGGGAAAGACACGCAATAGGTAAGCCGTAAATAATCCTTTTTTATGGTGTTCTTTAAATGCACGTCATAAATAATCTCTTTTTTATGGCATTCCTCAAATGCGCGCCATAAATAATCTCTTTTTTACGGCGTTCCTCATATGTGCGCCGTAAATAATCTCTTTTTTACGGCGTTCCTCATATGTGCGCCGTAAATAATCCTATTTTACGGCGTTCCTCAAATGCGCGCCGTAAATAATATCTTTTTTAAGACGTTCCTCATATGCATGCCATAAATAATATCGTTTTTACGGCGTTCCTCATATGCGCGCCGTAAATAATCTCTTTTTTACGGTGTTCTTTAAATGCACACCGTCTTTGAGAAATTATGCATCACAATTACGACTTGCACTTAATGCCGTAAATAGTCATTTATTTTTTACGGCGTTCCTCATATACGCGCTGTAAATAATCTTTTTTTTACGGCGTTCCTCATATGCGCACCATAAATAATTTCTTTTTTATGGCGTTCCTCATATATGCGCCGTAAATAATCCTATTTTACGACGTTCCTCAAATGCGCGCCGTAAATAATATCTTTTTTAGGCGTTCCTCATATGCGTGCCGTAAATAATATCGTTTTTACAGCGTTCCTCATATGCGCGCCGTAAATAATCTATTTTTTATGGCGTTCTTCAAATGCACGCCGTCTTTGAGAAATTATGCATCACAATTACGACTTGCACTTAATGCCATAAATAGTCATTCACTTTTTACAGCGTTTCTCATATGCACGCCGTAAATAATCTCTTTTTTACGGCGTTCCTCATATGCACGCCGTAAATAATCTCTTTTTTACGGTGTTCCTCATATGCGCACCGTAAATAATCTTTTTTTTACGGCGTTCTTTAAATGCGCGTCGTCTTTGAGAAATTATGCACCACAATTACGACGTGCATTTGTGTGCACGTCGTGAATGATAACATTTACGACGTGCTTTATATGTGCGCCATAAAACTCAAGCCTTAAAATACCCAATCTGTTGTAGTGTTGGTACATTAAAGTGGCTATATGGCATTACCCACACTCAAATGTTAATCGATCTATTCCCTAACTATCTTATTAATTGTTTTCATCACTATTCTTATCAAGATTGTTGAGTATTTTATTTTTCATAACACTTGTGTATTTTCAATTTAGTAGTTAGCATTGGTGGTTTTTGAAACCACACATCTATCAAACATTATGATTTATTTCACTTGCTCAAGATTAGTCAATCTATCTAATTAGCACTCCATATCCCTGTGGAACGAACTTGCTTACCATTTGGTATAAAATCACATTTTAAAGGATTAAGTGGCTTAAAAGGGTTTTCAAAGATCAAACAAAATTATATCATTTTTGTGAGTGCATGACGGCTCATCAGTTGTTTATTTCTTCATTGAGTCAAGGCTTGTGACTAAGGGTGTTAGTGCACAAGCAAGTGAAGTCTTGCAATCGAAGGGTTGGTTGGCAAGCATTGTGTCAAGGCTCAATACTAAAGGCCCAAGGGGTAAGATAGATTGTGTTACGAACTTGAAGTGTGACTTGGTGGTCAATTTAGGTTGCAAGCAATTATTCAAGTAGTGTAGTTCGATGAATAAGTGGCTAGTGTGACTAGTCTCGTGGGTTTTTCCTTGATGAAGGTTTCCCACATAAAAATCAAGTGTTATTTATTTTCCGCACTTTATTTGATTTTTGTTATTTGTTTGAATTGGGTTTTATTCTTAATGTTGACTAATAATTGTTTTTGGTAATAATCAATTAACAACCCATTCACCCCCACCCCCCCCCCCCCCCCCCCCTAGGTTGTATTAGACACACCTTTATTTATTTTCAATTAAATCTGAAAAGTTTTGTGTTCAAGATCTGCTCCAGATTCTTTTCTATTGAATGATTTTTGTTTATTTGTTTTGGAAATATCTTAGTTAATTTGTACTTTGTTGTTGGTTGGGTTGGTTAAGGGTGAAGGTGATGATGTTGAAGATGGGGATGAAGGTGAATGTGATGATAGTGATGATGTTGTTGGAGATGGGAAGTGGGGAATGAAGGTGATGGTGTTGGTGTTGGAGATAGGGAATTTTTTTTTTTCGAAAGAAAAAAGAAATTATTTTAATTGCTTTAATAAATAAACTTTGGATGATGTGGCAGGGGCAAATTTATCTTTCCAAAGATTTTGTTTGTCAACTGTTAAAGTCAACGGTTTGACTTTAATGGTAGGATATGTTTGTGTTGACTTTCTCAAACTTAAAGAAAATTTTCCTAAATGGATAAATACAAGGTATTTTAGTGCAATTAACCCTTTAAAAAAATGGTCAATTTCAAGTTAATCGAACTAAAATTGGTATGATTTTGGCCCTCATTCCCGTCTCTTTATGCTTGATTCTCTGGCATTTCCCCTTATTTAATGTCATTAAATCGAGTGTTTCAGGTTTATTTAGGCCATAAGGGCATTTGTGAAGAAGAAGAGGAGATTAGTGCAAAAAGGAGAACAAGGTGGTGAAACAGGCATTGTCGCCCTTTTGATGTAGCCATTGTTGCTGTGGCGATAGGGAGGTGTAAATCAAGTAAATTATCGCCACGAGATGTTGTTCCAAGTATAAATGGCTACATAGAAGAAGCAAAGCGTCGCCACGAGTGTTGCCATGGCGACAACGTAGGAATTCCAACGTTGGACATTGTCGCTATGGCGACACAACGGCGACAGAGAGGAGAAACGATCAAGTGTGAGTGTCACCCCCAAATGTCGCCATGGACGAAACTGCGACAACTCACAGCGACACCTCCAATGTAGGAATTCCAACATTGGCATTTCAGTCATTCAAGAGGGGTATTCTTGTCCTGCCCATTTCATGACCTAATTCTAATACCCTATAAATACATCATAGTTTTCCTTTGAAAGAACTCTTGACAATCAAAAAACCTCTTTTCTTCTACCATTCTTAATCCCACCATTTCTCCTCTATCCCAAACTTAACATTTAGATTACTTTCCCCCAATCATTTCTTTCTTCCCATCTTCTTCATAATCTCCTTAGTCACTTCACATTTGACTCCACCTATCTAAACACATCCTTATCATCCACTCTTTGCACAAGAAGCATCAAAGGCAAGGAAAGGATCAAGCTCTACAAAAGGAGGCCCAAGGGTGGTTTCCTAATCTTTTACTTACCTTCCCTTTGATTGTAATATGTGTAACTAAAACCCCTTTCTAGGGGATTGATGTGAGAACATTTGAATTGAGTTTTGCTTAAGCTTTAATATATTTTAATCTCTATTTGTGTTCTATTCATTTTATAATTATATTTTATTCATTATATAATTGACATGTATACCCACTAGTTGATTATAATCTTGTTTAGGATAATTTGTTATATAATCTTGAATGGATTGACACCCTTGATGGATTGAGAACAGAGTGAGTAGGATAGATTGTTGGAGGGTATATCAACCACGATAATCTAAACCTTTAATTGTAACAAAATGATCCCGCCGTGACCCCCTCTTTTTAATTGGTTAGGTATTGCGGTAAGAAGATGTTTAGGGTTCATAGTGATGGTCTAAACGCATTCAAGAATACAATTGGTTAACATTTGTGAGATTGGCTCACTTAGGTAGCTTGAAAAGCATAGCCCGTAATCCACTTGTGACTCCGTCAATTCCCTAGCAATTCTCTTAATTGTTTATTCCATATATATCTTATCTAGATTTTTTTAGCATTCTATTTTATTAGTTTTATTAGGTTTATTTTATATGTGTGCTTGATGGCTTGACAAACCATACAACCATCCATTTCTTATGATTTACTTTATTGCATTTAGGAATTGTTAATTTATTCAACTTCCATCTCAAATATGAACGGTGGAGATTGAAAAAAAAATAAATTAAAATTACACAAAGTGCTTCCATCTTTTGATCTTCAGAAATCCAGAGATGGATCTACAGACCAACATCATCACCACCAGACCATCATCAACAACTCCTTCGCTTTCCCAACCAACTGATCACCTTCCCAAACCAACAAATAAAAAAAATAAAAATAAAAACAAGAAAAAACTTATGGATCTAGTGGAGATTTATCTCCACCAAAACTGATGAGCATCGTTTGTGTACTCAACAAAATAATATAGTTTTTGGTTGATTCTTGAAAACTCTTTTAAGCCACTTAATCCTTTTTTAAAATGTGATTTGATAGAAAAATAGTGAGCAAGTTCGTTCCACAGGGAATGGAGTGTTAATTAGATAAATTGACTAATCTTTGAACAATAAAGTAAATCATAGTGTTTGATAGATGTGTGGTTTCTAAAACCACCAATGCTAACAACTCAAATGAAAATACACAAAAATGTTAGGAAAAATAGAATACTCAACACCTTATAAGAATAGTGATACAATCAATTAATGAGATAGCTAAGGAATAGATCGATTAACAATTGAATGTGGGAAAGCTAACTAGCTACTTTAATGTACCAATCTCATTATGTTAACCACTTAGAGGCTTAGATTAGTGGGGTTGATATACCCACCACTAATCTACCCTATCCAATGGGTTCTTAATCACACAAGGATTGTCAATCCACATATGAATATATAACAAATTACTCCCCTCAAGATAGCAATCAACAAGTGATATACAAGTCAATTATAATGAATGGAATCTAATTAATTTGAATGAATAGAACACATAAGAGATTCATTACAAGCTAAGCTAAACCCACAACCAATTGATCCTCAAATCTATCCCCTAGATTAGGGGTTTAGTTACACATATTTGCAATAAATGAAAAGAAGTAAATAGTAAGGAAATAACCCTTGGGTCACCTTCTTTAAGCTTGATCCTTCTTCTCCTCTATGCTCCTAGATGCAAGGAATGGAAGTAGAGGATATGTCTTGGAATGTGGGTGTTTTGGTGGGAAGTGACTAAGGATTTTGGTGGAGAAATGGTGGGATGAGGAATGATGTAGTGAAGTAATCAAGGTTTTGTGTTGAGGGTTGGATGGATTAGATGAGTTCAAGGAGAGAAATGGAGGATGAGGAATAGTGTGCCATGGATGAAGAGCTAGATCTAAAATGTGTTCTCTGATCTCTTTCTCAGATTTTTGATGCCTTTGAAGAAGAATGGTTGTCCTCTTTATACACACTCTTGGACGTGTACTGATAACCGCTTGATTCGCTGATGTGGCGCCTTGTTCGCTATTTCGTCGCTATGGTGACCTTGGTGCGTAAAACGGTTACAGGCAAAGGTCGCCATGAGAACCATCTTTTTCGCCATCTAGCAAGAGGCGACCATGACCAATTTGTGTAGAGGTCGCCACTTGTACCTCTAGGTCGCCATGGCGACCATGTCTGGCGACCCTGCAAAATGTAAAGGGGTCGCCACTTGCAACATCAAGGTCGCCATGGCGACCCTAAGTAGCGACCATGGCTTGATTGCACTAGGTCGCCACTTGCAAGGGTGGTCGCCATGGCGACCCCAAGTGGTGACCCCACCTGGTTCATTTGGAGACTTTCTGTCGCCATGGCGACCAAGTGGCGCCCAAATGGCGACCTTCTGATGACTTGGAGAATCCTCTGTCGCCATGGCGCCCATGTAGCGACCTCTCATGTCTAAGTGGCGAAAATGCCCTGTTCCTTCCCATTTGTGAGGCATTTTTCACACAAGTCCTCCACTTCATTTCCATTGCTCTTGAAACCTGATAAAACCTGAAACACTCATTTTAACAACATTAAACACCGAGAAATGCCCGAGAATCAAGCGAAAAGAAACGAAAATGAGGGCCAGGATCATACCAATTTTGGCTTGATCAAAACCCAAAATAAAATAAAATCCAAAAAGCAATTTCTGCAGACCACAATCAATATTGTCGTTACTGCCGCCACCACCATCACCACCTTCCCAACCACTCAAACACCACCACAAGTCAACACTCAGAACAAATTCCACAAGCATCAAACATGGAACGGCACCACCACCTAAACCCGAACACAAAATCACACCAATCAAACCCACCACCAAAACCCAAAATCCACACCAGTCAAACCACCACCAAAACCCAAACTCAAAATCAGCACCACCACCAAAATCCAAACACGAAATCGACGAAATCGGCATCACCACCAACCCAAAATTCAAATCAGTCAATCTACCACACAAATCCAAACAAACTAGTCACCATCCGCTGCCATCCCTAAAGCCACATCGAATACAAACCACTTAGGTTCCGTTTTCACAGTGAACAAGGATGCGAACTGTTCTCTGATCAAGCCAAAATTGGTATGATTTTGGCCCTCATTTTCAATTCTTTTTGCTTGATTCTCGGGCATTTCCCCATGTTTAATGTTGTTAAATTGAGTGTTTCAGGTTTTATTAGGTTTCAGAAGCAATTGAGATGAAGGTGGAGGACTTGTGCGAAAATATCTCACAAATGGGAAGGAACAGGGCATTTTCGCCACTTGGACATAAAAGGTCGCTACATGAGCGCCATGGCGACAGAGGATTCTCCAAAGGCATCAGAAGGTCGCCACTTGGGCGCCACTTAAGCGCCATGGCGACAGAAAGTCCACAAATCAACCAGGTGAGGTCGCCATTTGGGGTCGCCATGGCGACCTCCCTTGCAAATGGCGACCTAGTGCACTCAAGGCATGGTCGCCACTTAGGGTCGCCATGGCGACCTTGATGTTGCAAGTGGCGACCTCCTCACTTTTGCAGGGTCGCCACTTATGGTCGCCATGGCGACCTAGAGGTGCAAGTGGCGACCTCTACACAAAACACTCATGGTCGCCACTTGACAAATAGCGAGAAAGATGGTTTTCATGGCGACCTTCTCTTCTAACCGTTTTACGCACCAGGGTTGCCATAGCGACCAAATAGCGACCAAGGCTCCACCTCAGCGAATCAAGCAGTTATCAGTACATGTCAAAGAGTGCATATAAATAGATCGTCCCTCCATCTTCAAAAGGATCGTAAAATCAGAAAAGAAAACGCAGTGAACAAATCTGAGATCTAGCTCAAGCATCCATGGCACACCATACCTCATCCTCCATTTCTCTCCTTGAACTCATCTAATCCATCCAACCCTCAACACAAAACCTTGATTACTTCACTACATCATTCCTCATCCCACCATTCCTCCACCAAAATCCTTAGTAACTTTCCACCAAAACACCCACATTCCAAGACATTTCCTCAACCTCCATTCCTTACATCTAGGAGCATAGAGGAGAAGAAGGATCAAGCTTAAAGAAGGTGACCCAAGGGTTATTTCCTTATCATTTACTTCTTTTCATTTATTGCAAATATGTGTAACTAAACCCCTAATCTAGGGGATAGATTTGAGGATCAATTGGTTGTGGGTTTAGCTTAGCTTGTAATGATTCTCTTATGTGTTCTATTCATTCAAATTAATTAGATTCCATTCATTATAATTGACTTGTATATCACTTGTTGATTGCTATCTTGAGTGGAGTAATTTGTCATATATTCATATATGGATTGACAATCCTTGTGTGATTAAGAACCCATTGGATAGGATAGATTAGTGGTGGGTATACCAACCCCACTAATCTAAGCCTCTAAGTGGTTAACATAATGAGATTGGTACATTAATGAAGCTAGTTAGCTTACCCACATTCAATTGTTAATCGATCTATTCCCTAGCTATCTCATTAATTGATTTTATCACAATTCTTATCAAGGTGTTGAGTATTCTATTTTTCATAACATATTTTGTGTATTTTCATTTGAGTAGTTAGCATTTGTGGTTTTAGAAACCACACATCTATCAAACATTATAATTTACTTTATTTCTCTAAGATTAGTCAATTTATCTAATTAACACTCCATTCCCTGTGGAACGAACTTGCTCACTATTTTGCTATCCAATCACATTTTAAAAGGATTAAGTGGCTTAAAAAGAGTTTTCAAGAATCAACCATAATCTATATTATTACTATTTTGATTGAGCACACAAACGACCTCATCATTCTCCCACCGGCAACCACACATCTACTTTCATAAATACTAATGCCAACCACCACACAAAAACCCAACCGCCACGAGAGAAATAGTGTTGAGAGAGAGAGAGAGAGAGAGAGAGATTTATATTTTAATTAATAAATTGTGGAAAAATAATGTATTTGGTGTTTTTATTATTTTTCTTATTATATAATTTTTTATTTCAATTAATATTATTTTTGAATTCATTAATTGCCATTTACTAATTTAGCCTTTTAACATAGTTGACAATTTTGAATCTTTTAATGGAAAACTAAGGATAGAGTGGTTTTTAGCTAATAAATCAAAAGGCAGGGTGGTTTTTAGCAAATAATGAAACTAGAGGGTGGTTTAACTAGGGGATGGTTTTTGACCAAAAATCCAAACTAGAGGGGGATTTTTAATAATATCCCAAAATTTAAACAAGTGGTATATTATGTAAGTGGTCAAGCCTTTTTAAATGTAGATTCTGCATTTTTTGATTTAAATTTGAGGTCCAATATCATACATTTAGTTTACTAAATGCACCCACCACAAAGATTAATTCTAAAGTTTCATTTTTTGCTCCAATCACCTTGGCAAGGTCAAATGGTCAATAGGGAAACAAAAGAGGTTATTGAATTTTCTTTTAATAATTTCAAATTTTTTGGCATCTGAATTGGAATAAATTCAAGTCACCTGTAGGCTGCAGGACAATAATGGTCAACTACATTAAATTTTTGTTCTTCGTATTTGGTGGATTGGATCTCTACTGTTTATTTTTAATTTTTTTTTAAATTAATAATTAAAAAAGTGTATAGTAGTATATTTGCTAAAAAGTTATAATTTTTGAACTGCAAAAATTATATCATAGGAATCTCTCGAATCATATATCACTCCAGAAAAGCCTCTCCCCACCACATCAAGACCACTTCTTCGCTGAGAAATCTGTCAGAGAATTCGTAGCCCTTGAATCAAACTCAACCTCCAACCCACCTAAAAAGTTGACAGGAGGTGGAATAAAACCATCATCAAAACTAGAAGTTAAAAATGACTAATATTTTTTTTTTAGCTGAAACATATGTAACAATGTAATATCCGTATTTGAATACTAATAAACCACCGAGAAAGAGGCAAGAGAGCTAATCATATGTATGTCTAAGAATATGGTAAACTTTTTTAAACTTTTTTATTTTTGTATAGAATTTTGGTCGTAACTTTTGTTTTTTCATGTTCAATAAGTTCAAAAATATTCCAAGACAACGAATTGGAAATCCAATACTCGATTTAAATAAAATAAAATAAAATAAAATAAAACTCTAATTTAGAGTTTTACAATATATAAATCTCCTAATAAAAAATATCAAAACCCAAATCTAAACCAGTGAAGACTAGTAGCTTTCACTTGCCTTAAATATGTACATTTGACATTGACAAGTAAAGTAAATTAAGACCTCCAACCTTAAAGACCTATAATTTAGCTGAGTCCGCTGTAATTGGGAACCATTCCTTCAGGTTCCAGTGGAACAACAACACTCACAGACACAGTCACAATGGTTTCTTGAACCGGCATAGACGGCCCTGATCCAATAATCTTCTGGCATGTCTCAATCAGGCAATTCCTGCATTTTGGGCATGAGGAATGTGACCCGAGCCACTTATCGATGCAACGAACGTGAAATCCATGGTTGCACTTGGGCAGGAGACGCACACGCTCACTGGGGACGAATTCAGATAGGCATATGGCACATTCTGTGTCCAATCCTGGAAGTTTCAAGTCTGCCGAGTATTTTACTACCGGGAAAGTCTTCAAAGCTTTTTGTTTGATTCCATTGTTCGTCTTCCGGGTTGATAAGTCAGCATGTCCAGAGTCAGAAACAGAAGTTGAACATGAACTTAATACACACTTAATAAGAAAATTCAAGCCAATTGAGCAAATGGTGGCACATAAGAGGAATGAGAGGACCATCACAACATTGGAGTCAAAGGTATTGTTGACTCCAGAGTAAGGAGAAGGAGCAGCTGTGACTATGAGTGGTTGTTGGTTTGATTGGAGTAATTTTCTTGAGTGAATTTTTCCAAGAAAATCTTGGAAGAGTTGAGTGGATGAGAAAGTTGTAGTGGTGCTAGTCATGTTTACAGAATGTTTGAATGGCTCTTGGAGGTCACATGGGGATTATATATATAATGGAAAAGTTAAAGCCTTAAAGGGTCTCATTTGAGGATCAGATCATTAACTGTTATGTTATCCACATGTAGAGAATATTTTGATGAGGATCTTCCACTGATGATGATGATGATCGAGTCTTTGCTATATTAATTTGCTTTCCAATCAAAATCTTCTTCCACTCTATGCTGCATAGGTAGTGGCAGTTGCTTTCTATGAATAGTGTCAATATTTGAGATGTGTGAAATTTACTTATCAAAATGTGACTCAGACTCAATTAGCTTCTCAGCCTAATTACAACAATTGAGGTCATGAGTGGGATGGAATGGAACTCTCCTGTTCCAATATAAACTAGTGTAAACTCGATGAGATTTGGCTTTTTACACTAGGAAATAGAATTTTTGGTAAAAGGTGACATTTATCTCCTCTAGAGCATTTCCAAAAGACTTGTTTCCAAAAGACTTGTTAAATGAACTTTTTGTAAAAGTCAAACGAGCCACATCAGCATACGTTGGTCCAACAAACTCGTTAAATCCCTCTTTAGTAATAACAAGCCACTTCTCCCTCTTCAATTATTATTATTATATTATTTTCATCATTATTATTTTACCAACTGAATTTGAAACAGGTCTATTATTATTTTGTATTGTTTAATTGTTTTATCGTTATAGAAATTATTGTATGTTTTCAATTAAAGTTGCAATTAATATCTACCTATTTAATTTATTGATTTGTAGTAATTTTGTTTCAATTGGCATGTAGTGATTACAGATTGACAAACATAATGGGAAAAGCATTTCAAGAGCACATGAAGAGAATTACTTATAATTATGAATAAAATCAACACCAAATCAACATCAAAAGAATTTCCTTATAGGCTACACATTCTAATCTTGATGATCAAGTGGAAAATGGTTAGAATCAGTCAGAGGTTAATGATGAATCTCTAGTTGATTACCAGTTGCACTACTACCAAAAATGTAAAAGAAATCGGTTTTTTTACATGGAAGACATCGGTTTTCAAAATTTATAACCGATGTCTATTTGAATGATTTAGAAAAATGACATTCAATAACATTAGTTTTTAACCGATGTAAATGATTTTAAAAACACATCGGTTATATATAAAACCAATGACGTATAACTGATGTATTACAAAAATTAATCCCGCCGTCCGGCAACTCCTGATAATAATGAAAATTAATTGTCATTATGAGGAGTTGAACTTGAAAGTTCAAGTCAAAAGTTATAAACCTTTACCACTTGACTACAAGATTTGATGTTTTAACAATTGCACAATATTTATATATAACCAATATGAGTTGTTAGAAAAGATAAATTTAAATTTATTCAACTAATTAAAATTCTAATTTCTACGTCAGACATATATTAAAAAATATTTATTGAAACTTTTAATAAAATTATATTTTTTAAAACATATATTGTTGAGTTATGGGTCTATACTCTGTAGGAGACTAATGACATCAATTGTAATAAGCATGATTTGGAATACAACTCTCACTACATGGGAGATATTTCTCTATATGCATCTTACAATTTAATGAACAAATATAAGACTCGGATTACTAATTTATATAGGTAATTGAATTATTAACGTGTCTCTTAGTATGAAACAAAAAGGTGCAAAAATAAATAAACAATTTTTAAAAAAATTAATTTTTTGAATTTTTTAAAAATAAATGATTTAAAAGTAAACTTATTAAATTAAAAAGTTTACTTATTCAATATCGGTTTGTCCAAAAACCGATATCTTATTGTAAAATAAATCCTGTTTGCCCAAAAACCGTTGTCTTTTCAAACAGCAATATTTAAGCCATCGGTTCGTATAAAAACCGATGTCTAAACGTTTTTTTTTTAATATCGGTTTTCCCAAAAACCGTTGTCTTTTCAAACTGCAATATTTAAGTTATCAGTTCATATAAAAACCGATGTCTAATAGTTTTTTTTAATATCGATTTGTCCAAAAACCGTTGTCTTTTCAAACTGCAATATTTAAGACATCGGTTCATATAAAACTGATGTCTAAATGGTTTTTTTTTTTTTAATATCGATTTGCCCAAAAACTGTTTTCTTTTCAAACTGCAATATTTAAGATATCAGTTTTTTTATGAACCGATGTCTAAAAGTTTTTTTTTTTTTTAGTCGGTTACCTAGAAACCGATGTCTTCTATCGATGTCTTTTAACATTTCTGTAGTAGTGTGGTTAGGGACAGGGCTAGAAGTGTAATTATTCCTAACAGCAAGTTTGCACATGTAAATGTCATTTCATTTGCATTATGCACTAGCCAAGACTTACAAAATGCTAAACCTAGAACCTATGAAGAAGTTGTCAGTTCAATTGACAAGCTTAAATGGCTTAAGGCCATGAGGGATGAAATGGATTCCCTTGTAAAGAACAAAACTTGGTCTCTTGTTAGAAAGCCTGAAAAACAAAAAGTAGTGGCTTGTAAGTAGGTATATAAGGTCAAGGAAGGTGTAGGGCAGAATGAACCTCCTAGGTATAAAGCTAGGTTAGGGGTTGATTACAATGAAATTTTCTCTCATGTAGTTAATTTTAAAACTATTAGGATAGTTCTTGCCTTAATTAGCTATTTTGACTTAAAACTAGAACAATTAGACGTCAAAATATCTTTCTTGCATGGAGACTTAGATGAAACCATCTACATGTCTCAACCTGAGCGTTTTCAGTCAAATACAAAACCCTTTCATGTTTGTCTCCTTAAGAAATCTCTATATGGGCTTAAGCGAGCCCCTAGACAATGGTACAAGAAATTTGATAGTTTCATCACTAGCATAGGCTTTAATAAGAGCAAATTTGATGCATGTTTTTCTTTTAGTAGTGAAAACATTAATAACTCTGTCTATTTGTTTTTGTATGTAGATGATATGTTACTTGCTACCAAAAATATGTCTAGGATAATAGAGTTAAAGGAAAGGTTAAAGCCTGAATTTGATATGGGAATGCAAAAATAATCTTAGGGATATAAATAGTTAGAATTAGTGAGGAGTTTAGGTTGTGCCTTAAACAAAGCAATTATCTGTTAAAGCTGGTTGACAGATTTGCAATGAAAAATTGCAAGCCTGTTACTATTCCACTATCTTCAAGTTTTATGTTATCTATTGTTTTATCACCTAGGTCCATTGAAGAAAGTAGGTACATGGAAACTATCCCCATATTCTAGTGTTGTTGGGTTTATGATGTATTCCATGATTAGTACTTGATCAGACTTAGCTCAAGCCATCAGTGTGTTGTCTAGGTACTTGGGCAATCCTTGAAAGGGTCACTAGAATGCCATGAAATGGCTAATAAGGTATATAAGCTCTACTACATATGTAGGACTAATTTATGACTGTTCTAGTAGTATCTTAGATCTTGTAGTTTATGTTGACTCTGATTATTCTAGTGATAGAGATAAGAGGAGATCCACCTCTTCCTATTTCTTCACCATAGCTAGTTGTTGTGTCAGTTGGAAGAGTCAACTACAATCAGTTATGGCATTATCCATAGTTGAAGTACAATATATAGTTGTCACTAAAGCTATAAAAGAAGCAATTTGCTTCAAGGTCTGTTAGGAGAGGTTAATGTGGTTAAGGGTAAAGCTTTGATATTCACAAATAGTTAAAGTGTTTTGCACTTGTGTGAAAACCTTGTGTTCCATAAGAGAACAAATCACATAGAGGTTAAGTATCATTTCATTAGAGATAAAATCTCTAAAGGAATTCTAGAAGTGGAAAAGATTGGCACTGAGTACAATCCAGCTGATATGGGCACAAAAATAGTTCTTTACAGCAAGTTGAAGCACTGCTTGAACTTACTAAAGATAGGTGATTAAGGTTAACCTATTTTTATGTGTCTTGAGATGGGTTCAAAGAAATTTGCTTTGCTTTATGAATTAAGATGAACTAAGGTGGAATTTGTGGATTATTAATCCATCTTATTTCATCTTGAGGCCTAAAGTTCAAGCCCAATTATGAGCCAAACATGAGCCCAAATTGAAGCTTAGATGAAGACCAAAATAAGAGACCCAAATCTATAGCTTCAGTCAACCCAAGTCATCACAATTCAACCGGTGCGTTTTGGTTATTATTTGAAGAAAACATATGAGGTAGTTAAGTCATGGATTTTAACCTGAAATGGCACAATTCTATTGGCTGTGGTGGATTACACTTACACATGGAATGATGAGGCTATATAAGAGGAAAGAGAGAGAGAACCAATCATTATCTCATTCTCTGTAATTTAGGTTTTCGGAAGCTCTCTGTGTGTTCTTGAGTGATTTGAGTGATTTGAGTGATCTTGTTGATTTCTTATAAAATCGTTGTACTTGTTAGTGAGATTTGAGCATATTTGATTGTATTCTCTGTTGAGAGATTGTGTTGTTGATTGTATTTGCTCACTAAAAGTGAGGGGTTTGGGGTTTGATCGCTTTAGTGGTAATAGATTAGGTTACTTTTGGTTTTCTAGGTTTGCTTGGGTAGTGTTTGGCTTGTAAACAACTTTCATATAGTGAAGTGAGCCTCTTTGTTTGGTTTAACGTGGATGTAGGCTTGTTTTAAGCTGAACCATGATAAAATCCTCGTGTAATTTTCTTAACTTGTTTTTCCAATTCTTGTTGTATATCTACTATTGTTTGCTTTTGGTATTTGGTCTGTTTTTGTCTGTAAAGTGAATCTTGCATGTTTCGGTTAGGGTTTTGAATCAACTGTTAGGATTTTAAGTTATGTTGGCATTATTCTGAATCAAAACGACAATTCCTTTGTATTGTTTAGCTGTCTAGGATTCATGGTTTATCAAGCTTCAAGGAAGTTGGATAACTCTTCAAGCAAAGTGAAGCCTTTAAGAGGAGTAAGCGTTATTGTCTATAAAGGTATATTAAGACCTCTATCCTCTTGTAAGGCTTAAGCGCGCACACACACATTACATACATTTGTGTCCCTGCATCGTAGTGATAAATTGGTATAACACATTCAGACACGTGTTGAAGTATGCACATGCATTAGTCTTAATTTGACAAACAATGTAAAGTTGCATGTTCTGGGACTATCTCTAGGTAATGACATACTTGTGTGTTTTTATTGAAACAAATTATAGGCATGTCTAAACAACCTAATAAGGGGTGAATGGGTTGTTAATCCGATTAGTTACCAATTTTTCGGATTAGTCAATATTCAAAAATAAACCCAATTCAATGAAATACAATCAACTAAATTTAAGTGTGGAAAAATTGCACGTTGATTGATTTACATGAGAAACCCATAACTAGGAAATTACGTGAGAAACCCATAGCTGGGAAAAACTCATAAGCTATTATGCTAGCCACACACGGTTCTCAAATCCACTATTTGTAATGATGTTTACAACCTAGGTTGCCCTTAACCATTCTCGGTCACTAACCCACCACTACTACCCTACGGGCCTTTAATAGTGATCCTAGACCTACTTGCTTTTGCACTAAGAAACTTAGTCACAAGGCTTAAATCTTAAGAAGAGATCAACAACCTAAGTGAATATATGATAATATCCAAAATGCAATTAATGCTAGACAACACTAAAAGCTTATATAGAGATTAAATGATGACAATAAAATCAATCTTAGATGTCATATTGCTATATGTCATACATACAACTTAGCTATATAAAGTATAAGCAATCTCAGATGCAATAGCTATCACAAACAATCTTAATCAATCAATGAGATAACTTAGCTAGATGTTATGTAAACTTGGAATCCTAGCTATCAAAAAAATAACAACTCAATCAATCAAAACATAATTTTAACTTGTAGATAAATCATAATCTAGATGCCAACAAGTCATAAATGAGATTTCTTGCTAAGTAAGAACACAAAATGAATGAGGATGGTCTTCAACTTACCAAGTCATGTGTGTTGAAGAAGACCCATGCATGAGCACATCCTAGATGAACCTAGATAATGCTTAGATGATGATTCATGCACATGGAAATGAGTTTAAAGAATTAAAGAAGCAATCTTTGTGCTTTTTCTCTCAAGTTTCTCTCTATATCTCTTTAGGGTTCTTAATATGCAAGAGCTGAGTTCAAGAGAATGAAATAATGGTATATTTATAGAGAGCAAGAAAAGGCTTGGTGAAAAGACAAGTTTGCCCCTGAAACGCACTGATCTGCAGTTTCGTCGGCAATTTAAAACCGCCGATCACAACTGCCGAATTAAACTCGAGAGCATCATGTATCAACAACGGTTTCATTCGGTGGTTTCATGGTCGCCAATCACAACCGCGGTTTTGAACCCGAGAGATAAAATCAATCAGGTCTCAAACGACAGTTTCATTCGACTGCCTGGCCACCGATCATAACCGCATATCCATTCCAGAACCTACTAGAATAAAATGGCGGTTTAATTCGATGGTCGGGGCCGCCGATCATAACCGTCGTTTCACCAAATGTGGTGAAATCAAAGGAGAAGACAAGAGCTTTCTCCGAAGGCAATCCTCAAGCTAAATTAAGCACACCAACGTGCATTCGAGGATGTTTCCGAACAAACTTCAAGAAACAAATTACAAGACACACTATCAACACAATACAAACCATCAAAGAGGTGCAAGTATGTAGTGTGAAAAGAATGCACACAAGAAGCAATGAACAAAAATGCAAGCATGAGAAGTGTGTGTGTGCAACTAAGTCTTGAAATGTACAAACATAGTTAAATTGCCTAAAGCATACCTAGGGGTGAATAGGTTTTTACGCCTTTTTCAATCCCTTGAAACAAACTCAAGTTTGTCCCTCAAGGTAGCTTACATTACAACACATAAACCATATAACAAGTATAAACAAGATAAGCATGTGATCATTAAAGTATTGTCCATACATCAACAAACATTCAAGATGAAGAATGACAATAAAAACTTATCAATAAAGAATACATGTATATCAAATAATATTCAATGTATTACAAGTATGAATCAATATAGAATTATACACAAATGAATCAATATACAATATACAAAAGAATTTTATACACAACTAAGATCTAAATGTTTTGCTTACAAACCACACTTAAAAAATCTTGTTTCCAAATACATCACAAGTGAATATTGAGCAACAAGATCAAAACATACACATACAAATATGAGAAAGAGAGAGATAGAAAGAATTAATACAAGATTTTTTAACGTGGTAAAACCTCTAAGGAGGAAACATCCATGGGTTGAACTACAACCATTGGGAACTAAATATATTGGATGATAGATTAGAAATTCCTCAAAAGTGACCAATCATATGATCAACTCTCTATTGGAGTTTATGCCTACCCAATCCCTATTGGAAGATGTGAAATCCCTCAAGGATGCAAAACCACCATATATTGGACTCCAAGTCTAACCAAAATCGTTGTAAGATTAAAAATTCCACAAGAATGCATACACATCCCATGTACCACTCTCTATTGGAGTCTGTGTCTATCTAAACACCCGTACCAATAATGTAGCCAGCTCCCTATCCAAGGTACTCATGCCTCTAGAGAGCCTTCAATGCATAGCTATCCAGACCTTCTTGATCTTAGCCATGACTTCTTGCTTGGTTATCCAGACCTCTTGTTCTAACCAAGTCTTCCTTGCTTGATTATCCGGACACCTTGTCCTAGTCAAGACTTCATGCCTTTTATAAGGACATCCTAAGTGTGATCCATGAATGCAAATGATGGAAACAAGCAATTCAACATAGAACATGTGATCAATACATTCCATGGAAACTAGACTTAAATCATGTGAGAACACAAGTCAAACAATCTAGATGCAAAACTTGAATTAAACCTAGAGCATGTGAAAAACACCTAACACATATGGCTCCTAGTTTCATTCAACAAATCTAACACTTGAATCAATCATATACACAAAGCACATATTCAAGATATTAGTTACATACACAAAAATGCTAGAATCACAAAATGTGTTCAATGAATATTCTAGCCAACAATTAGAGCAAGGATGTAATGAATAATCAATTAAATCCTATTAGGCTCTAAATACAAAAAAATACAAATGCTAATCCTAGATATGATTAATATGAGGATCTAAGCACATGTTAAGGTTATTGATCATCAAGTACATCAATCAATCTACAAATAACCCTAGATATCAAACTAATCATAATACAACTCTCAAGCATGTGAAAAACCTAGAATCCAAACTAGTTCACATATGTCTCTAGTTAGATTTTGATTAGGTTTGATTATGAAGCTATCTTTCTCAATAGCATTCATTATACATACATATATATATATATAAAAGAAGAAACCCCAAGGAAATTGAAGGTTATAAAAAAAGAAATCACAAAGATAAGACAACTACCTAGTAATCACAAGCTGGTTCGTTTTTCTGGATAGCTATAAGACCACTTTCAAAAGGTAGAGGACTCGATTATGAGGAATCTCCAACTTGAATCACTCAATTCTGATTTCGTATGAGAAAGTTATAGTATTTGGAAGGTAAGAAAAAGTTGAGATAAAATTCTGCACATGAGATTTCTTATTTTTCTCCTTAGAATGAAATGGGAGGGAGTTGAGGTGATTTAAATGAATTGGAGAAAGGGAAAGAATGGGCAAATGAGGACGTGCCACATCAGCACCCCGTGAGGGGCACATAAGGCTCATGGGGGCAGAGGGACTACTTGGTCGTGAGGCTCACGGCCTCCTCACACGCCCTCCTTGCTTGGCCGTTAGCCGAGCAAGCTTCCCTCGCGCTCCTCTCGCGTTCTTCGGCGGTATCTAGGTCTCTGAACTCGGATTTCAAATCCATCTTTGGATTATGAATTGTGACTTCCTCACGCATAATAAAGACTATGAAACTTTGACAAAAGGTTGAGAATTCGACTCGGAAAATGACGACGAAGACAACTCAATGAATGAGAACGCAAAGTAGAGTAGCTACATCGTTTGGACTTGAAACCTAATGAATGAGAAACCAACGACCAGGACTCAATAAGGAATCATATGAGATCATGTTCAAGTCCAAATATAATAAAATGGAAAAAAAATAAACACAAAGTCACACACGTATGCCATTTCCTAGATATAGTCCTAGAACATGCAAATACACAATGTTTATAAAATAAATTCTAATGTATGTGCATATATTACCAAGTGTGTATATAAATGGTGTACAACTATGCAGGGACACATATGAATGCCATGTGTGTGTGTGCCTAAGCCTTGTAAGAGGAATGAGGTCAATTATACCTTTGTTGAGCAATGAAGCTTTTCCCCTTTCAAGACATCATCTTACAAGAATTGTGACCAATTCTTTCTTTGAAGTTTTGAGTCATCAACTCTAAGACCACTAATCAAATACAAGAAAAATATCAGTTTGATATGGAATACATGCCAAGACAAACCAAAAACCTAACAAGTCTCTTCAATGGAATTAAGCACAAGTGATTTACCTTTGAAGTGCTTATCATCTTGAGGTATTGAGAGGACCTTTGAGCTTGATCACCAACAATTAAGCGCCTAAGCTAACCTTACATATCAAACCTTAATTGTGGTTTGTCAACAAAATAAGCCAATAAAAAATGAGAAACTTACACTTGTGTTTATTTGTTTGTATTTTATAGGTGTCAGACTTGAACATGTTCTCATATTGTTCATCGTTGAGTTCCAAACATCTCAGTTACTCATTCATTAGTTTTTGAGTTCCGAGTTGGAAGTTACGAAACTGTTCGTGCATTTATCGTTCATTGTTTTCATCCTTATGTATCAAGTCGAGGTCCAAGCTTTTGGTCAAAGTTTCATAGTCGTACACGTGCGTGAAAGAGTTACTGTTTGTAATCTAAAGACGGATTCAAATTCAGAGTTCGGAGGCTAGAGAACGGTTGAAGAACGCAAGGGGTGTGTGAAGAAGAGAAGCGAAGTGGAAATGGGCCACAAGGGCTCCTTCCCGTGGTGGCGCGTGGCCACCACGGGAAGGGTAGCCCTCTACCCTCCTGGTGGCCACTCACCTCCATGGGGAGCCCATGTGGCAGCCCTCCATTGGTTTGTTTAATTGCTTCTCACTTTCCCTAACATTCTCTCTTAAATATTCCCTCTCTCTCATTTTCCATTCTAAGAAGAAAATGTGCAGAATTTTCTTAATGATTCTCTCAACTTCCAAACACCATATCTCTCTCATCTCTTATTCGATTTGAGTGATTAAAGTTAGAGAATCTTCATATTGAAGTCTTCTATCATCTCCAAGCAACCTTGAAGTCGTTTTATCGAGTTTTGTGTTGGTTCAACCCACATTTCGTGGCTGCACTTTTTGTTCAAGGTAATTGTCTAATCCTTTGTGTTTTATGCTTGATGATCTTCAATTACCTTGAGCTTTCTTCATCTATATGTGTATGCTACTTGATGAAATGCTATTAGGATATAGAGCTTCAATTAAAAGCTAACTATTTTAATTAGAAACTGAATGTGAGTTAGGTTTTTCTTAAAACCTATGTTTTCACTTGCTTGTGAATTGCATTGTGATTAGGTTGCTATCTAGGACTTTTGTGCTTTGATTAAATATATTTGATTGTTTAAAAGTCCTTAAATATGCTATGTATCTTTAATTGAACATATTTAGGAATAGCACAATTTATTATATATTTAGAGCCTTGTAGGATTCAATCGATTGATTTTGTGAAATTGTGCTCTAATTGATTACTAGAGGATTTTATAAATTATATCTCATATCTCTAATATTTTAGTTTTAGTCCTAAAGACTTGAATATTTCTTCATGAACATTTTTATTTTAAGCTTTAGTTGCATGAACATTTTCTAGGATCAAAAGTGTGTTTGGTGTTTTGGCATGCTCTAGATTATTGTTTATGTTTAAGATCAAAACAACTTTGTTTGTGTGGACTTTGTTGCATATGTCTAGATCTTCATGAAGTGTGCTTAATCCATACATTCTATAAGCACATGCATCATTTTGTGTGGTGTCATATTTTAGATTATCAGGTGTTTTGTGTTTATGTGTAATCTAATTATCACGTTAATTGTCACATCATATTTTTAGGGTAATATAAAATTTATTTTAAAAACCAACTCTCCTCACTTTCTCACCCTAGCTGTCACTCATTCATCTCTCTCCCTTTTTTCCTTTCTTTTTGCCCTCATCTCCTGGCCGCCACTCCTCCATCTCTACCTCTTTTGTTTTTCATTCCTTTTTCCCTCATCTCTCAAACGCATTATTCACTTTTCATACCCAAAAAAAAAAATTAGTCATGGTGACTGATTAATTTCAAATGATCTCATCATATGATTTAGATTATCAATCTCTTTTTATTTCTAGATATTTATGATTAATTTTTATTCCCTCTCACCTCTGTCTAACATAATCTGCGCCATTTCACCAAAATTGTTTACGAAAAAGTTGGTGTCGACGTGAACAAGAGATTTGTTAATTTTTCATATCAATCTTCTTTTGTTTTATCATTCTTTTATTATTAAAAATAAGTTTTTATTGTGATTTGATGTTATAATATAATTTGAGCCTTTTTTTTTTTTTGTCAATAAATCATTCTTCAAATCTTATTCATGTTGTTTCTCGTACTATGCAGTTGCATGCTCAAAAGGAAGTATTGAGGAATAGGAACAAAGAACTTTAAACATATTTTTTTCTAGTTTTTGAGTAGAATACTTTGTAATTTAGGGTTGATTTTGGTAATATAATTTTGTATATCTTGATGATGATGTTTGTATATATATATATATATTTTTAAATTGAATAAAGGTTGTGTAATAAAAGAGTATCAAAATTATTTTATTGATATTGTAAATGAAAATTTATACAAAATGTGTAGATACATCAAAGAAAACTATTAATGTGATTCTAATGACTAGGAAAGGAATAGATTACAGAAAATCAATACAATCAGAGAAATAAGGAATCAAGCATTAATTGCGGGTTAGAAGAATCACTTTCTTTCCTAATATATTGTAGGAGAAAATTTTGATTTTAATAGATATCTTTACTACTATAAATTAAATAAAACTAAAGCTTTCAGCCTTTCATAATATATATATACACTGTCCAGTTCACATAAGTGTGCATTAATGTAACTACATCAGTAACAACGCATATGAACCACTAATTATGGAGAAGCTTTAATAAGTACATGCACTTTGAGTCAAAGTATGTAAATCTAATGATCCACATCTAATGCATTAATGAAGTTATATCAATGCGTACTGACTTGAACATTTTTGTGTAAATATATATATATATATATAATCTATTCTTCATAGATTTTTGGAAGTCATTTTTTATGTTGATTTTACACCCTCATGAAATAATAACATATGTAAATCCGTTGCGAATAAGAATATACGGTGGAAAAAAATTATCATTGATTTATGATGGTTTTTTAAAAACCGTGATAAACTTTTTATTACACCACATTTAACAACGCATATAAAACCATCATCCAAATCCTTTCATAATAGTTTATAACTGTCATGAATATCAATTTTTCTTGTAGGTGAGCGATCATGTTATTATAAGTTTATGTCATATCATGTTCGTGAGTTAAAAGACAAAATTCACATATCACAAGTATCATTATTTGGTAATTTAGAACACAATTATCTAACAAAATTAACAATATAAATTATTGTAAAATGTTATATTTGAGATTTTTTAAGAAAAAATTAAAAAATTATCCTTATATTAACAACTATAATGAATTAACTGTTTTTATTTTTTTCTTTAAGTTGAACCTAAAATTGACTCATTATATAACAGGTTATAATGGATGTGGTAGCCAAAAATGGCCCATAAGCCCAAAATGCTAAGCCCAGGCTTGTTTTACTTGGGCATATACATTTCGACCCAATAAGGAAAGCAACTGCATAACTTGATCATCTAGAGACCAAGTCAGCCAAGTAGTTATGGTAAACTGAGTAGCGAGATTTTTGGAAGAGAGAATCTCTCCAAAGATCACGCCCATGATCTGATTAACGTTAACTTTTAGCCTCCTACAAATAACAAGGCACTTTACACATAAAAGGGGATTGGAAAAAAGCATATAAAAGTGTACTAAAATTATGTTCATAAGGATTCCGGCCACCGGAATTCTATTTGACAATCGTTATAAACTTCTGCTCAGCCCAAGCATACCTAAGGCTAAGAATCTAACCCCACCTTCATTGTTTCGTTTTATCTGTACTCTTGTTCTTGTTCTTTTTGTAGGTTCAACAAAGGAGAAAGCTAAAATAGGTCGACTGAAAAAACTTTTCTGCAGGTTTATCAGCTAAACGAAAACTACCGATTAACGGTTCCAACCAAGTTGCTTTAGGCCTAACACAACCGGACCCGATCCACTTCGATTGTAGGTCGACCACCTACAATTTGGCGCCTACCGTGGGGCCCATTGCAACTTTATAAGCCATTTCAGTTGAAGCTTTCAAACGAACAACAACAATGTTTAGGGAAGGAGTCGTCCCAACCGTCGAAGAACAGATCACTGCGTTGGTCGCTCAGACGGCAGCAAACGTAGAAAAATTACGAGCGTTAGAAGCTGAAAATGCTACAATTTGAGCGACTAACAACGAGCTACGAGCTATGATCAATGGCATAGTACCCGACAGCGAAGATGTGGAGTGCCCAATTTCGGTCCCAAACATTGAACAAGAAGTCGACCGAACCGCTCTGGTTGCTCCAACAGGACCAGGAATCCCCGATGTGAATTCTAATGTTGGGCAGACCCAATAGACAACCCAAACTACTCAAGTCGAAATCGACCTCAATAATTTGCCTGTCCGAAATGAAAACGAGCAAGATCTGGTTATGGGCAAGTAGCCTGAAAACGTCCTAGGGACACCCGTGGCGCTCCAGTTGATGCAAGGATTGGTAAAATCTGGACCTGATTCTTCTACAATTGCTAATTTAGAATTTTCTCGCAGGTTGGCAGAAATTGAAGCCCTTATACAAAGGATTCCAGGAGTTCCAGCCCCAATTGAAAGAAGTAACGTGAATAGCTTTACCGACTCACCCTTTGTCGACGCAATAGCACTTGTTGAGATGCCCAGAAAGTTAAGCTTCCCAAATATGAAGCAATATAAGGGAATGACTGATTTGTATGACCATATAGCGCAGTACAAGCAGAGAATGTTCATCGCAGCAATTCCGCACGACCTACGAGAAGCATGCATGTGCAAAGCCTTTGGGTCCAACCTAAATGGCCCAGCTCTACAATGGTACACCAATTTACCTAACAATTCTATTAATTCCTTTGCACAACTTACAGACGCCTTCGTTGAGCAATTTGCAAGTAGTCGTAAGCTAGAGAAATAGTCGGACGACTTGTATACGATAACGCAGAGGCACGATGAAAATCTAAGAACCTATGTTGGATGCTTCAATAAAGAAAAAGTACAAATCCCACATTGCAATCAGGCGACCACAATATACGCCTTTAGAAAAGGCCTCAGGTTTGACTGTGATCTCTATAAAGAACTCACTAAATATCCATGCAGGACGATGGAAGATGTATTTGCCAAAGTGTGGGCCCAGATAAAGTGGGAAGAAGATAAAGCCAATTACATAGGCAAAATCAACAATAATACAAACCGCAAAAACGATCGAGTGGATAGAAAGTCGAACGATAAAAGAGTAGAACCATACTTGACGAGTGACAGACGAATCACACGACAACAGGGTGAAGGTTCAAGCGACAGTCGACCATACAGGCGAGAATACCCAAGAACCAGCCGACCATGAGTTGAAGTACTAGAATACAACCTAAGTATTGAACCAATCGACCTCGTAGCAATCATGAGGGAAATGGGAAAGACGATCAAATGGCCACAGAAAATGAATGCACCTCCAGAATATCGAGATGCAAAGCTGAGATGCGACTTCCACGAAGATCATGACCATCGGACTGAAGATTGTGCTGCCCTCAAGTTTGAAGTTGTAGAACTCTTAAAACAAGGGCATCTATAGGAGTTTCTAACGGAAAAGGGGAAACAAACCCTGGCCAGACGAAACGACAAAGGAGTGACCAACTCAAACGACAGCCCACCAGGACCACCTCGACAAGACAGAGTAATAAACTTTATCGCAGGGGTTCTGAAGTGAGTGGTGTCAGCAACTCAGCAGCAAAGAGGCACACGCGGCAAGTGTGGAACACGAAAATTCAACCTAGTCAAGAGCATCCATCGACCTACGACGAAACCGTCATCTTCAAATCTACAGATAAATCAGATTTGTTTTCTCCTCATCATGATGCACTTGTTATTTCTTTACATAATATCAACTATTTGACAAAAAGAATTTTGATCGACAATGGTAGTTCATGTAACATATTATTTAACAGTGCCCTAAGAGAAATGTAGGTTGACGAATCCAAAATCAGCTGTCGGACTACGATGATGACAGGTTTCAGTGGGGAGCAAAAAAGTACCTTCGGCAAAATCATACTATCAATCTATGCTGAAGGCGTGAACCTTTACGTTAACTTCCTAGTACTCGACTGTCAGTCGCCATATAACGTAATTTTGGGGAGACCGTGGATTCACGAGATGAAGGCAATCCCCTCGACTTACCATCTGATGATAAAGTTCCCAACTAGGTGGGGAGTCCGCGAGATTAAAGGAGAACAGAGAGCAGCTAGAGAATGCTACCAAAATGCCATGAAGAAGAAAAAGGAATCGTTATAGCAATTACATAACTCCAAGGTCAAGTCGACTCCAAGTGCACCAAAGATGGAAGAACTTGATGAAGTGTCGATCGACCCAAGTCGACCTGATCGTAAGGTTTTGATTGGGTCCAGATTACCGAAAGAAAATCGACAACAGTTGATCGAATTTCTAAGGGAACGACAAGGCAGTTTTGCATGGTCGCATTTAGACATGGTCGGCATCGATCTAGAGGTAATTGTTCATCAATTGCAGGTCGACCCTAATTACCAGCCGGTAAAACAAAAGCGAAGGAAATTCACTCTAGAAAGGAACAAAATCATCAACGAAGAAATCCAGAAGCTGATTGACATCGGTTCAGTTAAAGAAGTTAAGTATCCTAACTGGCTAGCAAACGTCGTGGTGGTGAAAAAGAAAAACGGCAAATTGCCGGTATGCATCGACTTTACAGATCTCAACAAAGCGTGTCCCAAGGATTCATTCCCTCTCCCACATATAGACATGCTTTTCGACGCTACGGCTGGACACGAACTACTCAGTTTCATGGACGCCTACTCTGGCTACAACTAGATCCTGATGCATCCAGACGACTAGGAAAAAACCGCGTTTGTAACAGAGCGAGGTACTTTTTGCTATAAAGTAATGTCGTTTGGTTTGAAAAATGCAGGTGCCACCTACCAAAGACTAGTGAATAAGATGTTCACCAAAATGCTCGATTCTACAATGGAGGTGTACATCGATGAAATGCTGGTCAAGTCTTTGGTGGCTCAACAACACATCGACCATCTTCGACAATCGTTCGACGTCCTCGATACATATGGTATGAAACTTAACCCTACTAAATGTTCTTTTGGTGTGTCGTCAGGGAAGTTCCTAGGGTACCTGGTCACCCAAAGAGACGTCGAAGCCAACCCAGACCAGATCTAGTCAATACGTGGAATCGAGTAGCCCAGATGCATCAAGGACGTACAAAAGCTCACTAGTCGTGTAGCAGCACTGAACAGGTTCATCTCAAAGTTGTCCGAACGATGCCACCTATTCTTCAACACCTTGAGGAAAAACAAAGCTTTCGAATGGAACGACGAGTGTGAGAAGGCATTGCAAGATTTGAAGGATTACTTGACTTCACCACCACTGTTGTCGAAACCAAAAGACAACGAAACATTACTCATGTACCTAGTGGTATAAAATACAGCCGTCAGCGCCGTACTGGTTAGGGAAGAAAATGACGTACAACACCCCGTGTATTACATGAGCAAAGCGTTGCTCGACTCAGAGTCAAGATATAGTCAACTGGAAAAACTGGCTTTAGCTTTTGTCGTTGCAACCCTCAAATTAAGGTCATACTTCCAATACCACTCTATTAAAGTATTAACTACTTATCCTCTCAAAAATATTTTGCATAAACTAGAACTTTTAGGTCGACTGACAAAATGGGCTGTCAAATTGAGTGAATACGACATCAACTTTCACCCACGGACCACTTTGAAATCACAGGTATTAGTTGATTTTGTTACGGATTTTACCCTTAACGAGAATTTGTAGGCTGAAAAGGAATTAATAGCTTTTACGGAGACTGCAACGAACGAAAAATGGTCCTTCTCGATCGACGGTTCAAGCAACATAAGAGGTAATGGACTAGGATTGGTGCTCAAATCTCCTCACGGGGGCATACTAGAGCAATCAGTCCATTGTGAATTCCGTGCAACAAATAACGAAGCAGAATATGAAGCATTAATCATTGGACTCAACCTCGTAAAGGGTTTGAACGTTAAAAACATTCAAGTATTCAGCGACTCTCAACTCATCGTCCGACAAATGAACGGGTCGTATGAAGCAAGGGATCAAAGGATGACCGCCTACTTGGCTAAGGCCAAACAACTCCAGTCGACGTTCGATGAGTTCATTAAACAACAAGTACCAAGGTCGAAGAATTCCAGAGCAGATGCATTAGCGTACCTGGGCTCGACGACGACCAACAGATCAATATCAATTCCCGTCCTACATCTTACATCACCAACCATCCAAGAAACTGAAATAGTTGCCCCAGTCGACAATGGAAGAAATTGGATGGATCCTTTACTAGATTATCTGCGGGCCGACATCCTACTTGGAGACAGAAATGAGGCAAGGAAGATCAAAGCAAAGGCAGCGGAGTTCTGTATCTTGTAAGGTAAGTTGTATAAAAAATCTTTTACAGGACCCTACTTGAGGTGCGTGACTCCACGAGAAGCGTACGAGGTTCTCAAAAGTCTACACTATGAAGAATGTGGGAACCATTTTGGAGCTCGGAGTTTGTCGAACAGAGCCATCACAGCAGGATACTACTGGCCGACAATGCGATATGATTCCCAAAACCATGTGAAGTCGTGTGACAAATGACAAAGATTCGCACCCATATCTCATCTCCCCCCAGGTATGTTGAACTCAATTTCGGCCCCTTGGCCATTTATGAAATAGGGAATGGACATTGTAGGAAAGCTCCCAGCAGCACCCGGAGGCGTCGTCTACATGTTAGTAATGACATACTACTTCACCAAATGGGTAGAAGTCGAAGCATTACCTCAAGTACGCGACATCGAGGTATGCAACTTTGTTTGGAAATACATTATTTGCAGATCTAGGGTTCCACGGGAAATAGTGACCGACAACGGATCCTAGTTTATCTCATTCGACTTCAAAAACTTCTGTGACAAGTATGGGATAAAGCTGAGCTTTTCGACTCCACATTATCCCTAAGCCAATGGGCAAGCAGAGTCGAAAAACAAAACCATAATCAACACCCCGAAGAAGCAACTAGAAGCAGAAAAAAGTTAATGGGTCGAGAAGCTCCCGGAAATTGTTTGGTCGTACAGAACCACACCTCGTCAGTCTATAGGGGAAACTCCATTCTCCCTTGTTTATGGATCAGAAGCAGTAATACCTATTGAGACACGACTCGCAACTACAGGAAGCGAAAATCCAAATGAGGGTCCAAAATAGCCTTGTGCTTGCTTTTGAATTAGATCATTCGGATGAACGACGTGATCGGGCTACTCTAAGAGTACAGTCGTATCAGCAACAAGTCGCGCAACACTACAACAAAAATGTGCGAATTAGAGTATTCAAAGTAAACAACTGGGTGCTGCGACGCGTCTTCCAAAACACTAGAGAAGAGGGAGCAGGAAAGTTAGGGCCAACTTGGGAAGGACCTTATCAAATAACAGAAGTCGTATGTCGAGGAGCATATTAATTGCAAGGGCTCGACAGTCGAGAATTACACAACAGCTGGAACGCCCTACATCTAAAATAGTATTATTTCTAAACCTATCATTTTTTGTAATTAATTTTCATTTGTACAATTCTTTTTATATACTAATGAAACGACGCGTAAAAAGCAATGATGAAAAACTTAGTGTTAAGTTGAAAACTGAGCTCACAAAATTCATCTCTATTCTTCCGTCGATTTCGACACATTATACTGCTACTACAGGATTGACAGGTTGTAATCCAACATCTACGAAACAAGTATCTACTCCCAACATTCTTATTTGGCAAACGAATGCTGAAGAGTCGGGGGGTACAGCGCTGGACAAAAGAAAGAGAATGTTGACTGAACACATGTACGCGATTATCCTATGTAAATTATCGATTGAACGCATGTACATGAATATCTATGTAAATTGTCGACTGAACGCATGCACACGATTATACTATGTAAATTGTCGACCGAACGCATGTACGCAATTATCCGATGTAAATTGTCGACTGAACGCATGTACGCGATTGTTATCGATTGAACGCATGTACGCGAGTATTCAATAAATGTGTCGACCATGTTTTTTTTTTATTATACGGTCATGTCGACTAACTTACGTATGAACATAAGTTTACAGGCTTATTTCATTCAATTAGTCAATCTTGTGTGTAAACCCCATTATATGATGGTCGTGTTGTTTCCACATTTAATCAAGTCAAATCTTAATGCAAATTTATCGAAAACATGCAATAAAACATTTAATAGGTCGAAACGACCAAATCATCCACGGTTACAAAATATTAAAAAAGGGTAAAGAATGTAAAGCATCAGTTGATAGATGGATCAATGATAGGCGGATCGACAATGTGTGGATCAACTAGAGGTAGATCGACAACAGCAGAATCAGTCCCTTCAACATTTTCGAGGATTGCATTTTCACCAAGTGTTTGCTCCTCATCTTGTCCAGGCGACGACTCTTCCAGCCTCCGCATTTCCTTATAAGTGTCGATCATTTCCTTCATGTGGACTATATTCCAGTTAGTATGCTCACCCAACAGATATTCCTTATAAAGCTCCGCCTTTGCCTTGCATATCGCGGCGGATGCAATTGACAATAATTGCTCCTTCAAATCAGCAACAAGGCGCTGCTGCTCAACTGTAGCCACACTAGCCTTGGTCGACTCCTCAAAATGTCGATCCCTCTCTACTTTCACCTCCCTTAGCTCTTTCTTAAGAGCTAAGTTCTTGCGCTCCAACTCCTCAGCAGCCTTGTCGACCTTTGTTTTCTCCACCTTTAAAACATCAATAATTTTCCTTTGTTTCCCACACCTGTCGTTGACTACTTTTGTACCTGTCATGTAACTGCAGCTGTGCCTATAGAACAAAACAGGGAAAATTCATATAAGAGACTATATATTCTTAAATCTAAAGAAGATCAAATACAACAACTCACCTGGTAAGTCGAAAAGATTGTCATGTAGAACACTTCTTCCGTCTTTTTTGTTTTCAAAAATTTTTCATCTGCTAAAAGGATATACTCAGCCGACTTCTTCAAAAAAGTAGTCAGCTCATTAAAAGACGACAGTCCAGAAGAAAGCACTGTTGGCGAATCAGGCTCAGAGGCAGCAGTATGCTTCCTTGAGCTCGATTCGACTCTTTTCCCCTTGTCGACAGTCGGCTCTCTCCTTTGCCTTTTCTTTGTGGGAGACTAATCAGGGGATAAAGCATACACATGTTCAGATGACACGATAGTGCCCTCCTTCAACTTGTCGGCAGCCTACTTCTTTTTGGCCGCTGCTGCTCTTTTCCTAGCCAAGTCGTCCCTGTAACGCTTCAAAGTGTCGGCATCATTCGGTATGTGTAGCTTTTTCTCGACATCAACGTCACAATGAAACGACATTCATTATCAGATACAGGCGACAAGAATTTCATTTGGTATTGAAGAATTTCGAAACTCCTCCTAATCCATACATACGACACAAAATCCCTCACACAATGATAGGGCGCTCGCGACCTATTTAAAGTCGACCATCTCCATAACTGGCTAGGCCTAAGTTTACCTTCTATGAGCAGCACTCTACAACTTCTTTCCTTTTCAGGAATACCTAGCAAAATCTCAGTGCGCCCAGGAGCAACGTCGCACGACGGTTTACTCTCGACACCCTTTATTTCTACAAAAGGAGCTGATCATCAGCAAGAATAATTTCAAATGAAAAATTAAAAACCGAAACCAAAAACGACAATAGGTGAATGACACTCACCAAACCAATTTCAAGTTCGACGATATTGGTATTGCAACTACCCCCAAGGACCATCGATCGAATGACCTCTAGCAAAAAAAATAAGTATCCTTCCAATGACGGTTGTTCGTCGTAGTATCAGTGATGAGTTGGTGCTCCTTACTCATGGGCACCAACGTATAACGACCTTGGTCAGTTACATGCTTCTTCAAATAATAATTGTGGAGGAGACACCCTAACCCAAATCTCACATCATGTCTCTTGCTAAGAACACCCAGACTCAATAATATTCTCCAAGTATTTGTTATCAATTGGCCAGGAGCGATGTCGTAGTATAACAGCATTCATCGCACCAATTGTGGAACAGGAAATCTAAACCCTAGTCGAAGGGTATATTCGTAAAAACACGTCCACCTTGGTATATCCCAATCAGCCCGCTCATCTCCCCTTGGGTCACATAGTTTAATATCATTAGGGATACCATAAATCTCCCTCAAGCTACATAGATTCTCATCTGAAACCAGACTAGTTGAATTTTCATTAAGGATACCTAATGGGTGACCAGAGGTGGAAGCCTCTTCTACATCTACGTATTCAGGATGGTCGACCATTGTAGTAATGGCACGTATACCACCTTGTTCTAGTATGCCCTTCGTATTTATAGCAACGACGTTCGACGAATTCTCTATTGTAATTTGTTGATTTACATCTACCATCCCACTATCGACTCCATCAACATTATCTTCCCCCTCGCTTGGAGTCCAAACAAAGTGTGGGTCAGAGATCGTATCGTCGCTTGACATGATGTTTCCTAAAACTGACAGATGAAAAAAAATGCATAAGTCAAAAACTGATGCGCTACAATCACAACCTAGGGTATTTAAGATCAAAACCTAGGGTTTTAAGTAAAAAATAAGTCAAACTTTGGAGGCCAACCTAACCCTACAATTTCTACCGTCCTAAAAGTAGATCGAATAAAGCACTCATCTACAATAGTCGCGTTGATCAAACCAAAATTGGTATGATTTTGGCCCTCATTTTCTTCTCCTTTTGCTTGATTCTTGGGCATTATCTCATGATTTAATGGTGTAAATTAAGTGTTTTTAGGTTTTTATAAAGTTCAGAGGCATTGGAGTAATATTGGTGGCAAAAGGGGCTAAAATTGTAAAATATGTGTGCAGATTATTCATCTTCAAAGAGTCATATCTTTCTCCTCATATCAAACCACATTTCTAATTACATATATTCGGAAATCCCCGGAAGTCTAATTTCCAGCGGTTTTTACGAATTACAATTCCGAGTCTTCTACAGAAAGTTATGCCCATTTTAGTAACTGCTGCGCACTCTCTGTCGCCACGGCGACCATATGGCGACCCCATGGCAAACTCCACTTTATAGAAGCAGTAAAATTGATGTTTTCAAGCCATTTTTGAGGGGTATTCTTGTCATTTCATGCATATTTCTAACCCTAGCCTTCAAAACATATAAATATACCATTTTTATAGAGAATGGACAACTCTTGACAACTCTTGTTCATCAAGAAACCTCCCTTCTTCAACCATTCCTAATCCTACCATTCTCTTCTACCTAAACTTAACATCTAGATTACGTCCTCTAATCATTCCTTTTCTTCCCATCTTCTCCACAAATCTCCTTAGTCACTTCCCATTTGACTCCACCTATCTAGACACATCCTCATCATCCACTCTTTACACAAGGAGCATCAAAGGCAAGGAAAGGATCAAGCTTACAAAAGGTGCCCTATGGGTGATTTCCTAATCTTTTACTTGCCTTCCCTTTGATTGTAATATGTGTAATTAAATCCCCTTTCTAGGATTTTGATGTGAGAATATTTTGATTGGGATTTGCTTAAGCTTTAATATATTTTAATCTCTATTTGTGTTCTATTCATTTTATAATTAGATACTTTGCATTATGTAATTGACATGTATACCCACTAGTTGATTATAATCTTGCTTAGGATAATTTGTTATATAATCTTGATTGGATTGAGAACTTAGTGACTAGGATAGATTTTCGGAGGGTATATCAACCACGATAATCTAAGCCATTAATTGTAACGAATTGATCCCGCCATGACCCCCTCTCCTTTATCAGTTAGGCATTGCAGTGGGAAGTTGTTTAAGGTTCATAATAATGGCCTAAACACATTTTAGAAATCAATTGGTTAACATTTGTGAGATTTGTTCACTAAAGTAGCTTGATAAGCATTTCCCGTAATTCACTTGTGATCCCATTAATTCCCTAGCTATTCTCTTAATTGTTAATTCCATTTATCTTATCTAGATTTGTTAAGTTTATTTTTTATGTATGTTTGATGGCTTGACAACCCATTCACTCATCCATATTTTTATGATTTATTTTATTGCATATAGATTAGTTAATTTATTCAACTAATCACTCTAATTCCCTATGGAACGAATCCCACTTGCCACTTTACTAATTTTCTATCTAATTGGTGAAAATCGGTTTTCTAAAAGATCACATTTAAAATATCATTTTGTTGAGCACACAAACGACCTCATCATGCGTCATGTGAACAATCAATTATATCAAACAGATCAAACAACAGATATAATCAGAATGCAGTAAGGAATATCATCAAGAACAATGAAGAACAACAAACACAAGTTCAAAACACAACTTCCAGGTAAGTTTCGATATTTATGTCTATTTCCTATAAACTTGAAACGAAATCGAGAAAGTAAATTTCGTGCAGAAAAGAAAGGAAAATGATATCTTTAATAACCTTGGAGAGAAATTCTTGAAGAAGAGGCTTTAGAAATCCATAGGAAATACTCGCTGAATCACTTAAGGAGATGATGTGAAGAAAAAAACAAAGAGTGCTTTGAAGAGTTGTAAAAATGGCTCGAAGAAGTGGAAAGGTTTATTTATAAACCAACCCCTTTAACCACTCTTGCCACATGTCCACGCCCCATCAGTTACCGATTGACCAAGGTAACCCACATAATCATCCGCGATGATGGCTTAAGGTTTGAAATTTGAAAACCTTTTATCTCGAACAAAGTGAGCACACCTAAATTAAATGTATCTGACGTCATCCTAGGGCACTGAAACAAAAAGTGTCTTTTCGATTTGACCTCTGCTCGATCCAACTTCATTATAAGACGTTCGTCGAACAACCTTTGGTGCCTGATGTTAAATCGATTAGTTATTGATCAAGTCGACTCAAGTTGGTGCGCTCGACAACGGTCGACTCAATGGAAATCACTCTCTACTTCGTTGAAAACTCTTTAGAGAGTGGGGGACAAACTGTGGTAGCCAAAAATGGCCCATAAGCCTAAAATGCTAAGCCCAGGCTTGTTTTACTTGGGGCCTATACATTTCGACCCAATAAGGAAAGCAACTGCATAACTTGGTCGTCTGGAGACCAAGTCAGCCAAGCAGTTATGGTAAACTGAGTAGCGAGATTTTTGGAAGAGAGAATCTCTCCAAAGATCACGCCCATGATCTGAGTAACATTAACTTTTAGCCTCCTATAAATAACAAGGCACTTTACACAGAAAAGGGGATTGGAAAAAAGCATATAAAAGCATACTAAAATTCTGTTCATAAGGATTCCGGCCACCAGAATTCTATTTGACAATCGTTATAAACTTCTGCTCAGCCCAAGCATACCTAAGGCTAAGAATCTAACCCTACCTTCATTGTTTCGTTTTATCTGTACTCTTGTTCTTGTTCTTTTTGCAGGTTCAACGAAGGAGAAAGCTAAAATAGGTCGACCGACAAAACTTTTCTGCAGGTTTATCAGCTAAACGACAACTACCGATTGACGGTTCCAACCAAGCTGCTTTGGGCCTAACACAACCCGACCCGATCCACTTCGATTGTAGGTCGACCACCTACAATGGGTTGATCCATTAACAAACCGATCCAATAAAGTTATACCCATTAAGCATTTTTTTCGAATGGGCTTAGTTTGTGTTAACGAGTCATGTGAAATTTTATCAAGTCTAAGATGAAAATTCAAATAATGAAATATTTACGTATACATGAAATATTTTTTTGATAGACTTGCACCGTACCTTTGAGAAAATAGAATAGGTGTTGGGGTACATCTGTTATCGGTACATGTCCTTGTCTGAGCTGTAGTAGCTTTACTATATATTTGCCAGAAAAATTTCATCATGTCGATGATGATTGTAGAGATAAGAGATTATACAAAATAAATATAAAACAAACCACACATTCACCTACTCACTATATGTGCAATTTGTTGGACTTATTAAACACTTTAGAACGTATAAACTAATTACTTTTCTAGCAATCCAAATATAATTTGATACAAAACTATATTTTTAATATCCTCTTTAGCTAGTCTGATTGCAATCTAATCGTCTCCAATATTTATATTAGTTAATTTTCTAGTGGCTCCTAAGTCCTAATTAAAGCAACATTTATACTAAGATCCTTATAAATTCTCTATTGATATATATATATATATATATTAAAGCATATTGCACGTAAATTAAGGTTGATAAAGTTCATTTCAGTCTATCTGGTATAGCATGCAGTCATTGGTTCATAGAATTATAACAATGTGTGTTATATGGTCTTGCAAACGGATTCAGATTGTTCGAGCCGATCTAATCAGGAAAATCAAATAATTTAATATTCGAACCCGATTAGTTCTGGATCTGATTTTGGACATGGGGAAGGGTGAAACACTCCAAATCCAAATCCAAATCTGAAAATCTGACAAAATCTGAAATTTTTTTATATATTTGCATACAAAATTTAATAAGTCTCATAAACAAATATTTTTATGTGATAATTAGTTTATGAGCTCCCTTTTGATGCACAAATTCTTTTCAAACATTTTGTATTTTGTGATATTGTACAACCTATTCAAACCATCATTCAATTAACATAATAGTTTGGTTTATGTTTATTGTAAAAAAAAATAAAAAATTCAATAACTCAAGTCTGCACGACATGTGGTATATCAGAAGAAAACCAAAAAAAAAAAAACTATGTTAGCACTTACTTTACTACTTAGCTAACAATAATTTATAATATTGATTCCTGTGATTTTGTTTAAAACTGTTCGTAAATATATATATATATATATTGATTCATATGATTTTTTAAATAATTTTTTTAATTACAACAATACTATTATTTATAAAAATATTGCGGAATAAAGGTAAGGTTTGGAAAATGCAAATGATCGGTAGTAGAGTAGTAGCCCTAGGAGCCAACCTAGTTGGGAACTTGAGACACTACTACAAAAATGTAAAAAGGCATCAGTTGTTTACATCGGTTTTTTGATAACCGATTTAAAAAAACTTTTAGAAATCGGTTTTTATAAAAACCGATTTCTTAAATATTATGGTTTAAAAAGACAACGGTTTTTGGGAAAACCGATATGGATTTATTTTTCAATAAAAAATCGGTTTTCCTTAAAACCGATGTCTTAAATATTGCCATTTGAAAAGACAACAGTTTTTGGAAAAACCGATATGGTTTTTTCTTCCAATAAGAAATCAGTTTCCATTAAAAATGATGCCTTAAATATTACGGTTTGAAAAGACAACGGTTTTTGGGAAAACCGATATGGATTCAAAAGCAAAATTCTGCTGCAATTCAAATATGACCTATGTCCACATTCAAGCGCATCTCTAAAAATACTTAACTTTATTTTCTCAAATTTTGATACAAGAATGTAGACATGCAAACAAACACTTTTTGTGTATAAAATATTCCAAAAATCGATTTTGAAAAGTGTTAAAATGAGCGATGAAAACATCTCACTCGCGGATTCGTGTCACTTCTGACCTTTGACTGAATAATTGATCATAACTTTCAAAATACCACCCAGAATTTTACGTTCTTTATACCATTGGATTTGTATCGAAAAATTGAAGAACATAGAATAGACAAAAAAATTTATTTCTTTACGAAAACATATAGTTTTAAGGAAAAAGTTTGTACAAAAATTGATCATCTCCAATCGCTTCTGACCTTTGACTGAATAATTGATCATAACATTCAAAATACAAGCCAAAATTTTACATTCTTTATACCGTTGGATTTGTATCGAAAAATTGAAGAACAAAACATAGACAAAAAAATTTATTTATTTGCCAAAAGATACAGTTTTAAGGAAAACATTTGCACAAAAATTGATCATCTCCAATTGCTTCTGACCTTTGACTGAATAATTGATCATAACTTTCAAAATACCAGCCAAAATTTTATGTTCTTTATACCGTTGGATTCGTATCGAAAAATTGACATAGACCAAAAAATTTATTTCCTTGCCAATGTTGGAAAATTCCAACATGTGGGGCCACACATGTAAATATCAAATGTATTGTGCTATCTTTGGTTAAGCCTAAATTAAAGTGATCTAATTAAGATTTAAAGTTTTAAGACTTAAGGGTGTAATTGTCATGGAATTAATGTGTAGATACCAGAGTGCTATATCTAATTTAATGAGGGGCCAAATTAGAAATAGCAAACCTTATATTATATATTAGGGTTATGGTCCCCAAATTACACGATTTTTTTTTCACTTGTCTGCATCCCCATCACAGAACAAGAGAGAAACATTTAGGTTACAAAGGTCGTGATAATTTGGAAGATCCATACCCGTTCACCAACCTCCGGCAATGGATTCAGGTACGCTTCCGCTTTCTATTATCTCCATCTTCTCTTGAATTGACATGGGTTAATAATATGTGTTTAGGGTTTGATTAATCATGATATTAAAAACATGTTTAGGTTGAGATTCAGGTTAATTATATGCCTATACTTGTTGATTGTATGTTAATCGAATTACTTACAAGTGGTATCAGAGCCTACCCATGATTGATTCTTGAGTTTTTTAAGGAATTTTATATATTTTTTGGGGATATTTTTTTGTTGTTCAATAAATCGGTATTTTGGATTCAGATATATGTTTGATATATTATTTAACATATATTGGATGTATATATCACTTATATATTTGATTGGTAGAGAATCTTTATTGTTTAGTTCTCTTTTTGGTGGGTTTCACGATCTGCAGCTGCATATTATTTAGTATTGTGAATAAATCAATTAGGACACAGTTATTTTGTATGTTTTTTTTTTTTTTTGGATCTGTTGCAGACTCCATTTTTTGTGAATATTGTTTGAACTTTGGGTGCAAGTTTCAATCAGTTGTTTGTTTAAAAATAAAATAAAATAAAATTTGTGCTTTGCATCAGATATATGTTGGATATATTGTTTCATATATGTTTGACATATATTACTAATATACTGGTATTTGGTAAAGCATTAACAACCAGTTATTGTATGTTTTTTTTTCTTTTGGGTGCATTTTATTTCGACCTGATGCAAACTATATATATATATATATATATTGTTGTGAATATTGTTTGTTCCTCAATATGGATTCAGTTTTGATGCTTGCGTTGACTTCGTGGTCTATTAAATACCTTGTATTATTTGTTCACATGAATTACATTATTTTGTGAATTTGGATTCAAAACCTGCAAGTGTATGAATTAAAATTGATGACCCACGCGATTTGAGTTTTGGATGTATATATTTGTGGTTTGAACATGGGTCGTTTTGATTATCCACGCGATTGACCCGATCGCACCAGACCCACACCCCCTGGACCCATCACAATCCGGCGACCGGTGCGACTCTCTTTGAGTCGGCTGTAGGCTCGCATTAGGTCGGACGATGTGGGTTGTGTCGCCGTTCGTCGTCTCCTCCTGGTGATGGCGTGAGGTTTGGGCGGCGGCGCAACACTCTAGGGTTTAACAAAAAAAAAAAAAAAAAAACCAGTTTTTTTTTTTTTTTTTGCTCGGGCCCCTCTCTTGAAAATTTGAAATTCTTGAGGGGATTGTTATGTAATTATTTTGGCCATTGTGTGATTTTGACAAAATACAAGGGTCAATTTTTATTTACTGAAACTGAGGGGCCTTTCTGTAATTGTACAAACTCAGGGGCTGATTTGTAATTATAAAATTGAGGGACCTTTCTGTAATTTTACAAAATCAGGGGCTGTTTTGTAATTTTCAGAAAAAAAAATTTCAACTCAAATTCAAATATTTTGTGGTATATCTTTACGGTTAAATAAAGTAGTCCATCATTCTAAATGGGCTAATTGAAACAAGATGTCGCCAAAGTGACCTCTCTTGTGTAGATTGTTCATAAGGGATGTTGGATGTTTGTGTGTGTGCAAATTCATGCGGGTATTAGCCGGCCCAAAGGAAGGTTAATACTTGGCCGAATTGTACACACACCTGTGATGATAAACATGTGACAATTATAAGGTTTTACATGTGAATAATAAGTCGATCCAAAGATAGATTTATTATTTGACATGAATTATTGTCAATGGTTGATCACTACAACAAGAGTACCACTTACGGTTAATATTGTGTGTGTAAATTCATGTGGGTGTTAGCCGGCCCAAAGGAAGGTTAATATTTGGCCGAATTGCACACACACCTGTGGTAATAAACATGTGACAATTATAAGGTTTTACATGTAAATAATAAGTCGATCCAAAGATAGATTTATTATTTGACATGAATTATTGTCAATGTTTGATCACTGCAACAACAGTACCACTTACATTTAATATTGTGTGTGTAAATTCATGCAGGTATTAGCCGGCCCAAAGGAAGGTTAATATTTGGCCGAATTGCACACACACCTGTGGTGGTAAACATGTTACAATTATAAGATTTTGCATGTGAATAATAAATCGATCCAAAGATAGATTTATTATTTGACATGAATTATTGTCAATGTTTGATCACTGCAACAAGAGTACCACTTACAATTAATATTAATGTCCAAAGACTTGATATTAATGTTGTGCTAGGTATCTTGAGATGGGACTTACCATTATTTGAATTTGTTGATTATTGTATTTGGTTATTAATGTGAGCATGTTTGTTTGCTTGTTTTGTTCTCTTTACGGCTTTCTACTATATCTGCTAATATCAACTTTATACCCATGCTTAATGGGACTAACTTTAAGGATTGGAAAGAGAACATAGAAATTGTTCTTGGCTGCATGGATCTAGACCTTGCACTTCGGATTGAGCAGCCCACTTCTCTTACGGATGCAAGTTCTCGTAATGACAAAAAGAACTTTGAGAAGTGGGATCGCTCAAATCGCATGAGTCTTATGATCATCAAGCGTGGCATTTTGGAGGCATTTAGGGGTGCAGTATCTGAAAAGATAACCAATGCCAAAGAGTTCCTAGCCGAAATTGAAAAGCGTTTTGCGAAAAACGATAAGGCAGAAACAAGCACGCTTTTGCAAAGCTTGATTTCTATGAAGTACAAAGGCAAGGGGAACATAAGGGAGTACATTATGGAAATGTCTTAATTACTTCTAAGCTTAAGGCATTAAAGCTCGAGCTGTCTGACGACTTGCTCGTGCATTTAGTATTAATATCACTTCCTGCACAATACAGTCAGTTTAAGGTCAGTTACAACTGTCAGAAGCAGAAATGGACTCTTAATGAGCTTATTTCTTACCATGTGCAAAAGGAAGAGAGATTGAAGCAAGACATAATCGAAAGTGCTCATTTGGCTAGCACCTCTAAGGACAAGGGCAAAAAGAGGAAAAATAATGAAGTGCTAAAAAATAGTTGCTTCTATTCTGAACTAAGTGCCAACTAAAGTAGCTACAAAACACCTTATGAGCTTTGGACAGGCAGATAGCCTAGTCTAAAGCATATTCACATTTGGGGATGTCCAGCTGAGGTAAGGCCTTACAGGCCACATGAAAAGAAATTAGACTCCAAAACTGTGAGCAGCTACTTCATTGGCTACTCTGAGTGATCTAGGGGCTATAAGTTTTATGATCCCACACTTAGGTCAATGTTTGAGACGTGAACTGCAACATTTTTGAGGATGTTGAGTTTGGGGGAGAAATAAGGTTAGAGACATTGTCTTTGAGGAGTAATCGGCTTCGATTCCCACTATCGCTTTTGATAATGTGCAGGTTTCTATACCTGTCATTGATCAAGAAGCGAATCCGGATCCTCAACCAAACAATGTTAGTCAACCCCCTATTCAAGATGAGGTAATTATTTCTGATGAACAAACTCAACAACCTCAAGAACCAGTGCCATTAAGGCAATCCACTAGAGAAAAGAGAAATGCTATTCCGAACGATTTTTTTGTATTTCTCAAGGAACATAAGGAAGACAGTGGGATGGTGGAAGATGATTCAATCAACTTCCATCAAGCCATGCAGAGTTCCAACTCTCAAAAGTGGATTGATGCCATGAATGAGGAATATAAGTCTATGCAAGACAATAAGGTTTGGGAACTTGTCCCATTACCAGAAGGTGCGAAGCCCATTGGTTGCAAATGGATTTTTAAAACCAAAAGGGATTCGAAAGGTAATGTGGAGAGGTATAAGGCTCGTCTTGTAGCTAAAGGCTTTACCCAAAAGGAAGGGATTGACTTTAAAGAGACTTTCTCTCCGGTTTCAACGAAAGACTCTTTTAGGACAATCATGGCACTTGTTGCACATTTTGATCTTGAGCTTCATCAGATGGATGTCAAGACGGCGTTTCTCAATGGTGACATTGACGAAACAATTTATATGGTGCAGCCAGAAAACTTTGAGTCGGGAGACCCAAAGAATATGGTCTATAAATTGACAAATTCTATCTATGGACTCAAACAAACTTCTCGTCAGTGGTACCACAAGTTTCATCAAGTGATTATCTCGTTTGGTTTTTGAGATAAACTCTGTTGATAATTTTGTATATCACAAGTTCAGTGGGAGTAAGCACATATTCCTGGTTTTGTATGTTGATGACATATTACTTGCCATAAATGATATAGGCATGTTGCACGAAACCAAGAGATTTCTATCAAAGAATTTTGAGATGAAAGATCTTGGTGACGCCTCCTTTGTAATAGGGATCTTGATACAACGAGATCGCTCTCGGGGTATTCTTGGATTATCACAAAGAAGCTATATCGATAAAGTACTTAAAAGGTTTGGCATGCAGGATAGAAAACCAGGTGACACCCCTGTCGCTAAGGGAGACAAGTTCAGTCTAATCAGTGCCCTAAAAATAACCTTGAAGTTAAGGAAATGCAGAAGATTACCTATGCATTAGCTGTAGGGAGTCTAATGTATGCTCAGGTGTGTACGCGTCCGGATATTGCGTACATTGTTGGTATGTTAGGCAGATATTTAAGTAACCCTGGGATAGATCATTGGAAAGCAGCCAAACGGGTTATGAGGTATTTGTAAAGAACAAAAGATCACATGCTCACATATAAGAGATCGGATTAGTTGGAGATCATAGGGTATTCCGACTCTGATTATGCTGGATGCCATGGCAGCAAAGTTTGTAGCATGCTATGAGGCATCCAATCATGGGATATGGCTGCGGAATTTTGTCACTGGGCTACGCATTCTAGAGGGTATTGAAAGACCACTCAAACTATATTGTGACATAAGTCAGCAGTGCTATACTCCAACAACAACGGGAGCTCATCTAGGTCAAAGTATATTGACATTAAGTTCCTAGTTGTGAAGGAAAGAATGCAGAGTGGAAAAATACCCATAGAGCACATTAGGACAAACTCCATGATATTGGGATTACCACCCAAGGTCTTTCATGAGCACACTGCTCATATGGGTGTTATTTTGTTTGAGGATACCATATTATAGTGGGAGTTTGTATTATTTTGTATTTTATTGCTTTATGTTTGGTTTTGGACATTCTTATGCATTTATGTATTTGGATATTTTTCTGATCAGAAATAAAGTATTCAGTTTATTTCACTCTGTTGCATTGTGTTAAATATTGATCTCACTTAAGAATAAAGTAGGACCAGTTGGAAATAGACATGTATAGATCACATTGCATGTAATTTCCATGCTACGCATCCATGATTGGTCTATGTCATTTGGTTATGTTGCTGTATATGACCATTGATGGATTTAGTCACACTAAATGTGACGAAAACCGCTTTGATCCTATAACGGCATAATCAATGGACGAGATTGTTCTGATATACCCTAAAAGTATGATAGCAAAATTTTGGAGCTCATAAAGTCATACACATTTGCATAGTTACATATGTGGCCCAGTGGGAGATTGTTGGAAAATTCCAACATGTGGGGCCACACATGTAAATATCAAATGTATTGTGCTATCTTTGGTTAAGCCTAAATTAAAGTGATCTAATTAAGATTTAAAGTTTTAAGGCTTAAGGGTGTAATTGTCATGGAATTAATGTGTAGATACTAGAGTGCTATATCTAATTTGATGAGGGGCCAAATTAGAAATAGCAAACCTTATATTATATATTAGGGTTATGGTCCCCAAATTACACGATTTTTTTTTCACTTGTCTGCATCCCCATCACAGAACAAGAGAGAAACATTTAGGTTACAAAGGTCGTGATAATTTGGAAGATCCATACCCGTTCACCAACCTCCGGCAATGGATTCAGGTACGCTTCCGCTTTCTATTATCTCCATCTTCTCTTGAATTGACATGGGTTAATAATATGTGTTTAGGATTTGATTAATCATGATATTAAAAACATGTTTAGGTTGAGATTCGGGTTAATTATATGCCTATACTTGTTGATTGTATGCTAATCGAATTACTTACAGCCAAAAGATACAGTTTTGAGGAAATATTTTGCACAAAAATATCTCCAATCATTTCTGACCTTTGACTGAATAATTGTTCATAACTTTCAAAATACCATCCAAACTTTTTTGTTATTTATACCGTTGGATTCATATCGAAAAATTGAAGAACCCAGCAAGGACAAAAAAAATTATTTCATTACCAAAAGATACAGTTTTAAGAAAAAAATTTGCACAAAAATATCTCCAGCAAAACACATGCAAAACCACACAAAAAATGAAATGAAAAATAAACCCACCAATAATTTTTTTTTTAATAGATGTTTGTAGTAGAAATTAGAATTTTGATTAGTTGAGTAAATTTAAATTTATCAAACAAGTTTTTTTTTTTTTTTTTTTTTTTTTATTTCTTACAACTCATATAGGTTATATATAAATATTGTGCAATTATTAACACATTCAATCTTATAGTCAGGTGGTAAAGGCTTACCACTTCGACTTTGAGGTTGTAAGTTCGATTCCTCATATTGATGATTAATTGTGATTATTATTAGAGGTGGGGCTGGCCGACGGTGGAGCGGTCAAACGGCGAGATTAATTTTTATAATTCATCAATTTTACGTCACGGTTTTTAAATCGATTTTATATAAAACCGATGTGTTTTCGCATGCTTTTACATTGGTTAAAAACCGATGTCTTTAGCTCGCTTATTTCTTTTTTTTTTTTTTCTTTTTTTTTGATGGAATAGCTCGCTTATTTCTAAATCACTCAAATAGACATCGGTTTAAAAAATTTTAAAAACCGATTTCTTCCATGTAAAATAACCGATTTCTTTTGCGTTTTTTTGTAGTAGTGAGATGTACAATAATGCAAGCAAATTCCATCTTTATCGATGTATTATTATTATTATTATTATTATTATTATTATTATTATTAGCAAAGTTCTAATAGAGAAATATTTTATAAGGATAATTACCCCAGTGACCATCGAATTGATGACATACTATCAAAATGGCCACTGGATTAGAAAGTTGTTCCAAAATGGTTATTTTTGACGAACTTTGTGACACTAATAGCCATTCAATCCAATTCAATCCAATTCCATCTAATGAATGGCATTTTGGTAAATAAGAGGATGCCATTAATTTATTTTAGATGTTTTTTGAAAATCAATTTTTTCTTTTTTTGAAAAGAATAATTATATATATATATATTTACATACACTAAATATAATTTAACTTTTCAAAAAACAAAAGAAATGATTTAGATTAATACACGTGTCTCTTCTTTGTTTTTTAGATTTTTTAGATTTTGTAACCTTAATCTTCTGAATATATATATTTGTGTGTGTGTGTTTGATATATATATATATATATATTTATATATATTTGAGATGGTCGGCATACGTAGAAGATAGGAAGATTAAAACAATCAATGTAGAGGAAGCCCCATCTGACATGAAGGTTTCTGGTGTGGATGTCACCCATCTTAGTCGCTCGCTCTCATCAGAAAAAACAGATCAGTAGGTAATAACCTAGAAGCATTGATTGATGTATATGCTTATTCCAAGGTCATCTTTGTTCGTTTTTGCTAAACCTCCAATACAGTAAAAAGATTGTCCACAAGATAGGATAAGTTTATGGTAAAAAATCTTGAATTTGAATGTGCATGTGGTTGAGAAGAGTTTCAATTCTTTTTACAATTGTTTTGCCGATTAAAAAAATATATATTTGAGATATATTATACATATTATATACACACTAAATATAATTATTCGCTTCAATAAAAAAAAAAAACAAAAAAAAAAATGATTTCCAAAAAAAATTAATGTTATCCCCTTATTTACCAAAATGCCACTCATTAGATGGAATTGGATGGAATGACCATTAGTGTCACAAAGTTCGCCAAAAATGATCATTTTGGAACAACTTTCCAATCCAGTGGCTATTTTGATAGTGTGTCATCAATTCGATGGCCACTGGGGTAATTATCCCTATTTTATATTCCTATATATATAATATCTTTTTTGTTTGATTAATTTTTTCATTATGTGTAATAGACAAGATGAAGTTGGTTTAGCAGTTTGTCTCTCACACATATACTATAATTTCTAGTAGTTTGTCCCTCCTCAAACCTTGATTTATTGTAATACTTCAGAAAAAAAAAATATCCATGTAATATTTAAACATTAATTAGAAAATACTTAAAATATTTTAATAAATAAGTAATGAAACATTAACTTAAAATAAAAAATAAAAATATGGAAATTATAATTAGTACGTCTAGATATACAGATTTGGAACTTAAAAAGTCTTTTTCTCAACTTTCTCTGAAAGTTAAGGAAAAGTAGAGTGGCGAGTCCTTCTGATTCGTGTTCAAGTGTGTGTACTAAATCTGTCTGTGGAAAGAAGGTTAGATTATTCCTTCTAGCTGGTAGTTCTGTAGCGAGTGTGTGGTTCCTGTACCAAAAGTGTTTGTTTGTTTCTTTCTTTGTCCATTCTATCTCTTTAGGTGCAATGGATTCATGTGATATTGCATTTCTCTGTGAGTCCTTATCACTCACTGAAAAAGATGGTCCAGTTCAGATTGTTGAGGAGAATCTAAAAGTAGAAGCAGTTCAAAAAATGTCTCTCTGTCTAATGGGGAAAATTCTGTCCAAGAAAGCAGTTAATAGAGAGATCTTCATGAGAGTCATTGGCAGGATTTGGCAAGTTAGAAGAGGGTTTGAGGTTGAGTCGGTCTCTAGAAACATGTTTTTTCTTTCCACTTCCAAAACGAAGAGGATCGACAACGGGTCATCTCGGGAGGGCCATGGAACTTTGATGATGCTTTGATGGTCCTGGAAAAACAAGTAGGGAAAGGTTTGATTGAGACTCTGAAATTTAATCTAGATGAATTTTGGATTCAAATCCACAAAATTCCTATTCTTTGTATGACAAGGAAGATTGGATGGTTTTGGGAGGTATGATTGGAGAGGTTTTGGATGTGGATGGTGGAAACACATGGGAAGCCAGGGGAAAATTTATGAGAGTCTGGGTGAGAATTGGGATCAATAAACTGTTAAAAAGATGTTTGAGAGTTGATATCATGGGAGATGGAGTTGAATCATTAATAATCCTCAGATACGAGCGTCTACATATCCACTGTTTCAATTATGAAATGGTGGACCACAAAATGGCTGATTGTTTGTCGGATGATCCGATCCCAGTCATTAATGGTGTTGAGCAACCACACTTCGTTTTCTAGATGAGAGCTTCACCCCCGTTTAGTTCTAAATTCAACATGGAAAAAAGAGTACATGGGGTTACACAAGGAAAAAGGGGTAGTAGATCAAGGGATGATAACCAGAATGTCCTCAATCATCAACAAGCTTCGGCTACTGAAGAGGACTGTGGCCTAGCCCGAGATGCTAAGGTTCAGCCAATGGTAGAGGAAATAAGGGATCTTTGCGAACAAGTTAAAGCCCCTCCAATTATTGAGACAACTGCAGAAAGTGGTAAGATTGACATTGTGACGTTGGGAAGTAGTAAGGTAGACATGCTAATGCTAGGAAGCGATTTGCAGAAGAGTATTGTCAACAAAAATATCTAGAGCATTAATGGTGAAGTAATGGGGCCATTACTCGACCCTGTTATAGATACTGGGCCTAACCTAGGCCCACCTGTTCCTATTCAAAGTTCTCCACAAAAGGTTCATGAGCTGGAGGTGGAAAATTAGGTTGGATCTAATGCTAGGCCTTTCAAAGGATCCAATATGGCTAGCCAAAGGAAGGGTAGTGGTGGGATAACTGATGGGTCGGGTGGTGTTGTTAAAGGGAAACAAAAGCAACCAGTTTGGGTGAGAAAAGCTAGGTTGAAGGATTTTAGGGAAAAATTAGAAGTTGCAATTCCAGAGAAACCTCCATTCAAAAGGAAAATAGTGGGCAAATCAACAATTGACGATGCAAATGGGTCTCACCGGGAAAACCCCAAAATCAAGAATCAGTCGGACAATTGGATAGAAGGAAATTTGAAAGAAGACAGTGTTGAGAAGACTCAAGACAATGAAGTTCAAGAGACAGTTCAGGAAATCAATTTCGGAACTAAGTGGTAAATATGTCATGGATGAAGCATCTCAGAAGATTACTGGTAACTCGGTTTCAACTGAGACGGTATGTCAATCAAACTTAAGAACATCGACCGACCGGTCTCTATCAGTCTGCCGCCCTCAATGAAATTCTTCATCTGGAATGCACGGGGGCTAAGTAGTCCACGTGTGTTCAACATCCTGCAAAGTCATAAGCAGGATATTAAGCCAGAAGTGATGTTCCTTATGGAAACTAGGTGTAAACACTCCAAAATAGAAGTTTGGCGATCCAAGCTTGGGTATGAGAATAAAGGGATATTATTATTTTCCCCCCTGAGGTTTGCCCTATTGTTAAGACAAGGACAGGGTTTGGCCATATGGCCTTTAATCCCCCTAAAATGGAAAGAATGTATAATATACCCCTTCTGACACACTTTTCATCTGGTCAATGTATTTTATACCCTTTTGACCATCAAATGGGAAGGGCATTAACGTCATTAACCATCTCTTTTTTATTTTTTATTTAAATTTAATAATAATAATAATAATAATATCACAATTCTTCTTCTCTCTCCAAGTCCACAACCACATTCAATTATCATCATCATTCTTCTTCTCTCTCAAACCCTAGCCACCCAACCACCACCATCTTTGTCTCACACACCACCACCACCGTCTCTCTCACTATATTCAGACCACAACCATCTCTCTCACGCACACACCCCCACCAAACCATCATCTCATTCAAATCGGATCTGGGTTCCATTTAAAATCGTCGCCGATCGGCTATGTTGGCTTGATCTCGAGGCGACTGGAGCTGTAGATGAATTCAATGCCTTGAGCTTGGTAGAGCTTACCGATCAAGCTGCCGATCCAGCTGTTGCGACTGTAGATCAGACACTTGAAAGGTTACTCACCATTCGACACTGGAAACCCTATTTTTTTTTTTCACTGACCAACTGAGTGTCTCCACAACTTCAGATTATATCTTATTTTGTAATTTTTTTTAAAAAAAATTATTTGCATATGGTTTGATTTGATTTGAATTGACTTCGATTTTGAGAAATATCGATGGTGTGATGAAGGTTGAAGATGAATATGAATATTGTTGATGTGTGAGAGATCTGGTATAGACCAGATGTTCTATAGTGTTATCGATGGTGGGAGGGTTTGGTGGTGTTGATAAAGAATTTTCGATCCAGGTTTGATGGTGTTGATGATGAATTTCTGATTTGGGTTTGGTGGTGTTGATGATGAAATTTCTGGGTTTGGGTTTGGGTTCGGGTTTGATGTTGATGATAGAATTCTGGGTTTGGGTTTGGGTTTGGGTTTGGTTGTGTTGATGATAATTATTTATTTATTTATTTATTTATTTATTTTTTGCTTTTTTGTTTGTGAATCTGTTGCACAAATCCAGATCTTATTTTTGTAATTTTTTTTTGTTTTTAAATTCTTTTATTTTTTATGAATTTTTTTTTTTAATTTTTTTGTTGGTCTAGGGGAAAAGATGGAGATGGGTGTTGGAGATGATGATGATCTTATTTTTTTAATTCTTTTTAATTTTATTATTTTTAAATTCTTTTTATTTTTGAATTTTTATGAATTTTTTTTATAAAGAGATAAAAAAAAATTTGTTTTTATATTTTTTTATTTTTAATTTAATTTTTAAAATTAAATAAAAATAATCTCAAAGATGGACGGTGGAGATCCATCTTTTTTTTGTCAATTGTTTTTTTTTTTTTGTTTTTTTAAATATATATATTTTAATTAATATTTTGAGGATTAAATGGTAATTATAGAGAGTAAACTGAAGGATAAAACGGTCATTTCCTTCCCATTTAACAATCAAAGGGGCATAAAATACATTGATCGGATGAAAAGTGTGTCAGAAGGGGTATATTATACATTTTTTCCATTTTAGGGGGATTAAAGGCCAAAATGGTCAAACTCTGTCCTCGTCTTAACTATAGGGTAAATCTCAGAAGAGGGGTGGTGGGGGGCGGAATAATAATATCCCGAGAATAAACTAGTTGTTGACAGTATTGGTAGTGATGGTGAATTATGTTTATTCTGGTCTAGTGAGGTGGATGTGGTGCTTTTGTCCTATTCCCAAGCCCATATTGATGTGGAAATTAGAAACAGCAGAAAGCCAAATTGGAGGTTTACGGGGTTCTATGGTCACCCCATTCAAGCACAGAAAGTACATTCTTGGACGCTAATGAATCGGTTGGCTGGGTTATCTAATCTCCCTTGGTTATGCATTGGTGACTTCAACGAGATTTTGTGGGACTCGAAGAAAGTGGGTGGTGCAAGTGGACATTGGCAACATGTTTCTAACTTCAGAGAAACCCTCGAAAAGTGTAGATTGGAAGATATGGGTTTTGTTGGCCCAAAGTTTACCTAGAGCAACAAAAGAAATGATGACTCTATTATTATGGAATGACTGGATAGGGGGTTGTGTAATAAGGACTGGAGGGAGTTGTTTCCAAATGCTGTCATCAACCATTTTGGTTTCTATGGTTCCGATCACAGGCCTCTAGTCCTTGATGGTTTAGATGACTCATGCTCAGCTTGCTTGAGCAGTGGTAGGCCAGGTGGGAGATTTTATTTTAAGGAATATTGGGTTAATGATAGGGAATGCAATGACATAGTCTTATCCTCCTGGAATGCTACCGAAAATCCTAATGGCATTGATTTGATGCTGAGTAATATTGTGTCTTTCAGGAAGAAACTCAGTCTGTGGGACACCAAGAAAAGGAAAAGTCTTAGTAAAGACATCTCGAAGAAAAAAGAGGTGCTTCAGGTGGCATGCAGTATTGAAAAACCGGGTCATTGGTCCTTGATTAATGGCCTGGAATCTTAGTTAGACGAAGCTCTGGGCATTGAGGAGAGGTATTGGCGTCAACAGGCTAAAAGTGATTGGCTCAAGGTGGGCGACCGAAATACAAGGTTCTTCCATACTAAAGCCTTTGCCAGGAAGGCCAGAAATAGAATAAAGGGTATGTTGGATGATAATGGTAGATTGTGGGAGGAGAAGCCTAATCTGGAACAGATTATAAGGGATCACTTCTTAAAGATCTTATATTCTACTAAAACTTCCCAAGTGGATTTAGAGGTTGTTTTGAGTGGTATCCACCCAAAATTATCAACGTTTAGGTCTCTATACCTGGACACAAATTTCTTAGATGAAGATGTTCGAAGAGCAATTTTTTATATTGATCCCATGAAAGCTCCAGGTGAAGACGGTCTGCCAGCCATCTTCTACCATAATTTCTGGGATATAATTAGGCCTAGTGTGACCAAAACGTGCCTGGCAGTTCTAAATGATGGTGGGTCAGTAGAGGAAATGAATAGCACCATTATCACACTAATTCTAAAATCCTTAAATCCTTCCAAAATGTTTGAATTTCGTCCAATAAGTCTCTGCAACGTCCTATACATGATTATAGCTAAGGTTATTACGAATCGTTTCAGGAATGTTCTTGATGAGATTATCTTTGAAAATCAAAGCGCCTTCATTCCTGGACGCCAGATTTTAGACAACACAATTGTTAGGTTTGAATGCCTTCATAGGTTGAAGCGGAGGAAAATGAGAATAGCTTCGATGGCACTAAAAATCGACATGTCCAAGGCCTACAACAGGATTGAGTGGATATTCCTTTAGAAAATGATAAGGAAGTTAGGTTTTTTGGAAAAATGGACAAACTTAATTATGAGGTTAGTTTCTTCTATCTCCTTCTCCTACTTACTTAATGGAGAGGTTTGTGGCAGTTTTAAACCAACTAGAGGGCTCAGACAAGGGGATCCCTTCTCCCCATTTCTTTTTATTATCTATGCCGAAGGCTTCTCTAGTATGATTAATGAGGCCCATGCAAAGGGGAAAATCACGGGGTTTAACTGTAGCAGAGGTGGTCTGAATGTATCCCATATGTTATTCGCAAATGATAGCTTAGTTTTCACAAAAGCGAATGACTCGAATTTCCTGGAAGTGAGAAAGGTTTTGGATACTTATGCTAGGGCCTTTGGCCAATTGGTGAATTTCAAGAAATCTGCAGTGTGTGTGAGCCCCTCCTTATCGGCTACTGAAGGGTCCAAACTTGCTTCCTTGGTGGGAATGAAACTTGTTGATTGCCACAATAAGTATCTTGGCCTTCCTTGTTTTTCGGGCAGGAAAAAAAGGGCTCTTTTTTCTGATATTGTTGATAGGGTGTGGTTCAAAGTTAGAGGGTGGGGCGAAAAACTGCTTTCTGTTGGTGGAAAAGAAATACTCATCAAAGTTGTGGTGTAATCAATCCCAACTCTTGCAATGAATATTTTTCGTCTCCCTAAATGCATTATAACTGAAATTCATCGCCTCTATGTCCGCTTCTAGTGGGGCGGCAATGAAAAGGCCCAAAAGCTATACTAGTGTTCTTAGTCCCACCTCTGCAAGTCAATGATGTTAGGCAGATTGGGCTTCTGTGAATTGGAGACTTTTAACAAAGCTAATTTGGCCAACTAGTGTTGGAGAATACTTAAGAACCCTGAATCATTAGTTGTCAGAATCCTCAAAGGGTGATATTTCAAAGATGTCGACTTTACGGAGGCCCCTAAAAGTTCCTCGACTTCTTTCATCTAGAATAGCTTGGTATGGGGCAGAGAAATTCTTGCTAAGGGTTTGCGTTGGTGTATAGGTGATGGCTCATCTATTGGCATTTACAAAGATCAATGGATCCCAAGAATTTCAACTTTCAAAGTCCTTTCCCCCTATTTGAATGGCTTCTCAATGGTTGATCAGTTGTTTAAGCCATATGGTGGTTGGGATTTACATTATCTCATACAAAACTTCTATGTTGATGATATTCTTGCTATTATCAGTATCCCTATTGGCTCTAGATGCAGGAGAGATTACCTACTGTGGCATTATGAGTCTTGTGGCTTATGTAGTGTGAAAAGTGGTTACTGAGTAGCCCGGAGTTTATTCCCTCAAGCTGGCTCCTCAAATGCAGGTGATAGCCTTTGAGATAAGTGGTGGAAAACCTTGTGGTGTTTGAATTTGCCTTCAAAAATCAAAATTTTCGTCTGGAAAGCCTGCAATAACTGGATCCCCACCATGTCTAACCTTTTCAGATGGAAAGTTTCTGTTCTAGATTGCTGCCCTCTTTGTATGAAGTGGGGTGAATCTACTCTTCATGCCTTGTAGGGGAGTTGAAAACTTAAGGTTGCCCGCAAGGATTGGCTCCCCAGCAAGATTCCTACTCAAGGTATTTTTTACGATTTTTTTGATCTCATTCTCTCCTGTTTCTCTCTTCTAAGTTATTGTGTGGAGAGTTTGGTGCCTGCATAACAGTGGTATTCATGGGGCTCCTCTGGAAAATGTTGACAATGTGGTAGGGTGGGCTTCATGTTTTATTGCCGAGCTTAAAGCTTGTAATCTTGAGGGTGTGCGCTTTCTTCCCACCAGGAATCTGCCAGTGAGATGGGCCCCTCCAAGTCTTGGTGTCTACAAAATCAATTATGATGCAGCCATTGACGGTCCTGGGAGGAAAGTTGGCTTCGACCTTGTTATCAGAGACTCTTCTGGTTTTGTCTTGGCTTGCAACTCTCAAGTTCTGACTGCTTCCTTTAGTGCTCAAATTGTTGAAGCTTTGGCAATGTGAAGGGCCATCCAATTTAGTCGGGACTGTGGGTTGTTCCCCTGTATCCCGGAATCTGACCCAGCCATGGTAGTTAAATGGGTTATGGACGGTACTCACTTGGACTCTAAGGATGGTGTACTCCTTACCGATATCGTTGGTTTGAGAGATGTCTGTGGGGGTTTGAGTGTTGCCTTCACTCCCAGGTAGACCAATAAGGTTGCCCATGTTCTTGCGAAGCAGGCCTTAAAAAATTCCGACGATTTCTACTGGTTGGAGGAGTTTCCGCTTTGCGCTACCCTTGTGATCCAGGCTGATATGCCTGATTAGTGTTTGTTGTTCGCTTGCTTGTGCTGCCTTGGCTTTGCCTATGGGTGGCCGCTTATGTTGAAAAAAAAAAATTTTAAAAATATATATATCTTATTAAAATATCTCATGTAGTTGAACCTGGTCCATTTTTTTTTTCCAATGTACCTCCTTATTATTAAAAACAAATTAAAATAAATTAGCGAATTAAATAACAATGCAAAAAAAAAAAAAAAAAAATCTGCAACCGAAAATATGAGTCTACGGAATCAAAACTCAATTACGGAATAAAAAAAAATTGAGTTTCTTGCAAAGATCCTATCCAAATTTTAAAATCAGGAAAAGTTGAACAGAATCTGATCGGCTGATCCATTTGCCATCACTATTGAGATTAATGTTAAACAGCAATGGGTGTTTTTTTAGATCCCACTTATAGTATCAGCGACTCAAACTTTAGATATTACTAGATTGAATGAGTATTTTTTATGATTAAGCTACATTGGAAGATGGTATTTCAGCGGGTGTTCATCACCTATAGTGACCTATCTGTTGTTTAAAAAAAAATTCCTTCAAACTTTTTCAATACCCAGAGATTGGCTAAGCTTGAAGGAGTTCTATTGGTTTAGTTAGTTCTAAAAGTGATAATGATTTTATCCATATCTGCTGGGCTGGATTTCACTAGGTATTTATGGTTGTTAGAGGAGATTGGTCTTTTTGAAATTAATAAACAAATAATATGACTCTCGGTTGGAAAGCATGCACAAGTGGGGAAGGGAAGCACTAGTTGAAATTAGTGATTATGCAATTATTATAACGATACAGTTGTTGTCTACTTGTCTCACGATTTAACTTAAAGATATAGCCTTTCAAAAAAAAAAAAAAACTTAAAGATATAAGATATGTACCGCGCGTAGACAGTTTCTATTTCACAGTATAACTTGGATAAATTCATCATGCACTGTTTCTCAATTTTCCGACAAATTTAAATTTTGTTTGTGATTAGAAGAAAACTAATAAGGGAAATTATCATTTTGGTCCATATGTTTTTTTTCTTTTTTTAGGGGGAATTATATTTTGGTCCTTATCTTTTAAGGAAATCTCTTTTTTTTTTCTTTTCTTTTTTTTAACTCCACTTAGGTGTATTAGGATTTTAGGTCCTTCTCTTTTTTGAAATAAATCAAATTGGCCCCTTGACCGAAGAACTGACGGTCTTACATTTCAAAATTAATTAGAAAAACTAAAAAAAATAAAAATATATATATATATAAAAAAAAAATTTAAATAAAAAACTATTTTTAATCTCCACTGAGATAAATAAAATTTAATAGAATTGAAAAATTGAAATCTAAAAATACAAAAACAGAAATCCAAAAAACAATAAAACACTGAAAAAAAAAATCAAATACTATAGAAAATAAAAAATAAAAACCAACTCCAGATTGGATCTCCACCATAATGTCTTCCATATTTTGGAGATTTGTTCAATCTCCTCAAAAATACGGAGCACGGTAGTGGAAGATGGGAGCACGGTGGCGGGGTCAAAGACACATAAGGGAGGGGATCGAAGAAGATAGGGGTTTGGCGGGTGGAACTGTGGAAGAGTTCTCAAATGGAGAATTGGGTTTTTACGTTTGAGATATTATTATTATTATTATTATTATTATTTTGAGTTTTTTTGAATCTGAATTTGAGGGATTCAATCACTTCGGATTTTGGATTTTATTTTATTTTATTTTATTTATTTTAGGGTAATTTCATTAAAGTCCCTATTTTTTGTTTTGGTGAAATGCCACCTATTTAAACGTCTTTGTTATATTAGCAACTTAAGTTCCTTTGGTTTTTTTTTTTTTTTTAAATACATCACTTTAGTCCATTTGACCAAAATATTAATGGTCAACTCTAACTACATATATAAAAGAACAATTTTACCATTGTCAAAATGATTTATTGAGTTTCAAAAATAAATAATATTACAAAGGTTTATAAAATAAATAAACAACAAAAAAAATATTTTCTAAGAAAAAGAAAAAATTAAAAAAAATTAAAAAGAAACTAATAAATTATAGAAAATATAAAGTTAAAATAAATAATAAATTGAAAGTATTTTCATAAATTAAAAAAAAATAGAAAGTATTTCAAAAAATAAAAAGAAAGCTTTTTTTTATAAAAATAAAAAATAAATAAAAACTAGATCTCCCCCATTGGATTGATCCAAATCCAACGGTGGAGATCCATTTACTTAAAAAACTTTCTTTTTATTTTTTTGCAATAAATTTAATTTTTTAAAAATACTTTCAATTTATTATTTATTTTAACTTTATATTTTCCATAATATATTAGTTTTGTTTTTCTTTTCTTTTTTAATTATTTTTTTCATTTTTTATAAAATAATTATTTGTTATTTATTTATTTTTATAAACCATTTTAATATTATTTATTTTTAAAACTCAATAAATCATTTTAACAAGGGTAAAATTGTACTTTTATATATATTTAGAGTTGACCATTAGTAATTTTGTCAAATGGACTAAAGTGATGTATTTTTGAAAAACAGGGGACTTAAGTTACTAATATAACAAAGATATATAACAGATGATATTTCACCCAAAAAAAAAAAAAATAGGGACTTTAGTGAAATTACCCCTTGAATTCATTCAATCTCTTTTTAGATTTTTTGGGTAATTGAACCAGACAACAGAGATTTGGTGATTTTGTTTTTGTTTTTTTTTTTTTTTTTAAAAAAAATTATTTCTATACACTCTATATAAAAAGAGTGAGTTGAGAGATATTTTTAACCTTTCTATTTTGTTGTGATTTTTTTAAAAAATTAATTATAAAAAGACTTATATACCATTCTCTTTTCAAATATACAGAATACTTTATATATCTGTAGACAATCTAAAGGAAAGAAAGGTATATATGGTATTTCATTATTTTATTTTATTTACAATTATTAACACAGTAAAATGACATTTATATCCTTGGAAAATTTTGAAATGAAATGTTTTCTTTTTAATAAAGAGTATTAAGAAAGGATAGAAAGGTCTTTCACATTATATGGTTAGGGAGCATTTTGAAATCCTACTTGTAATTTACCATATGATTTTTTTTTTTTTAATTAGTATCTCTCTTTTCTCACCACCGTTAAAAGACACCAACGTGTCTGTTTTCTATCTAATTAAATTCTCTCTCTTATGACTCCTCATTTTACTTTCTTTATTCCACCGACTTTTTTTTTTTTTTTTCCCTTATAGACTCTCCATTTCTCTTTGCTTAATTAGTCAAAATTTTGAAGAAATCTGGAATTTTGATGGTGTTGTGAGTTTTGGCGATGTAGTCATCGTCGGACATGGTGAGAGGAGTGGCGGCGGTGGCTATGGAGTTTCCGGCTACTGATGCGGGAGATAGATTATCAGAGCTTTTCCCACCTCCAGACCAAAACAAGTGGATCGTTTGCTCAGGGTCTCTCACTACAGGTAACTCGTGTTTTTTCTTCTACAATTTTTATTCTAATTTTCTATATTTCTCAACTGAGATTCAATCCCATATCAGTTAGGGATTGTTGTTTTTCATGAATCCTGCTTCGTGCTCCTTTCAAAAACGTTTTTGCTTTGAACTCTTGAAATTTCAATCTCTTTTTGTATGTTACAAATTTTAACTATGTTTAAGCTCAATTTCATTAATTCTTCAAGTTTTTACTCTGTCTTTGCTTATTTTGATTCCCTTTTTTGTTGCAACAATTACAAAAAGAAATCAAATTTTCCATTAGAATAAAGAGATGCATCAAGGAAGAGAAACAAGTGCAACTTTTTGGTAGGAAAAAAAAAAACTTAGATTTAGTGAATTTATGTTGTTTCAATGTAATGATTATATTAATTTGGGACTTGATTTGGATCAAGTTGCACTACAAAAAAAATGGTCTTTTCCGACGGCATTTAGCCGTTGGAAAAGACCATTTCCCATCGGAAATACCCTTTTCCGACGGGGAAAAGCCGTCAGAGGCCATCACAAATACGCTTTTCAGAAATAACTATTCACTGACGAGCCGTTACAAATACTACCTTTTCCGACGGCCATGGCCGTCGGAAAAAATAAAAGTGCCGTCGGTAATAGTGATTCAAGGTGGTCAAAATTAGTTGTATTTCCTACGGCTTTACTGCTATTTCCAACGGCTTATTGCCGTTGGAAATAGTCGAATTATAAAAAAAAAAAAAATAATAAAAAAAAGCATGACTAGACTTAATAGTCGCCATGTCACATGTCATGCGCCACGTCACCCAACATGTGGCACTCCAAATCCATGAAATTCATGTGGCTTGAACCCTTGACCTAGATGATAATAAGGGTTTCCTTTACCATTTTGCTATAACCTTACATCTGATGTATTTTGCATATTATTTATATATAAGCTATTGATATGTTTGTATACTATGTAATTAAATATATTTTTTTGTATACTATTTAAATATAACTATTGAGATATTGTTTTTTAAAATAATATTTTATTAAAATTATTAAAGTTTTTGTTGACAGTGAAATGTTGATATATTTAAAATATTGACTTACAAGTTACATTTTTTGTGTAGTGTTATAAATTACATACATTCCATTATAATTTATCAATTAATATAATAATAATAAATTATTTATTTATTCCATGAAACCAGGATCAACAAAACAAAGACTATTTCTGACGACCTTAATGCTGTCGGAAATAATGTATTCATTTTTTTTTTTTCAAATGGAACAAGACTATTTCCAACGGCCTAAATGCCGTCGGAAATAGTGTATTCCTTTTTCTCTTTTCAAATGGAACAAGACTATTTCCGACGGCATTGAGGCCGTTATAAATAGTGTATTCCATTTTTTTTCTCAAATGGAACAAGACTATTTCTGACGGCATTTAGGCCGTTGGAAATAGTGTATTCCTTTTCCTCATTTTCAACGGGACAAATACTATTTCCGACGGCACCTTTTGTGCCTTCAGAATTGAGAACAATATTGACGGCTTTTTGACTATTTCTGATGGCATTTTGCTGTCAAAAATGTGATATCATATTTTTACTCATTTTCAACGGCACTAAAATGGCCGTTGGAAAAGGTACCATTTCTGACAGGAATTAGCGCCGTCGGAAATAGTTCATCACTGATAGGTTTTTTTTTTGTAGTGTTGTTTGCGAGTTAGTTAATGACTTAATTGAGATTTTTTTTGTTTTTTTCAATTTGGTGGCAGAATGGGACAGCTGAGGAAGTGAAGAAGATCTTCACGATGTTGAATGAAGCTGAAGTCCCTTCAGAGGATGTTGTGGGTATGTCTTTGTTAGCTGTTTTGTTGGGTTTCTTTACATTTAAATCAACTTAATTTAGTGAAAAATTATCATTGAATTGCACCGAAAAAGTGATGATTTATTTGAAAGAAAATGTTTTTACCTTCTAAAATATGTTTATCTTAAAGAGCTAAAATAGAACAAGAACATTATTTGTTACCAAACCCATTATGACAGTGCCTGATGTTCATGTGTGTGTTTTCGTTCGATGTTATTCATATAGCAGTACTAATTTGTTGATGTGCTCTAGATGTTTTTTTTCTTGGTTTGCAGAGGTTGTTGTTAGCCCACCATTTGTGTTTCTAACTTGTCAACAATCTGTTGCAGTCTGATTTTCATGTTGCCGCACAAAACTGTTGCTGGTGAAGTTAGGTATGTTGTTATCCAATACCATCTCTATATTACAGTTGTCTATATTACATGTTTTTGTACCTTTAACTATTAGTACGCATTTATATATAAGTTTTAGTTAATTTGTTGAATTTCTGATGGTGATTAGGCTGGTAAAATATGCGGTTTAGATTGATTGTGTATTAATATGAAGTTAATGATTTTTTTTCTTTTAATTTGTTTCAACAGTGCTAATTGATGGCTTTGTACCTCTCGTATTTTCAAAAACTATAGTTATATAATAATTTTATTATTTCTTTTTAATTTAAGTTTTCATTTATTTTTCTTAACCAGCTAATTCATTCATATAATTTCACACTATTGCATAATTATTTATTTTAATTACATCAATATTTTACATTATTATTGTCATGCAAATTAAATGGGTTAGTTATTTTTATTTTTATTTTTTGAGTGATGCTTTACAACCCAAATTTCAACTCAAATGATGTGACAAGTGAGTTGAGACACAACATAGGATAATATGGTTAATGAAAAAACCTAAATTTTTAACAATTAAATGGGCTAGTTAACGTGATCAAAATCTGCTTTTTTATTTTTTTTATTTTTTTTTTATCACTTTTTTCTTCTCCTAGGGTTTTTCTCTAAACCTTAGTGTTAGAAGTAGGCGGGTGTCTCCTGGGTTTTAACGGCCGGTTTTTTGATTTTTCTGTTCGAATTTGCTGGTCTTCATATGGATCCTGAAGAGATAGCGAAATTGTGTGAGGCCCTATCTATTAAGAGCAAAGAGGAACGGTTATGGAGTGTCAAGGAGAACTTGAAGATTTCGGCTGGGAAGAAACTGGAACTTTGTCTTGTTGGAAAGATTTTATCTAACAAGAGAATTAACAGGGAGGCTTTTCGAATGATTATGCCAAGGATTTGGCAAACAAATATGGATATAGAAGTAGTGCAAGACAATATTTTCCTTCTTTATTTCCGTAATCAGAGTGACCGACATAGAATTTTGGCAGGTGGACCTTGGTGTTTTGATAATTGTCTCCTTGTTCTGGAGAAGATCTCAGGAACGGGGGATATATCAAAATTAGCTTTCAATATGGTGGATTTTTTAGGTTCAGATTCCGAACACGCCTTTGATGTGCAAGACGAAGGAGATAGGGGAATTTATAGGGCAGCTTATTGGTGGGTTGGTGGATATAGACGTGGGAACTACTGGTGAGTGTTTTGGAAAATATATGAGGTTAAGGGTGAAGATTGATGTTTCAAAACCTTTAAAGAGATTCCTGCGGGTTGAATTACAGGAGAAAGGGTCCGAAACGATGCTTTTATTGAGATATGAGAAGCTACCTGAATACTGCTTCCATTGCAGAGTCATCGGACATTCTCATAGGGAATGCCAGTGTCGATTGAACGGTGATAATAGTAGGGGAGGGATGGATTTCGACTATGGCCCATGGATGAGGGCTTCGAACCCTCTAGGTTTTAATAAGGGGTTAGGTCAATGTCATTATAATGGCATGGAATTTACAAAACAGAATCAGGGGACGAGGAGTGTGGCTACGGTATCTAGGAATGATAATAGCAGAGTTGGGTGGTGTGAATTAAGGGAAAAATACCGTAGTACACGCAGCGGAAGCGAGACTAAAAATAGATTTAGTAACTTTAAAAAAAATTTCCTTTTTATGAACCTTAACCCTTTAATTAATTAAACATATATATAATCAACAAAAGAAGAATACCTTTTGTCGCGTGATCCGATTGATTTACGTCGATGGTAATCCGCAAGATCTTCAATCCTAGCACGAACGTGAATCACCTAGGAGCATGGTCTCCCTTTTTCTTTGAATTGCAAACCTGAGAATGGACAAACAAACTTTTCTTTTCTTTTTGTTAGTCACAAAACAATCAAAAGAAGACTAAGATTATTCCGGTCACTTTTGAGTTCTCAATCTAATGATCGAAACTCGCGTGAACCTAAATCGATGTTGTACACACAAGCTTATTGATGAACAAGCAATTAGTGTACCTTCAAAGAATAATCTATTCACTCTTTTATGTTTTAGTAGAATAAAATAATCCTTTCTATGAATTGAGAAGAAGAAGAAGAAGGAATCAAGCACCACACACTTCTTCACACATCGTGGCCGAATTCTATAAGTACAAATATATAGGTGGCCAAATTTTCTTCCTCATTTTCTTTTAGGGTGGCCGAAAATCTTCCTCAAAATGGACTAGGGTTGCCGCAAATCACAAGCCAAAAAAAGGAGTTTGTGTTGCACCCTAATTCACATCTAGTTTAAGACTTCAAACCCTAATCCAACTCATAATATTTTATTCTTTTATTTGACTAAATAAAAAGACTTCTTATTTGATTAAATAAATAAAATTAATTATTTATTTTCTTATCAAACAAGTCTTTTAATTTTAGTATACTACTACCAATAGTATAACTCTAGGAATCATATTTCCTAATTAGAAAAGATTTGTTTCTTAATTAAACAATTAATTCTTATTTAATTAAAACAATGAAACAAAATAATATATTAGGTTAAATAAAACACCTTGCCGCCCCACTCATACAAATGGGCCATATATTATTTTCTTATTTCATTTGATCCATTGGACTTTAAATAAAAAGCCCACATGTGAACCAGACCCATTCTTACTAAAAAAAACAAGCCCACATGCCTTTCATTAATATATTAATATAATTGAGCAGCCCATTAAATAAATAATGTGCAAATTATATTCTTAATATATTAAATGCAATTCCAAATGGACCCATAAATTGGTCAGGTAGAATATATCAAGTGATCCATACAAGTCCGTGTGGATTGGGGATCTTGGCGGGCTATCTAAATTTAAGCTTCAATAGACATAACCTAATCACAATCAACAAATGATTCACTTAGGTCTGATCCATTAATTTTAACTCATTCCACTAAAGAGTTAAAATTGAAGTCTTAAATAAAGATAGAAAAGGAAGATGTTCCTCATTCATACCCTAGACAATCATGTTGGAGATAGTGTATCCTCGTGATTAATATTAGTAATCGCCAAGAGTTCATAGACCGCCTATAACTCTCCAAGTTACCATATTTACTCATATGACCACGTTTTGAACTTGGATATTTTGACTTGTCCAGAAGCCATGTTTTCAATAGACACTATCGAAAACTCAACGTTGAGATTTAATATCCAATTACCTCAAAACATCCATATGATGATATTATACTTTCATTTAATAAATGGAGCCACGATGTCCATATCTATAAATGAAGTCCTCTATCGATTAACAAATGAATATCACCAAACTATCGAGGATAGACTATGCGATATAATCGTATTCATTGATAACTCAAATGATATCATTTGCAACCATAAGTCCATCATTTATCTCAGGATTAAGATAGACTCTCCGATTGTCCTGATAATGAAAAGACTTTTATCTACTGACGGTTGTAGATAAAGTATTTCATTGTGATCCAGTTCAATGCACCCAGTGCACTAGATTCTTTTGCTCGAAGACACTCCGATGATTTTAGACTCATCATATCTCATTTGATCCCACTCAAATGCTAGCAAAAGAATTCTACAACTTTAACAAGATAAAGGTGCCCATTCTACAACTTTAACAAGATAAAGGTGCCCAACCTTTAACTTAAGTTGTGAACAATATTCAAGACTAACTAAAGAATTGTGTCTACCACATACATATCCAGATGTAAGAACAATTCTTCTTTTCTCATAGTCTTTAGACCTTATGATTATTTACTTTGACAATTATAATATTAAACTATAAATGCTATAAGATTTGTTTAAACCAGAAATCACTTTATTAATATGAAAAAGATTGTTAATTACAATATTACACTCTTGCTATTGAGCATAATCCTAACAGTGAAGGTGACATCAAGAAAATCAGGATGGATTATGCTTTTGATTGTGAATCAATTGAGATATCGGCTAGTCGAGATAGATCCCCGGCTTGCCGGACTTAATGAAAATCTTATTTTGGAATGCTCAGGGATTGGGAGGAGACTAAGCATTCCGAATCCTGCAGTCTTTATTGTGGGATAATTAGATCCCCGGCTTGCCGGACTTAATGAAAATCTTATTTTGGAATGCTCAGGGATTGGGAGGAGACTAAGCATTCCGAATCCTGCAGTCTTTATTGTGGGATAATCATCCTGATACGGTGCTCTTGATGAAGACTATGTGCGATCGTAATGCTATGGAGGTTTTGAGGGTTAAATTAGGTTTTGATGCTAAGTTAGTTGTTGAGCGGGAAGGTAATAGTGGTGGTTTATGCTTGCTATGGAAAGGGGTGGTTGAGGTGGATCTTGTTTCTTATTCTAGGTTCCATATCGATACAGTAGTGACAAACATTAATAATAAAAAGTGGAGACTGACTGGTTTCTATGGTAACCCGAATTCGTCCCAACGAATTCATGGCTGGACCCTTTTGCGGAGGCTTGCAGGTATGGCGTCTTTACCATGGATTGTTGGTAGGGATTTTAACGAGATTTTGAATCTTTCAGAGAAAGTGGGGGGTCTAGTGAGACAAGAGTCGTTAATGGCAAATTTCAGAGAGGCGCTTGATGATTGTGAGCTCTTTGATTTAGGTTTTTCGGGGCCGAGCTTTACGTGGTCTAACAAGCGTGGTCCTGGTCAATTGATCCGAGAACGGTTGGATAGGTGTGTTGTTAATGCTGACTGGAGACAACTTTTTCCTTTATCATCAGTTAAACATTTGGAATTTTGGAGGTCGGATCATAGACCTATTATTCTTGACCTTGGATGTAGTGTTTTGGGAGTTCAAGGTCAACGTCGGTTCTTCTATGAGAGATGTTGGGCGGAGAAACAAGAGTGCGGGGAATTGATTCGACAAGCTTGGCGTTTCCAGGGGGGTGGTCGTGAGATTGATATGGTGGGGCGGTTGCATGCATGTGTGGTACAATTACAAGGCTGGAATCGTCTGAACAAGAGGCAGCTGTATGGAAAAATTAATGCTCAGAAGAAGGTGTTGGCTAGGTTGACAGAGGGGAATTTGGTGGATTGGGATAAGTGTAGGAAAGTTGAATGTGAGCTAGATGGACTTCTTAAGGAGGAGGAAATGTTTTGGAAACAAAGATCTAGAGTTGCTTGGTTAAAAGAGGGGGATCGTAATACTAAGTTCTTCCATGCTAAGGCTTCGGCGAGAAGGAACCGTAACTTTTTGAGAGGGTTGTATGATAGTAATGGTGTTATGAGATCCGAAGAGGGTGAAAAAGAGAGTATAATTTCAGAGTATTTTGCGGGACTGTTTTTGAGTTCGCAACCGAATTCTCAACAGCTGAATTTGGTGTTAAATTTGGTGGATCAGAGGTTGCCTAATAATATGAAGGATTTTTTAGATAAGCGTTTTACCAGTGATGGGGTGAGGGAAGCTCTGTTTCAGATGAGCCCGGATAAGGCGCCTGGTATTGATGGTTTTCCTGTGGATTTTTGCCAACGATTTTAGAGTGTGGTGGGTGATGATGTAACCAAGTTTTGTCTGGAGTGTCTCAATGAGGGTAGATTAGTGGAGTCGGTTAATCACTCGGTGTTGTGTTTGATCCCAAAGGTGAAAAATGTGGAAAGAATGAGTGATATTAGACCTATTAGTCTTTGCAATGTCATCTATAAATGTATTGTGAAGGCCCTTGCAAATAGGTTTTGTAAAGTCCTTGGTAGTGTTATCAATGAGACTCAGAGTGCGTTTTTACCTGGTCGGTTGATTACTGACAATGCTATGGTTGGTTTTGAGTGTTTACACGCTTTGAGAAGGAAAGTGTACAGTAAGAAAAAAGGTTTCATGGCATTAAAGTTAGATATGTCTAAAGCCTACGACAGGGTTGAGTGGTGTTTTTTGGATGGGATTATGAGGCGTATGGGGTTTTCGGATAGCTGGATTGCGAAGATTATAAATTGTGTTTCTTCGGTTACATATTCTTTCAATTTGAATGGCAATATTCGGGGTTTTATTAAACCTACCAGGGGTTTGCGGCAAGGGGATCCCCTTTCGCCGTATCTTTTCTTGTTGTGTGCTGAAGGTTTATCTAGCTTAATTTCTTCTTCTGAAAGGTGTGGCAATTATTCTGGTTTTAGATGTAGTAAGGAGGGGCCTAAGATTACACATCTTTTCTTTGCGGATGATAGCTTGTTATTTACGCGGGCTACCGTTCGAGAATGTTCCAATCTGAAAAGTATTCTTCATAGATATTCGGTGGCTTCTGGGCAAACGGTTAATTTTTCTAAATCCGCTGTTTGCTTCAGCAAGCAGATTCAGAATGGTTCCAAGAATGCTTTAGCTTCGATTTTAGAGATGAGTGTTGTGGATAAGCATGAGAAATATTTGGGGCTTCTGTGTGTGTCTAGTCGAAACAAACGGGTGATGTTTGATGGTATTAAGGACCGGGTTTGGAGAAAACTGAAAAGCTGGAACAATAGGTTTTTTTTCGATTGGGGGTCGAGAGGTTTTGATTAAGGTTGTGATTCAGTCCATTCCGGTTTACTCTATGGATTGTTTTCGCCTTCCTGCGAATCTGATATCAGAGCTCCACCGGCTGTCAGCTAAATTCTGGTGGAGTGGGAATAATTCTAGCCGAAAACTTCATTGGTGTTCTTGGGAGAGGTTGTGTAAGGCTAGGTCTGAGGGGGGTTTGGGTTTTCGTGATCTTGGAGCCTTTAACAAAGCCTTACTTGCCAAGCAATGTTGGCGGATTCTTAAGAACCCAAATGCTTTGATTTCAAGAGTGCTTAAGGGGTGTTATTTCCCGGATGATAATTTCTGGTGTGCTAAGAAAAATTCTGCTGGTTCCTTCTTGTGGAATAGCTTGATTTGGGGCAGAGAGTTGGTGGTTAAGGGCTCACGTTGGAGAGTTGGCATTGGAAGCTCTATTAAGATTTACAAAGACAGGTGGATCCCTCGTCTGTCTACCTTTCGGATTGCTTCTCCTCCGGTGATGGATCCAGAGGCTACCGTGGATTGCTTGAAGGTTCAAGGTAAGGCTTGGAATGTTGAGCTTGTGAATCAGTCTTTCTCGGTGGAGGAGGCTGAGGCTATTTTTAGCATCCCTTGTAGTCGTTTTGTTGTGGATGATAGCATTCTTTGGCACTTTGATAAGTCTGGAGAATTTTCTGTGCGTAGTGGTTATTGGGTCGCTAAGAACACTGAATTGAATCCTAGTGGGTCTGGTTTGAGTTGCTCGGAATCTTGTTGGAAGTTTTTATGGAGACTCCATATTCCGGCTAAGGTAAAAGTGTTCATGTGGAAGGCGTGCAACAATTGGATTCCCTCCTTGTTAAATCTGTCCTTCCATGGTTTGAAGATTGATATTATGTGCCCTATTTGCTCTCAGAGAGTTGAATCTACTTTACATGCGCTTTGGGGGTGCCATTCGTTGTCTTCTGTGCGGAAGGATTGCTCTATTATTGGAAAGCTTAAGGAGAAGGATTTTGCTTCCTTTCTGGATTTTGTGTTGGCAGTGAGAGCTGTGGTGGATCCTCTTTTATTTGAATGACTTTATGTGACTTGGTGGAGGATTTGGTTTCGGCGCAATAAGAAGGTGCATTCCAAGGTTCTGGTGCCCGCAGATGAAGTGCTGAACTGGTCGCATGGTTTTATGCAGGATTTTCGGGAGGCTAACAGGAAAGTGGATTCAGCAGTTGAGAGGAGTAGTGTGGCTCATAACTGGGCAGCTCCTCCGGCTGGGGTGTTTAAACTTAACTCAGACGCTGCTCTGGATATCCATAGGAAGGTGGTTGGTATTGGCGTTGTCATCAGAGATAGTAAGGGGTTGGTGATGGCTTTTCTTTGTCACAATGTCAAGGCTGCTTTGACTCCTCAAGTTGGTGAGGCTTTGGCCATTCGGAGGGGGCTCTTGTTGGCTGTCGAAGCTGGTTTGGGTCCAATTATGGTGGAATCGGATGCTCTTGAAGTGGTGAAGGAGATTGAGTCATTGTCGTCGTCTTCTGCGGATATTGGTTTGATTATTCATGATATTAGATATTTGCTTTTGTATCCCTGTTTTCGGTCGGTTAATTTTGCTCCGAGATTAGCTAATAAGATGGCTCATAGCCTTGCTAGGTTGGCTCTCAATTATGAGGGTGAGTGTGTGTGGTTGGAAGACTGTCCCCTTTCGGTGGAAAGTCTGGTCTTGGGCGATTGCCCTGTTCCTTTGTAGCTTTTGCTCTTTAATGAATTTCATTTCCAAAAAAAAAAAACCTCATCAAAATCAGAACTAAAGATCTAAATCACTATCGAACCCACATTTGAAGTGATGTTTGTAAAAATGATTTTATTTACAAATTAATATTATATTATATTTAAAAAATAATATCATATAAAAAAATACCACATGTCACCAAAACATTAAAACATGACTAAAAGTTTTATTTATTTCAAAATAAAAAAATAAAAATAAAAACTTGACTAAAAGTACCATCTTACCTCTTAATTAGTTAACCTTGACTAACAGTTGACTAATTGAATGACCAATTTGATGTATTTCCAAAAAGATAAGGAACAAATTGTAATTCCCTATTTTTTTTTAACTATCTTTCCCTTTTTAGTGTTCGTGGTCCCTATATTTTTCAAAATTCATAAATTTGGTCCCTCTTACCAGATTTTTGACAGTCAACAATTACAAAAAAGGCAAAAAGATATTTTTACCCTTGACCTTAAAATCAAAATAAAATAAAAAGAAAAATTTTGTGCTCTTAATAAGTTAAAAATATTTGAATAAAATTAAAATTGTATAAAAAATATTAATATATAACATAAAAAAAATATATTGAAGAGATCTTCATCAAACAAAATTGAAGATGTTGATGGTTATTTTTGGTGGTCACCGAATCAATGATTTATTTGCAACTTGTTATGGTTTATGAACTAGGATGATTAAGAACAAAAGAAATAACAAGCAATTACGTGGTAAAACTCCAAGGGTTGGAGAAACATCCACGGTTTGTTGCCTAAACAACGAAGCCAAATTCACTATGAAGAAGGATTACAAGCATGCTGCGCTACAATCTCTCAAGCTATTTTTCTTGTGTCTCCCCTTTTTTTACGTAAAGAAGGGGTATTTATACATGTTTAATTAGGGTTTGGTATGTGGTGCTCTAATTGTGTGTTCTAACCCTAAACGGATTCGGATTCTCTTTCCTTCGTATATTTCCTGATTTGGTTGAATCCAAGTCTGATTCTGATTCTGATTCTTCCTCCTTTATTTACGGAGAATCTATCTGTTTCCTTATTTGAATTCTGCAGTTACTGTTGCTTATCGTGGAGTTGCTTGTTGCTGATTGCTCCCAGAGTTTTGAATATAGACGTTGATGACTATCTGTTTTCATTGATTCCCGACTACACCGAGTATTTGCCCGAGTAAGATTTATTGCCCGAACAACTCGTCTTTGCTGGTGGTCGGGAAGCTCCCTCTTTTCCCGAGCAGGTTTTCATGGGGGAATTCTTGCTCCGTTAGTTGACTTTCCTTTGACCTTGCTTACGTGGCTTTTCATAGTGATGACGTGTCTACCACGACTATTTTTACCTATAACAGAAGAGATCTCGAAATTTCTAGATATCTTGAAACGAAATAATTTTTTTCTTAAAAAAAAATGAAAAGAAATTTGGAAAAAGCTTTTCAAATCTGGAAAAAGCTTTTCAGACTTCTTCAGACAAAATAAAAAAAAATAAAAAAAGATTTGAAAAGATCTCTCTCTCTCTCTCTCCCTATATATATATAAAGTTCTTCAAAAAAAATAAAAATCCTTGAAGAACAAAATATCTATAAAAAAAAAGATAGAGAGAGATTGAAGATATCTTGAAATTTCTAGATCTCTTCAATCCCCCTTTTTTTTTTTTTTTTTTCATCAGGGAATTGATGATGATGGAAGGTTGAAGGTTGAAGGTTGAAGGTTGGTGATGATGAATTGATGATGGAAGATGATGATGATGATGATGGACAGTCGATGAAGTTTTTTTTTATTTATTTAATTTTTTTATAATTTTTATATTAAAATTCTAAAATTTTTGTTTTGTTTATAAATTTTTAATTTTTATTTATATATTAATTTAATTTTTATTATATATATATATATATATATTTGTGTTGACATGTGACATGTCATTGTTTAAAGACAAAAAACCCTTAGAACCTTTAAATTTGACTAACAGTTGACTCATAGAGGGACCAATTTGATGGATTTTGGTAAACAAAGGGACCATAGACACTAAAACAAGAAAGATAGAAAAAAAAAAAAAAAAAAAAAAAAATTTTAAAAACAGAAGAACCAAAATGATGTTGGAGTTATTAACTGTTAGGCCATCCTTTGAAATAAGAATGTCGTGGTTCAAACCGTAGCTTCTTAGCCTTTTCGTCTTGTGAGTACAAAACTTAGCTTTTTAAAAAGCCAGATTGTATTACTTCTTTGTTATAATAGAAGTTGATTTTAAGTTTAAAGAAAAAAAAAACATGACCAAAATGATAATTCACCAACTAACAATAATAATAAAAGGTTTGACTATTAATTAATCTTTTTGTCTTAGAATTACATTTACGACTATTATAATAGAGCTACTAGGACCTACTAAGATTATACAATATATGTATGGTTCGAATAACTACTCTCACCGACCGGGAGAAAACTCCTCATACATACTTGTAAAATACACATAGTAAAACTTGAACCCCTAACCACCAGGTTTGGAAGGGAAATGCATTACCATCTATACTAAGAGATTATGTGCACTGAACCAACAGTGATGACCTCCCAACTAGTACTTATCCCCCAAGTCTCTTGCTCCTGTGTGGATATCGGGGGGAGCAAGTCGTGGAACTTCAAGATCTAAAGTAGTCTCTGAAACCTCTACCGGCGGGTAATAACATTCAACTAGGTCGATGCCTCTCAATCCGCAGTAGCTGTATCCGAACAAGAGAAAGGGCAAGGTAGGCCCCATTATCTTGATCCATTGAGACAATTCCTTGATTACGGGCCCAATCCTCCTATTGAACCTGCCTTGCTAGGCAATGACACATCGACTTGATTTGTATGTAAATCCTTATAGGAAGGAATCCACTACCAGAGTGCCAGAAAGAATTCCTTCTACCTAGCCCTTCTAAAAACATGACATGTGTTTATAGATGGGTAAATTTGTCCAAAAACTGTTATCATTTTAGATAATTTTACCTCTCTATAGACACATGTCATGTGGAGTAATGCTCGCCCCCCCTTGAAGGGGGTGAGCAAAATGGACTCTAAAAATATAAACAAAAAGATTAAATTGAACTCAAAGATTTTACAAACAAAACTATTACATATAGTATTAAGGGATATTATTAAAAAAAGAAAAAAGAAAAAAAAAAACCCTCTAGTTTAACATATTAGTCATATATGGTCATTTACATCTTCTGTACGATAATTGTTTTTAATTAATCAAAATACCCTTCTATAGATTTATAAATAAATAAAAAATATTTAAAAAATTAATTAAAAAGTGAATTTTTTTTTTTTAAAGAGAAGGATCTCCACTGTTTATCTTAGATTGACGATGGAGATCCATATTTTTTCATAGTATCATAGTGGATTGGTGCTATCCAATGTGAGTGGGTATTAGTAATGAAAGCCCTAAATGAAGAGTAATTTGTCACATATCACATCTATATTGGTCTTGAAATTTTTAACTAGGTAAACGTGTGTTTACTGATATGAAGCTCAAATTGAACCATCTCTGCTTGGGTAGAATGAAATTTTTAACTAGGTAAACGTATTTTTTTTCTTTGTTGAATAAATGGACATAACTCTTCTTACACAGAAAAGAAGATTTAGCAACATGTATGGAAGTCCAATATACTACTCATCAAAGAAAACTCTAAACAAAATTTTCAAGACCCAAGTCCCAACTGCCTTAAATATGTACAATTCACAATGACAAGGAATGGAGACCTAAAATCCTACTACTTAGCAACCTGTCAAGCAGTCAATTCTCTGAGTTCCTTGTAATTCAGGTTCCAACGGAACAACAACACTCAAAGTGCCAAGAGTTGATGGTGTAGCCTCTGCCTTGTGGCTGGTCTCAATAAGGCAATTCCTGCATTTTGGGCACGAGGAATGTGAGCTGAGCCACTTATCGATGCAACGAACGTGAAAGCCGTGGTTGCACTTGGGCAGCAGCCGTACACGCTCACCAGGGCCGAATTCGGACAGGCATATAACACATTCTGTGTCCAGCCCAGGAAGTTTCAACTCTGCTGAGTATTTTACTACTGGGAAACTCTTCAGAGCCTTTTGCTTGATTCCTTTTTTTGCGATCCGGGGCGATGAGTTATCAGTTGTAGACTCACTACTTGAGCATGATTTTATTACACAGTTGATAAGAAAATTTAAGAAAATTGAACAAATGGTGGCACATAAGATAAATGCGAGGACCATCACAACATTTGAATCCAGGCTGTCGTCTTCGCCAGAGTTTGGAGAAGGAGCAGCCGTGACTCGTTGATGTTTGTCAGATGGATTGAATAGGATTAATTTCCTTGAGTGAAATTTTCCAAGAAAATCCTTGAACAAGAGTTGTGAGGATGAGGAAGAAGTTGTAGTTGACATGTTTTGAGAGTTTAGAGGTTTTAGCTTCAATTATAATACTCGTTGGATATAATTAATAAGGGGATTGATTCTATATATATATATATATATATATAAGGGGATTGATTCTGCTTTTTTAAGCCTTATAAAATAATTAAGTTCACTGTACTGTTGTGTATTAATTATTAGTTAGTATATGGACCATCCACTAAGTATTTGATAGATTGATTTGGAATCAAAATCTAGTTCCACTTTCTGCTACATATATTGAAAGTGACAGTTAATTGCTTTCTAATATATACTAAGCTGCACCCACTTGCCAAATCCATAAAGGAATCAAGACCATTCTTGATCTCCTGAGATGACAAAATATTATATATACGCGCATTTGCCCTACATCTATGATATGTGAACAAATATGTGAGTCATACTCAACTCAGCTTACAAACAATATATTGAGGTCAGTTGAGTCTTAATTGAGAATACTTTTGCTCACCCTCCTTCAAGGGAGGTAATCATTACCCCCCTCCCATACACATGACATGTGTCATAGATGAGTAAATTTTTAGATAATTTTACCCCTCCATAGACACATGTCATGTGTATGGGAGAGGGGTAATGCTTACCCCCTTTGAAAAGGGGGTGAGCAAAAATGGACTCGTCTTAATTGGCTCACCCGTTCCAATGGAAAGCTATTTTCCATATCAAATTTTCTTGTGAAATAATCTGATTCCTAAGGTACAGATTTTCTCGTGCAAACCTGTTAAACGGAACGACAATTAAAAAAACAAAAACCAATAATTATCGATAATCTTCCTAATTTCTACTTGACTTATATAAATAAAATCCAACTAGTATCGTATAATTTATCATGTCAAATTACAGTTTTGAAAATTGTACACAATGTCTCTGTTGTTTGTATTGCTCAAAAACAATTTGATTCGAATCTGAAAGAGCTAAAAAAAATAATAAACAGAAACAACATGTTAGGGAAATCGAGGCCCATGTTTCACACGGTGTCCTTAAGATAATTTCGCCGTATATAACACCGTACGTGTATAGCGATTGTCTCTCAGGATACAATGATTTAACAGTGGAAGTGCAAAGCACAAACCACTCTCAGCGAACTCAAATCAAGTTCGAACTTACCAAGAACAAAGAAGAAGAAGAGAGAACGGCTGCTCTATGAATTTTTCAGAATGTGTTTTCTGTGAAGAGTAGACTAGGGTTTTATAGAAAAACCGAATCGCTAGGGTTTAGTAGGATTGACTTGGAAATAACTTGATTATTTCGTTTTTTAATGATAAAGGTAGAGAATAATCATCAAAGAGATCTATTCATAATTAAACTCGATTCTGTTTTCTTAGTGATCAAGTAAGAAATCAGAATCCAAAACAGTTAATACTTCCTTATCAAAAACGTCTGACTTAGGGAAGTAGCAAAAAGTCGATTGTACTCTCACGGTCCAATCGGAGCGGCATTTGTGTACGCATGATGCACCCACACAAGAGTCGTGCAACTGAAGGTTCAAGGTCCATGATTTGCACCCCCACCCCTGCGCGTGCGAGAGAGAGAGCCTCTATGCCACACATGTTGATAAGCTATTATCACACAATCACTTATATACCACATATAAGTGTCTTCCTTAACCAATGTGGGATGTGCAATTTTCCCCCACATTTTGGGCTCACCTTGAGACTCAATTTCTTATTCACCCATTAATCATTTTGTGAGTTTGACAATACCATTTCTCACGGAGGAGAATTCAAATATCATTTAATCTTCCATTTTCATGGAATTAATCATATCCAAATAATGCTCTCAAAATATGAGTTTATCACAAAATTTCCAACAGTCCCCCACATGAATGAAATTGACATAGGAGACACTAAAAATGACTTTTGGTAAGTTCAAATGGTCGAAAGCTGTATAGGATAGGTAGGTGTTACCCCTTGAACTTTCCCTTGTATAGGTATGCTTACTTTACCGGCTGATCAGTAGATATTATATCCTTGAACTGTTCTGTCGTTTATGTAAAAGATAACACACCTCACATAGGCATCTTCCAGACTCGATTTGGTTCTCATTGTTATGTCCTTTTTGGCCATGAACATGCGCCTAGTTCTATGAGAGTCACCGGAGAATATATCCCTTCACTATTCTCTTTTAGAAGCGGCCCCACTACTCTCTCACATAGGTGATTTATTAATTAGGAGTAACCTGCATTACTCTGCTCGAATTTCCATTGCTTGGAATTTCGATGCATAAGAATCATTAAAAACACAGTTTAACCTTTTTGCCTACGAGCATCATTGTTTCATCATAGGAATGGACTTGAGGGTAACCCCTACAGTGATCCAACTAAGTCTTACAACTTGGTTGTCCCATTGAACCTAGATCTTGGGATCTCCAGTCAACTAGGTTGGGTTTCCATTGTATCGACTTTTATCTCATGGGTTTTAGTCCCATTCCCATCGATGATGTCTCAACTAATTCTCTGTTTAACCCTTTGGTTAGTGGATCCGTAAGGTTAGCGGATGCAAATCGTCGACAAAAGCTTTGGCCATCTTGGAACATCCTCTAAGAATTGGCATAGCTATTCAGCCTTCTCACCACATTTATCTAAAGCTATAAACCAGATTCCATGGTTGATCTGGCTAGACAAGCCTGTTTGGAGGATTTCCAGGATATAGCCGCACCTCCTAGTGTGAACATATACCTACTAGTAGATTTTGAATCCTTCATATCAGATATCCAGTTTGCATCAGTGCATCCGTCTAAGACAGCATGATATCTGGTATAATGCAGTCCATAATTACGAGTGAATCGTAAGTACTTAAGTTCTCTTACTATTCCTTTTCAGTGATCGCTTCCTGAATTACTCGTGTATCTACTTAATTTGCTAACTGCATTAGCTATGTCTGGTATTGTACAACTTGTTAGGTACATCAGACTTCCTGTCACTCAAGAATATTCTAGTTGAGAAACGCTCTCACCCTTATTCTTGGATAGGTGTAGATTTGTATCTACTGGTGTTCTGGAAATTCCAGAATCTTTCTTGTACTTGTTGAATTTCTCAAGAATCATGTCAACATAGTGTTAATGACTTAGTATGAGTCCGTTAGATATCAGCTGGTCCCATATCTTTCATATCAAATCTTGATTTCAACATATCCTTGGTAGATTTGATCATTTTATCATCACTACCCACAATGAGCATGTCATCAGCGTAAAGGCACACAATGACATAGCCATTTTCTGTGTCCTTGACATAAACACATTTGTTACATTCGTTGATTTTAAATCCATTTGACATCATAACACTGTCAAATTTCTCATGCCATTGTTTTGGTGCTTGCTTTAAACCATATAAAAACTTCACCAATTTACAGACTTTCTTTCCATGTCTTGAAGCAGAAAAACCCTCAGGTTGTTCTATGTAAATTTCTTCATCTAAATCTCCATTTAAGAAAGCCATTTTTACATCCATTTGATGTACTTTAAGATTTCGCAAAGCTGCGATTGCAAGTATCATCCTAATGGAGGTTATTCTCGTCACATGAGAATATGTATCAAAGTAGTATAGGCATTCTCATTGATTGTAACCTTTAATTACAATGTTAGGATTATGCTCAATAGCAAGAGTGTAATAGTGTAATTAACAATCTTATTCATATTAATAAAGTGATTTCTGGTTTAAACAAATCTTATAGCATTTATAGTTTAATAATTGTTAAAGTAAATAATCATAAGATCTAAAGACTATGAGAAAAGAAGAATTGTTCATACATCTGGATATGTATGTGGTAGACACAATTCTTTAGTTAGTCTTGAATATCGTTCACAACTTAAGTTAAAGGTTGGGCACCTTTATCTTGTTAAAGTTGTAGAATTCTTTTGCTAGCATTTGAGTGGGATCAAATGAGATATGATGAGTCTAAAATCATCGGAGTGTCTTCGAGCAAAAGGATCTAGTGCACTGGGTGCATTGAACAGGATCACAATGAAATACTTTATCTATAACCGTTAGTAGATAAAAGTAATTTCATTATCAGGACAATCGGAGAGTCTATCTTAATCCTGAGATAAATGATGGACTTATGGTTGCAGGTGATATCATTTGAGCTATCAATGAGTACGATTATATCGCATAGTCTATCCTCGATAGTTTGGTGATATTCATTTGTTAATCGATAGAGGACTTCATTTATAGATATGGACATCGTGGCTCCATTTATTAGATGAGAGTATAATATCATCATATGGATGTTTTGAGGTAATTGGATATTAAATCTCAACGTTGAGTTTTCAATAGTGTCTATTGAAAACATGGCTTCTGGACAAGTCAAAATATCCAAGTTCAAAATGTGGTCATATGAGTAAATATGGTAACTTGGAGAGTTATAGGCGGTCTATGAACTCTTGGCGATTACTGATATTAATCACGAGGATACACTATCTCCAATATGATTGTCTAGGGTATGAATGAGGAAGCATCTTCCTTTTCTGTCTTTATTTAAGAGTTCAATTTTAGCTCTTTAGTGGAATGAGCTAAAATTAATGGATCGGACCTAAGTGAATCATTAGTTGATTGTGATTAGGTTATGTCGATTGGAGCTTAAATTTAGATAGCCCGCCAAGATCCCCAATCCACACGGACTTGCATGGATCACTTGATATATTCTACCGGACCAATTTAGGGTCCATCTAGAATTGCAATTTAATATATTAAGAATATAATTTGCACATTATTTATGTAATGGGCTGCACAATTATATTTATATATTAATGGATGACATGTGGGCTTGTTTCTTTTAGTAAGATTGGGTCTAGTTCACATGTGGGCTTTTTAATTAAAGTCCTATGGATTAAATGAAATAGGAAAAATAATATTTGGCCCATTACTAATATGGGGCGGCAAGGTTAAATAATAACCTAAAATATTATTTTGTTTTCATTATTTAATTAAATAAGAATTAATTAATTAATTAATTATTTATTTAATTAAGATACAAATCTTTTCTCATTAGGAAATATATTTCCTAAAGGTATACTATTGGTAGTAGTATAATTAAATAGAAAGACTTGTTTGACAAGGAAATAAATAATTAGTTTTATTTATTCAAACAGGAAGTCTTTTTATTTTAGTCAAATATGAGAATAAAAGATTTATGAGTTTGATTAGGTTTGGGAAATCTTTTCTAAATAGGAATTAGGGTGCAATTCAAACTAGTTAACTTGTTTTGGAAATTGCGGCAACCCTAATGCATCAAGGAAGAGAATTCGGCCAACCCTAAAGCTAAAAAAGAAAGGAGAAAAATTTGGGCCATATATATATGCACATATATTATTTTCGGCCAGCCCTAAGGCTTAGTGCAGAAAATTATTTTTCTTCTTCTTCTTAACTCATAGATAGAGATTTTATTCAACTAAAACAAAAGAAAAAGGAACATAGATTATTCTTTGATGGTGTACTACTTGCTTGATCATTGATAAGCTTGTGTATACAACATCGATTAAGGTTCACGCGAGTTTCGATCATTAGATTGAGAACTCAAAAGTGACCGGAATAATCTTAGATTTCTTTTGATTGTTTTTGTGACTAACGATCAAGAAAGAAAAGTTTGTTTAATCCCATCACAGGTTTGCAATTCAAAGAGAAGGGAGACCACGCTCCTAGGTGATCCACGTTCGTGCTAGGATTGAAGATCTTGCGGATTACCATCGACGCAAGTCAATCGGATCACGCGACAAGAGGTATTAAATTTTATTACTTTGTTATATATATTTAATTAATCAAAAGGGTTTAAGGTTCATAATTGGAAAAATTTTAAAAGCTACCCAACACTATTTTTTTAGTCTCGCTTCCGCTGCGGGTACTACGGTATTTTTCCCTACATACAAGTCTGGCCTTATACTTATCAATTGATCCATCTGCTTTCATCTTTCTCTTGAAAATCCATTTGGATCCTAGCGGTTTACATCCTAGAGGAAGATCCACTAATTCTCAAGTATGATTTTGAAGGATGGAATCAATTTCGCTTTTAATAGCCTCTTTCCACAAGAGTCCTTCTAAAGAGCTTACCGCTTCTTTGAAAGTTCGAGGTTCACCTTCTAGCAAATAGGTCAGAAAATCTGGACCAAAAGACGTTTCCGTCCTTGCTCTTTTTTTATGTCTAGGTTCATCCTCAACTTCATTTTCTTCTTAAGTGTAGGTATGAACACTTTGGCAAGACACCCTCACATTCGTAAGAGTTTATAAGAAAGCTTTCTTCCTTTCCATAGCTCATATGGGGTTTTGTCTTCTTTCTTTCAGAGTACCTTATTGCTAGAAATTATAGCTTTACCACACATGTTCTGAGGAAATCCAGAACTTATCATTTCTTTCAAGGAATGATTTTTTTTTTCGTTCAGCAACTCCATTTTGCTAAGGGAAATACAACGCAGTGGTTTAATATTTGATTCTATGTTGTGCATGTAATTCACCAAATGGTGCTTCATACTCACCACTTCTGTCGCTTCTCAGTGATAACAGTCACCTAGAAGGTTTCTCTTGGGGTTATCCCTTTTGGCATGAATCTTAAGTAGCATCACTTGAAGCTCTTGGACTTGACTCATAACTGTCTTAGAGTCCACCATCTTGTTATCAAGAAACCGGCCCACAACAAACCTTTTGGATACAACATCCTCAGTCTTGTATTTCCGGTTTAACGATTCCCACTATTCTTTGGCTGTTTTCGCTATACAACGAGTCTGATAGCCCGTTCAGTATGTTTTTTCGGCATAGAAATCTGAATGGTTCCATGCATTAAAAGCATTTCATACCTGAACATCTCTCTCTTCACTAAGATTGGGTTTAAGAGTATCTTCAGTTAAGAACCTAGCTAGATTCAGTGTGGTCAAATAGAACAACACATTTTGCTGCCACCAGTAAAAGTTCTCGTGACTTACAGACTAGCTCATCACCGATTCTACCATGTTTCTCATGAATGAGTTGATGGCCGGAGTCGATGTCGCCACACTTGGCCCCAAAATAGGCACATCTCCCGCAAGCACTGAATTAACAACTGAAATGTCTAGTCTGACAGTAGGATTAGCACTAGGAGTCTCGAGTGGAATACTTGTGTTCACGTTTGATTTATCCGCCATAATATCAGGAGGAGTTCAACTGAATTAATTTGAAATTAATTCTCATTAAAATAAGCAATATTAAAGTCAAATCAGTTTTGTTTTGAATTCAATATTTAATATTTCTATTAATCCAGAATTAATATAGATAAATCATCATTAAATTGATAATTACAATTTTGAAGTTCAAAAGAATTAATTTTGACAATAATCACCATTTTAAACTTACACATCCAACTCATTATCACTTTTGGCCTTAGGTCCCTCATCAGTTAAGAATCTCACAAGATTCAATGTGGTCAGGTAGAGCAACATCTTTAATTGCTTTCTCTTGAAATTCAGACCACTGAATTTTCTCTGGTTTCTCCATATGGTTCATAAGAACTGAAACTGGTGGCACAAACGAATTCATCGCCGGGGGTATTCATTTGACCCACAAAAGTGTTCACCATCGGGTCGGTCAACTGACCCACAATTGGGTTGACCACTGGAGTCTCTTGAACCATGCTCGAGTTCACAATTGATTCGGCAGTTATCTTTCACAAACCAAATCAAATACTAATATATATCACAAAGATATATATAACGATATATCGAACACTGATATATCAAAATAATATGTTAATATATATCAATTATAATATGTAAACACACCAATATAAATTCAACTTTTGAAATATAAATAACTAGTACATATACTGCTATTTATATAACTATAACTAATATATCAAACAAAGATATATCATACACCGATATATATAATATTGTTTATCAAAGTTGGTATCAAATAATACCATACAGTAAACACCGGTAAAACAAATTAAACCGGTATATCCACTTATATTAAACACTGATAAAGCAAAACCAATGTTAATATATATCCACCGTATACACCGATATATCTAATGATGATATCAATCGGTATACTATACACCAATATATCAGATATTTATATGGTGTATTAAACACTTTAAATATAATATCCGTATCTGGAAACAAGTGCTGCACTTGGTGTCAGATTATATAACAATATAATCAATTCAAACACTGATATCACTTTTGATATCAAACAATAATACTATCTTTTGGTTAATTCACCAAACTTTGTATTATTACACATATTGGTACAACACACTGATTTATCAACCGACCTTGTATGTTAATATATATCAATAATATATATAGCACATACAGATTAATCAATACAATGATATGAAAAATCAATGTCCTTAATATATATGTATATATACTCGTATATTACATAAACTGGTATGTACTAGATTATATACACATAATTTTTTATTTTTTTTTATTCCGGTTGTTCTAGATATAGACTACAATTCTATATCTCTGAAATATCAAATGTTTATACAACTAGTGTGTACAATCAATATACTCTTAAAACCACGAAAATATCATATATATAATATATGGCAGTGCCGATATCAGTTAGTTGATATCAATCCGGTGAATCAATAATTGATTATAGATTTCACAATTGAAATCATAATCAGTGTCTGGTATTACAGACCCGATTAGCCAGTAGAAATCACAATTGATTTCCAAATCAGTGTCTATTAACAGACCCAATTTGCCAAATATAAACTAGATAATTAATTTGAAATTAGTGTCTTGAAATAGACCCAATTTCCACATATTAATACTTTAATTAACCCAAACCAGTGTTGTTAACCAATTATGTCACAAAGCAAAATAGAAACTGAATCAGAAGGTTTATAAAAGAAATTAAAACCGATTAGAAGTAAGAAACAGAAGAGGAATAAATTGCCTTAAGATTGTTGTTTGTATTGCTCAAAAACAATCTGGTTCGAATCTGCAAGAGACAAAAAATAATAAATAGAAACAACATGTTAGGGAAATCGAGGCCCATGTTTCACACGGTGTCCTTAAGACAATTTTGCCGTATATAACATCGTATGTGTATACCGATTGTCTCCCATGATACAACGATTTAACAGTGGAAGTGCAAAGCACAAATCACTCTTAGTGAACTCAAATCAAGTTCAAACTTACCAAGAACAAAGAAGAAGAAGAGAGAATGGCTGCTCTATGTATTTTTCAGAATGTGTTTTATGTGAAGAGTAGACTAGGGTTTTATAGAAAAACCGAATCACTAGGGTTTAGTAGGATTGACTTGGAAATAACTTGATTATTTCGTTTTTTAATGATAAAGGAAATTAATTAGAGAATAATCTTCAAAGAGATCTATTCCTAATTAAACTCGATTTCGTTTTCTTAGTGATCAAGTAAGAAATTAGAATCGAAAACAATTAATACTTTCCTTATCAAAAACGTCTGACTTAGGGAAGTAGCAAAAAGTCGATTGTACTCTCACGGTCCAATTGGAGAGGCATTCGTGTACGAAGGACGCGCCCACACACGAGTTGTGCAACCAAAGGTTCAAGGTCCATGATTTGCACCCCTACCCCTACACGCGAGAGAGAGAGAGAGAGCCTCCATGCCACACATGTTGATAGACTATTATCACACAATCACTTATATACCACATATAAGTGTCTTCCCTAGCCAATGTGGGATGTGCAATTTTCCCCCACATTTTGGGCTCACCTTGAGACTTAATTTCTCATTCACCCATTAATCATTTTGTGAGTTTGAGTATACCATTTCGAATCTCTCACGGAGGAGAATTCGAATATCATTTAATCTTCCATTTTCATGGAATTAATCATATCCAAATAATGCTCTCAAAATATGAGTTTATCACAAAATTTCCAATAGATTTCGCCTCTCAGCCATTACGATCATGTATAATATACAATTATGCAACAAACTCTTATATACTCTAATTTTCGCCATTATGATCATGTTAATATATAATCATGCAACAAACTCTGACAGTCCCCCTTTTTTTAAAATAAAAAAAAAAATTAAAAATTATAAGCTGTTGATATAATATATGTTGGAACTTTTACAGTCCCTTGGTGTCGACGCCTGGCTTGGGATTGGTGTTTGAGTTTTATCTCTCAAATGGATTTAGTGGTCACTCTTATCTACCGGGTGGGTAACCGAGTTGCAGATTGTTTAGTTTCCAGGAGCTTCAGTATCTTTACTCCAACTTGGTAGTGGAATGTACACTTCTTTTATTTATGATGTTGTTTGTAGCAGATCTGTTTTTAGATTCTGTTAATTCGTTTTTTTTTCTTTTCTTGTATTGACTTTTTTATTTACTTTAATAATATGTTAGGATGGAGTAGATAGTAAGGGTGCTAAGCAGGTGCTAGCTTAGCTTGGATGTCCTAGTACACCTACTGATTTCGATCACCAATAATCTTATGAAAAAAAATATGACGATTCAATAACTTTTATTCAATAACAATCAGAAGAGAAAAAATGATTTTCTGGGATTCGTTTCTTTATTTGTTTGTTCAAAGATCAAAGTGAAATCAAACTAGGATCTTTCTGGCCAGTGCAAGTAATGAATTTATTGCAATATAACAGATTACTAAATCTAACTAGACTCTCCCTTGTGGCTGGAAATCAAAAGCTATACAAATAATATATTTATTTATCTAGTAAAATAAAAGAAGTACTAATTTCTAATGATCAAATGGGAATAGTTTAAAAGGGATTTTAATTTGATCTCAATCACCACCTGTATATTAATATAAAGTCAAAAGTCAAAAGTTGCTGCTGAAGAAAGATAGTGGATGTATTATGACTATGATTATGATTTTCTTATATTTAATTCATCGGATAATTATGATTTTCTTTTATATGATTATGAAAGATAGCAGGCTGGTTATAATATAATGAAAAATCAGGGATTGGCTAAACTTGAAGACATTCTTGTTTTAGATTGCATTAGATAAAGTAACACTTATAATATACAACTAACAATTCTTGAAAACATATAAATTTCTCCAACATATATACAATACCTCAACTCATAGCTCTTGTTGCAATATGCACTTATTGCTCAACTGATTGTACATTTCATCTTCACATCCGTAAGAGAGGTTCGAATCTCATATATGTTTTTAAAAATCACAAAGTATGGTGAGACTCCTCTCATATAAGTGGAAATTGCTTTATAAGTCAGGCATACCAGTAACGGTTGATCTAACCATTATCAAACCGGTGCAGACTCTTCAAAAAAAAAAAAAAAAAAAATATCCTACCATGATGAAGATCATAAAATGTCTCTAACAATATATATATATATATATATGTATATATATAGTTGAATTTAAGAATATTATAGCAAAATTCTTGGAGGAGACTGAAGAGGAAATCAAGGCAACTAAAGGTGTTTGTAGTTGATTAACAACATTCCTAAAGTTTCCGAATGAGATAGAATTTCCCTACTATAAACAAATTAAACCACCTTTTCGTGAGCCAAATAATTATGGGATTATTATTATTTTGCTTACATCTAAAATTGCAGTACTATTTTTGTTTTGTCAAACTTAGAAGAATTTCTCATTTGAATTTTGGTTAAAAAAGAAGAAGAATAATTAAATAAAAAAAAATGAAAGAAATTAACAAGAAGAGGTTCTAGGGTTGCAGGATTCTAACTTCTAAGAAACTTGTAACAGCTGGTACATGTCCTTGTCTTAATTAGCGAGTCATCAGTCAAATATATAATTTCTGTAAAAATTACACCCACTATGTGCACTTGAATTAACACCTGCGGAGTCCCACCTTTACCCACCTTTAGAAATTCCACTTTAATAGATTTTCAATTGCAATATCTATGGCAATTTAATAGAGAGTTTTTAATTTTCTCTTTTCATACAAGTAGGCAGTAGCCCGATTGCAATCTAACCATATTATTCCTAACTAAAGCACCATTTGTACTTAATTAAATTCTTCGTGGATGGAAAAAGTTCATTTGAATCCATCTTGCTATACCAGTCATTGGTTCAAAACTATATGTATAATATAACAAAGTTGGTTGGTCAAGTAGGACGGATATAAACATATACAAAATATATTAAATTTACTCAATCTGGCAAGTTGGGATTGATTGTACTTTTCTTACAAAATCATGGACATTATTGATTTATGGACCTAAAGTTGCGCTGAAGAACAAAGTGGGAGATTCTTCATTTTAATTAATACTTGTATTGTACTAAAAGTAATACTGATTCTATTAATTCACATATTTTGGTCTGTATTTCACTAGGGTAATATATTACTATATATATATTGTATAATATAATATATATATAAATATATTATATATAATATATGTAATATATATTATATTAAATAATATATAATTATATATATAATATACTTTTTTATTTTATTATTATTATCCCTAATATATCATGTTATTATGAATGTTTTATAATTAGGGGTATTTTGGTCAAAATACAGTTAACTCTATTTCATTCTATTGTTAACAAAAAAATAATAATAATACTGATTCAGAGATTAATTCTAAAGTTCCAACCAATCAAAAAACTTAGTTTTCTTTCCTTTTCCATTCTCATTCCTATTACCATTCTGATTACCATTCCACCATGTAACCAAACTTGACCATAGAGTATTGACCAATAACTCAACAATATATGTTTTAAAAAAACATAATTTTATTAAAGGTTTCAATAAATATTTTTTAATATATGTCTGCTGTAGAAATTAGAATTTTGATTAGTTGAATAAATTTAAATTTATCTAACAAGGTTTTTTTTTTTTTTTTTAATTAATTATTTATTTATTTCTAACAACTCATATAAATTATATATAAATATTGTTCAATTGTTAACACATCAAATCTTATAGTCAAGGGTCTAACTGTCAACAATGTTAATGTCAAGTGCTAGACCACCCCCCGCCGTCATCATCCGGCTAGCCACCGGACCACCTCCCCTGATAATAATTGTCATTATAAGGAATTGAACTTGAGACTTCAAATTAAAAGTTGTAAGTCTTTACCACTTGACTACAAGATTTGATGTGTTAACAATTGAACAATATTTATATATAACATATATGACTTGTCAGAAATTAAAAATAAAAATAAAAAAACCTTGTTAGATAAATTTAAATTTATTCAACTAATCAAAATTCTAATTTTTTCGACATACATATATTAAAAAAATATTTTTATTGAAACTTTTAATAAAATTATATTTTTTAAAACATATATAGTCGAGTTATTGGTCAATACTCTATGGTCACGATTGGTTACATGGTGGAATTATAATTGGAATGATAATGTGAATGAGAATTATAATGGAAAGGAGAGGAAAACTAAGTTTTTTGTTTAGTTGGAACTTTAGAATTAGTCTCTAAATCGGTATTATTTTATTTGGTTAACAACGGAATGGAATGGAGTTAACTGTATTTTGACCAAAATACCCCTAATTATAAAACATTCATAATAACATGATATATTATAGATAATAATAATAGAATATAAAAGTATATTATATATATAATTATATATTATTTAATATAATAATATATATGTTGTAGGGGTTTTTTGTCAGTATGACACATCAGCAAGGATAGCGGGTAATGCGGAAATATAGTGATTCCACATCATCAAAAGTCAAATGTGAGACACGTTATCAAAATGGTCAACATGAATACATGACAGCACCATACGAGGGGACATCTGCAGATGGAATCCGCTCAGCCAAGGTTCTGCTCGGCCAAGTCTGCTCGGCCAAGGTTCTGCTCGACCAAGTCTGTTCGGCCAAGGTTCTGTTCGGCTAAGGTTCTGTTCGGCCAAGGTTCTGCTCGGCCAAGTCTGCTCGGCCAAGGTTCTAGTCGGCCAAGTCTGCTCGGCCAAGGTTCTGCTCGGCCAAGTCTGCTCGGCCAAGGTTCTGCTCGGCCAAGTCTGTTCGGCCAAGTCTGCTCGGCCAAGGTTCTGCTCGGCCAAGTCTGCTCGGCCAAGATTCTACTCGGCCAGAGTCCACTCGGCCAAGATTCTACTCGGCCAAGTCTACTCGGCCAAAGATCAATACTTAGCCAAAAACAGGAAATACAGTCCTACCAAGATACGCCATATTAGGAAGAGATCTGCACAGATACGGAATCTTAGGATAATATTCCAATAAGGAAATATCCTTATTTCTTCTCCAGTACTAGAGAAGTTTAATCAGGAAAGAACTCTAAGCTTCCAGAAGGATAAATACCAAATGGGAAACGAGTCCTAATTGATCTACTCTACCAGAATCCTACAAAGACTCTAATTAATGAGTCCACCGCATATACGACAGGAACTAGGGCAACCTAGACGGAATCATATAAATACACCCTTGTATTCATTATAAGGGGGGAGGTTCATCATGAGCAATTGACACTTACATGAGAAAAGAGATACGAAACATAATCAATTATCTGAGAGAGAGCGAGTATTGAGTGTGTAATCCTTATATTCATAGTGGATCACTTCTCGCCGTCACCGGCACCGTGGATGTTTCCCCGCCTTGGGGTTTTACCACGTAAAACATGTGTTATGCTTGTTTATCTTTTATTTTCTACTTTCATTACGTTTATCTTGCAGGTTTCATTAACCTAAAACCGTTGACCGGTTGACTTCCAAAAATCACCGTCAACAATTGGCGCTAGAAGGAGGGGGTGAACTCAACTTCGAGGAACCCTCATGAACAGACCACAGAAGGAATTCCGATGTGGATCCAACACTTGAAGAACCCAACAAACAACTATTGGAAGTGTTAGGGAGTGGATTAACTACAGAACCCGTAGCAGGAGCCGCGGCCGTGACCAATTCCGAAGGAAGAATGTTGCGAAAAGCAATACACAGAGCTTCAAAGTATCAAGAATCTGTCCCAGGAATTGCTTTCCCGTTCCGACAGCTTACGAAAGAAAAGAGAAGAGAGTTGTAGAGAATCGCGGAATTGCCGACCAATGCGCACTAAAGTGAGCATATCTCCCTCTACAGAAGTCGGATTTACGAACTGTAAAAACTGCTGGAAACTAGACATCCAAGGCTTTCCAAGCATATATGGTTCGTAGCCTAGTTCAATTTGAGCAATATTTGGTGGCCCCCGCAATATTGAAGAAACCAGATCGCGTATAGATTTCTGATCTGACCATCGAACACTAAAACGGGCATATCTCCCTCTACAGAAGTCAAAATCTCGAGCCATAAAAACCATCAGAAACTAGACATCCGGACCTTTCCAGAAATATAAGGTTCGCAATCTAGTTCAACCTGTGGAATATTTTATTGTCCCTGAAACATTGAAGGAAGTGATTCGCGGAGGATTCTCCAACCTGACCACCAGACACTAAAACAGAGATAACTCTCTCCAAAGAGCATGGAATCATGAACCGCGAATTTTGCTGTAAAATAGACGTATAGATCTTTTCAAGGATATGTGGGTCTCAACACAGTTCGTCCCGAGGAATATTTGACGACTTCCAGAACGTTGCAGTTCAGAATAAAGTTTACCTTTTCGTGTTAGAAACCGAGCCCATCTTGGTATAAAACATCCAATGGCGATTCTCAACTAAACCCACTCGGCTCTTCATCAATTCACCTGTGAAGGATCCAATAGTGAAACGACTAGACTCCAGGTTCGGTAAGTGGCCAAGGTTAGTCAATCTACACATCGGTCTAATTTTACGATTTCATTTACAAAGAATATATGCATAGTTACATATAAATAGAAGTTAAAACCGACCAAATAATGATTATTCGAGATTTAATCGGGACTTCGATCTTGATAAAATCATTTAGATTCGGGGGTATGTTTTCACTTAATTGTTATTACTATTGATATCGTCTTGCATTGATAACTGTATAGAATATTGGGATGCTTAAACCTTATACTCTGAATACACTCCTAAATTGTTGAAATTAGAAGTTGCATACTGTGCTTTTCTATTAAAATATTTGCATGGATTGCCTTGACTTGGGAGTGCATTGCCGAATAGATTTAGTCGGCAGCAAGTATGTCACATGATTATTATTCTAGATTAATAAGAGTCAAACATATTGATTGATGTTTAATATTTGTGACATTTTGATTAACCAAACAATAATTCGATTGAATTTAATTGAGACTTTGATCTTGATAAAAAACGATTGAATATTTGTTGTCTAATAAAAATTACCAAGCTCATGGCATACATAGCTTATTTAGCATATAATTGTTTTGGGCAAACAATACATTACGCATAATACATGGTTGGCAGTGTCATTAATTTAATTCGTTAAATAATAATGAGAGGGGCGACATTGCTAGAGTCTAGATGCAATCGTACTAGTTGATTATATGCACCCTCCATGTCTAATGCTTCTTCACTGCTCTTTTAAAGATAAAAATAGTGATAGGTTGTTCATTTAAATGTGGTGGAAAAACTGACTCCATGTTATTAATAGTGTTGTGATCTGTTAAATACACGATGTTTGAAAGTAATTATAGTCCTTTTTAATATCTTTCAAGTAAGTGTTATTTAATGAATTAATCAAGACGTTGATCTTGGTAAGAAATGCTTCTGAAAGCGTTTAATTCGGATAAAAGGTACGATTTCTCTTAATCGTTATGTTATTTATTATCCTCTTAATCGTTATGTTATTTATTATCGTTGGCATCATATTGCATCTTAAATCGATAATATAGAAGGGTATCATAGTGATTATTTCTATTTGGAATGTTATGAATTTAGCATTAGAATCGCTAGAACTATAAAAACATAGTCCATGTTTTTCTATCAAAATTCCTATTGATAAAATAGTGTATGAATCACAATACAATTGATTCGGAGACGCATGTAGCATCTACGTGCCACAATGTTTTGTTACTTTTCAGTTCAAATATGCCATTGTTATTGATGTTTAATATTCATGATAGTGGTTGGACTCAACAACATCTGGTTCAACAAATGTGTTCTTTAGATAAAATGAGCATGAGTGTTGAAGAAAGTAACTAGAAGTATTTGGTATGCTTGAGACATTGAATTTATGTAATCTAGATATATTAAATTATATCTACCTCTTCGTTATACTTTCACATACAAATGCACAGCACGCATAACTTTTGTGTAATTCTCTTTGTGCTATATTACATTCACATGTTATTTATGCATGTCTCTCTTGTACACAATACATAATACGCGTGCATAAGTCTATAAAAATATAATGCATGCTTAATCAGTATGTCTAACAAACTTTTATGGCTCTTACACGCAAGTTGTCTATCATAGATTTATAGGTGTCAAATTTCGTCGACACTAATCATTAATAATAACATGTATGAGTTGATCGCTTCCAATTATTTGGTCTCATTAAATGCATGATTATTATTACTTATGTGAACTATACTCACATACTTGGTATAGAAAACAAGTTGAAAATGTTAGCTCAGGAATCTAGTCTTGCCTCGGCGCACGGGAATCAAATTTCATCTCGATGCGCTTAAAGGTTTCAAAAAAAGAGACCATATAGCCTTGGTGACCTGATCAGAGATGAAAGAGTAGCATTGGCCTCACATTGCTAACAACTGCCTTCATCAATCCGGGTTTGATCTCTCCTATTAATATAAAGATTCTACTCTCTATCAAATATGTTATGTCTTATACGAATAAAACTCGTTTATGACTAACCATTATCTTTTATTACCTGAGCAAAGCATGCCTTATTATTTATACTTTAGAACCGTAAATGAAGCCCGACGGATACTAAAAAATTAAAATAAAAAAATCCAAGGGTTACTCCTTAAAACGGTCAATAAATTCATCATTTGACTAACAATTTGCTGAGAATTTATATATTGAAGAATTTATCAAGTTTGACTCAGATAATGTTGCTTTCCGAAAGCTTCTTGATTGGACATGTCAACAATTGGCGTTATAAAAAAGAAGCCCGATCTATAACAAAGGTTAGGCTGTCTACGAAAAAGATCAGCTGAGAAGAGAAGTCAGATCTTAAGGGAGTCATTACAACGGGTCACATCCACAGTAATCAAGAGCATCCCAGCGACTACATCATAAATAGACGAAACACCTGAGACACTCTAGCAAGCTCGAAAAAAAAAAAAAAAAAAAAGGGGTGCTAGGGGGTGGATCATCTATTGTATCAGCACCAAGAGATGCGCATGGAAGTGAATTGCAAACAGGGTACGGTGAAAATAATTTTGCCCGTGAGGAAGAAATCGCAGAGGGTTTCTATACCTGACCGCTGAACTTAAAAAAGAGTTCGCTAAAAAAGAAAGAAAGAAGAGAACAGAGTGCAAAAATAACGTAACTAATTGCCGGTTAATAAGATACTCGGCTTAGTTATGGCACCGTTCAAATAAGAGCTGGAGATGATCAGTTTAATAAGATACTTGATCATTCTTGAAGAAAAATTGACCAGAGTTGCAAAGCAGTTTTAGCAAAGTCACTTCAGTTGATATGTGTATATAGAAAAGAAGATGAACCATAACGGAAGTTGTGGAAGTTGGAGTACAAGACTAAAACTAGTGGATCGATCATCACCTTTCAGCACATTTCACGAAAGGTCCTAAGTATCATTCACTCTAAGGAATGTTTGACGATATTCGGGATATCACAACTTTACGCTGGAGATAGAAACGCCCACTACACAGGTTAGTATTGATTATTAAATTATCTTGTTTGCTTCCTGTAATGATACAGGGAAACATAAGACAAAGTATTATACAAAAGCACAAAGAAAGAACAACTTGCAATTTGCCGACTCAGAATGAAAAGGTAACCAATTTCGGATACCTCATTGAGTGGAGTTAGAGGTAAAATCAAAATTATAACTTAGTCACTTTTTATTCGGCCTATAAATCAAATCTCCTTGGATTTCATAACCACATGTTGATGACGAGGAGGTCAAATGAGGGGAAACAATTTTGTCACCCTTGCTTATCAAAGTTCTTTGCTGCACTTTTTACGTGATGCACAACACATGTAGTCTGTGTATCTATTCTAGTATTTCACATGATGCACACCGCACGTAGCTTGTATATTTATTCTAGTATTACACCCTACTTACACATGGCTGTCACATGCTATCACTATATGTTTCTTTTATACATAAATAAATACTACGCACGTATATACTTGCAAATACATATACTAGTTTTATTAGCATACTATATAGTTTTTGTATGCAAAACATCCAACGAGAATCCATAGGTATTTTATCCCGAACAGCAACCATCACCAATAATGTGCATGGACCTAACTATTTTTGTTCGGCATTATTAAAATATATATTTGTGCAAATGTTACTCACATGTTTGACAGAGAGACAAGCTTAAAACTTAGTACATAAATCGAGCTTAGTCTTAGTACGCGCAAAACGAGTTTTATCTCGGCGTATGCAGAAATTCAAAGACAAGGCCAAAGAGGCCAAAATCTTCACCAACGATAAGAACTTGACTAAACAAAAAAGAAAAAGCTCTCTAAAGTAGAGAATGAGACTTAGTCTCATAAAAAGCTCGGGCGCCATGAAACCGTAAAGAGCGAGTGGATAGTGTCCGAGGGGCGGAGAAGCTGGAGTAGCATGCCCGCCTAGTTGGGACAATGCAAATGCATCACCCAGCAAAAAGGCAGACCCGAGGCACTAGGATACCTGGAAAACAGGATACCTAGCAAACTGCTCGGGGCGCCGCCAGAATAGGTCTGGTGAGATGCGCAGCTGTGTTGGCCGGTATACACTACCCCAACGATTCGGCAAACCCCTGTAGCAGACAAAACCTGGAGACGTCCTAGGTGACTTGTGCAGGGACCTAAGTGTATGGTCGTGGTGAGCCTCGACGTAACACATGGGTAAAACTGACCAATTTAATAAGACACTTGGTCAGTCTAAAAATGATCAGTTTAATAAGACACTAGGATCATTGTTGAAGAGAAAAATGACCAGTTTAATGAGACACTTGTTCAGTTTGGAGATGATCAGTTTAATAAGACACTTGATCATTCTTGAAGAAAAAACTGACCAATTTAATGACACTTGGTCAGTCTAAAAATGACCAGTTTAATGAGACACTTGTTCAGTCTGGAGATGATCAGTTTAATAAGACACTTGATCATTCTTGAAGAAAAAACTGACCAATTTAATGAGACACTTGGTCAGTCTAAAGATGATCAGTTTAATGAGATACTTGATCATTCTTGAAGTCAAACCAACGATACACCCGGTGAAAATAAAGTACTTAAATATTTGTATTATTCACACATTTATGAGTGTGCAGGTACACCAAATTGATCAGAAAGATCAGCCAAAAAGAAGACTGGTCTATAAGAAAGATCAGCCAAAAGGAAGAATCAAACCTACAAAAAAAAAAAAAAAAAAAAAAATCAGCTGAGAAAAAGTTCAAATGGAAAAGAAAGATCCAGTCTGAACGCTTGGAATGACCTGTCCAAAGAAGAAAAGAATGGCTACCCAGACAATGTGCCAAAAGCATGGCTCATACCCTGCACATCGGCATCAACTCAAGAATAACAACAATGCTAGGGGGTAGATTCCAAGCAACATGAACCCCTGAAGAACAAAAGCCCCCAACCCGCCATGAGCATGTATATATATGGCAGTGGTCTCAGGGGGTGGATGCTTTGAAGCATGGTCTCTATAGAGCAACATCTTACCTTGTCAAGAGTGACGACATCTACCGTATTTTTCTCAACTTGTGAGGAAAGACACGGCTCAGGGAAACCTTAATCAGTTCCTCTTATGATCTTCAACCTCAACATTTTTAAGCTGTCTTGAGCACTAAAACTTCGAAAGATCGCCGAAACTTGCCTTAAAAGGATACGACAAGAAGAAAAGATGTTTCGGATAGAAGCATTCTCAGCTATTCAAGTCCTAGGAGATAATTGGAAGCAATTTGGAAGATTTCTTGACCAAACCCGTGAAAACAGTATCTGTTGATGGGTCAACTTCAAGAATTAAACTGTATCATCTCAGAAGGAACTGGTGTTCGAGCCTTATATGGTTGGAAAGGTACAGAAGTTATCTTTCCGTAGAATTTTACGGTTTGTGATTTCGAGTTTTCTTGAAGGAGTTATGACCATTTTACTACCTAAAGGTCAGCCTAGAATTTCTACGCGGGCAGCATCCGCTGATGGGTCAACTTCAAAAATTAAACTGTATCATCTCAGAGGGAACTGGAGTTCGAGCCTTATACGGTTGGAAAGGTACATAAGTTAGCTTTCCGCAGAATTTTACGGTTTGTGATTTCGAGTTTTCTTGAAGGAGTTATGATCATTTTACTACCCAAAGGTCAGCCCAGAATTTCTACACGGGATTATGGAAATAAAGCAATGTGGGCTGCCTATTTGGGAATGAAGGTCTTAGACGAATTTGTCATGTTTTGGAAGATTAACAAAGGCCTAAAAGTCACTTTAATTCGATTTTAGTTGATCATAAACTTTCCATGATAGGACTAGTCGAGATTGGATTAAAATTCCTAAAGTTAGAAGGATTATACTTCCTATTTGGAATCACATTTAATTAGCCTTATTGGAGGTTGATTATGGAACTAAAAGGAGACATAATACATGCCTATTTAAGAGGAATTATAGCAGAAAGATCAGGTATGCAGCAGCAGTGCAAAGAAGATCCAAGCGTTAGTAAGATCCGCTCAAAGATGGATCCAAGCGAAGCTGAACCAACAGGTTGAAAGAGGATCCAAGAAAAGCCGAACAAAGCTAAAAAGGGGTGTCACATTCGCCCAAACGAGCGAAAAGATCTCAACAATCAAAGCTCCGAGACGAGGAAGTTTATCGAACGCAACTAGAACCAAATGCAATACGAGTGCGCACTAAGGCATTACGGAAGTATACAAGGCAAAAATTACAAGAAAAGAGAAGTTAAAGAGTGAGTAGAGGCTCAACAAATGTCTGACAATTATTCAACAGCAGCTAGGTAAACAGTAAACTTGGACTTAGGTTGAAGACGAGCAACAAAAAATTAGAGGAGAACTATTCAAATCCCCTTCGACGAGTCGCCAGGAACTTATCTCGCAGATTTGAGGGGGTATTGTTGTAGGGGTTTTTTGTCAGTATGACACATCAGCAAGGATAGCGGGTAATGCGGAAATATAGTGATTCCACATCATCAAAAGTCAAATGTGAGACACGTTATCAAAATGGTCAACATGAATACATGACAGCACCATACGAGGGGACATCTGCAGATGGAATCCGCTCAGCCAAGGTTCTGCTAGGCCAAGTCTGCTCGGCCAAGGTTCTGCTCGACCAAGTTTGTTCGGCCAAGGTTCTGTTCGGCTAAGGTTCTGTTCGGCCAAGGTTCTGCTCGGCCAAGTCTGCTCGGCCAAGGTTCTAGTCGGCCAAGTCTGCTCGGCCAAGGTTCTGCTCGGCCAAGTCTGTTCGGCCAAGTCTGCTCGGCCAAGGTTCTGGTCGGCCAAGTCTGCTCGGCCAAGATTCTACTCGGCCAGAGTCCACTCGGCCAAGATTCTACTCGGCCAAGTCTACTCGGCCAAAGATCAATACTTAGCCAAAAACAGGAAATACAGTCCTACCAAGATACGCCATATTAGGAAGAGATCTGCACAGATACGGAATCTTAGGATAATATTCCAATAAGGAAATATCCTTATTTCTTCTCCAGTACTAGAGAAGTTTAATCAGGAAAGAACTCTAAGCTTCCAGAAGGATAAATACCAAATGGGAAACGAGTCCTAATTGATCTACTCTACCAGAATCCTACAAAGACTCTAATTAATGAGTCCACCGCATATACGACAGGAACTAGGGCAACCTACACGGAATCATATAAATACACCCTTGTATTCATTATAAGGGGGGAGGTTCATCATGAGCAATTGACACTTACATGAGAAAAGAGATACGAAACATAATCAATTATCTGAGAGAGAGCGAGTATTGAGTGTGTAATCCTTATATTCATAGTGGATCACTTCTCGCCGTCACCGGCACCGTGGATGTTTCCCCGCCTTGGGGTTTTACCACGTAAAACATGTGTTATGCTTGTTTATCTTTTATTTTCTACTTTCATTACGTTTATCTTGCAGGTTTCATTAACCTAAAACCGTTGACCGGTTGACTTCCAAAAATCACCGTCAACAATATATAATATATAATATAGAATACATATATATTATATAGAATACATATAATAATATATATATATATTATATAATATAGTATATAAATATAAATATAAATATATATAATATATAATTTACAATATATATATAATAATATATTTTTATATATAAATATATAATATTTAATATATTAAAATATAATATATATAACAATATAATATATAATACATATATATATATTATAATACATATAATAACATATATATAAATAAATATTATATATAATAATAATATATATATATTTTATTATATAATATATGCAATAATATATTTATATAATATAAATATATAATATGTATTATTTAATATATTAATATATATTATATATATGTAATAATATAATATATATAATACATATATATGATATATAATAATATATATAATATATATAATAATATAATAAATGGTACATATATATAATATATATTTTTATATATCATTAATATAATATATAATAATAATATATTAGTTTTGGAAAGGAGGGTATTTTTGGAATGGGGTTGGGGCATATGAGGTTATTTATGGAATAAAATTTTAGTTTGGAATGGAAGGGCATTCCATTGGTTTTTGGATGGAATGCCCATTCAACCAAAATGGTGGAATCCTTATTCCAATGGAATAATCATTCCATTGCATTTTAACAAACCAAATGAATGGAATGATTTTCTTTCTATTCCATTCCATCCAACCAAACATGGCCTATAGGATACTCGTGACATCAATTGTAATAAGCATGATTTGAAATACAATTCTCACTACAGATGAGATATTTCTCAACATGCATCTTACAATTTTATGAACAAATGTAAGATTCAGATTACTAATTTATATGGGTAATTGAATTATTAACATGTCTCTTAGTATGAAACAAGAGGGTTCAAAATAAATAAACAATTTAAAAAAAAAAAAAAATTTTGAATTTTTTAAAAGTAAATTTATCAAATTTTAAATTTTACTTATCCAATATCAGTTTGCCTAAAAACTGATATCTTACTGTAAAATAAATCCATATTTCGGGATTTTGTTTAGTGTTGAAAATATGAAGTAAAAGTTAAAAAAAAATTATTAAAGATAAATAAAAAATTTGAAAAAACTGTCATGAAAAATTGTCTTTCTTGACAAGTTCTCAAAAACTGTCAAGAATTTGCAATTTTAATTCTTGACAGTTTTTGAGAACTGTCAAGAAAAATAGTTTTTCTTATAGTGAGGTCTGCAAATCAACTACATAGGTCTGCAAATGCACCACATGTAGTTGGAGAGGCAATATATTGACTTAAATGATTCACAACAAATGAGATATATGGCCTTGTGTGAGTCAAGTATTGAAATGCACTTATTGCACTTCTATACTGCTAGAATTAAGGATTTGGTAAGGACAATATTCTCAATTAGTTATTGCCTTTATTTCTTCCTTAATTATAAGATATTTTCTACTCATACTCCTTTAATTATTATTGTGCAATTACTAAGAATTATTATGTAACAATTTATTTTATTCTTTCCTTGTAAATGCATTTTGTAAGTATTCTATATATTTATAGAATTACAATGAATAATATATCAGAAAATTATTACACAATTGTTTTAGATTGCATTAAATCAAGTAACACTTTTAATATACAACTAACAATTCTTGAAAACATATCAATTTCTCCAACATATATACAATACATCAACTCATAGCTCTTATTGCAATATCCACTTATTGCTCAAGTGATTGTGCATTTCATCTTCACATCTGTAAGAGAGGTTCGAATCTCATATATTTTTATAAAAATCACAAAATATGGTGAGACTCCTACCATATAGTGGAAATTTTTATGAGTCATGCATACTGGTAACGGTTGATCTAACCATTATCAAACCGGTGCAAACTCTTCCAAAAATAAATAAATAAATAAATAAATAAAATCCTACCATGATAAAGATAAAATGTCTCTAGCAATATATATATACACACAGAGTTGAATTTAAGAATATTATAATAAAATGGTTTTTCAGCATATGATTATTTGTGATACTTTTTCCCCTTAGATTAGTCCAATTTTATTATATATAAAAAAAGAGAATATTATAATAAAATTATTGGAGGAGACTGAAGAGGAAATCAAGGCTACTAAAGGTGTTTGTAGTTGATTAACAACATTCCTACAGTTTCCGAATTAGATAGAATTTCCCTACTATAAACTAATTAAACCACCTTTTCGTAAGCCAAACAATTATGGGATTATTATTATTTTGCTTAAATCTAAAATTGCAGTACTATTTTTGTTTTGTCAAACTTAGAAGAATTTCTCATTTGAATTTTGATTAAAAAAGAAGAAGAATAATTAAATAAAAAAAAATGAAAGAAATTAACAAGAAGAGGTTCTAGGGTTGTAGGATTCTAACTTCTAAGAAACTTTGTGACAGCTGGTACATGTCCTTGTCTTAATTAGCAAGTCATCAGTCAAATATATAATTTCTGTAAAAATTACACTCACTATGTGCACTTGAATTAACACCTGCGGAATCCCACCTTTACCCACCTTTAGAAATTCCACTTTAATAGATTTTCAATTTCAATATCTATGGCAATTTAATAGAGAGTTTTTAATTTTCTCTTTTCATACAAGTAGGCAGTAGCCCGATTGCAATCTAACCATATTATTCCTAACTAAAGCACCATTTGTACTTAATTAAATTCTTCGTGGATGGAAAAAGTTCATTTGAATCCATCTTGCTATACCAGTCATTGGTTCAAAACTATATGTATAATATAACAAAGTAGGTTGGTCATGTAGGATGGATGTAAACATATACAAAATATATTAAATTTACTCAATCTGGCAAGTTGGGATTAATTGTACTTTGCTTACAAAATCATGCACTTTATTGATTTATGGACCTAAAGTTGCGCAGAACAAAGTGGGAGATTCTTCATTTTAATTATTACTTGTAGTCTGTGTTTGTTTCACCGGACAGGATTGGGACCCATGTTTGGTGTGTCCAGTCAGTCGGGATTATTTTTATCCCAAACTTCTTTTTATCTTACTAGAGGAGGACAAAATAATCCTCTCCAAATTGATGGGATTATTTTATCCTCTCCGGTCTTCACTGATCTTGTTCAATCAATTAGAAAGAAAAAAAAAACCAAGAAAAAACTTCTCCAATCAATTAAAAAAATCATAAAAAACAATTTGAGATCCATACACACATTCATCAATCCTCAATCTGTTTCCAAAAAAAAAAAAAAAAACCTAGATGGACAAAGACCACAAAGTAGATTTGATTTTTTTTCCACCATTGTTGTAACAAAGAAAGAGGAGGGAGGAGAGAGGAGAGAGAAAAGAGAAGGGAAGATTCAATTTTTTTTATGATCATCATGAATAGATATTGATACTTTGCTATGCCTTTGTCTTTCTCTAGCTTTATGGTTTTGAAACCGGTAAAAAACATTCTTGCGCTCAATCTTACCATCAAAGCTCAACTATGTAGAGATTTTCTGGATTTGATCAGTGCTTGGAATCCTGAGACCAAACCTGAACAGCTTAGTTAAAACCTTTACTTGTTCTGTCGTCGGATTCCACCATTCGCACTTGGTTCCAGTGATGGTACCATAGTCAACAAAGGAGAGAAAGAGATGAGACAACAAAGTAGAGAGAGATCAGAGGAGAGCGGAGAAAGAGATCAGAGGAGAGATGATACAATAAAGATATTGTTTATTTTTTTATTTTTTTTATTTTTATAATATTTTAATATTTTAATATTACATTGATTTTATCCTATCCCATTACATACCAAACGAAGGATTGGACTATTTTAATCCTATCCAATGTTTCACTAAACATGGGAAACACTAAAATTAATCCAATCCAATCTCATCTCTTAAAAATAGTCCAATCTTATCTCGCGCACCAAACGCACCCGTATTGTACTAAGAGTAATACTGATTCTATTAATTCACATCTTTTGATATCTATTTCACTAGGGTAATACTGGTTCTTTGGAAATCAATAAACAAATTGTGTTCTTTCTCAGTTGGCCGGCTACTAGAAAATGATAATTTTTTTTTGAAGAAGCCAGTTTATTATAGGAAGCCATATGGCAAAAAGGTCCAATACACTTGAAGTTCAAAGCCCCTTTAACAGAGTAAGCAGCAAAAGCTGAACTCAATGGAAAGAAAACAAAAGCTACACCCATTAGCGACAAAACTTATTACACAAGACCACCCAAGCAAAGGCTCATATGTGGAAAACAGGGAAGCACAGAATATTCAGGAAATCAAAACTATACGCGTAAGCTCGTAGAACAAAATTAACGACACCTCGAATGACCCACTCGAACCTTTCGCCGATCGAACCAGCTCCATCTTTGGCCAATGTGTCAGCCAATGCGTTTGACCCTCTAGGCGTGTACTTGACTGAAATAAAATTCCTAGGTAGTATGCACTGTCTAATGTCGTAATTCCACTTTACATAATTTAGATTTCCGAAACCTTCTCCATTAATCCATGAGACCACCGTTTTCGAGTCGCTCAAAATTGTGTTCCCTCTGTCCAAAGAAAACTGACTAGAAGAGACTAACGTATAAGCTCTATGTATGGCAAGAATTTCAGCCAAGGTGGAATCAGCTGAACCTATTGAAGCTAAAAATAGGCATAGAATTTTTCCATTTAAATGTCAAAAGCTAAGAAAATTTAAATACAACTATTAACTTGGAAAAGTGCTCAACCATATATATTCCATTTTATTTTTTGGAAAATCTTAATTATCAATATTACATATATAATAATAATAATAATAATAATAATAATAATAATAATAATACAGCCCCAGAGACGTAAGTCAGCTGATAGATTGACAAGCTTTGAGCATGGACAATTGACTCCCAAGTCATCGGCAAAAAAAAAAAAAAAAAAAAAATCGATCTAGGTAGATTGATATATATATACTGTCAAAGTAATAATAAATAAAAAATTTTCATTATAGGTCTTTTATTTTAGGGCAATTACTAAAAAAGTTATGAACTTTTTTCTTAATTCAAAATAATTTACGACTTTTTAAAAAGTGACGAAATTAGCCCTTATGTTTTAAGCCAGAAACCAATTTAGCTCCAAATTTATAGAACCAAAGGACCAAAAACACATTTTGCCACTAATCTCCTTTTTATGATTAATTAACTAAATTGATTATTACATCAGTCTTTCTTATAAGCTCCCAAGTAGTGAGATTGAACCAGCGGAGTTTATTTTGGGTAGCTCAAACAAACACAAAAGGTTGATTGATCATCATAAAAGCTTTTGGATGATTTGTAAAATCTTTTCAAACTTCTAATTAAAAAATGGTCACATTGCAATTGCCTTTTCACTTTCCATTTGTCATGCACTTTAATTTAACGGAGATATACAAGGAGCCACTACACAAATGCTCTCTTATCTCCTCCTCCGACGAAACTTCGGGGAAATTTCTCTATACCCTCTCACAACCCTAATGCTCCCAACAGCCACCTTTAATTAATTTAATCCAACTTTTTTTTTTTTTTTTTTTTTTGTATAAGACAGGAATACCTTCAATACTCAGACTACACACACATATAAAATTAATATGTGATTAACGTTTTACTAAAAATAATACATATTAGATTCAGGTAATGCTTTTGTACTAGATCTATATAGTTATTGGAGTGAAAACAAGTCATTAGAAATCCAAAGTCCACAAAAATCAAAGGTTTGAAAAAAATAAAAAAATAAAAAAATAAAACTAAAGAAAAATAATTCATTTCATAACTACCGTATAAAATTAATATGTGATTAACGTTTTACTCAAAATAATACATACTAGATTCCGGTAATGCTTTTGTACTAGATCTATATAGTTATTGGAGTGAAAACAAGTCATTAGAATTCCAAAGATCCACAAAAATCAAAGGTACGAACAAAAAAAAAAAAAAAAACTAAAGAAAAATAATTCATTTCATAACTACCTGTTGTATGTGAATTTCAATCGAACATTGACATGTCATCAAGTGGAGGAGTACCATGTCAGTAAAATCCGACCAAGAATTCACCGTCCAAGTCAAGAGTTCTCGTTGAGCGGATGAGCAAGTGGCACAAAGAAAGCCTTGAGAAGGGTAGCTAAGGTGGGAGAGAGCTTCGCTAGGAGTTCTAGTCAACTAAGTGGTCCTCTCGGCAAAGGTCATTCACCCGAATCAAGGATCGGCAAGTCATTTAAACCGAGTGAGCCGAAGAGAAATTCTCATCTAAGATTGAAGGTCAACGACCACACATCAATTAGGAATCAATCACCCAGAATCAGAGTTCAAATTGAGCACGATTGACAATTACACTAAATCTGGGATGGACACCAAATCAGGATGTGATTGAAACAATCATGAACATTCAAAATGGGAGGAATCATATAAGGACTCTACAAAACAGTTCCTTGAAGGCCAAGTCAAGGTGGACACAACACGTATAAATAGTGTACATTTTTATACGAAAAAGAGAGACAATTTTGAGTAAGAGAAACCCTGTAAAACACCATTTTTATTGTGAAGCTTTAGCTGAAAATGACACCAGTGGTTTTTTCTCTCAAAGCGAGGGTTTTTCATGTAAATCTTTCTTGCATTCGCATTTTATCGTATTTTCCAATATATCCAAATTATAAACTATTCCCCCAAATTGAGTATAATTCCAGTTGACGAAAGAACACTGTCAACAGTTGGCATTAGAAGGAGGGGGGAAAACTCAACTCTAGAAAAGACTCGTGAGCAGACCACAGAATTTCGGCATGGATTCTCAAGAAAGCAGGGATGATTTAGCCATGGACAAAGAGGAAACATGCGTCGAAGCCCTAATCAAGTTCGAGCTCGATCTTGGGAAGAGCTCGTAAATGGTGTGGAGGAGCCAACCATAATAGTAATACTCAATAAGAGTGAGCCCGCACAGATTGTCAAGCTAGGGGCACGACTGAGCGATCAAACTAAGGTTGATTTGATTGTTGAGGGAATATAGAGACGTGTTAGCATGGAAGCATAAAGATATGCCAGGAATCGACAAGTAGATAACCACACATGGTCTAGCAGCTAGTATGGGTTGTAAGTCAGTGGTGCAAAAGAGATGAAAATTCAACCAAGAAAAGAGTGTGGCCATTAAGGAAGAAGTCGAGAAATTGCTTGCCGTTGGGTCGATCAGGGAAGTAAAGTACCCTGAGTGGGTGGCAAATGTTGTGTTGGTGAAGAAGAATAACAGTCAGTGGAGGATATATATAGATTTAACTTACCTCAACAAGGCCTGCCCAAATGACATATTTTTGCTTCTGAGGATTGATCAGCTGGTGGATGTCACAGCCAACCACGAGCTTCTTAGCTTCATGGTTGCTTACTTAGGATATAACCAAATCAGGATGCATCAGCCCGACGAGGAAAAGACGTCTTTCACAATCGACTAATGACTATATTATTACATCGTCATGTTGTTCTGACTAAAGAACGCAAATGTGAAGGTTGGTAAATAGGATGTTTGCTTGCTAGATCAGTAGGAATATGGAAGTATATGTCGATAACATGCTGACCAAAAGCATCATTGCCGAAAGGCACGTCTCTGATGTATGAGAAACATTCAATGCGTTAAGAAAATACAAGATGAAGCTCGACTCAAACAAATGTGTCTTCGGAGTACCCTCGGGAAGGTTTCTCAGGTTCCAAGTGCATCAGTAGGCATTGGAGTCAACCTAGAAACGATTAAAGCGCTTGCCAATATGAAATCTCCAAAAACTCTCAAATATATCTAGAGTCTGACTGGATGTTTGGCATCACTAAATCGATTCATCAACAAATCAACCAACAAATGCATCCCATTTTTTAGGGCCATCAAAAAGGGAAAAGGGGTCGAATGGGGTGAGGAATGTGAAAAGGCATTCCAACAGATCAAGGATTACTGGTGTACAATGCTAGAAGCCACTGTGAGATGATCTCGTAGATTAAGGTCGCAGTGCAACTCTAGAAAATTCTGCTATCTCCCGTTGCTAGATTAACTCGCAGTTCCAGCTAGCAGCAAGCTCTAAAAAATTCTGTAATTTCCCGGTACTTGATAAAGTCGCAGTTCCAGCTAGCAGCACCGATGCCAAGTCATCCAAACTGAGATTTTCTTATTTTATCCTATACCCCATTGTATGAACTAAACCATATCAACTAATTCCCTTATCTAAGAGCTCTCCTAGCTCTCTCAAACACTCTCCACTACTAGACACACTTTTGCCTTATCGAAACCACCATTCTTTAACCATATTCTTCCATTTCTCACCAAACCCATCATTGTTGTACACTTGGAGCTCTTGGAGTTAAATATGGAGTTGGAATTCTTGAAGACATTCATGGTTGTTTTCTTCTCTTTATTTTTCTCTTTGATTTCCATTAAAATGTGTAACTAAAATACTTGATGTTGGGAATTTGTTGTACAAATGTTTATTATCTATGAAACTAGTTGAATATCTTATTAATTTGAGCTTAAATGTGTTCATGCATGTTGGGTATTGACAAATTAGTGACATGCTATGGTATTTAGATTTTATGAGAAGTTGAATTACATGGATAAATGACTATTTGTTCATGGGTTTTACTTGCAAGTTCAATTGGTAATGAATTGTTTGTTATTTTGTTGATGAACTTGTGCTTTAATTAATTAATTGGCCAAGACAAGTGATTAACATTATTACCAACTAGTGAATTGGAATATGTACACTTGATACTTCATTTTCCCAACATCATCATTCCCATATCACCTTGCCCATTTCATCACTCTTCCATGATCATTGCATGAGTTGTAGTTGGTTAAATTAGCTAGTGTTAATTTATTTAAAGTTTGGGTTGTTTAATCTTAGTAATTTAATTAGTTACATGCTTGAGTTGTTAGTTAATTTGGTTAGATTAAATTAGTATTAGTTGGAGCCTTTTGGAAGTAGTGATAATTTAGTTGTTACTTGATTTGTGTGATTCTAGTGAATTGTTAATTTAGTTAGTTTTAATTTAATTGTAGTTGTAATTCTTATTTACCTTCATATCAACCTCAATTTTACTCTTTTTGCAATTTACTTTCCTTGCATTTAGCTAGTGTAAATATAGTGTACATATTCTAAGACCAAGAACTAACTTAAGCGTACCACACCTTCTCGTGGGAACGATACCCTTACTTGTGACCACTATATGAATTGAAAGACTTGTACAATTGCGAATGGTGAATACACTCACATGCTTCATTTTTAAATCATTTTATAGTACTGTCCGGAGCGTGTCACAAAGCGATCAAGAACAATCGTGGAAGTACTCGCATAAACAAAAGTATATCAATGCAACCGAGAATTGATCAAAACTGACGCAGTAATCTGCTACTCATGGAAAAGGACTATCTAAGTATCAAGAAAAGAATCACAACCATAACAGATTGTCAGAATCAAAACACCCATAATGTTCATACCTACCAGATGTAGGCTGAGAGAAGACCATAAACCAGGAGAAATAGAAGTAAAAGCTACCATAGGCTCAACAATACAAACCAAAGTAGGTCTATGCAAATGACACAACTCCTTGAGAACACACCTTGTGGACCTTGTCTCTAATCACATGACAATTCCAGTAAAGGACACTAATCATCGGAGACCGTCGAAGGAGTAAGAGATTCGGACTTATATGAAGCCAGCCTATGCTCAACTATCAATGACCTCTAAGAGACATCCGTATAATCTAACTCTTCCTCCTCAACTAGAGCATCCTAGGAGAAATCTGCAATAAGGCAAAGCTTAGCTTGAGAATCTGACACCGAAAGCTTTAAAACCTAAAACTGCACACCAGGACCTATATTAGATGAAAAGGCACAAGAAGAATTTGATCTACCCCTAAACCTATCTGGGTAACATGCTCAACTGGAACCGAATGCTCAACCGCCTTGACACCTGACTAATCAAATATAACCCGATGTGCTATAACTTCCCGACGAGTCGAAGGACCTAAACGAGATGATGGCCTCGAAAAAATAGAAGAAACCAAAGACTGAGGAGGATGAGCCATTAGAGGGACCCGAATAACATTCCTTGAGTCCAACAAATCCACCCCAGTCAAAACAACAGAATCCACCATAGAAGAAGCAACTAAAGAGCTGGGAATCAGAGCAAAATCATCTCTCAATGCAAAGGAAACCACTACAACCTTAGAAACCAAAACATCACAACCCTTCCCAGTCTACAGCAACTGAGAAACTATCGGAGAAACCAAAACTGAACCGATAATCAAAATAATCGAAATTGCCGCAGATGGTGAAACTGAAGCGAAAAGCACCAATGGTGTCGAGTCCAATGAAGCGACTAAGCTAGCAGAATGGGGAAAACTTGAAACCGAATCAGAACCAACTGTAGAATGAACCAAAACTGAATCAAGAAACTGGGCGATAAACCATCTTTGACGCATGACTTCGGGGAACCTAAAAGCCCTCATCAGAAGCAACCGTAGAAGGACCTTCTCGAGTCGAAACTGGCTTACCAGAACTAGTAGGGTTCATCCTTCCCAACTTGTTCCAACGACAAGCACTGGGTAAATGGCCAATAAAATATGTTAAAATAGGTATACTCATTTTAATAAGGGTAATATTGGCATAAGAATGGGTGCTTGTATTAATGGTTTAATTTTCAAATTTATATATGCTGTACTTATAAAATGAGTATGTAAATCATATTTAAGGATAATAATATCAGCACCATAAATGCAATCTAGTGATTTGGAATCAGATGAAAAGTCAGTATTTTTTAATTTTTATTTAAAGTTTTTTTTTTTTTTTTGTTGTTGTTGGTATTATTAAGTTCTTTTATCATTAAAAAAAATAAAACAAACAAAATAACTTAATAGTTTAAATTCAAACTCATTAAGTTTATGTGCAAAAAACAAACAAACCCATAATTTTGATTCTTTTAGACCCATTTTGACTCCCTTAAGAGAACGTGACATCCCACACTAGCATATGGTATAATAAATATTTATAATCTTTTGAGTAATGCATACGAATCCAAAATTACCTCATTCTCTCTTCCTGTTCGTGGGGACCAGAAGGAGAACCATATATAATTTAGTGAAATTCAACCTATAAAGAGAAGATATCAGTCCTTGTAGTGGTATGATTTTGGCCATCATTTCCTTCTTTTTTGCATGATTCTCGGGCACTATCCCGTGATTTAATTGTGTAAATCAAGTGTTTTCAGGTATTTATATAGTTTAGGGGCATTGGAGTAATTTTGGTCAATAGGGGGTAAAAGTGTAAAATATGAGGGAAGATTGAAGTTATTACGATTTTTAAAGAATGTAGGGGAACGAATTGAAATTTGCTACATAAAAAAGGCCACACCACAACAATTAGTGAAATGGTGCATTTCACGAATGGGCTCAGGCGTAAGACAATGGCCCAAGTGATTCAAAGAGAAGCTTAGATGCACCCCAGCCCGTTGCTAAATGCACCCCACATGTCATCTTCAATCTTCATCTTCTTCCTCTCAATTGGTCACCATTGATGCCGACCAAACCTTAGATGTGTAGTCGCCTGAAGTTGGCCATCCTTCACCTTGCTTCGGTTGATTTCCGATCCAAAAGAATGACGAGCTTATCACGTGTTCAATGGCCCCCTTCTCGGCTCACCAAACCCCGTCGTGCTCCATCCATGGCCACTCTCCAACCGACGGCGTTGCCCCTCCATCGCCTTCAATCCAAACCGCGAATCCACTGAAATAAGTCCAAAAGAAATGTCGTGGTTCCCATTTCGATGTTGCCACAGCGATAGAGAACCATTTTGGCACCTGATTGTGTCACCCCCAATTGTCGCCTGAAAGGTACCGCGAAAACTCACATCAACCAACTCTAATTTGCCAGGACAATTACGGAATTGTCCCCTGTGAGAGGTCAAAATGGAAGTTTGATTGACATGTTTAGGGGCTATTTTGGTAATTTACCATCTGTTACCTAAATTGAATACACTATAAATTCATCCTTGTTTTCCATTTGAAATGATCCTATCCTCTCTTCAACCTAGGATCACAATAATTCCCCTCTCAACTTCCTCCATCTCTAATCTTGAACTACCTTTTCCATCCAAAAACTCAACACAAAATCTTGATTACTTCACCTAACCATTCCTCTTTTCCCATTCTCTATATCTCAATACCTTTGTCACTCACCATTAGACACCCACTTATCTAGACACATCCTCTTCTACCACTCTTTACACTAGGAGCATTTAAGGAAAGGAAGGAGCAAGCATTAAAGAAGGAGGCCCGAAGGTGATTTTCTTATCTATTACTTTCTTTCCATTAGATTGTAACTATGTGTAACTGAACCCCTAATCTAAGGGATAAATGTGAGGAATATTTGGTTGTGGGTATTTGCTTAAGCTTTTGTATTGAATCTCTATTTGTGTTTTATTTACTTAATATCTAGATCTTATTCATTATATGATTTGCATTGCATATCACTAATAGATCATACTCTTGTGTGGGATAAATTGTTGTGAAATCAATCTTGGATTGATACCCTTGATTGGTTAAGGAACATAGTGAATAGAATAGATTAGTGGAGGGTATATCAACCACACTAATCTAAACCTTGATTTGTAACCAACTAATCCCACCTTGACTCCCTTTCCTTAATCGGTTAGGCATTTTGGTGGGAAGATGTTTAGGGTTCATAGTTATGACCTAAACACACCTAAGAAAACAAATGGTTAACTTATAAGAGATTGGTCCATTAAGGTGGCTTAAAAAGCATTGCCCATACCCACTTGCAACTCCATCCATTCCCTAATATCTATCTTAATTGTTTGCATCCATTACTCTTATCAAGATTGTTGAGCTTTCTATTTTTCCTATCACCCCTTTTAGTAACATTTACTTTTATGCATGTTTGGTGGTTTCTCAAACCACACACTATCCACTTACTACGATTTGCTTAATTGCATTTAGGACTAGTTAATTTATTCAACCAATTACTCTAATTCCTTGTTGAACGAATCCTAGCTTACCACTTTACTAATTTTATATCCTAAGTGGATTTTCTGGTGGAGAAAATTTGTTTTCAAAAGGAACACATTAAAACGTATTTTGTTGAGTACATAAAACGATGGCTCATCAAAAACGCTATCGGGGAATTGGTAGCGATTGTTGAATTAATTAACTTTTCTTAGTAGTGGTTAGTTGAGTTTTAATAATTTTTAGTTTCTTAGTTGTTTTTAGTCTCTTTAGTTTCTTTTTATTTCTTTGGTAGCTTTTGTTTCAGTACTCTATGGATTTCTTCATGCAAAACTCGAGGCCAGGCTACCCGCAAATGAGCATGTCATCAGAAGATAGGATGGGAGAGCTCATGCAAGATGCTATAGCCTTTAAATGGGAAATCGAACAGAATTTAAATAACTATATGTTAGTTGGCCAAACCAATGAGTAGAGTCCGTATTTTAAGGAAATTTCGACAAATCAATCAAGGCCACAACTCAAAACTACAAAGAAGTCTCGTATCAATTAGAAGAAGAAGATCTATTCAAGATCATGCTAGAAATGAACAAGAAGCTTATGAGTATGAATGAAGAGCTAAGGATGGCAATGGATGTGTTGAAAAAAGAGAATGATCTACTTCAAGAAAAAATGATGACAACTTCCCGACAACAAGAAGAAATAAGGAAGGATTACGAAGAGAAGGTACAACTCTTGAAGAAGAAGTTAGAAGGCAAAGAAGCCTTGGAAACGACAAAGGAGAATAAGCTTCAAGAGTTGAACAAGAAACTCATACTTGAAGTAAAGACGCTTAGAGCCGAAAATGGTACTCTCAAGAAGCATAATGGAGTAGTCTCCGACAAGAACAAAGAATTTGATGAACAAATTGAGAGACTTGAAGCCGAAAAGAGTACAACATTAAAAGAATCGGAGAACTTAGCAAGGCTATCAAAAGAATTTGAAGATGAGATCGCTCGCAAGTCGAGAAAAATGCAAGTGGAAGTTGTACAAAAAGCAAATGCCCTTGAGGAAGTAAAATAAACACTTAGCAAAAAGGAGGAGGCCCTCAAGATAGCAAAGGTGAAAGAGTGTGACTACATAGCCCAACTAGACAAGGTTGAAAGGGAGGTCAAGTCATTACAAGTGAAGCAAAGCCAACGGCCTCTAAGTCACTAATCAAGAGGGAATTCTTCTAACTCAAATCCCATTTGCTATTTGTGTTAAAAAAACATGGCATGTGAGAGTTGAAAAGTATAATTTTAATAGACATAGGAAAATGAGAGGTTCTAGGAATAGGAAAAGTCCATCTAGAGTTAAGAAGATTTGGGTAAGGAAAGACCAAGTGCACTTAATGAAAAATAAAGACAAGGACAAGATGAGGAAGTCATCTAAACTTGTTTGGGGTGGTGAAAAAGAATGAATTTCCAAACTTGGTAAAGCCACCCTTAGTTGATCCTAACCTTGCCACAAATGCATAATGTTGAAAATCTTATTGCATTTTTTTTATGATTTATTTTGTTTGAAAATTGTACAATTTATTTTTCCTTCTTTAATCTAGTATTTCTCTCTATGTGTGAATTTGTACATGGTAATTGAGAGGAGAGAAAACATTAGATTTGGGGGTAAAAATCTATTGTAGGATTGGTTTAGTTTGTTTAGTTTATTTATTTTGAATAGATGGTGTTGCAAGCTCTTGTTGGCAATTGCATGTATTGAGTAGACTTTTATTTGTCGAAACTTTCTAATATGCTTTGTGCGTGTGTAGATTATCTATTGCTTCTTGAGGAAGCGTGTTGTGTTGCTTGTGCGATAAAGCAAGTTTTCTTTATTTCTTGGGAGAAAACAAAGACAACTTGCGAGTCTTGGAGGGACGAGCAAGCCAAGAGTGCTCATAGAAAGGGCAAGAACCTTATCCTTAAGAAAAGCAACATTTTGGAGTTTGAAGAGCCGAAGCACCATGCCACGTCTTGCCTAGACGTTAAATCAAGCGATTGGTAGGAGGCAACCCACTTAGGTACATTTCTTTTATAGTTTAAATTTTATTTTTAATTAGTCGTATCATTTTTGAATTCTTTTATCTTTATTTTATTTTTTCTTAGAATAAAGGTGTGAGATGATTGTGATAGTGGATATAGGACTTTGATGACAGATCATTTTATATCCTTGGATTAGGGATGAAAATTAGGATTGAACTCCATTGTCATATCTCTTTTCATGAATATGTGCATAACGGAATGAATTCGCACTTGATTATATTCTTGGGATATTGTTTGTTGATAATGGACATTGATTGTGTTTTTAAACTCTTTGAGTGTGGATGTGTGTTGTGCCGCGTTTACCATTTTTTATATGCCCCAAAGACATTGAGGACAATGTCTAATTTAGGTTTGGGGGTGTGTGTGCAACACAATCTCTTGTTTGCAAATTGTGTGCAAATGTTTTAAGCCAAAATTTTTAAAATTTTTCGAAAATCTTGCGATAATGCCATGCTTGAGCATATTTTGCTTATTGCGATTGTGCTATTGCATGAGTGAGTGTGCTATTGCATGAGTGAGTGCGGAATTGAGCATCTTTGCGATTGCTTGGTTTAGATTAACATCATTCCATTTAGGATTGCATTGCACAAAGCGCGTAATCTTTTTCTCTTAATGTTGGAGTGAATTATCAATTTTGCTTGATGGCTAGGAATTAATAATGGAGACTTCCTGTGAGTGTCACAAACACGGCCTAAAAAGCGTATTTTGAGGGAATTCTTTCACTCTAAACACTCACTGACAAACACTTACACAAGCATGTGTAGGTTTCATTTGCATTAAAATGTTGTTTGCCATAGAATTTATGGAATGCTTGTGGATGCCTTAATTTACCTTGTGGACAAACCCTTTGAAAGGATTTTAGGCAATGCATGTGAAAAAACAAAGTTGGCCCAAACACTTTCCATGCCCTCTAATGTGTGTGTTCCCATGCCCATTTGAAGCCAAACACATCTAAGCTTTTCATTCATGAACCACATCTACATGAACCATATAGCTTATACACTTGACTTACCTCATGCCAAATGCTTTGCTAAGGCTTAGGAAATGAATGTAAGCTCTTATACTAGAAAGCGATGAGGCATGTACCTAGGCATGGAATTTTTTGCAAGAATATTGAAAAGAAGAGTACTAAAAAGCAAAGATTGAATGAAAAGAAAAGAAAGAAAAGTCGAGTCAAAGAAAAGAAAAAAGAAAGAAAAAAGAAAAAAAAAGATGGAAATGAAAAGATAATGATAGCTTGAAAAGCAAAGAAATGAATTAGACACAAGTTGGCCTAAATAGAAAAAGAAAGTGAATGAGCTACTCAATGAAAAGTTGGAGTAGAGATTGCACAATTAAATGTAATTGTAAGCATGAATGCAAAAAGGTGTGAAGGAGAATGTAATGAATGCAAATTGAACTCACTATTAGAATGTATGCCTTAGTGTAATCATTAGGCTCTTTGCTATCAATTTATCCTTTATTGTACTCACTGATCACTTAAGGCCCAATTACAACCAAAGAAAGACCTTCATGATCTTTAGGAATGTCCACTCTGTGAATTTTAGATGACGTATGTTCTTTCTAATTCATGGCTTTCAATTCCTTTCATGAGACCTCATTTTCAGAAATTATGTTTTAAAATGTATCATGTGCAATTATATTTATATCCATGACATAAACTCATATTGCATATGGATTTTGAGTGAATGATCGAACCAAAATTGGTATGATTTTGGCCCTCACTTCCTTCTCTTTTTGCTTGAATCTTGGGCAATATCCCATGATTTAATGGTGTGAATTAAGTGTTTTCAGGTTTTTATAAAGTTCAGAGGCATTGGAGTAATATTGGTGGCAAAAGGGGTTGAAATTGTAAAAAGTGTGTACAGATCATTCATCTTCAAAGAGTCATATCTCTCTCTTCAGATCAAACCACATTTCCAATTATATATATTCGGAAAGCCCCGGAAGTCCACTTTCCAGCAGTTTTTACAGATTGCGATTCCGAGTCTTCTACAGAAAGTTATGCCCATTTTAGTAACTGCTGCACACTCCCTGTCGCCACGGCGACCAAATGGCGACCAAATGGCGACCCATGGCGAACTCCACTTTCTAGAAGCAGCAAAATGGACGTTTTCAAGCCATTTTAAAGGGGTATTCTTGTCCTTTAATGCCTATTTCTAACCCTAGCCTTCAAAACATATAAATACACCATTTTTATAGAGAATGGACAACTCTTGACAACTCTTGACCACCAAGAAACCTCCTTTCTCCACCATTCCTTTTCTCTCCATTTTCTCTCCTACCTAAACTTAACATCTAGATTACCTCCCCTAATCATTCCTTTTCTTCCCATCTTCTCCACAAATCTCCTTAGTCACTTCCCATTTGACTCCACCTATCTAGACACATCCTCATCATCCACTCTTTACACAAGGAGCATCAAAGGCAAGGAAAGGATCAAGCTTACAAAAGGAGACCCATGGGTGATTTCCTAATCTTTTACTTGCCTTCCCTTTAATTGTAATATGTGTAATTAAATCCCCTTTCCTAGGGTTTTGATGTGAGAATATTTGGATTGGGATTTGCTTAAGCTTTAATATATTTTAATTTCTATTTGTGTTATATTCATTTTATAATTAGATTCTTTGCATTATATAATTGACATGTATACCCACTAGTTGATTATAATCTTGCTTAGGATAATTTGTTATATAATCTTGATTGGATTGACAACCTTGATGGATTGAGAACTTAGTGAATATGATAGATTGTCGGAGGGTATATCAACCGCGATAATCTAAGCCGTAAATTGTAACAAATCGATCCCACCGTGACCCCCTTTCCTTAATCGGTTAGGCATTGCGGTGAGAAGTTGTTTAAGGTTCATAGTGATGGCCTAAACACATTTTAGAAATCAATTGGTTAACATTTATGAGATTTGTCCATTAAGGTAGCTTGATAAGCATTTCCCGTAATTCATTTGTGATCCCATTAATTCCCTAGCTATTCTCTTAATTGTTAATTCCATTTATCTTATCTAGATTTGTTAAGTATTCTTTTATTAGTTATTAGGTTTATTTTTCATGTATGTTTGATGGCTTGACAACTCATTCACTCATCCATATTTTTATGATTTATTTTATTGCATATAGATTAGTTAATTTATTCAACTAATCACTCTAATTCCCTGTGGAATGAATCTCACTTGCCACTTTACTAATTTTCTATCTAAGTGGTGAAAAAAATCGGTTTTCTAAAAGATCACATTTAAATATCATTTTGTTGAGTACACAAACGACGCTCATCAGTGAAGCCTAGGAATCTGAGCGAAAAATGAGAGAAATCCGGTGAGGATTAGATGACAAGGCGAATTACATTCCAAACCGAATGGCATTTTTGTTTTTGAAGCTTTGGCATTTTAAAAGTAGGATCGCGTTGCATGCAATATGAGCTAGAGTGGCATGCCCTTAATCTTTACTGAGCATTTCTTACATGACTAATTCCTCATTAGTACATCATTGATTAAATCTCTTCATTTTGGCTTCGCAATTTATTTAAATGGCTTATGAATCCTTTGCAAAAAGAGTTAATGCTTGATTGAAAATCTTTGAATAATATTGACAAATGTCCATTAGTGCTTATTGTTTGTTTTGCTCGAGGATGAGCAAAAGATAGGTTTGGGGGTATTTGATCGAACCAAAATTGGTATGATTTTGACCATCATTTCCTTATCTTTTTGCTTGATTCTCAGGCAATATCCTGTGATTTAATAGTGTAAATCAAGTGTTTTCAGGTATTTATGAAGTTTATGGGCATTGGAGTAATTTAGTCAATAAGGGGTAAAAGTGTAAAATATAAGGGAAGATTGAAGTTATTACGATTTTCAAAGAATGCAGGGGACCGAATTGAAACTTGCCATATAAAACAGGCCTCGCCACAACAATTAGTGAAATGATACGTTTCACGAGTGGGCTCAGGCCCAAGAAAGTAGCCCAGGTGATTCAAAGAGAAGCTTGGATGCACCTCGGCCCGTTGCTAAATGCACCCCACATGTCATCTCCAACCTTCATCTTCTTCCTCTCGACTGGTCACCATTGATGCCGACCAAACCCTAGTTGTGTAGTCACCTGAAGTCGGCCATCCTTCGCCTTGTTCCGGTCGATTTTCAGTCCAGAAGAATGGTGAGCTCAGCACCAGTTCAATGGGCCCCTTCTTGGCTCACCAAACCCCGCCGTGCTCCATCCATGACCACTCTCCGGCCGACGGCGTCACCCCTTCGTCGCCTTTAATTCAAACCATGAATCCATCGAAATAAGTTTGAAAATATATATAAAACATGTCTAATTAATCTGGGGGGGGGGGGGGGGGGGGGGTTGGGTGTGTGAATAGATTTTAATCAAATTAATTATCAATTTTTCTTGATTTGTCAATATTCAATAAACAACTCCTATCTAGTCAAAACATCAATCAAGTGTAAAATGGGAAAAATAAATAACATTTGATTTTTACGTGGAAACCTTCAACAAGGAAAAACCATGGGCTATTATTATAGGAACCCAGGGTTACGGATCGCACAGCATAAAGGTTTTAAAATTTTTAAATGCAATCATAAACTAACCCATTTGTACAATAATAATCAAATGCAATAAGAAGGAGATGAAACTAATTCATACCAATGTTTGTAGGCTCCTTCTTTATTTTCGATCTGCTTCCTGATTTGAACAACAAGATCTTCCTAGCTATTACCTGGGACTAGAAATGGTGTGTGAGCACGTCACAGTACTCAAGAACAAGGAGGATGAATGGAGGTTGAAGAAGAACCCTATGAAAACAACTCTTGTTTTCTATGTGTGGAATTCGGCCACCATGAATGAAAATTATTAATTTTTTTTAAAAAAAAAAACCTTTTTTTTTTTCTCTTCTTTTTGTATAGGCCGCACACTTTTCTTGTTTTCTTCTTTTCTTTTCAACGTGTATTTGGTTCAAAATTAGTTTCTTAAGAAACATATATCATATATATATATATATATTTATAAAATAAACTAATCAATTCAATCTTTTAAGATATTTTATATCTTTTAAAGATCTTAATTTGTTTGATTTGATTTGAATTCAAACTCTTTTAAATTCAAATTTAAATATTTAATTTAATGAAAACAAAATAATCAAATTACCTTGTCTTCATTCAAAATTAAATATCAATCAACACCCTCCATCTAATGATTAATTACACAATTAAATTATCTAATTATTTAATTAAGATAATCATTAATATTAATTAATTAAATAATCTCATTATTCAATTAATTTCCGAATAGACACATGTCACTTTCATAACACAATTAATTGGACAATCCAATTTATTAACTGTGACCCTTGTTACCTAAATTGATCGGGCTAGCAAGGGGACCTAATGGACCCACAGTATTTTGAGCTCCAATAATCTTTAGAAATAAATAATTAATCTCTTTAATTAATATTTCATGATTATTAACTTCGGTGTTATTCCTCTAAAAACCCGAAGCCGCACTCTCTCAATTGTAGACGTTTTTACACAAACCAATAACTCTTGGTGTCTATCGATATAGCTATTACATATGGTATGATCCTCCACAAGTAGTTCATAATCATAATGTCTATTATACCTCTCTAATTACATCTTTCCATTAAGTACTATTGATTCTCTAATGAACAATAAATCCTACATTCCTTACGGAATTAGGAGAGTGCTTATATTGTTCAAGCCCCGAATCAACCTTTAAGGGAACTGCTACGTACTTCTCACAAGAAGGAGTGGATCCACTATTGTGTGCAGACCTTCTTAGCCACAAGCCAAACCGTGATTCCAACATACAAAGTTATTGACCGGGAATGCAACTCCGATCTCACCCATGGTATATCAAAAACCACGATCTAACTTGAAGGAGTCGATAACACACTCAGGATTAAATCTTGTCATGAATACACTAGCATATAGTTTCTCGTTCTCCAAAGATACTTGAGAATAGTCTTGATAGTAGCCGAATGATCCAATCCTAGGTTGGACTGGTATCTACTGGCTACTTCTATTGTGAAGCAGATGTCCAGTCTCGTGCATAACATAGTATACATGAGGCTACCTATTGTTGATGCATAGGGAACATGTCTCTTATCCTCAACTTCTTGAGGTGTCTTAGGACACTGTTCCTTAGACAAGTGAACTCCATGCTTGGAAGGTAAATTACCTTTCTTGGAGTTTTGCATCGAAATTCGCACAAGAATCTTATCAATATACGATGCTTGAGACATTGCTATGAGTTTGTTCTTACAATCCCTTATAAGTTGGATCCCTAGAACATAACTTGCCTCTCCCAAATCTTTCATTTGGAATTGGATAGCCAGCCAGCTCTTTACTTCCAATAATATCCCTACATCATTCCTAATGAGTAGGATATCATCTATGTATAGAACTAAGAAAACTACCTTCTTGTCAATGATGTGCTTGTAAACATAAGGCTCATCAACGTTTTGCTCGAAGCCATAGGTTTTGATCACATCATTAATATGTTCCAACATATAAATGCTTGCTTAAGTCCATAAATGGACCTTTGCAACTTGCAAACCTTTTGCTCTTGATCTGGAGACACGAATCCCTCTGGTTGTATCGTGTAGATGCTCTCATCAAGATTGCCATTCAAGAATGCAATCTTGATGTCCATTTGCCAAATTTCATAATCAAAATAGACAATGATGGATAAGAGAATCCGAATAGATTTAAACATGGCTACTGGCGAGAAGGTTTCTTCATAATCGACCCTCTTTTTTTGGGTATAACCTTTGGCCACTAGCCTTGGCTTGAAGGTCTTTACCTTCTAGTGTACTCTTCTCTTTCTTTTGTAGATCTACTTACAACCTATGGGTTTTACCCCATCCGGTAAGTCTACAAGTTCCCAGACTGAGTTAGAGTACATGGACTCCATCTCGAGATTCATGGCTTTAAGCTATTCCTCTTAGTCAGGATCTTCTATTGCATTCTTAAATGTCAATGGATCATCCACACTATCAGTAGAGACAACATCTCATCCCTCACCTATACCCAAATAGTGTTCAGGTTGTCTTACAACCTTTTCACTACGTCTAGGTGGTAGTGTATCCTGACTAGGAATCATTTGACTATCAGATGTCAATGGATTAACAACTTTTGTTGACTGAGCACAAGTCGTACCAGGCTCCATTTTATTTAATACAATCTTGCTACGAGGTTTATGATCTCTAATATATTTATCCTCAAGAAACGATGCATTCGTCGATACAAATACTTTGTTCTCTTTAGGACTATAGAAGTATCCGCCTCTGGTCTCCTTGGAATATCCTACAAACAAGCAGACCACAGACTTGGGGTTTAGCCTTCCACTTTTGTTCTTCATCACATGTGCTTGACACCCCCATATGCGGAAATGTCGTAAACTAGCTTTACGCCATTTTACAACTCTAAAGGAGTCTTAGGAACAGATTTGGATGGGAATACATTCAAAATGTAAGCTGCAGCTGTAATGCATATCCCCAAAAGGAATTTGGTAATGATGAGAAACTAATCATAGATCTCACCATTTCCATTAGGGTTCTATTTCTCCTCTCTGTGACACCATTTTGTTGTGGTGTACCAGGATCTGTGAGTTAAGACATTATCCCATACTCGACCATAAAGTCTTCAAACTCTTGGTCAAGGTACTCACCTCCACAATCTGATCGTAGAGACTTGATAGTCTTTTTCAACTTCAGCTCAGAATTCTTTGAACTTTTCAAAAGTTTTCGACTTCCGTTGCATTAGGTAGACATATCTGTATCTTGAGTAGTCATCTATAAATGTGACATAATACTCATAACCACCCCTTGCTTTAACATTCATCAGTCCACAGACAACTGAATGTATTAGCTCAAGTGTCTAAACAGGATTCGCGGATAGGTATGATGCCAACCGTTAACTCACTAGTCTATCTATCCGGTCAAGGTTAATATGCCCAAGTCTTAGATGCCATAGATACGTTTTGTTTTCTGGAGAAATCTTTTGTCATTTTGTTTTAGGTTTTTCAACTTTAAACAATTCAGCGTTGAGCATTGCAGTATGTATTAAAGGCCTTAAAACATACAAGTTGTTTACGTTTAATCTTGAATATATATTCAAACCATTCGTTGCAATAATAACAGACTTGGAATATAATTGTTCTAACAACTTTGAAACTGAAATCAAATTTCAAGTAAATCTAGGAATTAAAAATACATTATTCAAAATAATGAAACAACTTCCAAAATGTAGTCTAACTACACCCACTGCTTGGGCTAACACGACACCCCCTGACCCAACATGCGTAGAGAAGGCTCCCTCTTCAAGTTATGTCCAAGAATCAGTCTACTGCATAGAAGAAGAAACAAGGTTAGTGGCCCCCGAATCAACTATCTAGGGTGAAGAATCATCTTCCACTATACACGGTTCAAGAACAAGTAAATCAAATTTAACTTTCACCTTCTTCTGCTTGGCTACCTCATCTAGATAGTGAGGACAATTCCTCTTCCAGTGTCCAACCTTGTTGCAATGGAAATACTTTCCTTTGCCTTGGTCGGTGGAGGTATCCTTGGGCTTGGGCTTGGGCTTGGGCTTGGGCTTACTCTTAGCCTTCCCAACAGACCTCTTTCTCTTCTTATTACTAGAGGAAGATGGTTCGGCAACATTTGCCTCACCGGTCTTACTTTTGTTGTCCTTAAGAACTCAAAAGTAAGACCGGTTAAGGACTCAAAAGTAGTGAGCTCATAGAGCAATTGAGTGATACTGAACCTAAGCTTGTTCATACCATAGTGAAAGTATACAAACAAGGTTAAATTGCTTAAAGTATACCTATAAGGGAGGTGAATAGTTTTTATGCCTTTTTCAATCTCTTAAACAAACTCACGTTTGTCCCTCAAGGTAGCTTTACATACAACACATAAACAAAACATTCATACATAGACAAGATAAGTATTTTATCATTTAGGCATTGTCTATATATGTCAATTAGTTGCATGAGGTATAATAGCACAAAAACACAATATCAAAGAATACTTGTGTATCAATATTGATCAATGTATTACAAGAATGAACAAATATATCTATACCCAAAGATAACTATATACGAAGAATTACAATTACAAATATGATCAAAGTGGATTGTCTTACAAATCACACTATACAAATTCTTGTTCAAATATACAACACAAGGGAATAATATCCAACAAGATAAAAACATACACATATACAAAAATAAAGAGTTAGAGATAGAGACAATAGATACAAAGATTTTTACATGGCAAACCTTCGAAGAGGAAACATCCATGGGTTGAATCCATAACCACAAGTAAAACAATCCACTATATGAAAAAGGACTTACACACTCAAGGCTATCAACACAATGATATCCACCTCAAGCTATCATCTCCTAATCTACCCTCGGGCTAGTGAACCACTAAGCCTACTCCCTATCCAAGATGTGTCCTACACCTCTAGGAAGAAACTTGCTTAGCAATCTAGATCATAAAGATCCTAGTCAAGCTCCCCTGGCTCAACTATCCGGTGTACCAAATTCCTTGCTAAGACTTTTGCTTGGCTATCTGGAACTCATTCCTGGCCAAGTCTCCTTACTTAAGTTAAAGCTTCACTCACTTTAACAAGAGACTTCAACCTTTTCACAAGGCAATGATATAGGTGATGCAAATGATGCAAATCACAATCAATACAACATATAACATGTGATCAAGATATTCCATGGAACAACTAGACCTAAGCATGAGAGAACACAAGTAATAAAATTCTAGATGCAAAAACATGAATTAAACCTAAAGCATGTGAAAACACCTAACACAAAAGCACATAGTTTCATTCATACAAATAACACTTGAATAAATCATAAACATGAAGCACATATTCAAGATGCTATAAACATAAACATAAAAGCTAGAAACATAAAATGTATTCAATGAATATTTTAGCCAAAGATTTAGAGCAAGGATATAATGAAAAATCAATTAAATCCTAAATGTCTCTAAAAACATATACATAAGCATTAATCCTAGATATTATCAATCAAAGGATCAAAGCACATTTCAAGGATTATCAATCACAAAATGATTCAATCAAGTCTCAAATAATCTTAGATATCAAACTAATCACAATACAACTCTCAATCATGTGAAAAACCTAGAATCTAAGAAACTAGTTCACATATGTCTCTAATTAGACTTTTGATTAGGTGTGATTGTGAAGCTATATTTCTCAATAGAATTCACCATACATATACATACATATAGAAGAAGAAACCCCAAGCAAAGTGAAGGTTATAAAAGAAGAAATCACAAAGATATGAACACTACCTTGCAATTATGAGCTGGTTCGGTTTTTTGTGTAGAACCACTAGAAAAATTGATCAAAGACCTGCAAGACCACTTGGAAAAGGTAGAGAACTCAATTACAAACAATCTACAACTTGAATCAATAAATTCTAACTTTGTATGAGAAAGTTATGGTGTTTGGAAGGTGAGAAAAAGTTGAGAGAAGGAGGCCACCAATCATTGGCTGCCACATCAGCATTCCGTGTGGGGTGTGTGTGCCACACGTGGACAGAGGGTTGTCCAAGCTGAGTGGCACATGGCCTCCACACGTGGTGAGCCAAGCTTGGCCGTTGGCCTAGCTTGCTTCTCTTGGGCTCCGCTCACGTACTTCGGCCATATTCGGACCTCTGAATTTTGATAGATTATGAATCATGACTCCTGACAAAAGGTTGAGAATTCATCTTGAAATACGACGATGAAAACAACTCAATGAAGAAGAACAAAAAGTAGCGTAGCTACATCGTTTGGACTCGAAACCAAATGAATGAGTAACCGAAATTACTGGGTCTCAATAAGAAATCATAAGAGATCATGTTCAAGTCCAAAAATAGTAAAATATAAACAAATAAACACAATGTGACACACGTATGCCGTTTCCTAGACATAGTCCTAAAACATGCAATCAACAATGTTTATCAGTATAAATCTAATGCATGAGTATACATTACCAAGTGTGTGAAAGTGTTATATAAATGTTGTTCGACCATGTAGGGACACATATGAATGCCATGTGTGTGTGTGCCTATGCCTTGTAAGAAGAATGAGGTCTATTTTACCTTAGTTGTGCAATGTAGCCCATTCCTCTTCGAAGACACCTTCTTGCATGATATTGTGGCCACGTCTTTCTTTGAAGCTTCGAATCATCAACCTGAGACCACTAATCAGATACAAGAAAAAACGTCATTTTGATATGGATGTAAAATCCTTTATTTGTATTGGTTTGATTTCATTGCAAAACTCTCTATACTTGTATTAGTTGTTGCTTAGGTGATTCTTGAAAGAAAGAAACTTCAAAGGTGAAGAAGCAACATCTTATGCAAATTTTGTCTTCAAGGGTAACATAGCATACTTAGATGCTAAGGTATCAAGATTCTTCTTTCTCTTGCAAGGCGTAAGTTGCAAGGCGTAAGTGGACACACACAAAATTCATACCGGTGTGTCCCTGCATCATAGTTCAAATATTTGGTATAACACTTTCAAACTCATTTCAGTATGCTCAAGCATTTATCTCGTTGTTGACAATCTTGTATATTTTCATGTTTTTTCACTATCGCTTTGATATGGCATGCTTGTGTTGCATAGTGTTTATTTGTTGCGTTTCTTAATTTTTGGACTTGAACATGATCTTATTTGATTCCTTATTGAGTTCCTATCATTTTGGTTACTCATTCATTAGGTTTCGAGTCCATATGACATAGCTATGCTACTTTGCATTCTCATTCGTTGAGTTGTCTTCATCATCGTTTTCCGAGATGAATTCTTAACCTTTTGTCAAAGTTTCATAATAGTCATAGTGCATGAAGGAGTCAGAATTTGTAATCTAAAAATGGATTTGAAATTAGAGTTCGAAGGCCTAGATTCGGCCGAAGAATGCGTGCGAAGTGCGAGAGGAGCAAGCATGGCCAAAGGCCAAGCTTGAGGTCTCACGTGTGGAGGCAGTGTACCACACGGCCAGAGTACCTCTCTGCCCACGTGTGGCACACGTGCCCCACAAGTGGTGGTGATGTGTCACACGTTGATTGATGCTTCCTTTCCCTCTCTCTCTCTTTTAAAAAACATTTTCCTTCCCTCCAAACATAACTTGAAGAAAATTGAAAAGAAAGAAAGTGTGTAGAAAATTCTTCATGATTTTTGTCATCTTGATTCAATCATAACTTTCTCATTTCAACTCCAAATCACTTGATTCAAAAGCTAAAAATGTTGGTCTTGATGAGAGCTACAAACCCCAAGCAGTTTTAGAGACAAGTGACTTTGTGTTTTTTCGCTGTGAGCTTATTTTAGTTCGAGGTTCATTTTTGTAAGTGAAACATTTTCTTCTTATTTTCATTTTTGATCATCTCTTTTAATCTTCATATTTGATTGATGAAATGTATTAAGAATGATGTTAGTTCAAATGCTAGGGTTGTATGATTGATTGATTATTGAGTTTTAGCTTTGTGATTCCATTTGAACATATTTAGCTAAACTTGATTGAACTTGAAATTGATTTTAGATATGATATATATGATGTGCCTTATGATATTGTCTAGGTCTAATTTCATGATCTAAGAACTAAGATTCTTGTGTGATATATTGAATACTCACATCTTGTTCTTATTGATTCACATGATTTGATTTCTAGGTACATTTGTGATTGTTTGTTGATAGAATATCCTAGAATGTTTTTAAGCATGTACATAAAACTTGATTGATCATCTAACTTTATTTGATTGTTATTTGCAACATTTGCGTCACTTAGATCATTGCCTTGTAATAGGTTGAAGTCTCTTTCAAAGTGAGTGAAGCTTTGTATTGAGCAAGAAGACTTGGTTAGGAATGAGTTCCGGATAGCCAAGTAAAAGTCTTAGCAAGGAGTTTAGTACTTCGGATAGTTGAGCTAGGAGAGCTTGACTAGGATCACTTGATCTAGATTGCTAAGCATGGAAATATTCCTAGAGGCTTGTGAGCCTTGGATAGGGGGTTGCTTTCTAGAGGTGTAGGACACACCTTGGATAGAAAGTAGGCTTAGTGAATCAGTAGCCCGAGGGTTGATTATGAGGTGATAGCTTGAAGTGGAAATCATAGTGTTGATAGCTTTAAGTGTGTAAGTCCTATTCGTATAGTGGATTTGCTTTGTCGGTGATTGTGGTATCAACCCATGGATGTTTCCTCTTTGAGATTTTACCATGTAAAAACTTTGTGTCTCATTTTTCGCTTTAAGTTATTGTTATCTTCCATTTTTTACTTGTATTGATTCTTTTTTATATTGTTGTTTTCATGTATCGATTCATACTATATAATTGCTATATCATATCAAGTATTCATTTCATTCTTATATTCCGCATTTTTGAATATTGGAAGAATTTAGGCCTATACATTTGATCCCGCTCAAATGCTAGTAAAAGAATTCTAACACTTTAACAAGATAAAGGTGCCCAACCTTTAACTTAGGTTGTGAACATTATTCAAGACTAACTAAAGAATTGTGTCTACCTCATTCATATCAAGATGTACGAACAATTCTTCTTTTCTCATAGTCTTTTGACCTTATGATTATTTACTTTGACAATTATAATTATAAATGCTATAAGATTTTGTTAAAACAGAAATCACTTTATTAATATGATAAGATTGTCAAGTACAATATTACACTCTTGCTATTAAGCATAATCCTAACAGCTGAGATCTTATGTAGAGAAGTTCCACAAGGAAGTGATCCAGATGGGTGTATTTGCCAAGAAGGAGACTTAAGCAAATTTCAGAAGGAACATGTGAGTGGGTAGATTGTATCGGTCATTTGCTAAGCGTCTACCTGAGACCTACCAAGAAGCCTATGACAGGGAATTGGAATAGGTTGACATAGATGAACAACTCCGGGTGAAGGTCGAGCACGATAGAGCTCAATTAGTTAAATGGTCAAAGAAGGAGTCTCCAAAACATGCTCCAGTAAAGAAATTTCATAATCACCCTCCAAATTAGTCCACCTATTGGCCACCTCCTTCTCACCTGCATCAGGATAGATATCTGGAGAGTAGGACCCCTCCCAGAATCACACCCCCACGAAGAGAGGTAGCACGAGTAACAAGTGAGGAAGACTAGTACAACCACTAGACTCCTCTCAATGCATCCTGAGAGGCCATCTATCTCACCATCTGTGACAAGGGTCTACTTAGGAAGCTCAGTCCTATAAAGATCCCGAATGATAAGAGAAACTGCTACAAGTATTGCGATTTCCACGAGGATGTGGGGCAGAACATCTGAATGCTACAACCTCCAAAAGATCTAATGCAATAGATCCAGGTCATTCACACCATCAGTGGGGGCCCTACCCTAGCCGGGGTCTCCAACAATTCAAGAAAGAACCATGCTACGAAGATCCCTCAGCAAGGTTTTTCAAGATCCATCTTGTACCACCCAGATCGCTTTTACAGAAGAAGATGTTTACAATACAGTCTAGCCGTATGATGACCCGATGGTGATCATGGTACAGATAGCCAACTGCCTGGTTCACTGCGTCCTAATTGATATCAGGAGCAGTGTGGACATCCTGTTCAAAGGACCTCACGATAAGCTTAACCTGAAGAACACTTGTTACAACAATTGTACCACACCTCTATATGGATTTACAAGGGACCCCCTGATGCCAATTGGATCCCATAGGTTACTGGTGATAATTTGAGAAGCACTCCTCCAACTGAACCTAATGACAGAGTTTGTCATAGTCGACACCCCGTCCGCTTACAATGCGATCCTGGGAAGACCTTTTGTGGCAGAAATCAAAGGGGTACTATCAATATACCACAATGTCCTAAAATTCTCGATCGGGACCCAAGTAGGATAGGTTAGAGGGGATCAGCAGGCAGCTCACAATTGTTATATGGTATCCGCAAACCCTACCGTGCTAGCCAAAAAGTACGCGCATGTAGCCAACTTACCAGAGCAAGATAGCCTGATGTTTCAGTAGCAAGGTGAAGAAGGGAAACTTAAAAATAAAAAAAAAGGAACTTAGTCCTTTGGAAATTTACTCAGAATACCCGGAAGAGGTCTGACGGAGTACTAGCTACCAACTGGAGGGTTCCTACTTGATAAAAATGGTGGTTCGAAGAGGGGTTTACAAGCTAAAAGATATTGATGGCTACTCAGTAGACCACTCTTGGAACGCCGATCACCTAAAAAGGTTTTACCCGTTAAAGTTTGAAGGAAGATTTATTTCGATTGGTATATCTCTAAATTTGTACCCCAAGTTTGCCTTGTATTGTTTCTTTTGAAATTCAATAAAAGTTAGTTTTTTCTCCTATGTGATTCTTTTGAGCTCGCCTTGAACATTTTCACCATAAAGACCAGGAGGTCCACATGACACTCTTGATGCCCTAGACTGGGTCAACACCCACTAGGAGGATCACCATGAACTGTATACATTTTTGCCATAAAGACTAGGAGGTCCACGTGACACTCCTGATGCCCTAGACTGGGTCAACACCCACTAGGAGGATCGCCATGAATTGTATCGCATCAAGACCAGGAAGGACCATATGGTCTTCCTTCTGCCTTGGTTGGGGTATACCCCCCTCCAGGAAGGATCTGGTGCAAAAGAGGTTAAGTGGTATAGTTGCCAGCCAAACTAAGGATGCAGAACCATCCTCCAAACCTATATGGTGACCCTGAAGCCATGGTTGGGGAATACCCCCCTACAGGACAAGCTACCAAAGGATCGGATACCTTATCAGGATACTAGGTTCCTTACTTCTCCATATCTACACAAGAAGACCTAGAGTCAAGATGCACCAGTTGCCTACCAGGGACAAGCTACCAGAGGACCAGGAAACCTTATCAGGGTACCCGAGTCCTTACTTCTCCATATCTGCACAAAAAGACCTAGTGCCGAAATGCACCAGTTGCCTACCATGTATAGATCGTCTAAAAAATAGGATACATCGCTAGGATACCTGTTACCCTGCCTCACCGGGAACCCTGATGCTAAAGGAGGCTTGGGATACCTACTAGGTATACTCCTTCCAAATACCAAGATTCTTAGAGAAAAGAGTACTAGGTACCCAGATCTATAAGTTTTTTCCGTCTAAGTACTAGGGTTCCTCGGTACAAAAAAAACCAAGATACTACAAAAAAAAAAAAAAAAAAAAAAAAAAAAAAACAACAACAACAACTAAGCATTGGGATTCCCAATTTGGAATGCCTGATACCCCGACCCTTGAGAATGAATCTCGTCCTAAATCAAGAATTCCATGGCAGGATATACTTAGTAACTAGACTGATGTTATCAAAGTATAAGTGTCAAGGCAAGATTGGCCACCTGAGAGGATCATAAGGTTCTTACCAATACCAACTGAGCAAGTATGAAGATACTAAGTACTAACAACATTCAAATAAGTTTGGTCCGAATTATTAACAGAGCATGCAATGATCGAGTTATATTAGGGTACATTTTCAAGCAAGTAAGACAATATTTTTGAAAAGGAAAGAAAGCTTTCTATTGATTAATTAGGGAGCCCAAAACCCAGTTCCATGCTACAAAGGATGAATATAAATATGAACAAAAATATACATAGAGAGGTGACCAGTCATGCTCCCCCTTTCTCATCTGCTTTCTTCTCCTGGCCAGCTGCATCTGCCCCAATAGACCCGGCTGCTGTATCAATTTGGATCCTCTCAGCATCGGGTACCCTAGATTCAGCTAGAATGTCATCCTCTTCCATTGAAACAACATCAATAGGAGGCAAAGGATCCTGCGCTTGCTTTTCTTGAGGAATGGGAGGATCCTAGACCTCCCTCTCAGTTGTTTCAACCAAGACAGCAGTAGGCAAATCAAACCCTTGAGGTGGAGAGGTGGAGAAGGATCCAGGATGTTGACGTCTTGAGAAAGACACCCCTGGTATGGGTCAGCCTTAGAAAGGTCTGCGGCCTTGGAAAAAATTTGCTCCCGGTTCTACCCAAGAGTAGATTGTAGTTCGAAGTTGACAAGAAGGGCTTGAATGGCTTCATAAGAGGCCATGAAGTATCCATCTTCGAAGAAGGAGTCCACCTTGGCTTCTAAGGCATTCACTGCATCCCGTAGAAGGTGGTTTTCATCTAGAATCATTCTTTTCTCAACCTTCAGGCTCTCCCTCTCCTCACGGCTACGCAGCGACCTGAGCGTTTCTGTATCCAGACAACGCTCCAACCGCCTGGCCTCTACCAAAGCAGCCTGCTTACCTGCCACTCTCAGATTCCCTCGCAGCCTTGATTAGGGGATCTATCCTCTACTTAGTGATGACTCGCTTTTTGTGTCGTTACCAAATTGCGAATTATCAAAAGAATGTTTATAAATGAATTCTTACACAATGTGCTTTAAGTTTTTAAAACTAGTAAAGCGGTAAGCTTAAGATTTGTTCCACAGGGATTATGTTAGATTAATCAATTTGCTATCTAATCTAAGTTAGTCTAACTAGTGTGCAATAAAGTAAATCATGATTAGTGGGATAGTGTGTGGTTTGAGAAACCACCAAACAATGCATGTAAAGTAAATATACAAAAATGTAAAGAGAATATGAATGGAGATAGGAATCCAATACAAACAAGTTAGATAAGAAAATGGGTTTAAACAATAAAGAGAGGTTTAGGGAAATGATAAAGTAGCTAATGGACCATTGAGCAATTCATACAAAACTTCATCAACGCATAATCTACACAATCAAGGACCGATCTCATTTGAAACTGTTGTTTAGGTCGTCACTACGAACCCTAAACAACTTCCCACCAAAATGCCTAACCGATTAAGAAAAGGGGGTCAAGGTGGGATCAGTTAGTGATGATCGAATGGCCTAGGTAATTAGGGTAATATCCCCACCAACAACCTAATCTATTCACTATGTGCTACAATCAATCAAGTGTGTCAATAACTTAATCAATTTTATCACAAATAAATCCTACAACATATTGTAATAAACAAGTGTGTCAATACTCAATTAATCATATATCTGCAAGATCTAATTAAAAAGCAAATAGAACTATAATTATGCAAACATAATATCCAAAGCTTTAATAAATACTCAATGTCCAAATAATCTCTCAAATCATCCCCCTAAAATGGGGGGTTTAATTACACATAATAACAAACAAGAAAAGGAAGTAAAATGTAGAGAAATCACCTTTGGGTCTCTCTTGTAAGCTTAATCCTCCCTTGAGCTTGCTTGCTTGAATCTTATGCGAAGATTGGGTGTTGAGGAAGTGTCTAGATAGGTGAAGTCATATGGAAAGTGACAAAGGAAATGGGTGGAGAAGATGGAAAGAAAGGAATGATTTAGGTGGAGTAATCTAAGTGTTTATTGGAGAGGAGAATGGTAGGATTAGGAATGGTTGAAGAAGGAAGGTTTCTTGATGAGTAAGAGTTGTTCAAAAAAGGAAAAATGTGATGAATTTATAGGTTTTTCAAATTAGGTCTCGGGTGGCAAATTACCAAAACACCCTCTGATCATGGCAAATTACCATTTAGTCCAATAGAGGGGATCATTGTGTAATTTTCCCAACCAATCAGCAATTCATAGAGCAGATGTCGTTCTTTGCATTCATGGCGACCCTTTGGGTGACCCAAATGGTGACAAATCTAGAGCCAAAACAACTCTCTGTCGCCATGGCGACCTCAAAATGCAAACCGCGACCTCAATTTAAGCGGTTTCGTCACGGTTTGGGAAATGGCAACACAAAGTGGCGAAGGAGGCTTCATTAGGGTACTGGATTCTGATCGATTGGAGGGTCAAAAATGTTGCGACGGAAGAGCCGGTGAGTTTCCTATCGTTTTACCGCTGAAATTGGCCGTCGGTAGGTCGTTTTCTGATGAATACACATGGCGGCGTGATTTAGGGTTTAGGGTACAAAAAATCTGATCTGAACGTGTGGGGAGGAAGATGATGAATATTAGATAGGGTGCACTTAGGAGGGCAATGGGGTGTAATGGGCTGCTGCTATTTTCTCTAAAAGGGGGGTGCATTTAGCAGCAAAGTGGGGTGTGCACAACTGTCTTTTCTTGTCTTCATTGGGGGTGCAATCAGCATAGAAGGGGGCGCGCACAGCAACTGCTCCTTGACTTGGTATGGGTGTGCTTAGACAAAAATAAGGGCCCGTTTGGGCATGAGCGACCAGCCATTGGGCCACGCATTGGGCCTCACGTTTGGTCTGCAGCTCTTCATGCTAAATGCACCGTTTCTTGTGTTTAGATTGCTTGACATGGGCTTGCACTTTGGGACGCTTTTAGAAGGGAACTGGGGTGCATATAATGGCCCAAACCCATTATCCACTGTCCACGTGGCGCTGTTTGCTTGATTTGCATGGCAAATTGCGGACAGCCCCCTGTATTCTTCCAATATCACGATATCTTCAATCTTTCCTTCAATATTTACTCTTTTGCCCCTAACTGATCAAAATTACTTCAATGCCCCTAAACTCTGTAAATTCCCGAGAATCAAGCAAAAAGAGAAGGAAATGAGGGCCAAAATCATACAAATTTTGGTTCGATCACTTAGTCCAGACCAACTCCCCTCTGGCATCCTCCAACTCAAGTTGGAGCGAGAGGTTGGCCTCCTTTAAAGTTGATATTTGTTGCCCAACTACCAGAGCAAACTTGAAACCCTAAAAAAAAAGGGAAGTATGAGAACTCAGTAAGTTTATACCATAAAAGAAAAAAAGAAGGCTTTTGGCTAAGCAAACAGAGAAATTAGAGATGGTACCTATTGACGGTGATTTTTGGTGGTCACCAAGTCAATGATTTACCTTATGAATTGTTATGATTTAAGAACTTGGATGATTGAAAATAAGAGAAACAAACCAGAAATCACAAGCAATTACGTGGTAAAACTCCAAGGGTTGGAGAAACATCCACGGTTTGTTACCTAAACAACGAAGCCAAATTCACTATGAAGAAGAATTACAAGAATGTTGCACTACCATCTCTCTCTCTAGCTATTTCTCTTGTGTCCCCTTCTTTTTGCGTAAAGAAGGGGTATTTATACATGTTTAATTAGGGTTTTGGTATGTGGTGCTCTAATTGTGTGTTGTACTCCTTAACGGATTCGGATTCTCTTTCTTTTGTATAGTTCCTGATTTGGTTGAATCCAAGTCTGATTCTGATTCTTCCTCCTTTATTTACGGAAAATCTATCTGTTTCCTTATTTGAACTCTGCAGTCACTGTTGCTTATCATGGAGTTGCTTGTTGCTGATTGCGCCCAGAGTTTTGAATATAAGCGCTGTTTACTATCTGTTTTCATTGATTCCTGACTATACCGAGCATTTGCCCGAGTAAGATTTATTGCCCGAGCAACTTGTCTTTGCCGGTAGTCGGGCAGCTTCCTCTTTTCCCGAACAGGTTCTCATGGGGGAATTCTTGCTTCGTTAGTTGACCTTCCTTTAACCCTGCTTACGTGGCTTTATACATAATGATGACGTGTCTATCACGACTATTTTTACCTATAACAATACCCCCTTAAATATTAGTGCCGATCCTGTTGAGTTAGTTCCCTTCGGGTCGGATATTTAACTTCACACTATAACTAGTCCTCGTTTGTCTCAAAGATCTTAAATGACGTGTCTTAATTACGACCGCACACATTCGATTTATCAATCATTTCAGAAATCTTTTAATGGTGACGTTTCTGTTTACTGGCAGCTCAAGGCGTTCTTCGGTTGCCACTTGTCCTTTTTTATTTGGCTGTGGCACGACGGTGGTGCGACGCATTTATGGGACATGACCTTTCTGTTCGCTCGCGTGTGGACCACGTCATCACCCACGCCCCTCTGCTTTCCCGCTTCTTTGTGTTTCTCCTAGGGTTCCATGTTTTTTTGAAATCAATATGCTGCCTATATAAACTGCCAGTGGTGGCGTTTTTCCTCTTTTATTTACTTTATTTTCTGCAATCTTTGTGCACTCTCTGAAGAACTTGCTCGCTCGCATCGCATCCCCTGTTTGTCGAGTTCATCTGCTGCAACTACATTCTTCATCTGCTTCAACCGTATTTCCTGGTTTCTTGTTGAGTTCTTCTGCTTCAACCCCCAGGCCTTCTCTCGAGGATTTTCTCTGCGGTTTTCATTACCCCCATTTCTTTGCTATATCAAGGTTAGTTTCCATGGATTCTGCAGCTAGGTACAGCCTTTATACTGTTGGTATGATTGCTATTGAGCAAAATGATGCTCACACTGCGTCGGTTGTTCATAGTTTACTGAAACCACCCCTATTTGATCAACCACATTTTACTGACGCCGACGTTTCTACAGTTTATCGCGGTGGTTCCGTTCCTTCCGGAGTTCCTTTTGTTTCCTCAGATTCATCACCTCCCGACTATCAGCCTAAAGGTTGGTCAGATTCTTCTTCCTCTTCTGTCGATACTCGGCCTTGGAGACGACCAGGAAAAAAGATGAGCACCCGTAAAGTTTACAAGGATTCTCATTCGCTGGAGAGCCGAGTCGGGGCTCAGAGGGTTGCTGAGGGTGATATTGAGGATGAGCACAGGGCCGCTCGCATTCCTTTTTCTCCCGAGCGTATATGCGCTTACGATGTCGAGCCAAATGTGGTTGGCCCCGAGGAGATAAGCAAGTATATGCGGCGGTTCGATCTGGATGGCGACGTGATTTCGCTAATCCCTGCTGATGATCGGGCTGCCTGGAACCCTCCACCTGGCCACGTGGCGATTTACGGGGCGATGCTTACCTGTGGTGTCACTCTTCCTCTCCAGCCCTTTATAACTTGGTTTTTGGCTGAGGCCCGGATTGCCCCAGCTCAGCTAACTCCGAACAGCTACCGGATTCTGATGTGCATATGGCACATGTGGCACAGAATGAAGCAGCCACCTCCCACTCCTCACGAAATCCGACATTTCTTCTCGTTGAGGCCGGTGGGGAAGACAGGAATCTATTTCCTCCATTCGAACCAACCCGAGCTCTGGATCCCTAAGGACGTAGTGGTCAAGGGTGAAATCGAGCCGACCACGGAAGAGAAAATGAAGGGGTTTGTTTGGGGCTTCCCCTCTTCAAACAAATTTTGGAAGAATAGTTGGTTCTTTGTGGGCAAACGATAGGGCCAATCGATCAGCTTCGATCTGGGTGGCACTCGGCTGACCTGCAGGGTTCCTCGCTTCTTTTGCTCGCCCCAATGAAACCACATGACTTCAGCCTTTACCGACGAAGAGCTTAAAACCTTGGCTCGGGCTGCTGTCCGTCCATTGGAGAAGAGGGGAAAACCCTATTTATACAATGAGGGGAAGATGATTAAAGCCCGCCTCTTTCCCCAGATATCTGCGTGCCGCCGACGTCGTAAGTCTATCTATATATTTTTCCTGTATTCTTGTTCCGAAATCTTTTTGCTTACTCGGGCTTTTTTGTTTTTTTTTTTTTTAAGTGTTTGATGTAGACGTAGTCTGCGACGCTCAAGCCCGTCGGATGAAGGGCATCGTGGAAGCCAGCCAGAAGGAGGCCCTTCGGCAGCGAGATTCTGGAATAGCCCCTCCCGAGGACAACTCTGACGGGAGCCCTCACGAGGTTTTTCCTGATGAAGACGAGGAAGAGAGGGTGCCTGCATATGTGCCCGAGGAAACCCATGGTCGTGACATAACCACGCGTTCGACTGAAACCGTGGGTGACTCGGGACTCTTTGGAGTAAGTAGGACCGACGCTGATCAGGGCAACCAAAGGGGTCCTACTACTTCAAAGGGGAAAGAAAAGGTGGGGTACCCCTCCGAGTCTGAGCGGGCATGCTTCCGCGGTGGATCTCGTTCTCCCCGCTCTGCTGTACATACACCAAGTGATACTTCTCGAGGTGTTGAGGCAGCCGAGGGGCATTTGGGTGCAGCCGTTCCAGAAATCCCGACTTCTGCCGAGCCGACCGCCGCCATTCCAGAGACCCCAGCTCCTGCCGATCCCACCCCTACCCCCGGAGGTAGCAATATCGAGGTGGGGCAGCCGGGCAAGACTTCTGAAAATCAAGCGGTTGATTCGAGTTATCGTGGGAGACAGCCTGGGAAAAGGAAGGCTTCGTTTTCCCCCGGCCGCCCAACGCCCAAAATCCCCCGAGTGGTCGCTTATGTAGACTCATCCTCAGATGGCGAAGGGGAGGGTGCAGTTCAAAAGGGTGCAGGTGCGGCCCCTCCACTGGATCAGGCCTAGGATGATATTGAAGGCTTAACCGACTCTCCTCGGGTAGCCTCGACCGCTAAGCTTCCTGAGACCAATGTTGGTGGTTCGGAGTCCTTCCCCCAGACCGATGATCCTACCCCCGAGATCATGCTGAGGGCCATGGCTTCAGGTCAAGCTTATATCGGGGAGGATCATTGGAGTCAGTTCAGGGTAGGGACGGTGTCTGACCGGCTCTGCAACTTTTTCAATAGCGCCTCTTATGTAAGTAATGCCTTGGTTACATTTACGATTTTGCATTTCTTCTTTTCGTACGTAAGTAATTTCTTCTTTTTTATTTACTTGCTGCAGATGGTGGCCGAGATGTCCGGGGCTTGTCGGGCCGGCGAAGCCCAGGCGGACAGAATAAGGAGGCTAGAAGCCCAGCTAAAGGAGAGCGAGGACCGCTGTTCTCGGGCTGAGCAGGCTAGTCGGGAGGGTGCTAAGTCGAGTCTGGTGCTTTTGGATCAATGCCTGGCTCGGCAGCTGGAGGCGGAGCAGAAAGCTTCTTCCGCCGCTGATGAGGTCAAGGTTCTCCAGGATCAGTTGTCATCCACTCATGATGCTTTGCTCCAGGCTGAGCAGTCTGCTGAAGACGCCAAGTTTGCTTACGAGCGTCGAATCGAGGACTTGGAGCGTCAGGCCTTGACAGTTAAGTCCCTATCAAAGGAAGCTAGGTTGAAGCTGGAACTACAAAGTGTTGATCGGTTCAAGAGGTCTCCAGCCTATGATGCTTTGCTTCTGCACGAGTTCCAGCGGGGAATGGTCTCGGCTGGTGAAGTTTTCAAGCAGAAGAATAGGGCGACTGATCGGGCTAGGGCCAACTGGAGCCTATCAATCAAAAAGCATGTGGATACCTCTCTGGAGTCTCTTCGGGCCCAGATGAGGGAGTGGCGAGCGTATTGCAGAAGTAAGGGTAAAGCGCCACATCCCATGCACCTCGAGGTTCCTTCCGCTGACTCCTTCTCCACGTTTTATGCCTGTGAAAAGGCAGGGATCGACAACGAGACGCCCGATTTGGGACCCGTTCCCGGGGTTGACTATGCCGACTGGATGGTCGATGAGGAGGAGGATGTCATTGTTTGGCCTTCGGACGACAGCTTGCTGAGTGAGTATGTGATGGAGCCTGATCCTGATGTTGGCGGAAGCAGCTCCCGACCCCCGGCTCCACCTTCCTGAGCCTCTTGACTTCAAGTCCCCCCTCTTTTTTGTAGCGGTGTAACAAGTTGTAGCTATATTCGTGTAGCACAACTATACTTGTATATTTATATTCTTCTCATGTATAGACGGGTTTCTTTCATATATATAGGCGGATTCTTTCCTAATAGAGTTTTCTATGAATGCGTGAATGAGATAATCTAAACTCTCTTTTTACCTCGGCCGAGTGCTTCGTTTAGTTAGTAACTAATTCTAGCTGAGTGTCTTATATAACTGGCTTTTCAATAATTTTAGACTGAGCATCTCATTTAACTGGTGACTAGTTTATGCCGAGTGTCTCATATAACTGGCCTTTAAACAGTTTAAACCGCGTATCTTATTTAACTGGTAACTAGTTTTGGCCGAGTATCTTATGTAACTGGCCTTTATTGTTGATTTTGCTTTGCCTCAACGTTACGCCGAGGCTCGCCACGACCATACGTCAAGGTCCTTGCACAAGTTACCTAGGACGTCTCCTGGTTTTATCTGTGCAAGGTTTTGCCGAATCGTTGGGGCACATCGCACCGGCCAACACGGCTGCGCATCTCACTAGCCTTTCTAGCGGCGCTCCGAGCAGTTTTCCAGTTAATTCTGGTGCCTCGGTTTTGCCTTTTGCTAAGGGATACATTCTTATCGTTTTAGCTAGGCGGGCATGCTACTACAGCTTTTCCGCCCTTCGGGCATTACTCGTCCGCTCTTTCGCGGGTTTATGGCGCCCGAATTTTCTGGTGTTTAGTCTATGCCGAGTATCTCATGTAACTGGCCTTTAGACAGTTTGAACCGCGTATCTTTTTTAACTGGTAATTAGCTTTGACCGAGTATCTCATGCTACTGGACTTTATTGAATGATCAACACGAATTTCATTAGATAAGACATGATTATGAAACCAAAAACTAAACTTGAAATAAATAAAGGTGGAAACTGAAAACTGAGCTAAAGCAGAATTATAAAAATATGGTCGGATCCCTCAAGGATAGAAGATCTTTAAATATTGTGCGTTGCATGGTCGGGGCACTAAACTGCCCTCTGGTCGGGCTATCATGTATGCCCCGTGTCCTACAGCTCCTTTGATGATGTACGGCCCTTCCCATTTGTCGGCAAGAGATCCCGAAGATTTATCTTTGGTGTTTGGGGATACTCTTCTTAGCACTAAGTCTCCGAGTTGGAATCTTCGTTCCCGAACACGGGAATTGTAGTACCTCGCAGCCCTTTGCTGGTACGCGGAATTTCTGACCTGTGCTGTATCTCTGATTTCCTCAAGTTCGTCTAAGTTCTGCTGCAGCATATTCATATTGTGTTCGGGACTGTATAACTGTACCCTGGGGGATGTAAAAGTTGTCTCTGCTGGGATGACAGCTTCTGTTCCAAATGCCAGCGCAAAAGGGGTCTCCCCAGTGGACGACCTCATTGTTGTTCGGTATGCCCACAACACCTCGGGCAGCTTGTCCGCCCAATCACCTTTCTTTGCCTCTAGCTTTGCTTTCAGTGTATGCTTGATCACTTTATTCACAGCCTCTGTCTGGCCATTGGTTTGAGGGTGAGCCGGTGACGCGTAATAGTTCACGATCTTGAATTCTTCACACATTTCTCTGAACTTTTTGTTGTTGAACTGGGTTCCATTGTCAGTTATAATGATGCTCGGAACCCCAAACCTATATATGATGTTTTTCTTGACAAAGCTGGTGGTGTTTGCTTCCGTTATGTGTATTAGTGCTTCTGCTTCTGCCCATTTGGTGAAATAGTCCACTGCCACAATGGCGTGCTTTGCTCCTCCCTTTGTTCCCGTGGGCATTGGTCCTATTAGGTCGAGTCCCCAGATGGCGAAGGGCCATGGCGAGGTTAGACTTCTGAGTAATTCTGGGGGTTGCCGAATATCGTTTGCTATTCTTTGGCATGTTTCACAGCTCTCGGCGAATCGCTGCGCCTCTGCGAACAGGGTCGGCCAGTAGAAACCTTGCCTAAGTACTTTGTGTGCTAGGCTTTTACCCCCAGTATGGTTCCCACACACTCCGCTGTGGACACTTTTTAGGATTTTTTCGGTTTCTTCACCGGCCACACATCGTTGCAGTACTTTCGAGAATCCTCTCCTGTATAATTCTCCCCTTAAGATTGTATACCGGGTTGACCTATATCTGATGCGTTTTGCTTCTACTGCATCCTCTGGTAGTATGTTTTCCTCCAAGTACTTCCTGAGTTTGTATGTCCAGTCGCTTGGGCTTGGCCGGATCTCTGCTACCATGATTTCCTCTGATTCTGCTGTACTTGGCTTAGTCAGATGTGCCACTGGTATTGCTTTGGATCTGATGTTCGTGGTGGCTGAAGCTAACTTGGACAAAGCATCTGCTTTCTCGTTTTCTTCCCGAGGGATCTGAGAGATTTTGTACACTTTGAACTTTCTAAGTAGCCTTTTTGCAATGTCCAAATAAATTATCATGTGCTCTTCCCTTGCCTGGTATTCATCCAGCACTTGATTTACCACGACTTGTGAATCGCTGTAAATTTCCAGCTCATCTGCCCCTAATGCTATGCAAACCCTTAGGCCGGCCAACAAGGCTTCATACTCTGCTTGATTGTTGGTTGCTTTGAAATCGAACCTCATGGCACACTCCACGGTATCCCCCTCGGGGGTTGTTATGACTATTCCTGCCCCGCTGCCGTGTGTGTTCGATGACCCGTCTACATGCAACTTCCATTGTAATTTACCAGTCTGTTTATCTTCCATTGCCCTCCTCACCTCGGCATCTGGCTCGGTAAATTCTGCTATAAAATCTGATACCGCCTGCCCTTTAATCGCCGCTTTAGGTGTGTATCTGATGTCATATTTGCTCAGCTCCACTGCCCATTTGGTCAGCCTTCCCGACACCTCCGGCTTTTGGAGAATTAGTTTCAATGGGCAGTCAGTGTACACTTGTATTGTATGCGCTTGGAAATATGGCCTCAGTTTCCTGGCCGATGTGATTAGTGCTAGCGCTATTTTTTCTGCCGGAGAATACCTGGTTTCTGCTGGTAACAATGCCTTGCTTGTGTAATACACTGGTTTTTGTATCCCTTCTTCTAACCGGATTAACACCGAACTTGTCGCCATCTTCGTGACCGACAGGTATAAGTACAATGTTTCTCCCACCATCGGTTTTGAGAGGGTGGGTGCTTTCCCCAAATATTCTTCCAACTTCTGAAAGGCCTCTTCACATTCTGTATTCCATTCGAGCCCTTTCCCTTTTTTTATTGCCCTGAAGAACGGGGCGCACTTATCTGTTGACTTAGCAATGAACCGATTGAGTGACGCAAGACACCCCGTCAGCCTTTGTACATCTTTCAATGTCTTTGGTGAAGTCATTCCTTCTAGTGCTCTGATCTTCTCAGGATTCACTTCAATTCCTCTTTGGTGAACCTGAAAGCCTAAAAACCTCCCCGAGGGTACTCCGAATACACATTTACTGGGATTAAGTTTCATTTTATATCTCCTCAGAACATCGAAGGTTTCCTTCAAATCCTCCGAATGTTTTTCTGCTGTAGTGCTCTTGGTTAGCATGTCATCCACATAGACTTCCATGTTTCTCCCAATCTGCCGAGCAAACATCCGGTTCACCAACCTTTGGTACGTTGCTCCAGCATTTTTCAACCTGAATGGCATCACTTTGTAGCAATACAGACCTTGATCCGTAGTGAAAGATGTTTTTTCTTCGTCTGCTTTGTTCATCCGGATCTGATTGTATCCCGAGTAGGCATCCATGAAACTTAGCAACTCGTATCCTGCCGTTGCATCTACTAACTGGTCAATCCTCGGTAGAGGGAAACTGACTTTTGGGCAGGCTTTGTTTAGGTCAGTGAAATCGACACACATCCTCCATTGGTTATTCTTTTTCTTGACCAACACTACATTGGCTACCCACTCCGGGTATCTGACTTCCCTTATTGATCCTGCGGAAAGTAGCTTTTCCACTTCTTTCTTAATTGCGACGCTTCTTTCTGGATTGAACAATCTTCTCTTTTGTACCATTGGTCGGGATTCTGGGCTGATGGATAGGCAATGTGATATCACCTTCGGGTCTACTCCCAGCATATCCTCGTGACCCCAAGCAAAAACATCCTCATATTTTCTTAGCAACGTGATAAGTTGAGTTTTGACGTGTATATTTAAACTTGCCCCCACATTTACTGTCTTACTCGGGTCTACTGGATTCAGCGCTACTTCTTCGGTCGGCTCATCCTTTCTGACTTCAGGTTCTTCTCTGGGGTCTAACTCAAATTCTTTTGGTACTTCTGCCTGCTCTTCCGGCTCTTTCCCCTTTTGCTTGGCCGTCACTGCGTACACTTGGTGTACTTCCCTATCTTTGTATACTGACAAGTTTGCTCTTCGGGCCATCTCTCGTGACCCCTTAACCACCCCTACCCCGTATTCTGTCGGGAATTTCATCATGAGGGCATATGTTGCTGTCACTGCTTTGGTTTTGTTCAAGAATGGCCGGCCCAATAAAGCGTTGTACGGCCAGTTCTCTGTATCCACTACCACAAAGTCGAGTAGCACAGTTTTTTGGCAAGGTATCGTCCCAATCTTTACGGGCAATTTTACTGTTCCCAACGACCTTACCTCGACTCCCCCAAATCCTCTAAGGGGTGTGGGAAACGGCTGTAGGTCTTTTCTATCCAGCCTCAGCTGGTCATATACTTCTGCACTCAGAATATCCGTCGAATTCCCATTGTCAATCAAAATTCGATGAACCTCTCTATGTCCGATCCTCGCACCGATTACCAGTGCGTCATTTGGCTTAACATCCACTCCATGTGAGTCAGCTTCTGTGAATATGATCGGGTCCCATCCCTCTTTGATTCTTTTTGGGTCGGGTTCAATGGAATTGATATCCAGGTCTCTCCGTGCCTCCATGGCCTCCCGAATTTCTTGGGTCCTTTCCCTGTTACTCCTGCCAGTTGCCGGTCCTCCAAAGATGGTGTTAATTGCTCCTTCATCCTGAGCTTTCTTTGGACTGAATTTTCTTGCCCGCCCGTCCTGCCGGCTATCCTTTTGTCCATCCGTCTTGTCCACCTTCTTGAGGACAATGTCTTTCAGGTGTCCTTCCCTGATGAGGGTTTCGATATGGTCCCTTAATTGGAAACACTTGGATGTCTCGTGCCCGTTCTCCTTATGGAAACGACAATACTTGGTGGTGTCCCTCCGGGCATATGTTGACTGCCTAGGAGGTTCTTTTGACATGTTCTTCTCCTCTAGGATTGCCAAGATTTCACCTTGGTCTTTTTTCAGTCGGTTGTAGTTTGTATATCTACCTTGGAACTTCTGCCGTGGCTGATCGGTTCTCGGGTCGTATGCTCGCCGTCCATCCCGACCATCCCGCGCTTTGTTCTTCTGTTTGTCCCCTTTGGTGTCGGGCGCCTTTGTGTGGTCTTTGGTCTTGGTCCCCTCTGGGCGACCGCCATGCACGAAGTAACCCCCTGTGGCAATTTCTTCCTCTTCAGCTAGGGCGTACCCCCCGGCCATGTCCATCATATCAGCGTAGCTGGTTAGTCGGGCTCTTCTGAGGTCAAATGACAATTGGCCATTCTGAAGGTTGTTAATGAACGCAGCAATTATTGCTTCGTCATTTGCGCTCCCAATCTCAGACACTTCCTGACCGAATCTCCCTAGATACTTCTTTAGCGACTCATCCTTTCCTTGTCTGAGTTGGGATAAGTGAGCTACCGATTTTTTCCTATGCACATTCCCGAGGAACTGCCTTGAGAAAGCTTTGCTCAGTTCGCTAAAGCTGCTTATGCTTGCTGTTGGCAATCTACCAAACCACCGGGAACCGAGATCCCCAAGAGTCTGAGGAAAATTCAAACATAGCAGTGCGTCATTGTGGATATATTGTGCCATTGCGCTCTTATACCTCCGGACATGTTCTTTCGGGTCGGTATCTTTCTTGAACAGCTCCACGTGTGGCATCCTGAATCTCTCCGGGAAGGGTGTCCTCAGGACCCCACTAGTGAAAGGGCTCCCGGATTCGTCATCCGACAGCTCATTGCACCCATATCGCCTGACTAAAGCGTCCATTTGTCGGCGGTTGTTTTGAACTTCCCGGGTCAAACTTTGTATGAGTATATCTCTATCTCCTTCTGGCTCCCCTATCGCATTGAAATTTTGACTTATGGTCAATTTTTGACCCCCTGCCTCCGGATTCGACTCTCTGCGATCTCTGTTTAAGCCATGAAGCCGCACTGTGCCCCTTTGGCGCTTGCGGTGATGATTCTGCTCACTCTCTTCCGAGGATGAAGACCGGCCTCTCCGGTGATTGCGCCTCCTGGGGTGATCCCGATTTGCAACTATTCGATCTTGATCGTAACCCTTGTCAGAATCATTCCCCTCTCTACGCTCCCTACTCCTCCTGTCCACCCTTTCGGATAAAATTTCTGGCCTGCCTATAGGATTTCGGCTCGCTTTAAAGGGTGCATCGGGTGTTGGTATCACCACCGCAGAACGCAGCCTCGCGGCCTGCTGGTTTGGGGCGGACAGACTGTGAGGCGACATCAAACCTCCCGTGGTGGAAAGGTCAATTCCTTGCTTTGCTGCGTCTGATATAAGTTGTTGCAGGGAAGCATGAAATCGTTGCGCGATTTCTTCATTAGTTGTGGGGAAACGTTGAATGCCAGCTAAGGCGGCTGACTGGTCTGCCGTCGTTAGGGTGGCATCCGCTGTATTGAGCGTGGTGTCATCCTCCAGCTCATTACTTGGCACGCCTTGACTGTATCTGGAATCGCTACCATCTCTTTCGCCAGCCATTGTTGTCACAAACTTCTGGGTGCCCCCCTCCTTCTAGCGCCAATTGTTGACGGTGATTTTTGGTGGTCACCAAGTCAATGATTTACCTTATGAATTGTTATGATTTAAGAACTTGGATGATTGAAAATAAGAGAAACAAACCAGAAATCACAAGCAATTACGTGGTAAAACTCCAAGGGTTGGAGAAACATCCACGGTTTGTTGCCTAAACAACGAAGCCAAATTCACTATGAAGAAGAATTACAAGAATGCTGCACTACCATCTCTCTCTCTAGCTATTTCTCTTGTGTCCCCTTCTTTTTGCGTAAAGAAGGGGTATTTATACATGTTTAATTAGGGTTTTGGTATGTGGTGCTCTAATTGTGTGTTGTACTCCTTAACGGATTCGGATTCTCTTTCTTTTGTATAGTTCCTGATTTGGTTGAATCCAAGTCTGATTCTGATTCTTCCTCCTTTATTTACGGAAAATCTATCTGTTTCCTTATTTGAACTCTGCAGTCACTGTTGCTTATCATGGAGTTGCTTGTTGCTGATTGCGCCCAGAGTTTTGAATATAAGCGCTGTTTACTATCTGTTTTCATTGATTCCCGACTATACCGAGCATTTGCCCGAGTAAGATTTATTGCCCGAGCAACTTGTCTTTGCCGGTGGTCGGGCAGCTTCCTCTTTTCCCGAACAGGTTCTCATGGGGGAATTCTTGCTTCGTTAGTTGACCTTCCTTTAACCCTGCTTACGTGGCTTTATACATAATGATGACGTGTCTATCACGACTATTTTTACCTATAACAGTACCTCTACTAGCATGAAGGCTCCTTTGGTAACCAGAATATGTGAGGGTAAGGAGGCCATTGACTGTAAGCTTCCACCATGGTAGGTAGCTGCAAAGCGGGATCTCCTCCTAGATAAAATCCCGTGGTCGGGATCCAGTAGGGAGGCTGGCAGTAGTAGAAGCAGCAGTATCAACAGTAGCCCCTTTCTTTCTCCACCCCGATTTGGCACCTAGTCGTGGAAGTTGGAGGGGGAGAAGACGGTGAAATTATCGGGGCAACCTTGGGGACAGTAGAAGCCTATTTCTGAATTTTGGCAGATGAACCCCACGCTTTGGCAGCTCTTGCCTTCAATTCACCCATAGTTGGGCGTGTTGTAACCGAGATGAAGAGAGACGTAGGAGGTTGAGGAAGTGTCCTTATTTGAGCAGGAGGAGAAGTTGAAAGTTTAGATCCCGATGCGACACCAACTCCAACACCTGAAGGAATTAGGGAAGAAGAAGGAATGAGACTCAGACATTCCGGCCCTGAAGAAGAGGAAGTGGGTAGAAGATGAGTAGCAGATACTGCCAAAAAAAAGATCAGTAAAATAATAAATAATAATATAGATAAAGAGAAAAACACAAGGAAGATCGAATTACATACCCAATTGAGCTATATAAATTATGAGATATCGTTCTAGCTGGGCTCCTGATCAAGCCAAAATTGGTATGATTTTGGCCTTCATTTCCATTTCTTTTCGCTTGATTCTCGGGCATTTCCCTGTGTTTAATGTTGTTAAAATGAGTGTTTCAGGTTTTATCAAGTTTCGAGAGCAATGGAGATGAAGTGGAGGACTTGTGTGAAAAATGCCTCACAAATGGGAAGAAACAGGGCATTTTCGCCACTTAGACATAAGGAGGTCGCTACATGGGCGCCATGGCGACAGAGGATTCTCCAAGCCATCAGAAGATCGCCATTTGGGCGCCACTTGGTCTCCATGGCGACAAAAGGACTTCAAATGAATCAGGTGGGTCGCCACTTGGGGTCGCCATGGCGACCACCCTTTGCAAGTGGCAACCTCTTTCAATCAAGGCAAGGTCGCCACTTATGGTCACCATGGCGACCTTGATGCTGCAAGTGGCGACCCCTTCACACTTTGCAGGGTCGCCACTTATGGTCGTCATGGCGACCTCGAGATGCAAGTGGCGACCTCTATACAAATTGCTCATGGTCGCCACTTGCTAGATGGCGAGAAAGATGATTTTCATGGCGACCTTCTCATCTAACCGTTTTACGCACCATGGTCGCCATAGCGACCAAATAGCAAACTTGGCCCCACATCAGCGAATCAAGCAGCTATTAGTACATGTCCAAGAGTGTGTATAGATAGAACGACTTCTCATCTTCAAAAGGATCGACCATCTGAAAAAAAAAGAACAGAGAATACATCTTGAGATCTAGCTCTTCATCCATGGCACATCATTCATCATCCTCCATTTCTCTCATTGAACTTATCTAATCCATCCAAACCTCAACACAAAGCCTTGATTCCTTCCCTACATCATTCCTCATCCCACCATTTCTCCACCAAAATCCTTAGTCACTTTCCACCAAAACACCCACATTCCAAGACATATCCTCTACTTCCATTCTTTGCATCTAGGAGAAGAATGATCAAGCTTAAAGAAGGTGACCCAAGGGTTATTTCCTTACTATTTACTTCTTTTCATTTATTACAAATATGTGTAACTAAACCCCTAATCTATGGGATAGATTTGAGGATCAATTGGTTGTCGGTTTAGCTTAGCTTGTAATGAATCTCTTATGTGTTCTATTCATTCAAATTAATTAGATTCCATTCATTATAATTGACTTGTATATCACTTGTTAATTGCAATCTTGAGTGGAGTAATTTGTTATATATTCATATGAGGTTTGACACTCCTTGTGTGATTGAGAACCCATTGGATAGGATAGATTAGTGGTGGGTATATCAACCCCACTAATCTAAGCCTCTAAGTGGTTAACATAATGATCGAACCAAAATTGGTATGATTTTGGCCCTCACTTCCTTCTCTTTTTGCTTGATTCTCGGGTAATATCCCATGATTTAATGGTGTGAATTAAGTGTTTTCAGGTATTTATAAAGTTCAGAGGCATTAGAGTAATATTGGTGGCAAAAGGGGCTGAAATTGTAAAAAATGTGTGCAGATCATTCATTTTCAAATAGGCATATCTCTCTCTTTAAATTGAACCACATTTCAAATTACATATATTCGGAAAGCTCCAGAAGTCTACTTTCCAACGGTTTTTATGGATTGCAATTCAGAGTTTTTTACATAAAGTTATGCATATTTTCGTAGCTGCTGCGCACTCCCTATCGCCATGGCGACCCTATGGCTCGCCATGGCGACCTCCACTTTCTAGAAGCAGCAAAATGGACGTTTTTCAAGCCATTTTTGAGGGGTATTCTTGTCCTTTCATGCCCATTTCATACCCTAGCTTTTCTAACATATAAATACACCATTTTATGCTAACTCTTGAAAACTCTTGTTCATAAAGAAACCTCATTTCTCCACCATTCCTAATCCCTCCATTCTCCTCTCCAATAAACACCTAGATTACTCCACATAAATCATTCCTCTCTTTCCATCTTCTCCACCCATTTCCTTTGTCACTTTCCATTTGACTCCACCTATCTAGACACCTCCTCAACACCCAATCTTTGCACAAGACTCAAGCAAGGAAGCTCAAGGAAGAATCAAGCTTACAAGAGAGACCCAAGGGTGATTTCTCTCCATTTTACTTCCTTTCTTTGTTTGTGATTATGTGTAATTAAACCCCCTTTCTTTGGGGATGATTTGAGACACTTTTGGACTATGAGTATTTATTAAGGCTTTGAATATTATGTTTATTCAATTATAGTTTTATTCACTTTTTAATTAGATCTTGCACTTATGTGATTATATGAGTATTGACACACTTATTGATTACAATATGTTGTAGGATAATTTGAGATAAAATTTGAAACAAATAACTCGAGGTGTGTTCTAATATATTAATATTCAATCTAGAGGGGGGGGGGGTGAATAGATTTTAACGATATTACCCAATTTTCGCGTTAAGTCAATATTACGAAAATGCTCCAAACTAGTCAACACAATAACAAGTGTAATATGGTGTGGAATTATAAATGACACTTGATATTTACGTGGAAACCCTCACGGGAAAAACCACGGGCTGTATAGTGCGCCACACTCGAACCTCGAATCCACTAAATGTGATAAACGATTACAACCTACTCTCGGTATATAATCACACACCTACCTAATCCCGGTATGAGTGAACCTAGTCCAATTGCTTGTGTGACCACCTAATCCCGGTGTCCGACCTAATCCCGGTCTATCACAACAAGACTTCAATTGCTTGCGATCTAAGCAACCTAATCCCGGAAGCTACACGCAAGACTTACTTCTCAATGAAGAGATAACAACCTATGTGAATATATAATGATATTCAATGAGCAAATAAAGCTAGGTAACCTTAGATGCTTATCTAGGATGATTAGATAACAATAAATGCAATCCTAGATGTCAATAGCTAAATGACAAGTCATAAAGCTTAGCAAATCATAGATAAAGTAACCTAGATGTTGCTATCAAAATACAACACACAAACATGTCAACACAACAATCTCTATTTTGTATCTAGAATATATTCTAAGAGCATACAAATAATATAAGAGATTTCTTTGATAAATAAAACACTAAACTTAGATGAGATTAGTGAAGAACATACCAAAGGATGTGTGTTGACCAAAACCCATGCAAGCAAGCATCCTAACTATGCTAGAAAATGCTAGATGATATTTAGATGCATATGAGAAGGGTTTTGAGTGTGTAAAAATGAGTTCTTGATTTGATTTTCTCTCAAATATCTCTCTTTTAACTTTAGGGTTCTTTTAGAGTCAGAGAACTAAGTTAGAGAAATGAGAAAGTATGATATTTATAGGCATCAAGAACAGGGCAAGTGAAAAGACAATTTTGCCCTTCCGAATTGAACCCGAGAAGCAGGGGATCATTCGGTGACCAGATTCGGCGGTCACACGAAACCGCTGATCAAAACCCAAAAAGAAACCGACCTTAAAATATCTGATTTGGCGGTTTCAATTCGGCGGCCTGGCCGCCGATTAAACCGCAGAATCAAACCCGAGAATAATAAATGCATCAGGTCTAATTTGGCGGTTTCGATTCGGCGGCCTGACCGCCGATCGTAACCGCAGATCCAATCCAGAGCTTTCTGGAATCAAACGGCGGTTTCATTCGGCGGTCATGGCCGCCGATCAAACCGCCGTTTCACCAATGATGGTGAAACCAATGGAGAAGCCAAGGGCATTCTCCGAAGGCGATCATCGCGCAAACCCAAGCACAAAATCGTGCAAGCGCGGACTTTTCCGAACATATTCGGGAAACGAATTACATGACACAAACAAACACACAACAAGATATAATCAATCAAAGTGCCAGTGTGTAATGTGACATGTGAAGAGTATGCACACATATGCATGTATGCTAAGTGTGTGTGTGCTTCTAGATCTCTTCAAAGAAAACTAAGCACAAGAAATATACCTTTGAGTGCTTGTCACCTTGAGGTCTTGAATAGGGCCTTTGATGTTGGTCTTCCATCACCTAAACTACCCTTACAATTCAAACCCCAACTTGTGGTTTGTCCACGAAATAAGCCAATCAATAATGGGAATCCTTACAAAATTGATTAATTTATTGACACACTTGATTGATTATAGCACATAGTGAATAGGATAGGCTTTTGGAGGGTAGGCCTACCACAATTGCCTAGGCCATTCGATCGTCACTAACCTATCCCGCCATGACCCCCTGTCTTTAATCGGTTAGGCATTGCGGTGGGAAGTTGTTTAGGGTTTGTAGTGACGGTCTAAACAACACTTTTGAATGAGATCGGTCCTTAATTGTGTGAATAATGCATTAATGAAGCCATTGATGAATTGCTCAAAGTCCATTAGCTACTCTATCATTTCCCTAGACTTCTAATTAATTGTTTAATCCATTTTCTTATCTAGGTTGTTGTTATTGGATTCCTATCTATTCATATTCTCTTTACATTTTATTGCTTTTATTTTTCCACGTATGTTTGTGTAGGGAAAAGTACCGTAGTACACGCAGCGGAAGCGAGACTAAAAAATAGATTTAGTAGCTTTTAAAATTTTTCCTTTTATGAACCTTAACCCTTTAATTAATTAAACATATATATATAATCAACAAAAAGATGAATAACTTTTGTCGCGTGATCCGATTGACTTACATCGATGGTAATCCGCAAGATCTTCAATCCTAGCACGAACGTGAATCACCTAGGAGCGTGGTCTCCCTTTTTCTTTGAATTGCAAACCTGAGAATGGACAAACAAACTTTTCTTTTCTTTTGTTAGTCACAAAACAATCAAAAGAAGACTAAGATTATTCCGGTCACTTTTGAGTTCTCAATCTAATGATCGAAACTCGCGTGAACCTAAATCGATGTTGTACACACAAGCTTATTGATGAACAAGCAATTAGTGTACCATCAAAGAATAATCTATTCACTCTTTTTTGTTTTTAGTAGAATAAAAATTCCTTTCTATGAGTTGAGAAGAAGAAGAAGAAGAAGAATTGTATCAAGCACCACCCACACACTATTTTTCTTAGTGGCCGAAATCCTTCTACCAAAAAAATACTAGGGTTGCCGCAAATTACACTCCAAAAATATAGGAGTTTTAGTTGCACCCTAATTCACTTCTAGTTTTAAGACTTCAAACCCTAATCCAACTCATAGATATTTTATTCTTTTATTTTTGACTAAATAAAAAGACTTCTTATTTGATTAAATAAATAAAATTAATTATTTATTTTCTTGTCAAACAAGTCTTCTAATTTTAGTATACTACTACCAATAGTATAACTTTAGGAATCATATTTCCTAATCAGAAAAGATTTGTTTCTTAATTAAACAATTAATTAATAAATTAATAAATTCTTATTTAATTAAAACAATGAAACAAAATAATATAATAGGTTAAAAAGACACCTAGCCGCCCCACTCAAATAAAATGGGCCATATATTATTTTCTTATTTCATTTAATCCATTTGACTTTAAATAAAAAAGCCCACATGTGAACCAGACCCATTCTTACTAAAAGAAACAAGCCCACATGCCTTTCATTAATATATTAATATAATTGAGCAGCCCATTAAATAAATAATGTGCAAATTATATTATTAATATATTAAATGCAATTCTAAATGGACCCATAAATTGGTCCGGTAGAATATATCAAATGATCCATACAAGTCCGTGTGGATTGGGGATCTTGGTAGGCTATCTAAATTTAAGCTTCAATAGACATAACCTAATCACAATCAACAAATGATCCACTTAGGTCCGATCCATTAATTTTAACTCATTCCACTAAAGAGCTAAAATTGAACTCTTAAATAAAGATAGAAAAGGAAGATGTTCCTCATTCATACCCTAGACAATCATGTTGGAGATAGTGTATCCTCGTGATTAATATCAGTAATCGCCAAGAGTTCATAGACCGCCTATAACTCTCCAAGTTACCATATTTACTCATATGACCACGTTTTGAACTTGGATATTTTGACTTGTCCAGAAGCCATGTTTTCAATAGACACTATCGAAAACTCAACGTTGAGATTTAATATCCAATTACCTCAAAACATCCATATGATGATATTATACTCTCATTTAATAAATGGAGCCACGATGTCCATATCTATAAATGAAGTCCTCTATCGATTAACAAATGAATATCACCAAACTATCGAGGATAGACTATGCGATATAATCGTACTCATTGATAACTCAAATGATATCACTTGCAACCATAAGTCCATCATTTATCTCAGGATTAAGATAGACTCTCCGACTGTCCTGATAATGAAAAGACTTTTATCTACTGACGGTTATAGATAAAGTATTTCATTGTGATCTAGTTCAATGCACCCAGTGCACTAGATTCTTTTGCTCGAAGACACTCCGATGATTTTAGACTCATCATATCTCATTTGATCCCACTCAAATGCTAGCAAAAGAATTCTACAACTTTAACAAGATAAAGGTGCCCAACCTTTAACTTAAGTTGTGAACAATATTCAAGACTAACTAAAGAATTGTGTCTACCACATACATATCCAGATGTACGAACAATTCTTCTTTTCTCATAGTCTTTAGACCTTATGATTATTTACTTTGAAAATTATAATATTAAACTATAAATGCTATAAGATTTGTTTAAACCAGAAATCACTTTATTAATATGAAAAAGATTGTTAATTACAATATTACACTCTTGCTATTGAGCATAATCCTAACAGTTTGATGGTTTCTTAAACCATACACCATTCAAACTACCATGATTTGCTTTATTTTGTATTTTAGGAATTGTTAATTAATTCAACTAATTACTCTAATTCCCTGTGGAACGAATCCTACTTGCCACTTTACTAATTTAATATCTTAGTGGTGAAAAATCGGTTTTCTAAATGAACACATTTAAAACATTATTTTGTTGCGCAAAACGACCGCATCACATAATGAGATTGGCACATTAAAGTAGCTAGTTAGCTTACCCATATTCAATTGTTAATCGATCTATTCCTTAGCTATCTCTTTAATTGATTTTATCACTATTCTTATCAAGGTGTTGAGTATTCTAATTTTCATAACATTTTTGTGTATTTTCATTTTAGTAGTTAGCATTGATTGTTTTAGAAACCACACATCTATCAACACTATGATTTATTTTATTGTTCAAAGATTAGTCAATTTATCTAATTAACACTCTATTCCCTGTGGAACGAACCTGCTCACTATTTTGCTATCAAATCACATTTTAAAAAGGATTATGTGGCTTAAAAGAGTTTTCAAGAATCAACCAAAAACCATATTACTATTTTGTTGAGTACACAAACGACCTCATCAGCTCCTTCATAGGCATCCAGGGTGGGGAACTCCATATTCGTGTAATTTCTCTCTAGGATCCTCTTAATGATTCCCTGAGACTCCGCGGAGAGTACCTTCTTACCCCACTTATTCTTTGTGGTGAATTAGGTTGGAACCAGATGCTCAGTACCCCCGATAAAAGCATAGTAGCCCCAATCTCCTCCAACTACGACCCATTCCTCCTTCCAAGGCAGAGCATACTTGGTGTTCACTCCAAGAATGATAAACTTTTTTCGGTTGGACGCCCTAAAGTAGAATTGGCCTCGGGGTACCAGGTTCATTACTTGGAAGATATATATGTTATCCGAAAATCGTTAAAAGGACGATAATCCAAATAACCACTTTAAAAAGGGTCAAGATCGAGATTGATCCTGGCCGGAGGGGTATCAAGTAGTTCGATGCCAACTAGGTCCCTGCCAATGCATGCATGATAAAGAATACGTGAAATCGAATAGGGATTCGTCTTATTGATCTCTCTTTTCCATTACATGAATACACCGACTATAAATCTACTAAGACACTAGATTACATGAAGGTTTCGATTGAAAATATGGATCATGGTAGCGATATGGAGATTTCGGTCGATAAGTGGGATGATGATGGAGATAAATCTGTGTCTGTCGATAAGTAGAGTGTAGGGTTTCTTTTTTTCGATCCCCCTGCACTTCGATGAATAAGTTGTTATATATATAGGTCCTGTTTTCTTGCCATGCACTCCTACAATCTCGGACTAGGGTTTGGCCGCTTGCAGGATCCTCCTTTTTAGGAAATAAAATCGGAGCTTTAATGCGCTGAATTCAGTCTTTCCTTCCTAGGAGGAGTCAATCACTTACCTTCCTAGTAGGGTTCCTACTGTAATGTCCTGCTCAAATTAGGACTCTCTGGCGGGAAGGAGTGTACCTCCTTTGTACGGTGACGTTTTACTGGCTCTTTTGTGGAGCTTTTAGTTCTTGGTGTTTAGGATCCCGCTTCCTGGTGCGCTTTTGCTCTAGCGGACTGCCTACATCTAGTAAGCATCCTACTGATGGCAGTAGGGGGATATCTAGCCAGCTTTGTAGTAAGGTGATCAGTAGAACTCCGTGTTGGGGTGCTGCAGGGTCCGTAGGAAGCTGTATCGGGGTGTAGCGGGGTCCATAGGAAGCCCGGTTACAGCCGGGTTTGATCTCGCTGTGAGTTCTAGTGAGTATTTTTGGTTCTCAGCCACTTTGTTGAGCTAAGATGCTTGGCGGGGTGGACCCCGCTGAAGGAGGTATGTGTTGGGATCAACCGGGGTCCACTCTGTCGTGGTATCCGGGTTGGGTACTGTTATAGCCTTCTTATGTCGAGGTGGAAAATTCTTCTTTGGTCCTTCGCCGATTTTGCGGTTAACAATATCGAAGCTCGTCGAAGCCTGGTTCTCTTTCCACGTTGTCCTTCTCACACTGCTCTCTTAAGAGCACCAGGAACCCCGTTAGGTGCTTCCAGAACCCTGACGAGATCTACAAGGGGGAAAGCTCCAAAGCAATAAGTGCTCTACGAAGGGTAGGATGAAGGGGAAGCCTGACTCCACAATAAAAAGCTACTGCATGAATCAAAATGATGCCTGGAGGCGGGATATACACGTCATAACCCCTATGAGGGAGAAAGAGAGTAATGGAATCTAGAATCTAGAATCTAATAATCCCGTCTCAGTCGAGCCAGGGTGTCGATAGTGCATACCGATTCCAGGACGATCCTACCATCATGAAATAGAGAAAGAGGACCGGTAAGTACGCCTACTGAAGTGAATGCCAGGATTTTATCCCCATCATCCTTGGCATTATCTTCATCCCGTCCATCGATAATTCGAACTGGTTCTTCATTGTCGCTGTCAAAACCCGACCTGTTTCCAGAGCTCTTATTTGAACGGCGTCGCTGAGACGGATTGCCACCATCAGCAATCTCACCCTCCTAAAGGCCCCTCTTGTTCCCCCTCGATGATTAAGAGGGCTCCTCCGAATTGACCTTCCCCATATCAAGGAGGACATCCAGACTGTTAAGAGAGTCAACTGTGGTAGGTCAAGGGTTTGTGGAAGGAGGATAAGGGCCTTGTGGAGCTGCAAGAAGATCAGATGGAGTCGCCATTAAAAAAAGAATTAAGAGATTTGGGAGATTGCTGCAAAGAGGAGAGGATTCAGAAAGAGAAGGCTAGGGTTTTCTTGCTTTTGAAATTTTGAAATTTGCGTGAAGGGAGAAGGAAATCTTCGGGGTTATTTATAGTGAAGGTAAGTGGTTACCCGAATGAGCAAGGAAACTGGGATTGATGACCGGAAACGTGTATAAGATGATTTTGAGAAAGTCGCGCCAAAAACGGCCCATTCAAATAAGCTAGACCACTAAGGGTCTGACACATGGACAGTCCACTTATTGCAAGCGTGTTAAAGAAAGATTTGTGTATTAATGGAAGATTTCCTCCAAGACAATGGAAAACAGCCAGATAGGATAAGGAAAACCCTTCATGTATCTCAATATCCTGACTCCAAACCCAGCAAGATACCGGTGTTCAAGTCAGAGGGGACTTCTGTTAACCGCCAAAAATGGCCAGGGTCCAAAGAAGAATATTCCGGATAGGAATTATTTTTTTTTTTTAAGAATTTTCCTGATTAAGAATTTTTTTTAATCAAATTAAAAAAATAAATAAAAATAAACACATAATATAGATGGCTATAATGCATGTATGACATATCAACATATATATGTGTAGGCACACCTAATCTAAATGATATGTATATGCATGGCAATGCTTTAATCATCTCATAATAAAAGCATACATGAGTTGACCGAGTACAATGGGTTATCTAACTTAAAAATTTCTAATTACATAAAATATCTAAGGCATTCCTTGGTCTTCTTGTAATTCCAAAAATCTTCAAGTCCATCTGTAATATCTTCTACTTCTTTCGGGCCTAAAAATCAAGTCCAACTTGATTTATTTTATTGGATCCATCTCATGTATTAAATCCCTAAAGCCCAAATGTTACTCTAACATTTTTCGTAGGCTCGAGATTTCCCAAAAAATTTTTTGGCCTGAACTTGCTCGCGTACACACAGCCCTAGCGCTTGTGAATGTGCAGCCTTAGCGCATAGGCATGGGTGACAACTGCACAAATGATAGAATATGTACAACATCTGGCGTGCGCAACAATTGAGCATGTGTAACAAACATATGCAAATTTTGCACATCTGGCGTGCACAACAAACATATGCAACAATTGAACATCTGTTGCTTTTAATTTATTTAAAAATAAATAAATAATTCACGTGCAACACTTGCATAAGCAACAACTTGCTGCAAAAAAAATAATAATTCATGTTACTTGTGCAATGACCCGAGCGGCACCCTGCTGGTGTGCAACACTTGCGCGCAGCAGCCTTGCATGGCACGGCTGTGATTCGTGCACGTAGTAGCAATGTTTTCTTTCTTTGTTCGATTTCTTCGTACATATTTTACAATAAAATATATTGCTGAAAAATACAACTAAGAATATCCAGCAGAAAAAAAAATATTAAAATACATCCTGACATTAATTTTACATGAGAAAAATATTATAACTTTTAAAAACGAACCCTAAACCCATTGTACCATACAATTAACGATCAACCATGTTTATAATAAATAAATAATTATAAACATCATACAATCATTAGAAAGTGCCTACACATTCATATATGTAATCAGGAGCAATCAAATTCAATTATACTGTACAAAAATGGCTCTGATACCAATTGTAAGTTACAATCACCAATCTCATTGGTACCGATTGTAATTACAATTCCCAATCTCATTGGCTATGGGCTCAGTCCTAACTCTTTGGGGTGACGTCCATAGATACCTATCAGAGCACTCCTTTAAGGAGCCCCCAGGCGGAGAGCCACGCTTCATTACACAATCACGCATGAGAGTTCCCAGGGATTGATAGTCTCCACTATCTTTGCTCTGATGCCAATTGTAGGAACCCAGGGTTACGGATCGCACAGCAGAAAGGTTTTAAATTTTTTAAATGGAATCATTGTATAGTAATAATCAAATGCAATAAGAAAGAGATGAAACTAATTCATACCAACATTTGTAGGCTCCTTCTTTCTTTTCGATCTGCTTCCTGATTTGAACCACAAGATCTTCCTGGCAATCACTCGAGACTGGTAATGGCGTGTAGGTGCATCATGATACTCAGGAACAAGGAGGATGAATGGAGGTTGAAGAAGAACCCTATGAAAACAACTCTTGTTTTCCTATGTGTGGAATTCGACCACCATGAATGAAAAATAAAAATAAAAACCTTTTTCCTTTTCATTTCTTTTCTTTTTGTGTAGGCCGCACACTTTTTTTTTTTTTTTTCAATGTGTATTTGGTCTTAAATAACATATATCATATATATAATTATAAAATAAACTAATCAATTAAATCTTTTAAGATATCTGATATCTTTTAAAGATATTAATTTATTTGATTTGATTTGAATTCAAACTCTTTTAAATTCAACTTTAAATATTTAATTTAATGAAAATAAAATAACCAAATTATCTTATCTTCATTCAAAATTAAATATCAATCAACACCCCTTCATCTAATGATTAATTAAACAATTAAATAATCTAATTATTTAATGATCATTAACTTCGGTGTTATTCCACTAAAAACCCGAAGCTGCACTTTCTCGTAGATGTTTTTATACAAACCAATAACTCTTAGTGTCCATCGATATAGCTATTGTATATGGTATGATCCTCTACAAGTAGTTCATAACTAGAGCTAGGTCATAATGTCTGTTATACCCCTCTAATTACATCTTTCCATTATGTACCATTGATTCTCTAATGAGCAATAAATTCTACACTCCTTACGGAATTAGGAGAGCGCTCATATTGTTCAAGCCCCGAATCAACCCTTAAGGGAACTACTATCTACTTCTCATTAGAAGGAGTGGATTCCACTATTGTGTGCAGACCTTCCCAGCCATAAGCCAAACCGTGATTCCAACATATGAAGTTATTGACTGGGAATGCAACTCCGATGTCACCCATGGTATATCAAAAACCACAATCTAACATGAAGGAATTGATAAGACACTCAAGATTAAGATCACCCATATATAGCCATCATTTGTTGATATATATGAATCTCATCTTGTAACGGATCTTGGTGAGAGATTCATATAGATCATGGCCCAGTCCTATATGATCACATCATATAAGATGCCTCCATTCTCATATCACTATATGAATAGTCTAGGTTAAGACCATCGTACGTTATGGAGCAGACCGCAGCTGTAAATTAACCACAAATAAAGTACCAAACTCTATTTGCTATTTACGTACTCTTTAAATTACTCATCTTAAACTGAATACCTCTATATATGACACTCATATACTCAGTTAGAGATTACATCTGGCAATCTTGGATGTTAAGTACACATGATATAAATGTATGAGACAGGTGTATATAATAAATAAACTACTTCTTTTATTAATGTTTCATTCACATTTACAAATTACAAGCTGTTAACCATCAAAATTGGCGGAGGACCAAATAAGAATTTTCCACCTCGACACAAGGAAGACATGAGAATCCAGACATCATCCAGCCACCCCAAAAAAGGAGGGATCCCGACTGATCCGAATACATCCCCCTCCAACGGGATCAAGCCCAGCCATTCCCCAGCTTCTTAAGGACCCCACCAGTATCTTGATTCATAAGCATTGCTCTGAGCCGGGCTACTCGCAAATCCCACCAACAGGGTCCAACCAACCATTCCCTGGCTTCCTATGGACCCCGCAGCACCCCGACAGAGAGTTCCACTAAGTATCCCACTATGGCACCATCTAGACATCCCTCTACTTCAGCAACCAGATACTTAGTGGTTCATACCTCCTGGTATAATCAGCCCAACAAGCAGGAAGATACCAAGTAGCAAGACTCTCATGCCGGGATTAAAAGCTCTATAAAAAACTTATTAAAACGTCACCGTGCAGTCAAAACAGAGGAGTTGTACTCCTTCCCATCAACTGAGAGTTCTATTTCAAACAAGTCAACTCAGTTAGAATCCTCCTAGGAAGGAAATATTTGCTTACGAGATTGACTCATCCAAGGAAGGAAAGACTAGATTCTGCACGTAAAAGCTCCGAGATTATCTTCTAAAAGGGAGGAGGTCCTGCAATTGCCAAACCCTAGACCGAAACTATAGAAGTGCATGGCAAGTAGCGGGACCTGTATATATAACAGGTTTTTACACTAGATGGGAAAAAAATCATCTCCAGAAACCCTACATTCAGTTCTACTTATTGACACGTACGAATTCACCACCACCATCTCCATTACTCACTGAATCTCCATACTTTACTGTTAATCCTGAAAAACACAGTTCATGTATTTGTAATGCAAAGTGATGATCAATAAAAAAGCTTATTTTGTTTATTTTCTTATGCTCCAAATCGTGTGTGCATTGTCAAGGAGATTGTTGGTATCGAACTACTTGATACCCCTCCGACCGGGGTCAATCTTGACCTTGGTCCCCTTAAAGTCGTTATTTAGAATTTTACCCCAGTGACGATTTTCCGGTAACACAAGCTTTAGGGCAAAAACCCCAACAGTTATGTGCGCCACACATGAACCTTAATAAACTAATTGTTTTTTTTTATGAAACGGCGATATTATTATTAAAACCAAGGGAAACGCACATCTTACAACAGCCAGACAAACGAAAGCACAAAACAAAATCCAAGCCTTAAGCACAAAACACAAGTTTCAAACCCCCTCACAAAACTAAAAGGTCAAGACTGGGGAAGACTAAAAAAGTATCAAATACTTCATAGACTCCATTCCAACCTTTCAATCTCCATATTAGAAGCCGCTTTTGCTAAACAGTCAGCTAAAGAGTTAGCCTCTCTCGGCGTGTAGGTGACAGCGAGAGAATGACTGGAAAATATAATTTGCTTGGGTAATATGAACTTCATCATTATTGAATCCGATCCCCCTAATCATCCCACACTCTCTAGCCTTGGTCAACATACAACACAACACTATCGCTACCAAGTTAAATAAAAAAGGAGACAACGGATCCCCATGTCGTAAACCCCTCTCTACTGGAAATTCCTTCGTTGGACAACCGTTAACCAATACTGACATTAGCGGAGAAGAAATGCACCATCTAATCCACTCCACCCATTTTGCCCTAAAACCCATCTTAATCATTACTTTTAATAAAAAATTGTGATCCACATTTCATAGGCCTTCTCAAAATCCAACTTGATTAATAGACCTCCTAAGCCATTCTTCTTCTAAGAATGGATAATCTCTCCAGCAATAACATAACTATCCACAATTTGCCTATTCTCCACAAACGCCATCTGATTCGGACTAATGACAGAATTCATCACTTTCTTCAATCTATTTGCCAATACCTTTGCCAAAATTTTATAAATCGGTCCAACCAAACTTATGGGTCTAAAATCTTTCAATTCTGTCGGATTCCTAATCTTAGGAATACAAGCCACAAAAGTTCTGTTAACATGTTTCACTACCGATCCGTCCCTATAGAACTCTTCCATAAAACTCATAAAGTCTTCTTTTATTACTTCCCAATTTGTCTTAAAAAAATTCAAATTGAAGCCATCCGGGCCTGGCGCTTTGTCACCATCACAACCACACAAAGCAGCCCAAACCTCTTCCATGGAGAAACACTCTTCCAACATCACTTTATCTACTGTCGAAATCTGTGATATAGGAAGGTCAATAAGACTTGGTCTATTCCAGCTTTCCTTCTTAAAATGTTTACTAAAAAACTGGAAAACACCCATCCTTACTTGGGCCGGTCCTCTGCACTTGATGCCATCAACTGAAAGTTCTTCTATACAATTAGACTTCCTCTTCACATTTGCCATTAGATGAAAAAATTTGGAATTCTTGTCACCATCTTTTAGCCATTTAACTCTTGAGTGATGTCTCCATTTCCGTTCCTCTTGACGAATACTGTTCCATATCTTCACTAAACAACTCTTCCTCTCATTTCTCAAATTTTCGGTCCACCCCCTAACAACCGCTTTTTTCTCAATTTCCTCTAATTCCTCCTCTAACTTCTTGGAAGAATCACCGCATGATCACCTACCTCTTGCCCAACCCTTCATAAAATTTTTAACAGATCTAGATTTTCTAACAATATTAACACCTGAGGACACCCCACCTCTACAATTCTTTCAAGTCTGGCGCACACCCTCCAACAATTCTCTATTCTCCAGCCACTCATTTTGAGTTCGAAATGGTCTCGGCCCCCAGTCTTCGATTAGGACCCCTAATAACACTGGATTGTGATCCGAAACACTCCTACAAAAACCTCTTTGGTAAACGGACGGGAACCAAGATAGGAATAAAGGACCGCAAAGGAACCTATCTAATCTAGCCCAAGATCCACGCTCCCTATTCCCTATTCCCTATTATTAGTCCACGTAAATGACATGCCTTGAAGAGGAATGTCCACCACCAAAGCCGAATCAATAAAGGATTTGAAATTCGTCATCGACACCAGGCTGAATGAACTTCCAATTCTTTCGCTCTGGTCCAAAACCGTTTTAAAATCCCCACCTATCACCCAAGTACCGGTTAATGCAGATTGAGCACTAATAATATACCTCCATAATTCCAATCTTCCGGCTTCCCGATTGTCAGCATATACATTGCAAAAATTGACCTCCTTATTCATTCTTGATAACATACCCGACACTATTATACATCTATCATTCGAGATACAAGCCTTGACCTCAAACAATTCCTCATCCCATAAAGTAATCAACCCATCTGCCGATCCAACAGCTTCCACACCAATTCCCCTTGTTAACATAGAACCCCCTAAAGCTTTAATGATTCTTGAATCAAATAAGTTTAATTTTGTTTCTTGAATGAATAACAATGTTGGCTTGTGGGTTTGGACCAATTTTTTATTGCTCTTCTTTTCTCAACCTTCCCTAATCCTCTAATATTCCATGAGAGAATTATCATTAAAACAAATAAAAATCCCCAAACATACCTGGAAGACGATGAAATTCATCTCTGCTGCACCTTGTACCTCTCTGCATCCTCACTTTCCCTTCGTCCTATTTCCTCCTCCACCATTTTCCTATTGCCGTTAAAGTCAACACCTAAAGCTACTCCAACTTCAATCACCTTAGCTATCTCTTCACTGAGACTTCACGTCCCACCCCTAATATTCGAGTCCTTAACCGGCACCTGTACACTCCCTTTATTAACCCCTAGCCCATGAATGACGCCTAAACCCACACCCTTCTCTATTACTTTCGCCACTTCCTTATCCAAATTCCACGTTCCTCTTCCGCCACTCTTGATGGATTCCATGCAGCCTGAACTCTCATGGACATTCTCCTCATTTATCCTATCTTTACGAGTAATCATACCGTGACTTTTGATAGAGCTAAGAGTCTTTTTTCCGATTGTAGAATTTCTTCTCTTCCCTGTCTCATGATTACAAGCTTTAGACGAAACTTCACCCATCAAAATCATGTTCTGAGTCTCCGAAACATGAGAGACCTGGAAACCTGATGATGAACAATTTTCCCCTTCCTGTTCTGTACACAATCCATCAGGCACTAACTCCACATGTGCTCTCATTAGAATCCTAACATCAGATTGATTTGGATTTTTTAAAACTTCCAAAGCTTGATTTTTAGATTGGCATTTCCCTCCCTCATCAATCAGTTCATAGCCCAAATCAATGACTATATTTCCCCCTTCAATGTGGCCCAAACCTCTTTTAGAAGTTTCACCCCTAATCTTTGGTGAAATTACAATCCTACCACTATCATATTCTTTTGAAGATGAGGTCCCACCCCCACCTGGCTTACTACCCATCATTACAACTTCCTTGAATTCAAGAGACCGCCTAACTTCTTTACCTTTGTTATTTCTACTTATGAGTTCTCCATTATTATTATTTTCCTTTCCAAGACTAAACAACTCATCTTCTCCCAATCCCTTATCATCCGCTGTCCTCTTGGGCCCATAATTTGTCTGCCAATCATTTCTCCCCAAATGATTATTTTGATGTGCTAATTTATTGCATCCCATCTCTCCACCTTCCCCCATTCCTCCATCGCCGGTGACATCCTTGGACTTTTCTGATCCATGGTTTGACAAGCCACCATTGTCATCCCAATCCAAACCTAAAAACTGTAAAATATTGGAGTAACTTATCTGTGTAGGATTTTCCCAAACTGATACTGTAAAAGTCCTCCTCCTTGATTGAACTTTTATAAATTCAGGACTCTTCTGTCTGAAAGGAATCAGAATCAGTACTCTTCCAATATAAAGATTGTCTCGGTTTAAAGTGTCTTCCGCAATCATCAACGGCTCGCCCACTATCCACCCCAATCCTTTGAAAAAATTCATGCACCAACAATCCAGCGGAATGCCCCTAAACTCAACCCATGCAAGCCTAGCTTAAGGAGTTATAGCATTAGACCATTCTGTCACCGAAGAGAAATAATCTTTCCATAAAGCTTTGTTGCTAATAAAAGAATCTCTGTCCTTTATTGACAGAAAATCCCACATCACATTCTTGTCCCTTAGATAGTGGAAGTTAAAAAAAACTTGACTGTCAAGAAGGTTCTTAACCACGGAGGATACATCAGTGAAAGTTTTAAGAACCCCCACCACACTATAATCTAACCACCTAATATTATTCCCTTTTCCGTCCCAATACATTTCCCCTCCCTTCTGATGCAACTCTAAATCACTTGCTCCTTTCTTACTATGCACTTCCCTTACCACCTCTGCATATGTTGAACCCCTCTTCTCTCTATAAAATTATGACGGTTTTCTTATCTCTTCTTGAATCTTCCTTCGTGGATAGGCTTCGACCTTCTTTCTTCTGTTCCAATCAATATTCGCAACTTTGGTCGTGATGGGCCATCCAAAAACATGCATTCCATTTGTAAGCCTAGCTACACACTCCGCATCATCCAAAGTAGCAAAGCGAACAAAAGCATAACAGCTTCTCCTGTTCCTAAGCTTTGGAGATAAATGTAGATCTCTCACAAGACCGAAAGGCTTGAAGATGCTCCACAAACCTTTTTGATCCACCACTAGATTCAAGTTATCCACAAAAATAGATACAAGATTAGCCCTAAAATCCTTTTTTCCGCTTGGAACCCTAATTTCTAAGTTTCTCTCTCTACCTCTCTCTGTCATGGTGTTTTTTTTGCAAAGATCTATATGCTGCTAGGAATGTTAGAATGCACAAAGCATTACATGTGCAGAATTTTCTTTATTCGTCTTTTCTCTTCGGCTTCAAACGTAGTGCCAGCATCTGCATGCATTGTCGGTAACCATTTAATCCAAAAACTTAAGTTGGTAGATATCCTCAATAAACTTAATGTTACGGTGATTTTAACATAGGTTGACCACATCAAACTCTACACGGTTACTAATCCACCACTACTACCGACATGCCTTCAATAATGAACTTAGTCCTTTGCTTGCAAACTACCAAATGGTAAATACAAGACTTGACTCTCTAAGAGAAGATATTAACAACCTAAAGTGAATAAATGCAATATTCAAAGCGCATAAATGCAAGGTCAAACATTTAAGCTTATCTAGGCATGGATGAACATGTTAAACACTCCTAGATATCATTTTGCTATATGACATGCATACAACATAGCTATATGAGCAATCAAAGACCTATATGCAATAGCTATCACAAACAACTCACAAAACACAATAAAAAGCTATCTTGAAACAAGTTAAGTATAAAGATGCAATCTTGAAACTAGTCAAGTCATAAATGCACTATCTTGTAAAGCAAGTGTAGGGGAAAAATACATGCACGCAGCGGAAGTGGGACTAAAAAGAGTTTAGTATATTTTAAAAATTTTCCTATATTGAACCTTAACCCTTTAATTAATTAAGCAATATATACCAAAAGATATCGTACCTTTGTCGGGTGATCCGATTGACTATGCATCGATGGTAATCCGCAAGATCTTCCAATCCGACCACGAACGTGAATCACCTAGGAGCGTGGTCTCCCTTCTCTTTGAATTGTATACCTGAGAATGGACAACAAAAGTTTTCTGATTTCTGTTAGTCACAAAAATTCCAATAGATTGTTAAGAATGTCCTAGTCACTTTTGAATTCACAATCGTTAGATTGAAACTCGCGTGAACCTTATTCGAAATTGTGCACAAGACCACTTGATGTAAAGATCATTAGTGCACTATCGAAATAAGAACAATTCTTCTCACAATCTCTCTTAGCCAAATTTCACACTAGTCTAAGAGTTGGATTTTATTTCTCTCTAGCAAAAGAAAAATCTCTCAATTCCAAGACCTTAGGGTTGCCGATCCCAAAGTTACAAAAACTATGGTGGTTGGATCCATAGTTACAAAAACTATGGTACCGAATTCTTTCCCAAAAACTATGGTACCGAATTCTTTCCCGAAAACTATGGTTCCGAATTCTTTCCCGAAACTATGGTTCCGAATTCTTTCCCAAAAACTATGGTTCCGAATTCTAACCCTAAACCTACTCTTTAGTGTATTTGTGACTAAATAAAGATTTCCTAATTTGACTAAACAAATAAAGTCTTTTATATTTAGTATAATACTAATAGTAGTATACTACTAGGAAACATATTTCCTAATCAGAAAAAGATTTGATTTTTAATTAAATAATTAATTAACACATTAATTAATTTCCATTTAATTAAATAATAAAATAAAACAATATAATGGGCTAAAAATTAGCCATTGCCGCCCATGACTAGAACTTGGGCCTACATATTGTTTTCTTATTTTATTTAATCCATTTGGACTTTAATAAAAAAACCCACATGTGAACTAGACCCATTCTTACTAAAAGAAACAAGCCCACATGCCTTTCATTAATATATTAATATAATTAAACAGCCCATTAAATAAATAATGTGCAAATTATATTCCTAATATATTAAATACAATTCTAAATGGACCCACAAATAGTCTGGTAGAATATATCAAGTGATTCACGCAAGTCCGTGTGGATTAGGGATCTTGGCAGGCCTATCTAAATTTAAGCTTCAATAGACATAACCCAATCACAATCAACAAATGATTCACTTAGGTTCAATCTATTAATTTTAGTTCATTCCACTAAAGAACTAAAATTGCACTCTTAAATAAATATGGAATAAGTTAACGATACTCATTCATACCCTAGACAATCATATGGGAGATAGTGAATCCTCGTGAAGAATATCAGTAATCGCCAAGAGCTCATAGACCGCCTATAGCTCTCCAAGTTGCCATATTTACTCATATGACCACACTTTGAACTTGGATATATATTATGACTTGTCCAGAAGTCATCTTTCAATAGACACTATTGAAAACTCAACGTTAAGATTTCATATCCAAAACCACAAAGCATCCATATGGTGATATTCTACTCACATTTAATAAATGGAGCCACGATGTCCATATCTATAAATGAAGTCCTCTATCGATTAACAAATGAATACCACCAAACTATCAAGGATAGACTATGCTATATAATCGTACTCATTGATAGCTCAAATGATAACACTTGCAACCATAAGTCCATCATTTATCTCAGGATTAAGATAGACTTTCCGATTGTCCTGATAATGAAAAGACTTTTATCTATTGACGGTTCTAGAAAAAGTATTTCATTATGATCCGGTTCGATGCACCCAGTGCACTAGATTCTTTTACTCGAAAACCCTTCGATGATTTTAGACTCATCACAACACATTTGATCCCACTCAAATGCTAGTAAAAGAATTCTACAACTTTAACAAGATAAAGGTGCCCAACCTTTAACTTAAGTTGTGAACGTTATTTAAGACTAACTAAAGAATTGTGTCCACCTCATACATATCCAGATGTACGAACAATTCTTCTTTTCTCATAGTCTTTTGACCTTATGATTATTTACTTTGACAATTATAATAATAAATGCTATATAAGATTTTGTTTACAAAAAGAAATCACTTTATTAATATGAAAAGATTGTCAAGTACAACATTACACTCATGCTATTGAGCATAATCCTAACAATCTCCCACTTGCGCTATAGCAAATGTGCCATATCTCTCATTCCCATGTTCTCTAGGTGCCCATCAAAACTATTCTATGGTAGAGCCTTTGTGAAGGGACCCACTAGATTTTCTGCTGACGCGATTTTGGTAATCGTCACGTCACCCCTATGCACAATCTCCCTAAGAAGATGATACTTCCTTTCAATGTGTTTTCCTGTCTCATGACTTCTTAGTTCTTTCGAATTAGTCACTGCTCCACGGTTGTCACAGTAGATAGTGATTTGCTTATTCGCACTAGGAACCACTTCTAAGTCAATCAAGAATTGGCGGAGCCAAACAACCTCTTTGGCAGCTTCGCATGCAGCAACATACTCAGCTTCCATGGTGGAGTCAGCAATGCATGATTGCTTGATACTCCTCCATATGACTGTTCATCCTCCCAGAGTAAACACAGATCCTGATGTAGATTTTCTAGAGTCAAAATCTGACTGGAAATCAGAATCTGTATACCCTACGGGAATCAAATCCCCTCTGGAGTATACAAGCATATTGTCTCTTGTTCTCCTAAGATACTTGAAAATAAGCTTGACTGCCGTCCAGTGATCAAGACCAGGTTTCGATTGAAACCTGCTCTATGCCAACATCAAAACAAATATCTGGTCTAGTACAGAGCATTGCATACATGAGACTTCCAACTGTCGAGGCATATGGAACTCTACTCATGAATTGCCCTTCATACTCATTCTTAGGAACTTATTCCTTAGAAAGTTTGATTCCATGCCTGAAAGGTAACATACCTTTCTTGGAATCTTGCATGGAGAACCTAGACAAGATTTTATCTATGTATGAAGCTTGGGATAGTGCAATCGTTCTATTCATTCTATCCCTAATTACTTGGATACCAAGAATATAACTTGCTTCTCCTAAGTCCTTCATATCAAATTGTTTTGCTAACCATTCTTTTACTGATGTCAATACACCTATATCGTTTCCGATGAGCAGTATATCATCAACTTAAAGAATTAGGAAAACCAACTTGTCGCCTTTGATCCTTTTGTATACACAAGGTTCGCCAAGGTTCTGAACAAATCCAAAACCTTTCACAGCTTGATCTAACCTTATGTTCCAAGATCTGGATGCTTGCTTTAATCCATATATGGATTTTTGCAACTTGCATACCTTTTCCACTTGGCCTTTTTCAATGAATCCTTCTGGTTGCATCATATAGATGCTTTCGTCAAGACTTCCGTTAAGGAAAGCTGTCTTAACGTCCATTTGCCAAATCTCTAAATCTAAAGATGCCGCAATGGATAAGAGTATCCTAATGGATTTAAGCATGGCCACAGGAGAGAAGGTTTCCTCGTAATCGATACCTTTTTTCTGTGTGTAACCTTTAGCTACTAATCTAGCTTTAAAGATTTCCACCTTTCCATCCATACCTCTTTTCCTCTTGTATACCCACTTGCACCCAATGGGTTTTATCCCTTTAGGCAAGTCTACAAGGGACCAGACTTTGTTACTGAACATGGACTCAATCTCAGATTGCATTGCCTTTTGCCAATGGCGACAATCAACATCCTCCATTGCTTCCTTATATGTGTAGGGATCATTGTCGTCCGGGAGATACTCCACTGATTCTCCCAGACCGATGTATCTCTCGGGTTGTCTTACAACCCTCCCACTATGACAAAGAATGGTAGGTTGTTGATCTTGTGATGGTTCGGAACTTACAATTGGGCTAGGTTGTGAAACCTCTTGTGGAATTGTATCTCCTGACATCTCATTCAGGACAATTCTACTTTTAGGTATAATCATATAGTCCTTTTCTAGAAATTTAGCATTTGTCGAAACAAATACTTTAAGATCTGAAGGACTATAGAAGTAATACCCTTTAGTTCCTTTTGGATACCCCACAAATATGCATGTTTCTGTACGGGCTCCATCTTTTCTGTCTTTCCTTTTAACACATGAGCAGGACAACCGAATATCCTTAAGTGTTGTAAACTAGGCTTTCGCCCAGTCCACAACTCATGCGGTGTTTGAGGAACCGACTTCGATGGTACATCGTTTAGAATGTACAGTGCAATTTGTAGAGCATATCCCCAAAAAGAAACAGGGAGTGTTGAATAACTCAACATTGACCTAACCATATTCAAAAGAGTTCTATTTCTTCTTTCTGCAACCCCATTCTGTTGAGGTGCACTTGGTGCAGAAAATTGAGAAATGATTCCATTATCAATAAGATATTGCTGAAACTCACCAGATAGATATTCTCCACCACGATCAGATCTCAAGATTTATGTGTTTCTCTAGCTGATACTCCACTTCAGCATTGAATGCTTTGAACATGTCAAAAGCATCCGACTTAGGTCTCATGAGATACACATAACCAAATCTTGAATGATCATCTGTGAAAGTGATGAAGTACTCATATCCACCTCTAGCTTGAATGCTCATAGGACCTCATACATCAGAGTGTATTAATCCTAAACATTCAATGGCTCTTCTATCTTTGGTCCTGAACGACCTTTTGGTCATTTTACCTTCTAAACAGGATTCACAAGTTGGTAGATCATCAACCTTTAAGTCACTTAAAGGTCCATCACTAACCAATCTTTTAATCCTATTAAGGTTAATATGACCTAGGCACAAATGGCATAGGTAGGTTTCATCTTACAATAATTTTACTCTTTTATGATTAGATTGCGTTAACTATGTGTTTAACAAGTGAGAGATATTTCTATGTAAATAGACCATTTTCCAATGTACCTTTGCAAACAAATTTGTCATCCTTACTAATAATAAAATTTTTATTAAAAGTAACTGAATATTCAAATTTATTTAAACAAGAAACTGAAATTAAATTTCTCTTGAATTGAGGTACATAATAAATGTCTATCAAATATAAATGTCTACTAGCATCTAGATTAACGCTAATATCTCCTACTGCACTAGTAGACACCAACACTCCGTTGCCTAAATGCAAATTGATTTCATTCTTATTCAACCTTCTCCTTTCTTGAAACCCCCATAAGGAATAACAAACATGATTATTGGCTCCAGAGTCTACGATCCAAGAATCTGTAGAATCTGCCAGAAAAACATGTTTCAAGATAATTCATATTACCTTGTTCCTTTTTATTCTGAGACTTTGGAAAATTACTTTTCCAATGTCTCTTTTCACCACAAAAGAAGCACTTCCTTTTGATCTTGGTTACTTTCTTGGTCTCCTTCTTGGTAGGCCCAAGTTGCTTTTTCTTCTATTATTCCTTGACCTTCTAACGGGTCTTAATAGCAGCAACTTTACCAACCATATGAATCTCTTCTAGAGACATCATCATATCAGCAGCAGACCCCATTCCTTCATGTTGTTGTTGCAACACGTCTGAGATGGTAGCAATTTGGCCATCTCATTAGAGGTCTTCCACTGCTCATACTCGTCTCATTACATCACATTAGATTCATTAGTAGGAGCAGGTGGTTTAGGAGTAGTTAGAACAAAATTTATATTTTTGCAGCTTGCAGCAACTACCCAATTTTCCTTTTCCATGTGACATAATTATTACCGGTTAAAGTTTTATCTTATAGGATGATCATTAGGGATGGGATCATGATTTCTTAACAAAAATATATATGAGTAAATAATCATTGTTTAGCATTTTCAAATATTTATCTTGAATTAAATATTTATAATTCAATCGTAAAATTCAACGTTCGATCCAACACCCATAAATGTTACGCCTTCTTTGGGAGTTCGCACCATTTATTAGTTGGACTAGGTCCCACCTAATTGTTAACATAACAACCAATGTTTTCAATTTTAGCCTTGTGATTTTATTAACAAGAACTCTTGGGAGGATATTAATAAAAACACATTGAGTGTACTACCAAGATTTCGACCCTCAATATATTCCCTCACGAAAATCCCTCCTTGGGGAGTAGATCTCATTTGAGTCAACTGTCTAGTCTATCCTTGTAAGGAAGTATCTTGCTATATTCCATTCATGGATGCCCCTTGGGGGGATTACCAAAAATAATATAGCTCAACTAACCTTGGAGGCCATAGGTGTTTGCAATGCACCTTCTCCCACTCAATTATTTAAGGCATGTGATTAAATCCCATAGAATGATTTACCAAGTTATCTAGATGCCAATTAGATACCTAAATCATTCAAAGCATGTTCATACCAAAAGAGATATATGAGTGGCACTCCTATTCTACATGACATATTATCAAACAATAACAAATATTGTAATATTTACACAAAATAAATAGCCACGATTTTGATCCATCCTAGAAAAGCAAGTAAATTACAATTGTTTGGAATACAAAAAATCTCCTTTTTTGGCGAACAAATCTTCAAGCGGCCCATGGATCACGTGAGCACCCACGGCTGCCCAATTGGCGTGCACACTCCACAACCCTAACAAGGGCTGCCGTGTGCAGCCCATGGACTCCATGGGGCTGCCATGCGCAGCCCACAGTCCAACATGCACAGCTACGTGCAATTTTGCGCGTGTGCACGTTGCTATGGTGTGCATGAACCCAAACTCGTTCCGGTTGCTATTAATGCTTCAAGTCTTCGAATCTTCGATGCTTGAACATATTACATACATATTTAAACAATAAAAATACTGCAGTAAATTTTTTTTTTTTTTATTCACAGCAGTATTTAATAAAAAAAAAATACTGCACTTATTTTTTAATACATAAAAAAAATACTGCAGTTAAATTTAATACATTAAAAAAACTTAGCAACTACCAAGAAGGAAATTGTGACGATAATAGACCACCCTTCTTGTTACAATTCCGAAACAAAAAATACATTGAAATTCTAGGATCAAAATCGAGCAATAACAATTCACTTTATATCAAAATATAACATATATAAATCCATACATTTTAATGTAATTATATATGAGAATACCTAGAGTGCCATCTCTTTCTAAACATGCATAATCACAATAAAAAGAAATAGATTCACGTATATATACGTTAATTAATTAGAGGGTACAACCAGGCTCTGATACCAATTGTAGGGGAAAAATACGTGCATGCAGCGGAAGCGAGACTAAAAAGAGTTTAGTATATTTTAAAAATTTTCCCATATTGAACCTTAACCCATTAATTAATTAAGCAATATATACCAAAAGATATCGTACCTTTGTCGTGTGATCCGATTGACTATGCGTCGATGGTAATCCGCAAGATCTTCCAATCCGATCACGAACGTGAATCACCTAGGAGCGTGGTCTCCCTTCTCTTTGAATTGTATACCTGAGAATGGACAACAGAACTTCTGATTTCTATTAGTCACAAAAATTCCAATAGATTGTTAAGAATGTCCTGGTCACTTTTGAACTCACAATCGTTAGATTGAAACTCGCGTGAACCTTATTCGAAATTGTGCACAAGACCTCTTGATGTAAAGATCACTAGTGCACTATCGAAATAAGAACAATTCTTCTCACAATCTCTCTTGGCCGAATTTCACACTAGTCTAAGAGTTGGATTTTATTTTTCTCTAGCAAAATAAAAATCTCTCAATTCCAAGACCTTAGGGTTGCCGATTCCAAAGTTACAAAAACTATGGTGGCTGGATCCATAGTTACAAAAACTATGGTACCGAATTATTTCCCAAAAACTATGGTACCGAATTCATTCCCAAAACCTATGGTTCCGAATTCTTTCCCGAAACTATGGTTCCGAATTCTTTCCCGAAACTATGGTTCCGAATTCTTTCCCAAAAACTATGGTTCCGAATTCTTTCCCGAAACTATGGTCCAAATTCTTTCCCAAAAACTATGGTTCTGAATTCTTTCCCAAAAACTATGGTTCCGAATTCTAACCCTAAACCTACTATTTAGTGTATTTGTGACTTTATAAAAGACTTCCTAATTTGACTAAACAAATAAAGTCTTTTATATTTAGTATAATACTAATAGTAGTATACTACTAGGAAACATATTTCCTAATCAGAAAAAGATTTGATTTTTAATTAAATAATTAATTAACACATTAATTAATTTCCATTTAATTAAATAATAAAATAAAACAATATAATGGGCTAAAAATTAGCCATTGCCGCCCATGACTAGAACTTGGGCCTACATATTGTTTTTTTATTTTATTTAATCCATTTGGACTTTAATAAAAAAACCCACATGTGAACTAGACCCATTCTTACTAAAAGAAACAAGCCCACATGCCTTTCATTAATATATTAATATAATTAAACAGCCCATTAAATAAATAATGTGCAAATTATATTCTTAATATATTAAATACAATTCTAAATGGACCCACAAATAGTCCGGTATAATATATCAAGTGATTCATGCAAGTCCGTGCGGATTGGGGATCTTGGTTGGCCTATCTAAATTTAAGCTCCAATAATCACAATCAACAAATGATTCACTTAGGTTCAATCTATTAATTTTAGTTCATTCCACTAAAGAACTAAAATTGCACTCTTAAATAAAGATGGAATAAGTTAACGATACTCATTCATACCCTAGACAATCATATGGGAGATAGTGAATCCTCGTGAAGAATATCAGTAATCGCCAAGAGCTCATAGACCGCCTATAGCTCTCCAAGTTGCCATATTTACTCATATGACCACACTTTGAACTTGGATATATATTATGACTTGTCCAGAAGTCATCTTTCAATAGACACTATTGAAAACTCAACGTTAAGATTTCATATCCAAAACCACAAAGCATCCATATGGTGATATTCTACTCACATTTAATAAATGGAGCCACGATGTCCATATCTATAAATGAAGTCCTCTATCGATTAACAAATGAATACCACCAAACTATCGAGGATAGACTATGCTATATAATCGTACTCATTGATAGCTCAAATGATAACACTTGCAACCATAAGTCCATCATTTATCTCAGGATTAAGATAGACTCTCCAATTGTCCTGATAATGAAAAGACTTTTATCTATTGACGGTTCTAGAAAAAGTATTTCATTATGATCCGGTTACATGCACCCAGTGCACTAGATTCTTTTACTCGAAGACCCTTCGATGATTTTAGACTCATCACAACACATTTGATCCCACTCAAATGCTAGTAAAAGAATTCTACAACTTTAACAAGATAAAGGTGCCCAACCTTTAACTTAAGTTGTGAACGTTATTTAAGACTAACTAAAGAATTGTATCTACCTCATACATATCCAGATGTACGAACAATTCTTCTTTTCTCATAGTCTTTTGATCTTATGATCATTTACTTTGACAATTATAATAATAAATGCTATATAAGATTTTGTTAACAAAAAGAAATCACTTTATTAATATGAAAAGATTGTCAAGTACAACATTACACTCTTGCTATTGAGCATAATCCTAACAGCAAGAACATGTGAAATTATGTAGATAATGTTCTAGCTACAAGTCATATGAGCAATAACGAAAACCCTATAGAAAATCAAACTAGAACATGCTAGATGATGTATGAAACATGGAAGTATGAAGGGTGTCCGTGTTTTGTGTAATAAAAATCAAGACTTGATACCTTTGCTTTGAAGTCACTTCTTTAGCTCTCAAAATGTGTAATTTTTGCTCTTTAAAATGACCAAAGGCTATCAAGATATATATATATATATGAGCCCAAGACAAAGTGATAGTGTTTTGGAAAAGTTTCTAGAAATAGGCAATTATGTGCCCTTGGTTCTGCGGTCGGTGTCCATATAATAAGAGTGCTGAATCCTAACAGATGCGCTGAGATGGATTATGTGCCTTCATTTTGCGCCCTGCCCACAGAACAAGGGTGCCGAAATGCAATCAGACTCATTGGTCTGAAATCGTTGGCCATGATTTGTGGCAACTTAATGCCGAACCAAGGGCGCATATTTGACACCAGATCAACTTGTTTCAATTCTACGGCTTGATTCTACGGTTACTAACCGCCAAACTAGGGTACAAAAAGTCTCTTAGTTTTGCTACCTAATGCCAAAACATGTTATGGCAAAATAAGCAAGATGCAATCAATTAAACAAGCATAAAGAGATATTTAATGAATATAAATGCACACAAATAAAAACACACAATATACAAGAAATAAAGATATGCATGAGTTGTGAGTGTGTGCAACTACATCTCTTCAATTAAGAGTCAAGACAAGTAAACTACCTTCCTTGAGGCTCTTGATGTCCACAATGAGGTCCTTTGACATTTGATAAAGATTTCTTCAATCCAAAGCTACCCTTACATATCTAACCCAATTATGGTTTTGTCAACGAAATAAACCAATAAAAAAGTGAGGCACTTATAATCTCCCATTTTGGCTTTTTCGTGACAAAACCAACACTCACATAGCATCCTCTCAAAAAACAAAAAAATGTTGGTCAACAAAATTTTTCTACATTACAATAAAGCACTTAGTCTAAGTATTGAACATCTTCAAGACAATTCCAAACTTGTAGAAAAATCCAACCTACACACAATCGACAAGAGGGAATACCTTCCAAGAACAAGTGTGTGAGAGATGCTTATAACAAGAGTAATTGCAATTGCCAAAAAAATCGATACAATCAAATAATGTAATCATGCAATGCAATTCCCCCTAAATGCAACATCCAAAAAAAAAAAGGGTTACTCTCTCTCAACTCCTCCTAAATGCAATGCCAAGAATGACACAAATTCTCCCCAACCTTACTCCCCCTTTTTGTCATGAGATAGGCAAAAGGAGTCTCCACTAATAGGTAAGCATTAGCAAAGAGAGCTTGTAGCATAAGGACATATGCATAATTATATAAGCAATTTTATGCAACTCAATTAAGTAAGAGAGATTCAAGGAGTTTTATTCTAAGGAAATGTGTGACAAAGATGTTTTACATGCAAGACATGTTGCCTTCAAGTTCAAAAGCAATGGTATTTGGCAAAGCAAACAACAAAGATTTCCAATAGAATTCAAACCAATTTCACCATTTTGTAGGGAAAAATACCGTAGTACCCGCAGCGGAAGCGAGACTAAAAATTAGTTTTGGGTAGCTTTTAAAATTTTTCCAATTATGAACCTTAAACCCTTTTGATTAATCAAACATATATATATATAAGAAAGTAATAAAAGAATTTAATACCTCTTGTCGCGTGATCCGATTGACTTGCGTCGATGGTAATCCGCAAGATCTTCAATCCTAGCACGAACGTGGATCACCTAGGAGCGTGGTCTCCCTTTCTTTGAATTGCAAACCTGTGATGGGATTAAACAAACTTTTCTCTCTTGTTCGTTAGTCACAAAAACAATCAAAAATAACCTAAGATTATTCCGGTCACTTTTGAGTTCTCAATCTAATGATCGAAACTCGCGTGAACCTTGATCGATGTTGTATACACAAGCTTATCAATGATTAAGCAAATAGTACACCATCAAAGAATAATCTATGTTACTTTTTCTTTTGTCTTAGTTGAATAAAATCTCTATCTATGAGTTAAGAAGAAGAAGAAAAATAATTTCTGCACACATGCACTAGTTGTGGCCGAAATCTATATGTTGTATTATATAGGTGGCCGAAATTTTCTTCTTATTTTAACCTAGGGTGACCGAAATCCTTGACCAAAAACAATTAGGGTTGCCGCAATTTTACTCCTAAAAGATTGGAGATTTAGTTGCACCCTAATTCCTATTTTGTTTAAGATTTCCAAACCCTAATCAAACTCAATAATCTTTTATTCCTTATTTGACTAAAATAAAAAGACTTCCTGTTTGAATAAATAAAACTAATTATTTATTTCCTTTTCAAACAAGTCTTTCTATTTAATTATACTACTACCAATAGTATACCTTTAGGAAACATATTTCCTAATGAGAAAAGATTTGTATCTTAATTAAATAATTAATTAATGAATTAATTAATTCTCATTTAATTAATTAATGAAAACAAAATAATATATTAGGTTATTAACCTAGTTGCCGCCCCATATACATATTGGGCCCAAATATTATTTTCTCATTTCATTTAATCCTTTGGACTTTAATTAAAAAGCCCACATGTGAACTAGACCCAATCTTACTAAAAGAAACAAGCCCACATGTCATCCATTAATATATAAATATAATTGTGCAGCCCATTACATAAATAATGTGCAAATTATATTCTTAATATATTAAATTGCAATTCTAAATGGACCCCAAATTGGTCCGGTAGAATATATCAAGTGATCCATGCAAGTCCGTGTGGATTGGGGATCTTGGCGGGCTATCTAAATTTAAGCTCCAATAGACATAACCTAATCACAATCAACAAATGATTCACTTAGGTCCGATCCATTAATTTTAGCTCATTCCACTAAAGAGCTAAAATTGAACTCTTAAATAAAGACAGAAAAGGAAGATGCTTCCTCATTCATACCCTAAACAATCATATTGGAGATAGTGTATCCTCGTGATTAATATCAGTAATCGCCAAGAGTTCATAGACCGCCTATAACTCTCCAAGTTACCATATTTACTCATATGACCACATTTTGAACTTGGATACTTTGACTTGTCCAGAAGCCATGTTTTCAATAGACACTATTGAAAACTCAACGTTGAGATTTAATATCCAATTACCTCAAAACATCCATATGATGATATTATACTCTCATTTAATAAATGGAGCCACGATGTCCATATCTATAAATGAAGTCCTCTATCGATTAACAAATGAATATCACCAAACTATCGAGGATAGACTATGCGATATAATCGTACTCATTGATAGCTCAAATGATATCACCTGCAACCATAAGTCCATCATTTATCTCAGGATTAAGATAGACTCTCCGATTGTCCTGATAATGAAATTACTTTTATCTACTGACGGTTATAGATAAAGTATTTCATTGTGATCCTGTTCAATACACCCAGTGCACTAGATCCTTTTGCTCGAAGACACTCCGATGATTTTAGACTCATCATATCTCATTTGATCCCACTCAAATGCTAGCAAAAGAATTCTACAACTTTAACAAGATAAAGGTGCCCAACCTTTAACTTAAGTTGTGAACGATATTCAAGACTAACTAAAGAATTGTGTCTACCACATACATATCCAGATGTATGAACAATTCTTCTTTTCTCATAGTCTTTAGACCTTATGATTATTTACTTTAACAATTATTTAAACTATAAATGCTATAAGATTTGTTTAAACCAGAAATCACTTTATTAATATGAATAAGATTGTTAATTACACCATTACACTCTTGCTATTGAGCATAATCCTAACAATCTCCCACTTGCGCTATAGCAAATGTGTCATATCTCTCAAGCCCATATTCTCTAGGTGCCCATCGAAACTCTTCTGAGGTAGAGCCTTTGTGAAGGGATCTGCTAGATTTTCCGCTGACGCGATTTTGGTAATCGTCACGTCACCTCTTTGAACAATCTCCCTTAAAAGATGATATTTCCTTTCTATGTGTTTACCTCTCTTGTGACTTCTAGGTTCTTTCGAATTAGCCACTGCTCCACTGTTGTCACAGTAGATAGTGATCTGCTTATTCGCACTAGGAACCACTTCCAAGTCAATCAAGAATTGACGGAGCCAAACAGCCTCTTTGGCAGCCTCGCATGCAGCAACATACTCAGCTTCCATGGTGGAATCAGCAATACAAGATTGCTTGATACTCCTCCATATAACTGCTCCTCCTCCAATAGTAAACACAGCCCCTGATGTGGATTTTCTGGAGTCAGAATCTGATTGAAAATCAGAATCTGTATACCCAACGGGAATCAAATCCCCTCCAGAGTATACAAGCATATTATCTCTCGTTCTCTTGAGATACTTGAAAATATGCTTGACTGCCGTCCAGTGATCAGGACCAGGCTTCGATTGAAACCTGCTAACTATGCCAACAGCAAAACAAATATCTGGTCTAGTACAGAGCATTGCATACATGAGACTTCCAACTGCCGAGGCATATGGAACTCTACTCATGAACTGCTCTTCATGCTCATTCTTAGGAACTTGTTCCTTAGAAAGCTTGATTCCATGTCTGAAAGGTAACATACCTTTCTTGGAATCCTGCATGGAAAACCTAGACAAGATTTTGTCTATGTATGAAGCTTAGGATAATGCAATCGTTCTATTCTTTCTATCCCTTATAACTTGGATACCTAGAATAAAACTTGCTTCTCCTAAGTCCTTCATATCAAATTGTTTTGCTAACCATTCTTTTACTGATGTCAATACACCTACATCGTTTCCGATGAGTAGTATATCATCAACATAAAGAATCAGGAAAACCAACTTGTCGCCCTTAATCCTCTTGTATACACAAGGTTCGTCAAGATTCTGAATAAATCCAAAACCTTTGACAGCTTGATCGAACCTTATGTTCCAGGATCTGGATGCTTGCTTTAATCCATATATGGATTTCTGCAACTTGCATACCTTTTCCATTTGGCCCTTTTCAATGAATCCCTCTGGTTGCATCATGTAGATGCTTTTGTCAAGACTTCCATTAAGGAAAGCTGTCTTGACGTCCATTTGCCAAATCTCTAGATCTAAAGATGCTGCAATGGATAAGAGTATCCTAATGGATTTAAGCATGGCCACAGGAGAGAAGGTTTCCTCGTAATCGATACCTTCTTTCTGTGTATACCCTTTAGCTACCAATCTAGCTTTAAAGGTTTCCACCTTTCCATCCATACCTCTTTTCCTCTTGTATACCCACTTGCACCCAATGGGTTTTATCCCTTTAGGCAAGTCTACAAGGGACCAGACTTTGTTATTGAACATAGATTCAATCTCAGATTGCATTGCCTTTTGCCAATGACGACTATCAACATCCTCCATAGCTTCCTTGTACGTATAGGGATCATCGTCGTCCGGGAGATTCTCTACAGATTCTCCCAGACCGATGTATCTTTCGGGTTGTGTTCTAACCCTCCCACTACGACGAGGAATGGTAGGTTGTTGACCTTGTGTTGGATCGGAACTTACAATTGGGTTAGGTTGTGTAACCTCTCGTGGAATTGTATCTCCTGACATCTCATTCAGGACAATTCTACTTTTAGGCACAAAATCATTCATATAGTCTTTATCCAGAAATTTAGCATTTGTCGAAACAAATACTTTAAGATCTGAAGGACTATAAAAATAATATCCTTTAGTTTCTTTCGGATACCCTACAAATATACATGTTTCTGAACGGGACTCCATCTTTTCTGTCTTTCCTTTTAACACGTGCGCAGGACATCCAAATATCCTTAAGTGTTGTAAACTAGGCTTGCGCCCAGTCCACAACTCATGCGGTGTTTTAGGAACAGACTTAGATGGTACTCGGTTTAGAATGTATATTGCAGTTTGTAAAGCATATCCCCAGAAAGAAATAGGAAGTGTTGAATAACTCAACATAGACCTAACCATATCCAAAAGAGTTCTATTTCTCCTTTCTGCTACCCCATTTTGTTGAGGTGTACCAGGTGCAGAAAACTGAGAAACTATCCCATTATCAATAAGATATTGCTGAAACTCACCAGATAGATATTCTCCACCACGATCAGATCTCAAGATTTTTATGTGTTTCTCAAGCTGATTTTCCACTTCAGCTTTAAATACTTTGAACATGTCAAAAGCATCCGACTTATGTCACATGAGATACACATATCCAAATCTTGAGTAATCATCTGTGAAAGTGATGAAGTACTCATATCCACCTCTAGCTTGAATGCTCATAGGTCCACATACATCAGTGTGTATCAATCCTAAACATTCAGTGGCTCTGGCACCTTTGGCAGAGAACGTCCTTTTGGTCATTTTACCTTCCAAACAAGATTCACAAGTTGGTAGATCATCAACCTTTAAGTCACTCAAAGGTCCGTCACTTACCAATCTTTTAATCCTATTAAGGTTAATATGACCTAAGCGTAAATGCCAAAGGTAGGTTTTATCTTTTGATAATTTAACTCTTTTATGATCAGGTTCCATTATTTCTGTGTCTAACGAGTGAGAGATATTTCTATGCAAGAAGTATAGACCGTTTTTCCAATGTACCTTTGCAAATAACTTTGTCATTCTTACTGATAATAAAAACTTTATTAAAAGTAACCGAATATCCAAAATTATTCAAACAAGAAACTGAAATTAAATTCCTCTTGAATTGAGGTACATAATAAACGTCTATTAAATCTAAATGCCTTCTAGAATCCATAAACTCTAATATCTCCCACTGCACTTGCAGACACTAACGTTCCGTTGCCCATGCACAAATTGATTTCATTCTTATTTAGCCTTCTCCTTTCTTGAAACCCCCGTAAGGAATAACAAACATGATTAGTGGCTCCAGAGTCTACGATCCAAGAATCTATAGAATCTACCAGAAAAACATGTTTCAAGATAATTCATATTACCTTGTTCCTTTTATTCTGAGACTTTGGGCAATTACTTTTCCAATGTCTCTTTTCACCACAAAAGAAGCACTTCCTTTTGATCTTGGTTACTTTCTTAGTCTCTTTCTTGGTAGGCCCAAGTTGCTTTTTCTTCTATTATTCCTTGACCTTCTGACGGGTCTTAATAGTAGCAACTTTACCAACCATATGAATCTCTTCTAGAGACATCATCATATTAGCAGCAGACCCTATTCCTTCATGCTGCTGTTGCAACACGTCGGAGATGGTAGCCATTTGGCCATCTCATTAGAGGTCTTCCACTGCTCATACTCGTCTTATTAGATTCATTAGTAAGAGCAGGTGGTTTAGGAGTAGTTAGAACAAAATTTATATTTTTTTTTTCAGCTTGCAGCAACAACCCAATTTTCCTTTTCCATGTGACATAATTATTACCGGTTAAACTTTTATCTTTCAGGATGTTCATAAGTGATGGGGTCATGATTTCTTAATTAAACAAAAATTAATATAAGTAAATAATCATTATAAAGCACTTTTAAATATTTATCTTGAATTAAATGAATAACTCAATCATAAAAATTCAACGGTGATCTAACACCCATAAATGTTACGCCTCCTTTGGGAGTTCGCACCATTTACTAGTTAGACTAGGTCCCACCTAATTGTTAACATAACAACCAGCGTTTTCAATTTTAGCCTTGCAATTTTACTGACAAGAACTCTTTGGAGGATATCAATAAAATTGCATTGAGTGTGTTACCAAGATATCGACCCTCAATTTTCTCTCACGAAAATCCCTCCTTTGGGAGTAGATCTCGTTGAGTCCATTGTCTAGTCTATCCTTGTAAGGAAGTATATTGCTTAATTCCATTTATGGATGTCCCTTTGGGGAATTACCATAAAATAATTAAGCTCAACCAATCTTGGAAGCCATAGGTGTTACAAAAACACCTTCTCCCACTCAATTATTTAAGGCGTGTGATTAAATCCCATAGAATGATTTACCAAGTTATCTAGATGCCAATTTAGATACCTAAATCATTCAATGCATGTTCATACCAAAAGAGATATATGAGTGGCACTCCTATTCTATATGTCATGTTATCATACAACAACAAATATTGTAATATTTAAGCATAAATTAAATAGCAACAATTTTGGCCCATCCTAGAAAAACAAGTAAATTACATTTGATATAGGAATACAAGATCTTCGAGTGGCCCATCACCATAAGCCCATCCTTCGGCCTCCCTCCCAGGGACTTCACGGCCCACCACCTCTCAAAAGGGGCTGCCATGCGCAGCCCATAAGGCTTTGCATGGCTGCCATGCGCAGCCCACCAAGTTTTGGGCTTGCCATGTGCGGCCCAATCCACTCCTAGGGTGCGCACGGTGCTCGTTCTCGGTTCCGGTTTGCTTCACGTCTTCAATTCTTCGATATAGGACGGGTTACAATTTATTTTAATCAAATAAAACTACTGCAGAAATTTTTTTTTTTTTTTTTTTTTTAAACACTGCAGTAAAAAATACTGCACATATATTTTAATACAAAAAAAAACTGCAGCAGAATTTTAATACAAAAAAAAAAATCCTAGCAACTACCAAGAAGGAATTATGGCGATAATAGACCACCCTTCTTGTTACAATTCCGAAATCAAAAATACATTGAAAATCTAGAGCCAAAATCGAGCAATAACAATCCACATAAAAAACATATATTAATCCATACATCACATGTAATAATATATGCGAATACCTAGAGTGCCATCTCTTTCTAAAACATGCATAATCACAACAAAAAGACGATCCACGTATATATACGTTAATTAATTAAAAGGGTTCAACCAGGGCTCTGATACCAATTGTAGGAAAAAATACCGTAGTACCCGCAGCGGAAGCGAGACTAAAAATTAGTTTTGGGTAGCTTTTAAAATTTTTCCAATTATGAACCTTAAACCCTTTTGATTAATCAAACATATATATATATATAAGAAAGTAATAAAAGAATTTAATACCTCTTGTCGCGTGATCCGATTGACTTGCGTCGATGGTAATCCGCAAGATCTTCAATCCTAGCACGAACGTGGATCACCTAGGAGCGTGGTCTCCCTTTCTTTGAATTGCAAACCTGTGATGGGATTAAACAAACTTTTCTCTCTTGTTCGTTAGTCACAAAAACAATCAAAAATAACCTAAGATTATTCCGGTCACTTTTGAGTTCTCAATCTAATGATCGAAACTCGCGTGAACCTTGATCGATGTTGTATACACAAGCTTATCAATGATTAAGCAAATAGTACACCATCAAAGAATAATCTATGTTACTTTTTCTTTTGTCTTAGTTGAATAAAATCTCTATCTATGAGTTAAGAAGAAGAAGAAAAATAATTTCTGCACACATGCACTAGTTGTGGCCGAAATCTATATGTTGTATTATATAGGTGGCCGAAATTTTCTTCTTATTTTAACCTAGGGTGACCGAAATCCTTGACCAAAAACAATTAGGGTTGCCGCAATTTTACTCCTAAAAGATTGGAGATTTAGTTGCACCCTAATTCCTATTTTGTTTAAGATTTCCAAACCCTAATCAAACTCAATAATCTTTTATTCCTTATTTGACTAAAATAAAAAGACTTCCTGTTTGAATAAATAAAACTAATTATTTATTTCCTTTTCAAACAAGTCTTTCTATTTAATTATACTACTACCAATAGTATACCTTTAGGAAACATATTTCCTAATGAGAAAAGATTTGTATCTTAATTAAATAATTAATTAATGAATTAATTAATTCTCATTTAATTAATTAATGAAAACAAAATAATATATTAGGTTATTAACCTAGTTGCCGCCCCATATACATATTGGGCCCAAATATTATTTTCTCATTTCATTTAATCCTTTGGACTTTAATTAAAAAGCCCACATGTGAACTAGACCCAATCTTACTAAAAGAAACAAGCCCACATGTCATCCATTAATATATAAATATAATTGTGCAGCCCATTACATAAATAATGTGCAAATTATATTCTTAATATATTAAATTGCAATTCTAAATGGACCCCAAATTGGTCCGGTAGAATATATCAAGTGATCCATGCAAGTCCGTGTGGATTGGGGATCTTGGCGGGCTATCTAAATTTAAGCTCCAATAGACATAACCTAATCACAATCAACAAATGATTCACTTAGGTCCGATCCATTAATTTTAGCTCATTCCACTAAAGAGCTAAAATTGAACTCTTAAATAAAGACAGAAAAGGAAGATGCTTCCTCATTCATACCCTAAACAATCATATTGGAGATAGTGTATCCTCGTGATTAATATCAGTAATCGCCAAGAGTTCATAGACCGCCTATAACTCTCCAAGTTACCATATTTACTCATATGACCACATTTTGAACTTGGATACTTTGACTTGTCCAGAAGCCATGTTTTCAATAGACACTATTGAAAACTCAACGTTGAGATTTAATATCCAATTACCTCAAAACATCCATATGATGATATTATACTCTCATTTAATAAATGGAGCCACGATGTCCATATCTATAAATGAAGTCCTCTATCGATTAACAAATGAATATCACCAAACTATCGAGGATAGACTATGCGATATAATCGTACTCATTGATAGCTCAAATGATATCACCTGCAACCATAAGTCCATCATTTATCTCAGGATTAAGATAGACTCTCCGATTGTCCTGATAATGAAATTACTTTTATCTACTGACGGTTATAGATAAAGTATTTCATTGTGATCCTGTTCAATACACCCAGTGCACTAGATCCTTTTGCTCGAAGACACTCCGATGATTTTAGACTCATCATATCTCATTTGATCCCACTCAAATGCTAGCAAAAGAATTCTACAACTTTAACAAGATAAAGGTGCCCAACCTTTAACTTAAGTTGTGAACGATATTCAAGACTAACTAAAGAATTGTGTCTACCACATACATATCCAGATGTATGAACAATTCTTCTTTTCTCATAGTCTTTAGACCTTATGATTATTTACTTTAACAATTATTTAAACTATAAATGCTATAAGATTTGTTTAAACCAGAAATCACTTTATTAATATGAATAAGATTGTTAATTACACCATTACACTCTTGCTATTGAGCATAATCCTAACACATTTGTCATGGAAAAAGCAAGGATATAGAGTTTAAGCATTTCAATTTTAAAGAGCAACTATATCCAACTTTATAAGCAAAACAAGACATGAGCGACTTTGCACCCTATTTGATTTTTTGGGTGAGATACCCATATGATAGTAGCCTTGTTCTACGAATAAGGGAAAAAAGACTTTGGATTTTAAGATCCTTATTGATTTGAGTCTCAACATTTGCTTTTGCACACATATTTGCTTTCAAGGTTTAGCAATCAAATATTTCACATCTTTCATCTCATACTTTTCAACTTAAGCATGTCATTTAAAAAGAATCATCATGTCATGGAGATCAATTAAAGGTCATTCAAAAAGTACTTCCAAAGCACGTCTCCTACTCCAAAAATGCATGTTTGAGCATAAATATGACATGGATTGCAAGCAAGGCAATGTAACACACTTATTAGGAAAAATACATATAAGCATGTACAACCAATCATCTCAAGCAATTAAATAAGAGGCATAAAATATATTAATTAGCTATTTGATGCCTAGTCATAACACCCTTATTAACTTCTCCAATGATATCATCCTTATCATAGAGTTTCCTTACCCAATGAGTGGGTTCACTAGAGTCCAAAGGGGGAACTCTATTAAGAGGTAGATCATCCTCTTCATTTTGGTTTGACTTCACACCACTTGAAGTCTCACCACACTCATACAATGGAAGGTCATCTATCTCACAAACATCCTTCTCAAGGTCATCATGTTTGGGCATACAATCATCAAAGACAACATTTGATGATTCCATAACACTTCGAGTCTTTAGATTAAAAACTCTATAGGCCTTACTGTTAAGTGCATATCCAATAAAAATACCCTCATCACTCTTGGCATCAAACTTGCCAAGTTGATTACGGTCATTAAGTATATAGCACTTGCTTCCAAAGATGTGGAAATAGCTAACACTGGGTTTTCTACCCTTCCATAACTCATAGGATGTTTGTTTAGTTCCGGGCCTAAGGAACACTTTATTCCCAATGTAACAAGCCGTATTGATGACTTCGGCCCAAAGGTTCATGTGGACTTTGTTGTTAAGCAACATCACTTAGGCCATGATCGAACCAAAATTGGTATGATTTTGTCCCTCATTTCTTTATCTTTTTGCCTGATTCTCGGGCATTTTCCTGTGTTTTAATGTTGTTAATCAAGTTTTTCGGGTTTAACTGTGCCTCAAGGGCATTTGTGAAGAAGAAGTAGAAGTTGGTGCAAAGTGTGCACAAAGTGGAGAAAAAAGGGCATTTCCGCCCTTTAAAGGTGTCACCTATTGGCACATGGTGATAGAGAGTTTAATTCCTAAAAAATCATTCAGGTATGGTGTCGCCACGAGTTGTCGGTCTTTGTCAGGCCAGTTGTCGCTCTTTGTTAAAGCAACATAGAATAATTAATGGCGTAGCCACGAGACGTCGCCACGACAAATGGCCACAACAAATGGCCACACAAACAGCCACATAGAAGAATTAACGGCGTCGCCATGAAAAATGGCCACACAAATGGTGACATAGAAGAATTAATGGTGTCTCCACGAGACGTCACCACGACAAATGGCCACATAAATGGCGACATAGAATAATTAATGGTGTCGCCACGAGACGTCGCCACAGCGATAGGGAGTTGTTTTTGGCTCCAGTTGATATCGCCCTAACGTCGCCATGAACCAAACTGCGAAGCCATCAATGTCAAAATTTGATTGGTGGGGAAAATTACAGAAAGGCCCCCTAAAGGGGCCAAAATGGCAATCTGATATGTCTAGGAGTATTTTGGTAATTGACCATTCGTAATCTAATGTGAAAACCCTATAAATACATCACTATTTTCTCCTTTTGGACAACTCTTGTTCTATCAAGAAACCTCATTTCTTCTACCATTTCTAATCTCACCATTTCTCCTCTATCTCAAACTCAACATCTAGATTACTTTCCCCCAGTCATTCCTTTCTTCCCATCTTCTCCACAATCTCCTTAGTCATTTCCCATTTGACTCCACCTATCTAGACATATCCTCATCATCCACTATTTGCACAAGGAGCATCAAAGGCAAGGAGTGGATCAAGCTCTACAAAAGGAGGCCCAAGGGTGATTACCTAATCTTTTACTTGCCTTCCTTTTGATTGTAATATGTGTAACTAAACCCCTTTTCTAGGGGATTGATGTGAGAACATTTGGATTGGGTTTTGCTTAAGCTTTAATATGTATTGAATCTCTATTTTGTGTTCTATTCATTTTATAACTATATTCTATTCATTATATAATTGACATGTATACCCACTAGTTGATTATACTCTTGTTTAGGATAATTTGTTATATAATCTTGATTGGATTGACACCCTTGATGGATTGAGAACATAGTGAGTAGGATAGATTGTTAGAGGGTATATCAACCGCGATAATCTAAACCTTTAATTGCAGCAAACCGATCCCGCAGTGACCCCCTCTCCTTAATCGGTTAGGCATTGCGGTGGGAAGTTTTTTAGGGTTCATAGTGATAGTTTAAACACAATTAAGACAACAATTGGTAAACATTTGTGAGATTGGTTCACTAAGGTGGCTTGAGAAGCATTGCCCACAATCCACTTGTAACTCCATCAATTACCTAGCAATTATATTAATTGTTTATTCCTTTTATATCTTATCTAGATTTGTTGAGCATTCTATTTTATTAGTTTTATTAGGTTTATTTTACATGTATGTTTGATGGCTTGACAAACCATACAACCACCCATTGCTTAAGATTTACTTTATTGCATTTAGGAATTGTTAATTTATTCAACTAATTACTCTAATTCCCTATGGAACGAATCCTAACTTACCACTTTACTAATTTTACATCTAAGTGGATTTTTAAGTTGGTTTTCAAAACGAACACATTTAAAACATTATTTTGTTGTGCAAAACGACTGTATCAAGCCATCTCTTGGAGGACTCTATTCTTCCTCTCAACAACACCATTTTGTTGAGGAGTCCTAAGGGCCGAAAATTCATGGGAAATGCCTAAGCTATTGCAAAATTTTTCAAAGCTAGCATTTTCAAACTCTTTCCCATGATCACTTCTAATTTTCTTAATGTTTTTAATGTGAAAAGTTTTCTCATTTTGAATTTTGACACAAAGCATTTTGAATTTTTCAAAAGCTTTAGACTTTTCTCTAAGGAAGTAAGTCTGTATGAACCTAGAGAAATCATCAACAACTGCAAGAATGTACCTTATACTACCTAAGCTTTCAATTTGAATAGGACCCATAAGGTCCATATGAAGAAGCTCTAATGGTTCTTTAGTGCAAAGACAAGTGTCTTTCTTACACACACTCTTGGTTTGCTTCCCTTGTTTTCAAGGTCTACAAATTCCCTTAATCTTTTTCCCAAGCTTGGGAAGGCCTCTCACTACATTCAACCTATCAAGGACTTTCAAATCTTGGAGTCCCTGGAACTTTGTTTCTTTGTTTCCCAGTATCTATGAGTCTAGGAACCCTTGACCCTGATCTGGACTGGTAGGAGGTCGTACCCGTTCAATTTTAAAGGCGGGTAAGGAGATGCCCTTCTACGGTATCTTTCTATCTCGGCTATTCCCTAATGTTTGATGAAAAATACTTCTTTGCCCCTGCCATTTTTGAGAATACTTCTTTGTCCCTACAAACTTGAACACTGGTACCTTGCTAGGGTTAGAGTTAGGACACCAGGATACATGAAGGGTTTCCCTTATCCTGTCTGGTTGGTTTCCACTGTCTTGGAGGAAATCCTTTTTTAGTACAAAAATTCTTCTTTAGCATGCTCATAATAAATGAGATGTCCATGTGTTAAGCCCTGAGTGGTCCGCTTATTTGAATGAACCATTTTTTGGCGGGATTTTCTCGAAACTGCTTCCCACACGTTTTCGGTCATCAATTCCGATTTTCTTGCTTATTCAAGTAGTCGCCTACCTTCCTCTATAAATAGTCCAACTTTCTTCCTTTTCTCACACTGATTTCAAAATTCAAAAAGCACAACCCTAGCTTTCTCATTCTTTCTTCTTACCATCAACCTCTCCAAACTTATTTCTTCTTTTTCTCCTTCTTCTTTCAATGGCAACTCCATCAGATCTTCCTTCAACTTCATAAGTTCCTTCTCTTGCTTCACCAAATCCTTGTGCAACTTCTACAAACCCTATTGACAGCCTTGACACCCTATTTAATATGGGGAAAGCCGACTCAGAGGAGAGTTCCCAATCAATGAGGTGGAAGAAGAGAGATTGAGAGGAAAGCAACATTGTTGGTGGTAGCAGTTCTCTTTAGCGTCATCGTTCCACCATGAATCCCCGAATCAAGTTGGGCTTCAACAACCAACCGGAGGACCCAGTTGAGATTGTTGATGAGAAGGAGGATGCCGAGGATACTGAAGGCGAGGGGGATGATATTTCGACCATTGATTCAGTGGGAGTTCTAACTGGTCTTATCGCTTCCTTCCATGATGGTAGAATCGTCCCAGATTCCGTGTGCACCATCGACACCCTTGCTCACCTAAGAAGGGATCCGTGATTCCATTGTTCTTTCTCTCCCTCATCGAGGTTATGATGTGTACTCCCCTCCTCAAGGTTGCCTCCTCACTCATGCAGTAGCCTTCAAGTGCGAGGTCAGGCTCCCCCTTCATCCCACCATTCGCAAGGCGATTGTTGCTCTAGAGCTGGCCCCCCCTACAAATCTTGTTGGGGTTCTGGAAGCACTTGATGGGGTTCCTGGTGCTCTGGAAAGAGCAGTGTGAGAAAGATGGTGTGGTAAGGGAACCCGCTTTTGATGAGCTCCGGTACATCTTCCAGGTAGCAAACTTGGTGCCTAGGGGCCAGCTTTATTTAAGAGTGTCTAATAAGATGAAGTTCATCATACCCGGGGCCAACAAGAAGTATAACCAATCCTGGAAGGACGAATAGGTGGTGGTAGAGGGAGACTAGGGCCATTCAGTACATATCGGGGGAACTGAGTACCCAGTCCCTACCCAGTTTACCACGAAGGATAAGTGGGGCAAGGGAACAATCTCAACGGAGTATAAAGGTGTCCTTCAAAGGATCCAAAAAAGGGAGTACATGAACCTGAAGTATCCCTCTAATGACCCCTTTGAAGGAGATAAATTGGATCAGTATCTTAGGTTATCCATCACCCATCCGAGTACGTGATTTAGTCCCTCTTGTTTTTTTTTTTTCATATATATATACTGATCCTTCTTATGGTAGTTTCCGTAACCCCTTTCCTACCCCGTTCTCCTTCTTTTTCGGGGTCAGGATTCCTAGATCCCATTCAAATCCATTCTCCGGTTCTTTCTCCTCCTTTTGGTGCCGGTGTTATGTTCGAGTCCAAATTGCCTGTATCAACCCCTTTTCTAGCTTCTACGGGGTTACCTTCACATTCTTCTGCTTCTCTTCCCACTCAGATTCCAGTATGCCCAACCTTAGGCAAGATGTTGTCACGGTCTGCCAAAGCTCGAGTTTCACCAGTCCAAACCCCAAAGCTGGCCACTAGTGTTGCTACTACCAAGCCTACTGCAGTGGAATCTCCTTCTTTTCCTCCTCCTCCTCCTCCTCCTCATCCTCCTACTCCTCCTCCTCCTCCTCCAACTGTATCTGCCAAGTGCACAACCATGATGGAGAGAAAAGGAAAAAGTAATGCTACGATGGCCCAACTTCCTGCTGATCTTTCCTCCTGATCAAGGTTGCAGGATTATAGCTAGGAAGATATAGTATCCAAGTTCATCGCTGCTTGTCCTGGGGAAGGCTTGTGGTCAATGTCTTCCTTGCCCACTGACATCTTGATCACCAAGGGAGCTTCCCTACTTGCTGAGGTATAAACCCTGATCTCCCAGCTTGCTTAGTATAATTCTTTAGAAGCTACTTACTGCTTTATTCTCTTTGTAGGGCTTTAAATTTGCATTAGTCATGGGGCAACATGTAACAGCTTTAAAGGAGACCAATCTTGCACTTCCTGCTAAGTTGGAAAGGGCTAGGGATGATCTAGCCCGAGCTGAGAATAGTATGGCTTCCTTGGTCCAGTCTACCACTAAAGATGAAAACAGTAGGCAGGTTGCCTTGGCGGAGTTGGAGCTGGAGCCGATGAAGCGTGCCCTGGACATAGAAACGCTCAAATCAACACGTCACCGTGCTAAAAGAGATAGCGAGAAGGCAGAGAAGGTCGTGCTTCTAGATGAGAACCAGTTTCTGTGGGGTTCTATAAGTATTTTGGAGGCCAAGGTAGACTCCTCTTTCTCGGATGGATACTTCACTGCCTCGTACGAGGTTACCTAGGTTTTGCCTCCTCCGTTTGACCTACAAGCTTCCCTTAATTAGGACCGGGATCAAATCATGGCCCAGGCTACCCAATTATCAGAGGCTAATCCAGATCAAGGGGATCCTTCTCAAGCAGCAACCATCCCACATTCCTCCATTCCTTTAGAATCTGACCTATCTGCCTTCGTTCAAGTGGGGGCAATTGGAGAGGTGCTTCTTGATCCTCATGCATACCAAGATAACCAGATGCAGGATGCATATGGTTCTATAGAGATTGAGCTGGTGATGGAGAAAGAAGTTCCTATTACATCCAGGATTCCGAAAGCAAGGGAGGTTCTGGTTGATACAGGGACCAAGGCAGTAAGAGGGAGCATAAGCTGCAAGGCAGAGGTAGGAAACTAGAGAGAAATCTGACGTTGGGGATGCATGATTGTTGTTTTTATTTTCTTTTCCTAATATTCATCCTTTGTTTTTTTTTTTAATTATTTTTTTTAACCTTTGCATACCATTTTTTGTAGCCTGGAAGTTGGGGTTAGGCACCTCGGTTGATCAAATGAAAAATCTCAAAATTTTTCTCCTACATGTTATATTACTTGTTCTCAATATGCCTTTGGTAAAATTTGATGTTTGCACGACTGCTAATCTATCCAGATAAAAACTGTTAAGGAATAGTTAGTATTCGGATACTTATCATCATGGTCTAAGCAATATCCTTCCCCTATCCCTTGGAAAAGTCTGTGTAGTAGTCCCCTTGTAAGGCTTGACAGTAATTTTTGCCCTTATGTGTTGACTTAGTCAAAATTTTTTCTGGTAGAATCTAATCTGTGTATTCCTATTGATAACCCAAATTAAACTTACTTGAGATGCTAACAATACTTAGTATCTTCATATTTGTTCATTTGGCCAAAGTGGAACCCAAACTTGAACTATCTCTAAAGATAGATTTGGACGATAGTCCCCTTGTAGGATTCAATAGGAATTTTGCAAGAAATTTTGATCAAGTAATTTTGACCATGTATGGAGCGATATTGGTTAGAGCAAGACGATCCCAGTAGGACACTACAAATCCAGATGCTTGATAATCCCTATATAAGGAATTCTAATGTCGAACCAACCTTGACTGGCAACCTATTTCACTTCAATCATGAGAATTTTTTGTATGTATTCATGGCTTGGTAAGGTATATTGGGAATCTCGATAAGGTATCCTGATCCTTTGGCGATTTGTCTTGGTAGGCAACTAAGGCCACTTAAGCACCAGGTCTTCTAGAGAGGGGTATTCCCCGTCCGAGGCTTCAAGAGGTCCGTATAGGGCGTCTTGGTCTTAAGGATGTGGTGGGTAGCTAGGGCCACTAATCCGGATCCTTAGTCTGGAGGAGGGTATACCCCGACCAAGGCAGCAGGAATGCCATGTGGTCTTTCCTGGTTCTGAGGCGATCGGTAATGGCGAAATTTGCAAGGCGAACTCAGGAGAATCATGTAGGAGAACAAAACTGACTTTTATTGAATTTCTCAAGAAGTAATACAAAGCAATTTCGGGGTAAACATTTAGAAATATACCAATCGAGATAAATCTTTCCTCAAACTCTAAGGATAAAACCTTTTAAGGTGATCAGCATTCCAGGTGTGGTCTACCAGGTGACCATCCTTATCTTCCAACTTTTAAGCCCCCATTCGAACCACAATCTTTATCAGGTATGGACCTTTCCAGTTAGGAGCTAGTACCCTATCAAACCTCTTCCGGGTATTTTAAGTTACCTTCCTAAGGATCAAGTCCTATTATTTAAAGTTTCGAGTCTTCACCTTTCTATTGAAACATCGAGCTATCTTGCTCTAGTAGGCTGCTACCCGTTCTGTAGCCCTATCATACTTCTCCTCGAGGAAGTCTTGATTGGCTCTCAGTTTTGTCTAATTGTCTTCTAATTCGAAGTGTTGGACCCTAAAGGATGTCAGCCTATGCTCGATAAGCGAGACTGATTCTGTTCCAAAAGCCAGTGAGTAGGGAGTTTCCCCAATAGTAGTCCTCTTAGTAGTCCGATATGCCCATAATACATTTGGGAGTTCTTCAACCCATTTCCCTTTCTTCTGTTAAAGCTTCTTTTTTAGGAGCTTATTGATGGTCTTGTTGGTAGCTTCCACCAACCCATTAGTCTGAGGGTGGGCTACTGATGCAAAATGAAGGTTGATATCTCACTCTTCACAGAAAAACCTAAAGTTGGCATTGTCAAATGGTTTACCCAGATCGGTTATTATGGCCATCGGGGTACCGAATCGGCAGACAATGTTTTCCTTGACAAAGCTCTTGGTGTTTGCTTCAGTTATCTAGGTAAGGGACTTCGCTTCCACCCAATGGGTAAAATAGTTTATGGCCACTACAACATGCTTAGCTTGACCAGGAGCAGTAGGAAGTGGCCTGATTAGGTCCAGTCCCCAGATAGTAAATGGGTAAGGTGTGCTGATTAAAGAGAATATTTCCAGAGGTAGGTGATGAAGGTAAGCTGTCTTTTGACAGGGCTCACAACTTTGCGTAAATTGCTTGGCATCCTGATGTAGAGTAGGCCAGAAGTAGTCCATTCTAAAAACTTGGTAAGCCAAAGTCTCGCTGGATAGATGGTTGCCGTAGTCCCCTGCATGTATGTCATTTAGTGCCCATTTAGTGTCATCCGGATTTAGACATCTTGGCAATGGAAGGGATTTTCCTTTGCGGTAGAGGTATCCTTCTACCAGGTAGTACCGGGTAGTGGTTCTTTTGAGCTTCTGTGCTTGATCATGATCTCCTGGAAGAGTGTCGCTTTAGAGGTAATCAACTATGGGATCCATCCAGCAAGGAAGTCATTCTACCAGGTTCACCTCCATTACTTTAGCTATGCTGGGTCGGGGTATCAATTGGTGTGGTGCCCCTTTTGGCAATGCTTGTCCACCGGCTACAGCAATCTTGGCCAAGACATCCACTCGATGATTCTTCTCTCGAGGAATCTGTTTCATCTTCATACCCTTAAACCTAGTTACTGCTTGGACTTATTTGAAGTATGCCACCATGCTACCACCCTTTGCCTGGTACACACCGGATTCTTAGTTGATTACAAGTTAGGAATCACTTCTAACCAAAAGGAAATCTTCCCCCAGTTCTTCAGCAACTTTCATCCTTGCCAACAAGGCTTCATACTCCGCCTCATTATTAGTGGCTCTAAATTCAAACCTGAAATAGTGGTTGCATTCGATCCCTTTAGGATCGGTAAGGATGATCCCAACTCCACAACCTGCTTGATTTGACGCTTCATCCATATATAATATCCAAGCCTAACAATTAGTGAGCCATTCCGGGGATTCTAGTTCCAGGCTTGGGATTGCAGTGGTACCTGAATTGGAGGTCATGCTGAATTCTGTTACAAAATCGACCAAGGTCTGTGTAGGGAAAAATACGTGCACGCAACGGAAGCGAGACTAAAAGAAGTTTAGTATATTTTTAAAAATTTTCCAAGTTTGAACTTTAACCCTTTAATTAATTAAACATATATACGAAAAGATGAAATACCTTTGTCGCGTAATCCGATTGACTAATGTCGATGGTAATCCGCAAGATCTTCCAAAACCGATTACGAACGTGAATCACCTAGGAGCGTGGTCTCCCTTCTTTGAATTGTGAACCTGAGAATGGACAACAAAAACTTTTCTGATTTTGTTAGTCACTATAATCTCCAAAAGGTTGCTAAGAATGTTCCGGTCACTTTTGAATTCACAATCGTAAGATTGAAATTCGCGTGAACCTTATTCAAAAGTGTGTACAAGATCTTTTGATGTTACGATCACTAGTACACTATCGAAGCAAGAACAATTCTTCCCTCACAAAACCTCTTGGCCGAATTCTCACTAGTATTAGAGTAGGATTTATATTTTTTTTCTCCTTTGCAAAAGAAAATAAATTCTTCTAGGAAAACAACTAGGGTTGGCTGAAAATTCTCACTATACATATATAGTGACCGAATTTTTTGCCCTAGATAATTTAGGGTGGCCGAATTCTTGCCCTAGTTAATTTAGGGTGGCCGAATTCTTACCTTGTCCAACAAGGTGATCACCAAAGTCCTTTTCCAAATAGGATACAAAGACTTCTTAGAATTCAAACCCTAATCCAACTCTTTAGTGTATTTGTGACTATATAAAAGACTTCCTAATTTGACTAAACAAATAAAGTCTTTTATATTTAGTATAATACTAATAGTAGTATACTACTAGGAAATATATTTCCTAATCAGAAAAAGATTTGATTTTTAATTAAATAATTAATTAACATATTAATTAATTTCCATTTAATTAAATAATAAAATAAAACAATATAATGGGCTAAAAATTAGCCATTGCCGCCCATGACTAGAACTTGGGCCATCATATTGTTTTCTTATTTTATTTAATCCATTTGGACTTTAATAAAAAGCCTACATGTGAACTAGACCCATTCTTACTAAAAGAAACAAGCCCACATGCCTTTCATTAATATATTAATATAATTAAACAGCTCATTAAATAAATAATGTGCAAATTATATTCTTAATATATTAAATACAATTCTAAATGGACCCACAAATAGTCCGGTATAATATATCAAGTGATTCATGCAAGTCCGTACAGATTGGGGATCTTGGCAGGCCTATCTAAATTTAAGCTCCAATAGACATAACCCAATCACAATCAACAAATGATTCACTTAGGTTCAATCTATTAATTTTAGTTCATTCCACTAAAGAACTAAAATTGCACTCTTAAATAAAGATGGAATAAGTTAACGATACTCATTCATACCCTAGACAATCATATGGGAGATAGTGAATCCTCGTGAAGAATATCAATAATTGCCAAGAGCTCATAGACGGCCTATAGCTCTCCAAGTTACCATATTTACTCATATGACCACACTTTGAACTTGGATATATATTATGACTTGTCCAGAAGTCATCTTTCAATAGACACTATTGAAAACTCAACATTAAGATTTCATATCCAAAACCACAAAGCATCCATATGATGATATTCTACTCACATTTAATAAAAGAAGCCACGATGTCCATATCTATAAATGAAGTCCTCTATTGATTAACAAATGAATACCACCAAACTATCGAGGATAGACTATGCTATATAATCGTACTCATTGATAGCTCAAATGATAACACTTGCAACCATAAGTCCATCATTTATCTCAGGATTAAGATAGACTCTCCGATTGTCCTGATAATGAAAAGACTTTTATCTATTGACGGTTCTAGAAAAAGTATCATTGTGATCCAGTTCAATGCACCCAGTGCACTAGATTCTTTTACTCGAAGACCCTTCGATGATTTTATACTCATCACAACACATTTGATCCCATTCAAATGCTAGTAAAAGAATTCTACAACTTTAACAAGATAAAGGTGCCCAACCTTTAACTTAAGATGTGAACATTATTCAAGACTAATTAAAGAATTGTGTCTACCTCATACATATCCAGATGTACGAACAATTTTTCTTTTCTCATAGTTTTTTGACCTTATGATTATTTACTTTGACAATTATAATAATAAATGATATATAAGATTTTGTTAACAAACAAAAATCACTTTATTAATATGAAAAGATTGTCAAGTACAACATTACACTCTTGCTATTGAGCATAACCTTAACAGTCTGAGCCTTGATTGTTGTTCTTGCCTTATATTTTATGTCAAACTAGGTGAGCTCTAGGGCCCATATGACTAGCCTGCCTGATACGTCTGGCCTCTAGAAGAACTGTCTCAGTGGTTAATCAGTTACTACTGTAATTGTGTGAGCTTGAAAATAAGGCTTGAGCTTTCTAGCTATAGTCACAAGTGGATAGGCGAACTTTTCCAAGAGGGTATAATTTTTCTCATACTTGGTCAGAGCACGGCTCACATAGTAGATTGGTCTCTATACCCCATCACTACATCATTCTTTCACCAAGGCCTCTCTGGTTGCAGTTTCTGACACTGCCAAGTGAAGTTGTAGCTCTTCTCCTGAAAGGGGTTTCAGTAGCAAAGATGGGCTTGTAAGATATTTCTTCATTGCTCACTTTCTTGATCCCAATTCATCTTCTTACCCTACTTAATGATTTTGAAGAAGAGTAGACACTTATCTGTAGATTAGGATATGAAGTTGTTTAATGCTGTTGTCTTGCCAGTCAATCCTTGTGCATGTTGGAGGGTAGTAAGGGATTCAAGATCCATGATTGCCTTGATTTTCTCAAGATTGGCCCCGATTCCTCTCTCGTGTACCATGAATCCAATGAACTTTCCTGCTGTTAGCCTGGAAGCACACTTAGCCGGATTCAACCTCATCTGGTTTTCTCCTATAACTTGGAAGGTCTGGCGTAAATCTTCTGGGTGTTGGTTAGTCATCTAAGACTTGGTGATCATGTCATCTATGTATACTTCCATAGATCTCCCTATCTGTTGCTTGAAAAACTTGTTCTTTTTTTTTTTTGGGTAAATAAAAATTATCATAGAAAAGAAGGAAAGAATGTACAAATTCAAGGGGTATACCCTAGGAAGCAAAGAGACAAGAGCTGAAAGGCCCAAAAAACAAGCACAACAAAGCTCAATCAAAAGCTAAACAAAGGCTACAACAAATCACAACCAAACACAAATGCCAAAAGCAAACAAGCAAGCCTACACACAATGGATTATCTATAGTTAATGTTCCAATTCAATGCAAGATGAGGCCAATCCTTCAAGTTGATAGAGGAGAGCCGGCAACAGATAGTGTCAATAATAGACTGGGCAATCTCAGCATTAAGCTTTTAAGAGCTTTTTAAAATGCGACAATTTCGTTCTCTCCAAATAAAATATACAGCCACCATAAGACAAAGCTTTTTAGTCACCGTGGATGGAGAGTTCCCCTTCCAATGAATGGACACCCATTCTATAAAATCATACCAATTGAGACTAATCCAAGGACACCCACATTTATTCAAAAGTTGTGTACATATGGCTTTGCTATACGAACACTCAAAGAAAAGGTGAGCATGAGTCTCGGCTTGAGAGTTGCAAAGGACACATGTAGCAACAACTTGAGGGTCATAGCGCTGAACATGATCCAAGGTAGAAATCCTAACTTTAATAGCCAACCAAAGGACAAAACCCATTCTTGGAATATTCTGAGGGAACCATACAATTTCATACCAAGAAACAAGAGGACGAGGGGTTCTAAGAGATTCCATAGTAGAAGCAGTTGAATAAATGCCATTTAAAGAAGGAAGCCACCGAATACTATCATCCAAATTATAGTTTGGATTGTAAGAAGGCATATGACTCCTTATTTCAGCAAGATCAATGGACATAGCAACAAGCCATTTCCAATTATCACCTACAATAATGGCATTAACCTTAGCATTGATAGAGAGGCCAGAGTCATAAATTACACAGGAGCTCCATTTCGAACGAATAGGGCCATCTGGGTGCCAATTATCAAACCATAAGGATGTTTTCAAGCCACTACCAATGATATGCTGAATAACTTGTTCACCAAACACTGGTAAGTGGCTTAAGTATTTTTGAGACCGAACGGCATCACCTTGTAGCAGTAGAGGCCTTGCCCAGTGATGAAGCTCGTCTTGTCTTGATTGGTGGGGTGCATCATGATCTGGTTGTACCCCGAGAAAGCATCCATGAAGCTTATAAGCTTATTACCAACCGTAGAATCAATCAGTTGATCTATTTTAGGTAGAGGGAAGCTATCCTTCGGGCATGCCCGGATGAGGTCGGTGTAGTCCACACACATACACCATTTCCCATTGGCTTTGGTTACCATGATCACATTGGCAATCCATTCAGGGTAGCAGGATTCTCTGATGAATCTAGCTTTTAGAAGTTTATCTACCTCTTCCTGTACCGCGGCATTTCGCTCGGAGTTGAAATGCCTCCACTTCTGTTTGATTGGTTTGAAGGTTGCATCTATTGCCAACCTGTGAGTGGCTAAGTTGAGAGGGATACACGGCATTTCGTCATAACTACAGGCAAAAATATCATTGTATTCATCCAGAAGCCTTACCAGGTTCTTCACTACTTTGGTTGGATTGTCCTTTCTGACAGGTATTTCTTCTAACTGTAGGGAAAAATACCGTAGTACACGCAGCGGAAGCGAGACTAAAAAAAAATAGATTTAGTAGCTTTTAAAATTTTTTCCTTTTATGAACCTTAACCCTTTAATTAATTAAACATATATATATATAATCAACAAAAAGAAGAATACCTTTTGTCGCATGATCCGATTGACTTACGTCGATGGTAATCTGCAAGATCTTCAATCCTAGCACGAACGTGAATCACCTAGGAGTGTGGTCTCCCTTTTTCTTTGAATTGCAAACCTGAGAATGGACAAACAAACTTTTCTTTTCTTTTGTTAGTCACAAAACAATCAAAAGAAGACTAAGATTATTCCGGTCACTTTTGAGTTCTCAATCTAATGATCGAAACTCGCGTGAACCTAAATTGATGTTGTACACACAAGCTTATTGATGAACAAGCAATTAGTGTACCATCAAAGAATAATCTATTCACTCTTTTTTGTTTTTAGTAGAATAAAATCCTATCTATGAATTGAGAAGAAGAAGAAAGTTGAATCAAGCACCACCCACAAGCTTATGGCCGAATTCTCTTTCACACATTCTTTTAGGGTGGCCGAAAATCCTCTTCCTAAAAGGACTAGGGTTGCCGCAAATCACACTCCTAAAATATAGGAGTTTTAGTTTCACCCTAATTCACTTCTAGTTTTAAGACTTCAAACCCTAATCCAACTCATAGATATTTTTATTCTTTTATTTGACTAAATAAAAAGACTTCTTATTTCATTAAATAAATAAAATTAATTATTTATTTTCTTATCAAACAAGTCTTTTAATTTTATCATACTACTACCAATAGTATAACTCTAGGAATCATATTTCCTAATCAGAAAAGATTTGTTTCTTAATTAAACAATTAATTAATAAATTAATTAATTCTTATTTAATTAAAACAGTAAAACAAAATAATATATTAGGTTAAATATACACCTTGCCGGCCCATACATACATATTGGGCCATATATTATTTTCTTATTTCATTTAATCCATTGGTCTTTAAATAAAAAGCCCACATGTGAACCAGACCCATTCTTACTAAAAGAAACAAGCCCACATGCCTTTCATTAATATATTAATATAATTGAGCAGCCCATTAAATAAATAATGTGCAAATTATATTCTTAATATATTAAATGCAATTCTAAATGGACCCATAAATTGGTCCGATAGAATATATCAAGTGATCCATACAAGTCCGTGTGGATTGGGGATCTTGGCGGGCTATCTAAATTTAAGCTTCAATAGACATAACCTAATCACAATCAACAAATGATTCACTTAGGTCGGATCCATTAATTTTAACTCATTCCACTAAAGAGCTAAAATTGAACTCTTAAATATAGACAGAAAAGGAAGATGTTCCTCGTTCATACCCTAGACAATCATGTTGGAGATAGTGTATCCTCGTGATTAATATCAGTAATCGCCAAGAGTTCATAGACCGCCTATAACTCTCCAAGTCACCATATTTACTCATATGACCACATTTTGAACTTGGATATTTTGACTTGTCCAGAAGCCATGTTTTCAATAGACACTATCGAAAACTCAACGTTGAGATTTAATATCCAATTACCTCAAAACATCCATATGATGATATTATACTCTCATTTAATAAATGGAGCCACGATGTCCATATCTATAAATGAAGTCCTCTATAGATTAACAAATGAATATCACCAAACTATCGAGGATAGACTATGCGATATAATCATACTCATTGATAACTCAAATGATATCACTTGCAACCATAAGTCCATCATTAATCTCAGGATTAAGATAGACTCTCCGATTGTCCTGATAATGAAAAGACTTTTATCTACTGACGGTTATAGATAAAGTATTTCATTGTGATCCAGTTCAATGCACCCAGTGCACTAGATTCTTTTGCTCGAAGACACTCCGATGATTTTAGACTCATCATATCTCATTTGATCCCACTCAAATGCTAGCAAAAGAATTCTACAACTTTAACAAGATAAAGGTGCCCAACCTTTAACTTAAGTTGTGAACAATATTCAAGACTAACTAAAGAATTGTGTCTACCACATACATATCCAGATGTACGAACAATTCTTCTTTTCTCATAGTCTTTAGACCTTATGATTATTTACTTTGACAATTATAATATTAAACTATAAATGCTATAAGATTTGTTTAAACCAGAAATCACTTTATTAATATGAAAAAGATTGTTAATTACAATATTACACTCTTGCTATTGAGCATAATCCTAACACTAACTACTCTGTGGGGTACCCATTGGTCCATCCCCGCTCTTCCTCTTCTGTCTCTTTTACGATCATGTTCGGTACCTCTCCTTCTTCCAAGACGTAGTGATCTAACTCTAGTACCTCTCAGCTTTGTTCGCTGGTTACATGCCAGTACTGCTTGGCTAGCATGGTATGGTTGGTAGACACTACATATCAGCTACGGGCTGCTTGTTAATCCCCTCAGACTTTTCCTACCTTGGTTCTGACCAGGAACTTTAGGACATTGTGGTAAATGGATAACATCCCCTTAATTCCTGACAGGAAAGGTCTTCCCAGGATCACATTGTAGGCAGACGGGGTATCGACCATGATAAATTCCATCATTATGTTCTACTGAAGGGGAGAAACTCCGATTATGACTAGTAGGATCTGTGACCCAACTAGCATTATGGAGTCTTTCTCACCGGATATCTATCCTAATGCTAGGAAGGAGGTGGTAGCCAGTAGGTCGACTGGTTTGGAGGATGATTCTGAAAATTCTTTGCTGGTGCAGGCTTCGGAGACTCATTCTTCAATCGCTTGACTGATCGAGCTTCATCGTGCTCGACCTTGACCGGGAGCTATTCATCTATATCCATATATTCCAATGCCCTGTCATAGGCTTCTTGGTAGGTTTCAGATGGGTGCTTGGCAAACGACCGGAACAATCTACCCGCCCACAGGTTCCTTTTGAAATTTACCAAGGTTTCTTCTCGGCAAACACTCCCATATGGATCACGTCTTTATGGAACTTCGCTACATAGGATGGCATCTCACCCTGCTCTTGGATCACATACTAGAGTATGACGGGGTCCTTGGGACGAGGTTTGATCCCTTGAAACTGGGCACAAAAATCTATAGTAAGCTTTGTAAAATAATCCACACTACCTGCGGGTAACTTTCTGAAGCAAGTCTTGGCACAGTCCATCAGGGTGGAAGGGAACATCCTGTATATCACTGACCGGGTATTCTGGACCTCCATCTGGTGGACAAAACTCTCCAAGTGGCTCATGGGGTCTTCTGATCCATGATATTTCTCGGCGGGCATCTTGAATTTAGGGGGTAATTTTGCTTCTCTGATTCTCTTGGAGAAGGGTGCATTCATCTCCCCCAAAGGATTCTTTTGGGTACTTCGATGCTTCCCCTTCCTTAGCTCCTCAAGTTCCTTTGTCATTTTGGTCATTTGATCTTTAAGACGTTTTGACCCATTTTGCATAGATTGGGCTACTGAGCCTTCATTATCCAAAATTTTGGATTCTACGGTTGCCTCTTTGCGCTCCTCTTTCTGGGGCCGGGTACCCCACAGGTTTCTTTTAGGCCTGGTACTACCACCCGCATCGAGCTATGGAGCCCTCTTCTCTACTACTAGTTTAGCTGTTGGCTGGTTCTTTCTGAGAGGAATGTCAAACGCTGACTTCACCTGTCGGGGTCTGAAATCTCTAGGATGACTTGGAACTAGTAGTGGCAGTTCGAGTCTATCAAAAACTGGTATCCAGGTACTTGGTCAAGCTTCTCCTACCAGTCCGGTTGCTTCGAAGGGTATTCCTTATGCGATCATCCGGAGGCAGATGCTTTCCACATAGGCTGCAGCGTGCTACTCCATAGTACACCGATTTATCTCCTGGACCACGAGGTCTTAAGGTGCAGAGCCCGCATTAGGTGGAGGAACCAGTGCCGGGATCTGGCTTCTCGTTCCCCTACTAGTCCCTTAGTTTCTTTGAGTAGAAGCGAGGGAATAGGATCCCAAAGGAACGGCCCGCACTTAAGAGGATCAGAGCCTCATCTTCTATGTCTTCTAGATAGAACTAGGTAGATTTAGTAAATGTGATGGGAGTATTTCCCATAGACGGCGCCAAAAGTGTTAACCGAAAATTATCATTGGGGTGAATTTCCAATTAACGACTTTAATGACTGAAATTGGGTAGATTACAGTCGGAGGTGTATCAAGTGGTTCGATGCCTATAGATTATCAGTGAAGAAAATTAAATACAAGGGTGAGGGACAATCAATCATAAGTTAGAAACAAGAGCATATATCACACATTTTATTGATAATTCCCACATAATAAGAATACAATGGAGATTTTATATGGCTAAGGTGAATAGGATTAAAACTCAGTTGGCGATGGCGATGGAGCTCTTGTGCATGTCGATAAGTGGAAAACGTAAAACATAGGGTTCAGCCCCCCTCTTCCCTTCCTCTTTTTTCTCCACTTTTACTGTACGATAACATGTTGTATATATAGTCCCAGTACTTGCAGAGCACTCCTCTAAATTCGGTCTAGTGACCAAGAGATTTTTGGGACGTTCCATGGTGATTGGAGAAAAGATTGTCGGATTGATTCTAGGAACCAAACGATCCTTTATTTGATGGAATCTGATAGAGTTGACTTCATTTTCAAATAGAACTCGTGAGTGGCGGGAACTAGTTAACTTCCTTGTTATCAAAATGATGTTGTCTCACTGTTCTAGCCTGATCTTTGGCAAAGTTGATCTTTCCTTGGTACTTGGTAGTCTATTAATCTGATACTTACTGCTGGATTAGCTGGCCTAGGTGGGATTGGGGTATATGGGCATCTCGCTTCCTACTGGATCATTATACTCAGTATAAATGTATCGGGGTATCGGGATACCGGGATGCCGGATGGTAGTGGGGTACTAGAACCCTGCATTAGTGGAGTCCCTGGAACTTGGTTTCTTTGTTTCCCAGTATATATGAGTCTAGCAACCCTTGACCATAAATTGGACTGGCAGGAGGTCGTACCTGGTCAATTTTAAAGGCGGGGTACCGGGATACCCTTCTACGGCATCTTTCTATCTCAGCTATTCCCTAATGTTTGATGAAAAATTATTCTTTGAACCCTTGCCATTTTTGGCGGTTAACAGAAAGAATCCAAGTGAATCTGTTTTTATTCATGTGTGATTGTGATTGAATAAAATTATCACCAATCATTGCATCATGTATTTAAAATAAATTCAATTTAGAGTTTATATTGTTAACACAAATAAGAAATTGTTAAGGATCCATATTACACATTGGAAAATTATATGGCGCAGTCGGGTATGACAAAAATAAGAATGACCAATCTATCGAACTTGAGGCACACTCAGAAGAACATTGACGTAGCAACCGATAATTACCCAAGCATGCACCGCCATGCATGGGCCACATTCCTTAATCTTCATTAGAAAATGGTACTCTCGAATCCTCAAAGAGCATGTCGAATCCACGATAGATAAATGTTCCAAAAAAACAATTTTATTAAAATCAATCAAAGGTTACAAATAATAATTCTGACACTTGCTTGAATAGAAAATAAAACAAACTAGAATCCTCTAGGATTTGAGATTCCTAACTTGACTGGAAAAAAAAAAGATCTTAACTACCAAAATTATTTAAGATTCATGATCCCTAAATTGACTAAGTAAGATGCTCAAGTTTGATTGACTTATTTCAGTGACAAACCACAACTGGAGTTTAAAATGTAAGCGTAGCTTAGGCATTTAATTATTGGTGATCAAGCTCAACAAAGGCCCTCTCAAGACCTCAAGATGATAAACACTTCAAAGGTAAATCAATTATGCTTAATTTACATTGAAGAGACTTAGTTGCACACACACACTTCTCATGCTTGCATATGTATTCAATTAAAGCTAAGCAAGTAACAGTATCCAAGAGATTTGAGATTGATTGATTGATTTGATTAAAACTAGATTAAACTAAGAAAGCAGTTAACAAGAATATGTGAATGTGATCAAGAGGTGAGGGGACTAGGTCATCAATGCTCCCCAACTACGTTTACTCAATGCTTCGAATTGACTTTGATAAAAGACGTTAACCAAGTTAAGGGTTCGTTCTTAAATTAAGTATGATTGTCACAGTATGGTCCTGGAATGAATCAAGTATTTTCAATTATAATTAACCTCAAAACCTGATGTATAAACTACAATCGAAAACCCATTAAGTGAATGAACAAGTGAACCAAAACTTATGTGCAAAAACATGCTACGAATAATTTTACCCATTCAATTGAAAATTGGTTAAGAATGGTGAAACCCACGTGCATCTCAACCATTAAATTATCAAAAATCCTAATTTCATGCCGAGCATAAACCATGTATTAAAAAGAATAAAGAATTATGACATAGGATGAATTGAATGAATCAAAATTTGAATTAAGAAAATATAGTCAATTATAACAAAGAGCATTCATAGAGGGTCACATTGATTCCCTAGTATGGAGTTAGTACACATAGCGGAAAAAAAAGCGGAAAAAAAAGACAAGAGATAGAAAAAGATAAAACCCATTGAGGCCTTCAATGAATTCTTCAAATCTTCGATGTTGAAATCTTCTTTGTCTTCAAATCTTGTATGTGTAAAGATGGATGAGAGAATTGTGTGATGAGTTGTGCAGGGAAAGGGACTGTGGTCCGAGAGTGAGCGAGAGCTGGGGGACGACCCCTTTTGGTGGCTTGGGACCCCCTATTCTCGATACCATGAAATTAGGGTTCAAAGGGGCTTAAATAGGTGTAGATGCTAAGCCAAGTCCTTAAACTACAAGGAAATCAATTCCCTTTTAGAACTCTTCCTTTTTGGGATTCTATTTCTTTCATAATCTGTTAACCGCCAAAATTGGTGAGGGACCAAAGAAGAATTTTCCACCTCGACATAAGAAGGATATAGGAGTACGAACACAATCCGGATACCTCGACAGATTGGATCCCGATTGGCCCAAATACGCACCTCCTTCAGCGGGGTCCACCCCGCCAGCATCTTAGCTCAACAAAGTGGCTGAAAGCCGAGATACTCACCAGAACTCACAACGAGACCAAACCCGGTTATGACCGGGCTTCCTAGGGACCCCGCATCATCCCAACACTGCTTCCTATAGACCCCGCAGCACCCCGACACGGAGTTCTGCTGATCATCCTATAACAAAGTCAGCTACATATCCCCCAACTACCGTCAGAAGGACGCTTACTAGATATAAACAGCCCGCTAAGTAAAAGCACACTAGGAAGCAGGATTCTAACTCTAAGAACTCAAAACTCCACGAAGATCCAGTAAAAACGTCGCCGTACAAAGGAGTTATACTCCCTCTCGCCAAAGGATCCTATTTTGAGCAGGTCAACACAGTAAGAGTCCAATTAGGAAGGGAAGAGATTGATTCCTCCTAGAAAGGAAAGACTGAATTCTGCACGTAAAAACTCCGAGATTACCTCCTAAAAAGGAGAGGATCCTGCAGCTGCCTAAACCCTAACCCGAGATTGTAGGAGTGCATGACAAGCAAAGTAGGACCTATATATACAACAGTTCATTCATCGAAGAACGAGGCCGAAAAAGAGAGAAAAAAACCCTACACACTACTTATCAACAGGCACAGTTCCTCCACCATCACCATCTCCATCTCCATCTTCGTGATTATGATCCATACACCATTGTAATCCATATGGGTAATAGTCCATGTATTGTAATGAAAAGGGACAATCAAATAAAACCTATTTTCGATTGATTTCAGATACATTATATGGCTCTTGCTTTGATAGGGACTTAGTCGGTATCGAACTACATGATACCCCTCCGACCAGGGTCAATCTTGATCTTGGTCCCCTTTAAAGTTTTTATTTGGAATCCCGTCCCAATAACGATTTTCAGGTAACACTTTTGGCGCCGTCTGTGGGAATCATTATCCCAACCATCATTCAAAATGGTCTTCGTCCATCTAAAAATATCCAGAATGAGACTCCGATCCTCCCAGGGTCACCCGGAGCCATCAGGACTCCAGTCCCTTGCTTCCACTGAAAGAGCCCAGAGGCTGGGTAAAGGCACTGGGAACGAGAATCCTCCGCCAGTGCCCCCACCAGCTGTAGGCCTTGTCCCTCAAGACCCCGCTAGGCAGGAAGTCAATCGAGATGTCTTAGAACAGTACGCCGCAGCCTACGTAGAAGCAATTCGGCTCCGGATGATAGCCCAGGGGATTCCCTTTGAAGCAACCGGGATCCCAGGGGATGCTGGCCCAAGTGTCAAGGCACCTGTTTTCGACCGATTGTGCCCACCCCTCTTAGTCCGACAGGCAGAGCTCAGACCCAGGCTAGTGAAGTCCGCAATCGAGGTTCCTCCAAGGAAGGTTAAGTCTCCACCAAAACCAAGGGCAAAGGAGAGGGATCCGCATCCTGATTCAGAAGGAAGCGCCAAATCCCGAAAGAGTACCAGAGAAAAGCATCAAAGAGCTAAGCGAAAGGAGGTAATCCTAGATTCGGATTCAACAGATGAGGAAGTTTCAATAGCCTGATCTGGAACCAAAAAGTCTCAATGCCTGGAGGATCAGATGACAAGGATGGCAATGGAGTTGGAGCAGCTGAAGAAGGGAAAACATCAAGGGAGTCAGAAAAACCCACTGGGTGAGATGAACGCACCATTCTCCAAAAGGGTGAGAGAAGCAAGATTGCCCCCCAAATTCAGGATGCCTTCAGAGAAGTATTCTGGAACCGAGGATCCCATCAGCCACCTAGAAAGCTACGTCCACCAGATGGAAGTTCAGAGTGCAACCAGGATTGCCATGTGCAGGATGTTTCCCTCAACCCTGACAGACTGTGCCAAGACATGGTTCAGAAAATTACCACCAGGTAGTGTTGATTCTTTCTCCAAACTCACCAAAACTTTCTGTGCACAGTTTCAGGGAATCAAACCCCATCCCAAGGATCCTATCCTGCTGCAGTATGTAGTTCAAGAGCGGGGTGAAACTCTGAGATCTTATGTGGAGAAATTCCACAAAGAGGTCGTCCAGATGGGTGTGTTCAACGAGAAGGAAACTTTAGCCAATTTCCGGAGGAACTTGTGGGCTGGCAGGCTATTCCTGTCTTTTGCCAAGCATCCTCCTAAGACGTACCAGGAAGCCTAGAATCGGGCTCTGGAACAGGTGGACATCGAGGAACAACTTCGGATCAAAATTGAACATGATAAAGCCCGATTAGCGCCGCGCCAAAAGAAGGAGGCTTCGAAGCCTGCACCAGCTAGGAAGTTTCAGAATCTACCTCCAAATCGGTCTACTTACATGCCGCCTCCAATTCCTTCGTACCAGGACAGATACCCAGTTAGGAGATCCCCTCCCAGAGAGCTTCCCTTGAAGGAGGTATCCAGAATAGCAAGAGAGGAAGAGGGGTATAACCACTACACCCCCCTAAATGCTTCACGAGAGACTATCTATCTTGCTATTCGGGATAAGGGCCTACTCAGAAAGCCAGTCCCTATGAAGATCCCTATGGATAGGAGGAATCAATATAAGTATTGCGACTTCCATGAGGATGTGGGACACAACACCTCAGAATGCTACAGTCTCCACAATCAGATAGAAGCACTGGTAAGGGGAGGACTTCTAACTGAATTCTTACAACAGGTACGAGACAGCATCAAAGAAGGAAAGCAGGTTCAAAGTGGGATGTAGGAAGCAGCAGAAAGAAAGAGAGAAGGAGAGAAGGATCTAATGCAGCAGATCCAAGTGATCCACACAATCAGTGGAGGCCCCACCCTAGCAGGAACCTCTAACAATTCAAGAAAGAACCACGCAAGGAAGATTCCCAAACTCAACACTGAACATGAGTTGCTAAAGATCAATGGAGGACCCCGAGACCTATCCCGCTCCACCAAAATCATCTTTATGGAGGAGGATGTCTACAATACGGTACAGCCGCATGATGATCCCATGGTCGTAACAGTACAGATCACCAACTGCTTAGTGCACCGCGTCTTGATTGATACAGGAAGCAGCGTGGATATTTTGTTCAAAGGGGCTCATGAGCAGCTCAACCTAAAGAACTCTTGCTTCAACAGCTGTACCTCTCTATTATACGGATTCACAGGGGACTCCGTAATGTCGATGGGAACAAAGATACTGCCAGTGATAGTCGGAGAGGCTCCTCTTCAGCAGAACATAATGACGAAGTTTATTGTAGTGGACACCCCGTCTGCATACAATGCAATCTTAGGAAGGCCTTTCCTATCAGGGATTAGAGGAGTGTTGTCTATCTACCACAACGTGTTGAAGTTTCCAGTAGGATCGAGAGTAGGAGAGGTAAGAGGAGACCAGCAGGCAGCCCGCAACTGCTAAGCGGTGTCAACCAACCCCGCTGCGTTGGCTAAGTAATGCGCATCGGTGGCCAGCTACCCAGGTTCGAGAACGACAGAGCTGGATGATCATGTCTTAGAAGAAGGGGAGGTACCAGACATAATCGTGGAAGAATCAGAAGAAGAAGAGCGTGGTTGGAGTAGCGGATATCCATCAGAGCAACTAGAGGAGGTCCAGATCTGGTGCGAAGATCCAGCAAAGACAGTAAAAGTAGGAGAAGGTCTGGACCCGGAAGTGAAGAGGGATTTGATAGAGCTTCTCAGAGAGTACAATGATATCTTTGCTTGGAGCCATGAGGATATGCCCGGCATTCCTCTTAGCCTGGCGACCCATAGGTTGGCAGTGGATGCAACCTTTAAACCGATAAAACAAAAAAGAAGGCACTTCAATGCTGAACGCAATGCCGCGGTCCAAGAAGAGGTTGACAAACTCCTGAAGGCCGGGTTCATCAGGGAATCCCGGTACCCCGACTGGATCGCCAATGTGGTTATGGTAACTAAGTCTAACAGGAAGTGGCGAATGTGCGTGGATTACACCGATCTCAATCGAGCCTGCCCCAAAAATAGCTTCCCCCTGCCTAAAATAGACTAGCTTATTGATTTCACTGCAGGAAATAAGCTCCTAAGCTTCATGGATGCTTTCTCAGGGTACAATCAGATCATGATGCATCCTTCAGACTAAGACAAAACTAGCTTCATCATCGGGCAAGGCCTCTACTGTTATAAGGTAATGCCATTCGGACTTAAAAATGCAGGTGCCACCTATCAGCGCATGGTGAACAAACTATTCAAGGAACAGATAGGGAAGTCCATGGAGGTATACATAGATGACATGATCACTAAATCTCCAGAAGCAAGACAGCATGCAGGGGACTTACGCCAAACCTTCCAGATAATAAGGCAGAACCAGATGAGGCTGAAACCCGCTAAGTGTGCATTCGGGGTGGCAGCAGGCAAATTCTTGGGATTCATGGTACATGAAAGGGGAATTGAAGCAAACCCTGAGAAGATCAAAGCCATTTTAGATCTCGAGTCTCCTACAAACCTCAAGCAGGCACAAGGATTAACCGGGCGGATAGCGGCCCTGAACCGGTTCATATCCCGCTCCACAGATAAATGTCTCCCCTTTTTCAAAGTCATCAAGCAGGGGAAAAAGATGAAGTGGGACGAGCAGAGCGAGCAGGCTTTTCAAGCTCTGAAGGGATACCTGTCAAGCCCGCCGCTGTTGGTAAAGCCGACCCCGGGTGAAGAGCTCTTACTCTACCTAGCAGTCTCTGAAGCAGCTACTAGTGGAGCCTTAGTGAAGGAATGCAGTGACGGAGTGTAGAGGCCGATCTATTACGTGAGCCGGGCCTTTACAAAATCTGAGAAAAATTACACCTTACTAGAGAAGCTCGCCTACGCTTTGGTGACCACATCCAGAAAGCTCCGGCCTTATTTTCAAGCTCACACCATCGCGGTGGTCACAGATCAGCCTTTGAGACAATTCCTCCATACGCCAGATGTGTCAGGCAGACTGGTCCTGTGGGCCCTAGAACTCACACAATTCGACATCAAATACAGAGCGAGAACCACGATTAAAGCTCAAGCCCTGACGGATTTCATAGTGGAGTTTAGCCCAATCCTGGACCCAGGCGAATCAGTAGACCCCGATCCGAGTCAAACCCCTCTGGAATGGCCTGAAGACAGTAAGATATGGATACTTTACACGGATGGAGCTTCGAACCAGTCAGGATGCGGAGCTGGGGTCGTCCTGATCGATCCCGTGGGAATCGAGGTAAGTCACTGTTTTAGGTTTGAATTCAGAGCCACCAACAACGAAGCAGAATATGAAGCTCTGCTAGCAGGAATGAGAGTAGCTGGAGCTCTGGGGGTTGAGTACCTGCAGATGAAAAGTGATTCTCAATTAGTGGTCAATCAAGTGACAGGGTTGTACCAAGCAAAAGGTGATAACATGGTGACCTATCTAGCTAAAGTTCAGGAGGCTATGAAGAAATTCAAGGGTGTAAGAATAGCAAGTGCCCAGGGAGAAAAATCACTGCGCTGATGTTCTAGCTAAGATTGCCACGGGAGAGGGACATGCGTTACCAAAAGGGGTACCCCTCCAATTGATTCCTTCCTCCAGCATAGCTAAAGAGGTAGAGGTCCTTCCTGTGAACCGCCTCCCGTGTTGGATGGATCCAATAGCAGACTATCTCCAAAGTGGCATTCTCCCCGCAGACCAGGATCAAGCCCGTCGGCTCAAGAGGACAGCTACCCGGTACTGTTTGGTAGAAGGATACCTATACCGCAAGGGGAAATCCCTTCCTTTACTCAGGTGTCTCCATCCCGATGACGCGCGCTGGGCGCTTAACGAGGTGCACTCGGGGGATTATGGTAACCACGTGTCAGGGGAAACTTTGGCTTACCAAGTAATCAGGATGGGTTACTATTGGCCAACAATACACCAGGATGCAAAACAGTTTGCACGATCCTGCGAGGCTTGTCAGAAAACAGCAAACCTCCATCATCTCCCACCAGAGAGGCTCTCCTCAATCAGTACTCCATACCCCTTTGCCATCCGGGGACTAGATTTGATCGGGCCACTCCCCACTGCACCCGGCCAAGCCAAGCATGCAGTAGTGGCGATAGATTACTTTACTCGGTGGGTAGAAGCCAAGGCTCTTACTCGGATAACTGAAGAAAATACCACCAACTTTGTCAAAGAACACATTGTCTGCCGATTTGGCACCCCGATGGCCATCATAACTGATTTATTTGGGAAAGCAATTCGACAATGCCAACTTCAAGGAATTCTGTGAAGACCAGAGGATCAATCTCTGTTTTGCTTCGGTGGCTCATCCTCAAACAAATAGGCTGGTTGAAGCTACTAACAAGACCATCAAGAAGCTTCTGAAGAAGAAGCTCCAATAGAAGAAAGGATTATGGGTGGCAGAATTACCTCATGTACTATGGGCCTACAGAACAACTAGGCGGACAGCCACAGGGGAGACCCCCTATTCCCTAGTATTCGGGGCGGAAGCGGTCTTGCCCATCGAGCATAAGCTCATATCTTTCCGGGTCCAAAATTACGAATCAGAAGATAACGAGGCTAAGTTAAGAGCTAGCCTAGACTTGCTGGAGGAAAAGCAAATCCGGGTTGCGGAGAAGGTGGCAATATACCAGAGCAAGATAGCCCGACACTTCAACAAGAAGGTGAGGGTCTGAAGCTTCAAAGAAGGAGACTTGGTTCTCAGAAAGGTGACTCAGAACACACGAAGAAGGTCCGACGGGGTGCTAGCTCCAAATTGGGAAAGGCCGTATCTGGTTAAGGCATCACTCCGGCGTGGTGCTTACAAACTGGTAGACATGGAGGGGTACCCAGTAAACCATACATGGAATGCTGATCATCTCCGAAAATTCTACCCTTAGAAATCTTGTTCGTATCAAGGGGAATATAACACCCCGATTTCATGTTTGTACCGTTGGGGAAAATCAATAAAAGCAGTTCTTTCTCCTATATGACCCTCTTGTGTCCACTGCATGATGTCTCCTACTAGATTCTCCAGCATCTCTTACTGAATGTACTTAATTTGCCATTACTAAAGCGCCTCAAGACCAGGAAATAGCCTAAAGGCGCTCCTGCTGCCTTGGTCGGGGAATACCCTCCTCTAAGAAGCCTGGTGCTAAAGTGGCCTTAGTTGCCTACCAGGACAGATTACGGTAAGGATCGGACTGCCTCAGGGTACCTGGTTTCTTACTTCGCCTCAAGACCAAGAAATAGCCTAAAGGCGCTCCTGCTGCCTTGGTCGGGGAATACCCTCCTCCAAGAAGCCTGGTGCTAAAGTGGCCTTAGTTGCCTACCAGGACAGATTATGGTAAGGATCGGGCTGCCTCAGGGTACCTGGTTTCTTACTTCGCCTCAAGACCAGGAAATAGCCTAAAGGCGCTCCTGTTGCCCTGGTCGGGGAATACCCTCCTCCAAGAAGCCTGGTGCTAAACTGGCCTTAGTTGCCTACCAGGACAGATTATGGTAAGGATCGGGCTGCCTCAGGGTACCTGGTTTCTTACTTCGCCTCAAGACCAGGAAATAGCCTAAAGGCGCTCCTGCTGCCTTGGTCGGGGAATACCCTCCTCCAAGAAGCCTGGTGCTAAAGTGGCCTTAGTTTCCTTCCAGGACAGATTACGGTAAGGATCGGGCTGCCTCAGGGTACCTGGTTTCTTACTTCGCCTCAAGACCAGGAAATAGCCTAAAGGCGCTCCTGCTGCCTTGGTCGGGGAATACCCTCCTCCAAGAAGCCTGGTGCTAAAGTGGCCTTAGTTGCCTACCAGGACAGATTACGGTAAGGATCGGGCTGCCTCAGGGTACCTGGTTTCTTACTTCGCCTCAAGACCAGGAAATAGCCTAAAGGCGCTCCTGCTGCCTTGGTCGGGGAATACCCTCCTCCAAGAAGCCTGGTGCTAAAGTGGCCCTAGTTGCCTACTAGGACAGAACAACAATGACATCGGGGAGACTTATCGGGATGCTTCGCCCTTCATTTTCCCACTTACTACCCTGACAAAAGACCAACACTCAGAAAGAGACTTAGAAGTTTACCTTCAGCAAGTCAAATTGTTCGCAAGTAGCAGGCTCCCTTGACTGACTGCTCTAAACACATTATACTATTACGTGTTTAAGGAAGTTCTATTGAAGAAAGAAGTAATCTGACCCCGCTGATTCATACGTTTACGGGATATAATTATCACATGTTTTATCTTTGCTGCCCATTGGGGTCCGATCATTGTCCTTATTACCCATCGGAATCCAATTACTCATCAGAAGTCCGATTTATCAAACAAAATTATATGCTGTGGAAAGCTTCTAAGTACAAAAGCAAGAAGAACACAAGTACAAAGCAAGTAAGGAAAACAAGCTATATTGATAAAATGGGATGCCTAGGTCCCGATTCAGGCTACATTTTTTTTTTTAAAAGAAAGGCCAGGCTAATCTACTTTGTCTTCTTCTTGACGCTCCCCCTGGCCAACTGCCCCTTCGCCCAAGGGTTCATCATCAGTCTGGACTGTTTCCTCCATAGCAGAAGACCCAGTCGGAGCCCCTTCAACTTGTGGAACCATGGATCCGGCTGCTTCCTCACCTTCCTCCACATTGATCACTCCAGTAACAGACTTGGGATCCACTCCTTGTTCTTCAATGGCAGGAGGATCTAGATTGGTTCCCTCAGTGCCATCAAGTTGGTCTTCAGCAGCCACGTCAGCCTTTTGACCCGGATGTGCTACCTCCTGTGCAGGGACCTCAGTCTCTTGATCCCCTCCTGCTAACTGGGCAGCCTTTGCCATAATTTGCTCCTGGTCCCAGTTCAAGGCTGCCTCGAGGTCGAAGGGAGGAGGCAAGGTTGTAGCTACCTCGTAGCAGGCTGTGAAATAACCATCATCGAATGAGGGCCCCTGTTGAGCCTCCAAATCTGCTAAGGCATCCCGCAGAAGCTGGTTCTCATCTGACAACAACTTCTTCTCAACTTTTATGCGCTCCCTCTCCTCTCTGCGGCGCAAGGACTTGATGGTTTCTGTGTCTAGGCAACGCTCAAGGCGCCTGATAATCACCAAGCCCTCCTGTCGCGCTTCTTCAGATGCCCTGGCCTCCTCCTGAAGTAAAGGGGCCATGCTTTGTTGGGTCTGGACCAGCTCCTGTTGAGTATCCTCCAGCTTCACTTGGAGGCCGATATAAGCTTCCTTCAATGTCAGTAGCTGCCTCTCCATGGCCAAGGCAAATTTGAAGCCCTGGAAGAAGAAAGAGAGTCAATACTTGGTAGAAGGGGGAAATAAATAGCAAGAAAGAAGTAGAAGTTTACCTCAGCCAGAACCGAAACCCCCTTGGTAACCAAGATGTTTGTAGGAAGCTTAGCCATATTTGTCAGACTTCCACCGGGGTAGGTGGCCGCGAATCTAGACACCACCTCGTCAAAGGTGGCATCCCTCGACCCCGATCCGGAGGCCACATCAGCAGCCAGAACAGGAGTGTGGATAGCTGCTTCCTCCACTAGGGTTCTCATAGGATCCACGGGAAGAGCTGCGGTAGGAGGAGGAGCAGGAGAGGTTTTTGTGGTGGAGGCGGTTTTCTTCTAGGCCGATCTTTCAGAACTTCGGGCCTTAGCCGCCCTGGCCAGCAATGTCGGGATCCTCAAACGGGATGGAAGAGTAGAAGGATGGCGAGCTGGAGCCTTGGCCTTAGACCCCGTTGGAGCAGGAGTAGGTGTTTTTGAGGGAGCAGAGGGTGTGGGGTTGGATCCTACTCGGATGGACCCCGACCTAGTCTTGGCAGCCGAAGTAGGAGAAGGAACAGGGAAGGAATGGGGTAGCAGGGTCACATCCCTTGCCCCCGAAGAAGGAAGAGACCCCGCAACCATTAGGGAAGCCGTTACTGCAAGAATAGAGGATGTTCAGTGAGAATCAAAAGAAGGAATATATAAATATAAGGAAATAGAGATACAAGATGCAATCAACTCACTGGGAGAAGTGGGGGAGATCCTCAGGTACCGTTCTAAGCGGGCTCCTTCAACGGGATCCAGAGAGGGATATTGTAGGTTGGTGTATCCTCTCTTTAGGATCCTTGTCAGAATCTCTCGGGACTCAGGAGCCAATGTCCCTTTTGCCCACTTGTCCCTCACAGTAAACTGAGTAGGGACGGGGTACTCATACCCCCCAACAAAAGCAGTGCGCCCCCAGTCGCCCTCGACCACCAGCCATTCCTTCTTCCAGGCGCCGCGTACTTCACATTCGCCCCTGGGATGACGAACTTCAAATCATTTGAGGCCCTAAGGTAGAACTGACCCCGAGGCACCATGCTCGTAATATTGAAGAGGAAGCGGAGCTCGTCCAACCCCGGCTCCGGCTCGACGCGATCTTTTTCGCACTGCTCCTTCCAGAGCACCAAGAACCCTGTTAGGCGCTTCCAGAAGCCCGGCGAGAGTTGGAGAGGGGCCAATTCGAGAGCGACGAGAGCTCGACGGAGAGTAGGATGCAGTAGGAGCCGGACTCCACACTCAAAAGCGGCTTTGTGGATCAGCAGGCGGTCAGGAGGCGGGGTATATACATCATAACCCCTGTGGGGAAGGGAGAGAGTGATATATTCTGGAATCTTGTACTCTTCCCGTAGTTGGTTGAGCGTATCCACCGTACAAACAGAGTCGAGTATAATCCGACCATCATGAAAGGCGGCGAAGGAACCCGTTTGGACCCTGACCAGTGTGACGTCAGGTCCGCCACTTTCCTCGTTCCCGCTAGACTGAGAGGCGCCCACCTCATCGCCAACCAGGACTGGGTCTTCAAGTTGATTGTGAAAACCCAACCCAATTCAGGGGTTTCGGGTAAAGCGGCGTCACAGAACCCGCGGGGTTTCCTCAGCAACTGCGTCCCCCTCTCGACCCCGTTTCTTCCCCTCCGACATCGGGGAATCCACCACCGCATCAGCCGCCTCTGTACTGAAAAGGGCGTCAATGCTATCGGACTGGGGAGAGGAAGTGGGATCAGGAGGGATGGGATTCCCCACTATAGAGGGGTTTTGATCGTTGAGGTTTTCTTGAGAAAAAGGAAGTTGGGAAGAAGAGGCCATTATAGGAGAAGAAGAGAAGAAGAGTTTCGAGAAGATTGGAAAGTAAGAGAGAAAGGAAGTCAGGAAAAATTTTGTTCTCGTTTGATCTTGAAAAGTCTGAAAGCTCGAAAGTGAGAAGCGCCAGTAGAGCCGGTCTATTTATAGAGGAGGAATGACGGTTACTTACTCGAAAACTGGAATCGGTGACCGGAAGGATGGGTTAAGGCATTTTCCGCATTAATCGCGCTAAAACGGCTCTTTTTGAAAAACGAGGAGTCCAATCAATGATCGACACGCAGTCAATTATAACGGACAAAATAAGGATTTCCTCCTCCTAAGTGGAAACCTAGTCAGACAAGGAAGCAAGCGGATAAGGTAGAAAATCCTTCAAGCAAACAAAAAGATCTTGACTTTGATCGAACCAAAATTTGTATGATTTTGGCCCTCATTTCCTTCTCCTTTTGCTTGATTCTTGGGCATTAATCTGTGGTTTAATGGTGTAAATTAAGTGTTTTCAGGAAATTATAGAGTTCAGGGGCATTGGAGTAATTTTGGTGAAATAAGGGTAAAAGAGTAATTATTGGTGGAAGAATTGAAGTTATTGTAATATTGGAAGAGATCAGGGGGCTGTCAGCAATTCGCCAGGCCAATCAGCATGCAAGGCCACGTCAGCACGATGACACGGTGCGTTTTGGTGTATGGGTGATTATTGGGCTACTGAGTGCACCCACGTCCAAGTCTTCGCACGCCCCAATTGGTAAGCCCAATGCACTGCGGCCCAAATTCCCCACATGATCAAAACGATGCGTTTTGGTTAAGAATATTAAAAGTGGGCCTGAGCCCAAAGCAGCAACTAACATGAAGGTTGCCCATTTTCCCTCCTCCAAACGCACCCCACATTGTTCCAGCTGCACCCCTTTTAGGCCTAAATGACAGCAAGCCCAATGACACCCCACATGCCTGCTAAATACCCCCCAAACCCACTATTCATCTTCTTCTTCCCTCATTCACGTGAGCAGCCAGTCCATCCCCCCAAAACCCTATAGCGCCGCCACCTCAAAGTCGCCGGAAAACGACCTAACTCCGGCAGGTTTCCGGCTGAAAAGAAAGGCAAGACGACCGACTGCCCGATCGCATGACTTCCGGGCCGACAATTGGCCGGAATCCGGCCATCCATCTCTCACCAAATTATTCCCATTTTGCCCCTTGTGTCATGTCCACGTCACCCTAGGTCGCCATTTGGCATTTCGAGGTCGCCATGGCGACAGGAAGTGATTTCCACACCTGATGAGGTCGCTACTTATGCAAAACGCGAGCTTCACGTTGTTCATTTCTGGTTGGCCAATTTTGGCTGGAAAATTACACAATGGCCCCCTCTGTTGGACTAAATGGTAATTTGCCATGGTCAGGGGGTGTTTTGGTAATTTTCCACCCGAGACCTAATTTGAAAATACTATAAATTCATCACATTTTTCCTCTTTTAGACAACTCTTGACCACCAAGAAACCTCCTTTCTCCACCATTCCTTTTCTCTCCATTTTCTCTCCTACCTAAACTTAACATCTAGATTACCTCCCCTAATCATTCCTTTTCTTCCCATCTTCTCCACAAATCTCCTTAGTCACTTCCCATTTGACTCCACCCATCTAGACACATCCTCATCATCCACTCTTTACACAAGGAGCATCAAAGGCAAGGAAAGGATCAAGCTTACAAAAGGAGACCCATGGGTGATTTCCTAATCTTTTACTTGCCTTCCCTTTGTTTGTAATATGTGTAATTAAATCCCCTTTCTAGGGTTTTGATGTGAGAACATTTGGATTGGGATTTGCTTAAGCTTTAATATATTTTTAATCTCTATTTGTGTTCTATTCATTTTATAATTAGATTCTATGCATTATGTAATTGACATGTATACCCACTAGTTGATTATAATCTTGCTTAGGATAATTTGTTATATAATCTTGATTGGATTGACAACCTTGATGGATTGAGAACATAGTGAGTAGGATAGATTGTCGGAGGGTATATCAACCACGATAATCTAAGCCATTAATTGTAACAAATCGATCTTGCCGTGACCCCCTCTCCTTAATCGGTTAGGCATTGCGGTGGGAAGTTGTTTAAGGTTCATAATAATGGCCTAAACATTTATGAGATCCGTTCACTAAAGTAGCTTGATAAGCATTTCCCGTAATTCATTTGTGATCCCATTAATTCCCTAGCTATTCTCTTAATTGTTAATTCCATTTATCTTATCTAGATTTGTTAAGTATTCTTTTATTAGTTTATTAGGTTTATTTTTCATGTATGTTTGATGGCTTGACAACCCATTCACTCATCCATATTTTTATGATTTATTTTATTGCATATAGATTAGTTAATTTATTCAACTAATCACCTTAATTCCCTGTGGAACGAATCCCACTTGCCACTTTACTAAATTTAATATCTAAGTGGTGAAAAATCGGTTTTCAAAACGATCACATTTTAAATATCATTTTGTTGAGTACACAAACGACGCTCATCAGACTCCGACCCCGACCCCGACAAGGTATCAGTGTCCAAGTCTGGGGGGACTTTTGTTAACCGCCAAAATTGGCAAGGGACCAAAGAAGAATTTTCCACCTCGACATAAGAAGGATATAGGAGTACGAACACAATCCGGATACCTCGACAGATTGGATCCCGATTTGCCCAAATACGTACCTCCTTCAGCGGGGTCCACCCCGCCAGCATCTTAGCTCAACAAAGTGGCTGAAAGCCGAGATACTCACCAGAACTCACAACGAGACCAAACCCGGTTATGACCGGGCTTCCTAGGGACCCCGCATCATCCCAACACTGCTTCCTATAGACCCCGCAGCACCCCGACACGGAGTTCTGCTGATCATCCTATAACAAAGTCAGCTACATATCCCCCAACTACCGTTAGAAGGACGCTTACTAGATATAAATAGCCCGCTAAGTAAAAGCGCACTAGGAAACAGGATTCTAACTCCAAGAACTCAAAACTCCACGAAGATCCAGTAAAAACGTCGCCGTACAAAGGAGTTATACTCCCTCCCGCCAAAGGATCCTATTTTGAACAGGTCAACACAGTAAGAGTCCAATTAGGAAGGGAAGAGATTGATTCCTCCTAGAAAGGAAAGACTGAATTCTGCACGTAAAAACTCCGAGATTACCTCCTAAAAAGGAGAGGATCCTGCAGCTGCCCAAACCCTAACCCGAGATTGTAGGAGTGCATGACAAGCAAAGCAGGACCTATATATACAACAATTCATTCATCGAAGAACAAGGCCGAAAAAGAGAGAAAAAAACCCTACACACTACTTATCGACAGGCACAGTTCCTCCACCATCACCATCTCCATCTTCGTGATTATGATCCATACACCATTGTAATCCATATGGGTAATAGTCCATGTATTGTAATGAAAAGGGACAATCAAATAAAACCTATTTTCGATTGATTTCAGATACATTATATGGCTCTTGCTTTGACAGGGACTTAGTCGGTATCGAACTACGTGATACCCCTCCGACCAGGGTCAATCTTGATCTTGGTCCCCTTTAAAGTTGTTATTTGGAATCCCGTCCCAATAACGATTTTCAGGTAACATAATCCATCCAAATTGATTACTTATTAAAGGAAGATAAGGATTAGATGTACTTGCTTTCCAAGACTCTCACACATGTCCAAGAAGGTAATATTTCACATTCCGACAACTCTCGAAACAAATCCCGAAAGTATTTATGGATTTTATGACTGACTGATCAGACCTTTGGGTATTAATATGGGCATAACATCTTCTAGAAAATCCAGATTGACGAGATATAAATTAGGTTGGAAACTAGACTTCCAAGGCTTCAAATTCGTTGGTTTCAGGACACATAGTTCAATTAGACCTGAGAGATATGTCCCTCGCAACACGGCTTATATGCACTATCACGGGCTACCGCTGTGGCTATCGCTATGAAAGCCACAGTGATTATCACAGTTGTCTTCACTGTTCTTGAGAGTGCTTTGGGTGTCGTTGTGGAAATTCATAGCTATTTTCTTGGTGGTTGATGGCAAATTGCATAAAAGTCCCTTCAATCATCTAAAATTGCTTTTTTCCTCTAAAATACTTCAAACATATCACTTGGATCCAACAACCTGAAAATGCTCAAACACACAAATTAAAACCTTAAATAACTCAAGAAACGAGCAATTGATTGGAGGAGTGGGGACCAAAAACATATACAATAAATGACCAATCAAATACCCCCAAACTTATCTTTTGCTAGTTCTCGAGCAAAACTAAAATTAAAACAGAACCTAAAAAAAAAAAAAAAAAACTAAAAACAAAAATTTTAAACTAAGCCACTTTCGTAGGGAACACGATAGCATTGAGCATATGATACAAGCCTTTAAACCTTTAGGTGTCCCTAGTAAGAGGAGTTTTTTCTCTTGAGGGTTTACAGCTATGCTACCTACAAACATATTTCTGTGAAGAACCAAATAATCAAGATGCAAACTCTTATGTACCATTCAATGCCAATGCATGCTAGAGCCAATAAGTAAAGACTAAAATTATGCCACAAATTTGAATGCACGGTTAGTTTTAATGAAAAGCCCAAGCTCAAGATATTCTAGCTTCAAAGATATATTCGTCAAACACCATAGATATAATTTGCCTTGACTCTAACTCTCAAAAGATATTGCTCATATTTTTACACAGAACCTAGGCAACAACACTCATCAAGCATATGCGAATGGAGTTTATGCACAAGAAATTTCATGTTATTATCACATATGAATATATCATTGAAATACCGCTTGATTTGTAAGCAAAAGATCTCATGAAAAAAATCAAACATTAAGAACAAGATAAAGCACATGTTTACCTTACTCTCGAGCAAGCATCCCTAAAAGATCAATTAGGTCTTCTCTTTTGTTGTAACGGGGCCATTGGGTGAAGGTTAAGAAAGAACGAAAAATTGGAATTCAAAAACCTAGGATCATACTATGAGAGTCTTCCATTAACTTTTTAGCTTTGCATAGGTCTCTTGGTCTCCTTTACATGTGGGATGATGCCACTTATTATTTACCAATTCTTCAAAATTCACTTTTCTCTCTTTGTCAAACTCCTTTTGAGTAGATACAAGCTTTGCAATTTGGATTGACTTTATTGCACTCATTAACATTCTATTATCTTTTTTTTTTATTAATACAACAATTTTCAATACATTTCTTCTTGACACCACTTTGGTGTTTGTCTTCTTGCTTTTTTCCTTGGTAAATGCACATCACGAGTCACCCATTTCGAACTCCCTTCATTCATCTTCATCACTTCCTCTATATGATCCCAAGCTATAAGGTATGGCTAAATTAAGTTAATGTGGGTGATGAAAGAAAAAGGCTCGTTGTGTTTGGCTTCAAACAGGGCAATGGAGCACACACATAAGGTAGGAAATATTTATGGCCTTTTAAGTGAGTTCAAGCACACATTGCCAATATCACTTCTAATGGTTCAACCAAATCAAGAGCAAAGTCCACATGTGATATCTTTTTTATGAGAATTGTTCTTTAATGCTCAATGTACAACCTAAAGAGATTGAATCTAATGCTCAGAACTTACTGAGTATTTAAAGAGTGGAAACGAATAATCCCTCATATCATGTCATTTATGTACGCTTTTTAGCTTAGTGAACTCACAAGGGTAGTTTCCACTATTAATCATGACAATCCAACTGAGCTTCTTATCCACCATCACATCAAGAGCATGTCGTAAGTTTTGAAAAATGCAATGCACTACTCTAAGTGGCAGGAAGTTAGTTTAAAATGAGTGAATAAAGCATATATTATGGCTCTTAAAGCACACAAAAAAAGCATCGCAAAATGGAGGAAAAAAATTCTAAAACTGGTGACTTTTGAAATTGACCTACGTTTGTTCTTTAATACATATTTCTCAAATAAATCAACAAAAGTTAACCAAATTTTAGAAAAAGATAATAGACATGCAAACTCACACCTTTCATTTAGACAACAATTCAAAATTTGAATTGAAAAAGTAAGAAAACAAATGACGAGGACAGTGCACACACCGTTTCGCAACAATAGGGCATTGCCCATCACCTTTTGTCAAAGAAACAATCATAACTTTTAAACCACCATCTAGAAATTTACGTTCTTTATAGCATTGGATTTGTATTGAAAAATTGAAGAACCTAACATGGACAGAAAAATTTATTTCCTCACCGATCAATACAGTTTTAACAAAACGTTTGCCTCAAAAAATTTCAAAACAGAGCACTTTTTTAGCAGATTTGTCAAAGAATAAAACAACCACGAATTCACACCCCCACACCTAATTTAAACATTGTCCTCAATGTTTGTATGGCATTAAAAGTATGGATAACGAACAAAGAAAAAGTATGGAAGGCAAGAACTCGAAACTCAAAACAAAAGAAAGAAAATTAAAAACTAAATACTAAAACAAAAATTAAAAAGAAATTACCTAGGTGGGTAGCCTCCCACCAAGCACTTAATTTAACGTCTCGGCAAGACAGGTGCAAGGATGAATTAACTAAACTCCAATGTCTCGAATTTGCACCTATAGGCAATTAGGTCTTGGAAGAAATTTTCACGCGACGACATGTTCCTGCACAAAATAAGTGTAAGGATTCCCATTTGTTGATTGACTTGTTTCACGGACAAACCACATGTTGGGGTTGATGTAAGGGTAGCTTATGAATTGATGATCATCCAATGGCCCTCTCAAGACCTCAAGTGAAGAAGCACTAAAGGTATATTTTAGTGCTTACATGCTTTGAAGAGATCATAGTTGCACACACTCACAACTCATGTATATTTTTATATTTGTATGTTGTGTGTTTTCATATGTGTGCATTCATAATTGTTGAATATCTCTTCATGCATGTTTATTTGATTGCATCTAGTTTATTGAAATGCCATAACATGTTTAGGCATTAGGATGCAAAGTCATGAATTTAATTCATGCTTGTTTGAATTGATTGCATCTTGTTCTATGATAATGCCATGACATGATAGGCTTTAGGATGCATTCAATTCCCACACTCGCACTTCATGTTTGATTAGCTTTAAGTGTGGTGTAATTCGTTTCCCGAAGGATGTTCGGAAACGTTCGCGCGTGCACGTTGGTGTGCATGGTTTAGCGCAATGATCGCCGATGGAGAAGCCCTTGGCTTCTCCTTTGGGTTCACCATATTTGGTGAACGGCGGTTAAGATCGGCGGCCTAGCCGCCGAATAGAAACCGCTGATCAAGACCTGATTGTAATAAATGTCTCGGGTCCAAAACAGCAGTTATGATCGACGGTTATGTACCCGCCGAATGAAACCAAGGTTCTCGGGTTTCAATTCGGCGGTTACATTCTGCGGCCCCGACCACAGAATGAAACCACCGATCGTGCGTTTTCAGGGGCAAAATTGTATTTTCACATGCCCTGTTTTTGGTCTCTATAAATACATCCTTATATCTAGTTCCCAAACTAAGTTTCTGATCCTTAGAACCCTAGAGAGATATTTAGAGAGACTTGAGAGGAAAACCTTAAAGATCACATCTTTATTCCTCTCAACCCATTTCCACATGCATAAATCATCATCTAAGCATCATATAGGATCATCTAGTGTTTGCTAATGCATGGGTCTTCTTCAACACACATGGTATGGTATGTTGAACACTATTATCTTACATAATTAGTGTTTTTACTTATCAATTTTATCTCATCTATTACTTGTATGTGTTTAGATTTATTTCTACATACATGATTGAGATTATGTGTTGATTGAGTTATTTTTGATAGCTAGGATATTACATGTTTATCTATCCTCTAGCTAATTAATCTCATTTTATGATTGAGATTGTTTTTGATAGCTATTGTATGTAGGATTGGTTGTCCTTTACATAGCTAAGCTATTATGCCATGTCATATAGCTATTTTGATATCTAGGATTGATTTTATTGTCATCATATAATCCTAGGTAAGCATCTAGAGTACCCTAGCTCTTATTGCATATTTGGATATCATTGCATATTCACATAGGGTGTTGATCTCTTCGGAGAAGTAAGTCTTGTGTGATAGACCGGGATTAGGTCGTACACCGGGATTAGGTGGTCACATGAGCAAATTGGACTAGGTCCACTTTTACAGGCCTGCGGGTAGTGGTAGCGGGATATAGGCTGGGATTAGGCCGTCAAACCGGGACTAGGTTGTATACGCTATCACAATTAGTGGATTCGAGGTTCGAGTGTGGCGCACTATAATAGCCCGTGGTTTTTCCCTGTTGAGGGTTTCCACGTAAAAATCAAGTGTCGTTTATATTTCCACATCTTATTACACTTGATTATTGTTTTGTAAATTGGGTTATATTTGTAATATTGACTAATCTGAAAATTTGGTAATAATGGATTAACAACCCATTCACACACCCTCTATGTCGTTTTTAAAAGACACGCACACGCATTAATTTGTGAACTTTCAATTGGTATCAGAGCAGGTACCTAGACATACGTAGGTGATCCTTGCCATTTTTGCGTGTCTTGCATTTTGTATGTTTTGATTGATACATACATATGCATTCATTTCACTCAAACACCATATGTGAATTTGAGAGACTAGAGGGAAATTGACCTTCAAAGGGGGATGCCTCATTCAAAGGTTCAACATCCTTTGAGGCAAGATATTCATGCTCAACCACAAAGGTACCGACATTCGGCGATTGCTCCAAGGAGAAGCCAATCAGTGCATCATCAAAGGCAACCTCATCAAAATGGTAAAGCATTGATGAGAGCTAAAAAACGATGGTATAAATTCTATCCTTATACCTACTTGTCTTTTTGTGGTATGTTTTAACTACATCTTGTTATGTAGAATTAAGAGCATGAACCATAGGGCTAGCTTGCATGATCCTAGAAATATGTCTATCTCCACTAAAATGAAAAGGTGGAATCTAGGTGGGTTAGAAAATTTAAACCCGGTTGCATTTGTGCTTAATATGTCACCCGTAGATGTTACTAAGTCTAACCATCTTGGTATGTCTATAGGGTTTTGTACCTTGCCCAGATACGGTATATTTTTGACCCCATATGGGGAACTCGAGCAAAGAGAGCACTTGCATACTTGTTGAATGCAAAAATTTGAAAATTTTTATGCTTCTTTGTTGATTGCTTGAGTAGCTTGGTTGCACATGTACTTACATGTTTTTATCTCAATAAGTGTGAACCTTGCTTGTATTGCAATCCATGTCATATTTATGTTCAAACATGCATTTTTGGACTAGGAGATATATTCATTGGAAGTACTCTTTGAATGACCTATAATGATCTCCATGACATGATGATTGCTAATTGACATGCTTAAAATGTGAAAAGCATGATTTCAAATGACATGCTAAATTGAAAAAGCATGAATTAATGATTGCATAATATTAAATGCAAAAAGTTATGTGTGAAAAGCAAATGAGACTCAAATGAAAATCAATATGTCTCTCTTTCTTTACATGTGAAACATGGCTACTATCATACGGGTATCTTACCCGGAAAAATCAAATAGGGTGCAAAAAGTCAATCATGCCATGTTTTGCTTGTAAAGGTGGATATAGTGCTCTAAAATGAATTTAATGAATTTTCTATATCCTTGCTTTTATTCATGACAAATGGTGAAATTGGTTTGAATTCTTTAAGGAAACCTTTGTCATTTGCTTTGCCAAATACCATTGCTTTTGGATTTGAATGCAACATGTCTTGCATGCAAAGCATATTAATCACACATTTTTTATGAATATAAATCTCCTTGTTATCTCCAATTAATTGAGTTGCATAAAGTGCATTATATGATTATGCAAATGACATGTATGCTATTATCTCTCTTTGCTACAAGTGACCCGGTTGGGGGACTACTCCTTTGCCCATCTCATGACAAAAAGGGGGAGTAGTATGTAGTTAGGGGGAGAATGCTTATTGCTAAATTTTTGTAGCATTCTTGCATGATTGGGGAGTTTACTTTGATAGAAGAGTAACCCTTTGAGAGGGAGCATTTGCATTACACATACATTGCATGATGTTGTGCTTAAATTCTTAATTGCAAATGCTTGTTTTATCTCACATGATTAATCTCACATTTACTTGTATTGAAAGTATAGAAACTTTGTTGGTGAAGGATTGATTGTTCTACAAGAGATTGAAGACTTGAAGATATAGCTTTTAATCATCTCTTTGTAATGTAGAAAATCCCCTTAGTTTATATTTTTATTGTGAGGATTAATGTGAGAGGTGGTTTTGTCACGAAGTAGCCAAAGGGGGAGATTGTAAGGATTCCCATTTGTTGATTGGCTTGTTTTGCGGAAAAACCACATGTTGGGGTTGATAGCTTAGGAATTGATGATCATCCAATGGCCCTCTCAAGACCTCAAGTGAAGAAGCACCAAAGGTATATTTTAGTGCTTACATGCTTTGAAGAGATCATAGTTGCACACACTCACAACTCATGCATATTTCTATATTTGTATGTTGTGTGTTTTCATATGTGTGCATTCATAATTGTTGAATATCTCTTCATGCATGTTTATTTGATTGCATCTAGTTTATTGAAATGCCATAACATGTTTAGGCATTAGGATGCAAAGTCATGAATTTAATTCATGCTTGTTTGAATTGATTGCATCTTGTTCTATGATAATACCATGACATGATAGGCATTAGGATGCATTCAATTCCCACACTTGCACTTCATGTTTGATTAGCTTTAAGTGTGGCGTAATTCGTTTCCCGAAAGATGTTCAGAAACATCCGCGTGTGCATGTTGGTGTGCATGGTTTAGCGCGATGATCGCTGGTGGAGATGCCCTTGGCTTCTCCTTTGGATTCACCATATTTGGTGAACGGCGGTTGAGATCGGCGGCCTGGCCGCTGAATAGAAACCGCCGATCAAGACCTGATTGTAATAAATGTCTCGGGTCCAAAACAACGGTTATGTACCTGTCGAATGAAAGCGCCAAATGAAACCAAGGTTCTCGGGTTTCAATTCGGCGGTTACATTCTGCGGCCCCGACCACAGAATGAAACCACCGATCGTGCGTTTTCAGGGGCAAAATTGTATTTTCACATGCCCTGTTTTTGGTCTCTATAAATACATCCTTATATCTGGTTCCCAAACTAAGTTTCTGATCCTTAGAACCCTAGAGAGATATTTAGAGAGACTTGAGAGGAAAACCTTAAAGATCACATCTTTATTCCTCTCAACCCATTTCCACATGCATAAATCATCATATAGGATCATCTAGTGTTTGCTAATGCATGGGTCTTCTTCAACACACATGGTATGGTATGTTGAACACTATTATCTTACATAATTAGTGTTTTTACTTATCAATTTTATCTCATCTATTACTTGTATGTGTTTAGATTTATTTCTACGTACATGATTGAGATTATGTGTTGATTGGGTTATTTTTGATAGCTAGGATATTACATGTTTATCTATCCTCTAGCTAATTAATCTCATTTTATGATTGAGATTGTTTTTGATAGCTATTGTATGTAGGATTGGTTGTCCTTTACATAGCTAAGCTATTATGCCATGTCATATAGCTATTTTGATATCTACGATTGATTTTATTGTCATCATATAATCCTAGGTAAGCATCTAGAGTACCCTAGCTCTTATTGCATATTTGGATATCATTGCATATTCACATAGGGTGTTGATCTCTTCGGAGAAGTAAGTCTTGTGTGATAGACCGGGATTAGGTCGTACACCGGGATTAGGTGGTCACATGAGCAAATTGGACTAGGTTCACTTTTACAGGCCTACGGGTAGTGGTAGCGGGATATAGGCCGGGATTAGGCCGTCAAACCGGGATTAGGTTATATACGCTATCACAATTAGTGGATTCGAGGTTCGAGTGTGGCGCACTATAATAGCCCGTGGTTTTTCCCTGTTGAGGGTTTCCACGTAAAAATCAAGTGTCGTTTATATTTCCACATCTTATTACACTTGATTATTGTTTTGTGAATTGGGTTATATTTGTAATATTGACTAATCTGAAAATTTGGTGATAACGGATTAACAACCCATTCACACACCCTCTATGTGGTTTTTAAAAGACACGCACGCGCATTAATTTGTGAACTTTCAATAAGCAAAGGCATGTAAATGTTCACTACAAAGAGAGGTGAAATAAGTCCATAAAACCACTTATTCTAGTTGCTATTGAGTAGGCAGCTCGAAAAAGAAATTGGAAGGACATAAGGCTTTAGTTCCAGCGATGCCTTGAAAGGGGCATCATCCACTTCCTTTGCTTTTTCTTCTGTCTCCTCTTTTCTACTTCTTCACCCTTCAAAGGGAAAGTGGCAACATCTTCTTGCTCCGATTGGATCGGGAAAGTAATGGGAAGGACATGAGGCTTGAGTTTCTTATATAAGAGTTATTCCTCGAAATGGACATCACCTGCTTCCTTCGTTTCATCTTCTGTCTCCTCCACTTCATCTTTCATGTCCTCCTTTTTAACTTCTTCATCTGCAACACTAGAAAAATCATCAAAAAAATTCATAATTAACTCTCGACAATCTTACCATAAGACGGGATGGTGGCAACATCGACTTGCTCCAGTTGGCTCAAGGACTCTTCATATACTTGACTTTGCCTAGTTTCCATGATCTTCTTAGTTTCCTCTTCAATTTTTCTCGTCGAAGCTTCCATATCTCGAAAATATTGAGCGTTGCTCTCACTATAAGCTTGATTTATTTGTTGTATCTCCTGAATTTGTTGGATTTGCTGTTGAAGGATTTGTTGTTGTTGTTGTTGTTGCTGGATTTGTTGAAACATATCTTCCACTAATGGCAAGACCAGCTGCTCATAGGTATTGACTTCATTGTGGCTCCATGAGAAGTCTTAATGATTCCTCCACTCCGGGTCGTAAGTATTGTCATATGGTTCATAACTCGACCACTGATTGTGGAAATTTCCATATGGTTCATTGATAGCCACGGATTGTAGGAATGTTCAAAAGGTTAATACACAGGCCAAAGATTGTAAGAATTTGTTGCTTGGGTTTGTTCTCTTGCAAAACTCATTGATTTCAATTCCCCCATTTGTTGCGCTACAACATCTAGTTTCATAATAAGTTCATTCATTGCTTCACTTTCCTCATCATAAGCATGTTGCTCATAGAAGTCTATTGTTCCTAAAAAGAAAAAAGAAAAAAGAAAATCTAAAAGCTAAAAAAAAAAAATAAAAAAAAAATAAAAACTTGATGTGTAAAATCATCTTATAAAAACCTAACTCGCAAGTGCATGAATCGTGAGATAAGTATAGTGACAAGTATGGATCGTTCCCACGAGGAAAAGTGATTTATCGACTAAAACTAATTCTAATTAAAGCTATGCAAGTAATAGTATCCAAGAGATTTGAGAGAGATTGATTGATTGGTTTGATAAAAACTAGATTAAACTAAGAAAGCAATTAACAAGAATATGTGAATGTGATCAAGAGGTGAGAGGACTAGGTCATCAATGCTCCCCAACTATATTTACTCAATGCTTTGAATTGACTTTAATAAAAGATGTTAACCAAGTTAAGGGTTCGTTCTTAAATGAAGTATGATTGTTACCGTATGGTCCAGGAATGAATCAAGTATTTTAAATTATAATTTACCTCAAAACCTGATGTATAAACTACAACCGAAAACCCAAAAACCCATTGTTAACCGCCAAAATTGGCGGAGGACCAAAGAAGAATTTTCCACCTCAACATAGGAAGGCTATAACAGTTCCCAACCCGGATACCACGACAGAGTGGACCCCGGCTAATCCCAACACATACCTCCTTCAGTGGGGTCCACCCCGCCAAACATCTTTGCTCAACAAAGAAGCCGAAAGCCAAAAATACTCACTAGAACTCACAGCGAGATCAAACCCGGCTATAACCGGGCTTCCTAGGGCCCCCGCTACACCCGGCTATAACCAGGCTTCCTATGGACCCCGCTACACCCCGATACAGCTTCCTATGGACCCAGCAGTACCCCGACACGGAGTTCTACTGATCACCTTACTACAAAGCTGTCTAGATATCCCCCTACTGCCATCAGTAGGATGCTAACTAGATGTAGGCAGCCCGCTAGAACAGAAGAGCACCAGGAAGCAGCATCCTAAACGTCAAGAACTAAAAGCTCCACAACGAGCCAGTAAAACGTCACCGTACAAAGGAGGAATATACCTTCCCGCCAAAGAGTCCTAATTTGAACAGAACATTGCAGTAGGAGTCCTACTAGGAAGGTAAGTGATTGACTCCTCCTAGGAAGGAAAGACTGAATTCAGCGCATTAAAGCTCCGATTTTATTTCCTAAAGAGGAGGATCCTGCAAGCGGCCAAACCCTAGTCCGAGATTGTAGGAGTGCATGGCAAGCAAACAGAACCTATATATACAACAACTTATTCATCGCCAAAGGGACCGAAGGCTAGAAACCCTACACTCTACTTATCGACAGGCACAGACTTATCTCCACCATCATCCCATTTATCGACTGAAATATCCGTATTGCTACCATGATCCTTATTTTCAATCGAAACCTTCATGTAATCTAGTGTTTTAGTAGATTTATGGTCGGTGCATTCATGTAACGGAAAAGAGAGATCAATAAGACGAATTCCAATTCAATTTCACGTATTCTTTATCATACATGCATTGACAGGGACCTAGTCGGTATCGAACCACTTGATACCCCTCCGGCCAGGATCAATCTCGATCTTGACCCCCTTAAAAGTGGTTATTTGGATTATCGTCCTTTTAACGATTTTCGGATAACACCCATTAAGTGAATGAACAAGTGAACCAAAACTTACGTGCAAAAACCTGCTACAAATAATTTTACCCATTCAGATGAAGATTGGTTGAGAATGGTGAAACCCACGCACATCTCAACCATTAAATTTTCAAAAACCCTAAATTCATGCTGAGCATAAACCATGCATTAACAAGAATAAATAATTATGAAATAGGCTGAATTGAATGAATCAAAACTTGAATTAAGAAAATATAGTCAATTCTAAAAAGAGCATTCATAAAGGGTCAAATTGATTCCCTAGCATGGAGTTAGTTACATATAGCGAAATTAAAAAGACAAGAGATAGAAAAGACATGAGGCCTTCAATGAATTCTTCAAATCTTCGATGTTGAATTCTTCTTCGTCTTTGAATCTTGTATGTGTAAAGATGGATGAGAGAATTGTGTGATAAGTTGTGTTAGGAAACGGACTGTGGTCCGAGAGTGAGCGAAAACAGGGGGATAGGCCCCTTTGGTGGCTTGGGACCCCCATATTTCTGGATACCATGTAATTAGGGTTCAAAAGGGTTTAAATAGGTGTAGATGCTAAGCCAAGTCCTTAAACAACAAGGAAATCAATTCCCTTTTAGAACTCTACCTTTTTGGGATTTTATTTCTTTCCTAATCCATCCAAATTGATTACTTATAGAAAGAAGATAAGGATTAGATGTCTACTTGCTTTCCAAGACTCTCACACATGTCCAAGAAGATAATATTTCCCATTTCAACAACTTGCGAAACAAATCCCGAAAGTATTCACGGATTTTATGATTGACTGATCTGACCTTTGGGTACAAATATGGGCATAACATCTTTTAAAAAATTTGGATTGACGAGCTCTAAATTGGGTTGGAAACTAGATTTCCGGGGCTTTAAATCCATAGTTGGCAGGACACACAGTTCAATCAGATCTGAGAGATATGCCCCTAGCAACACGACTCATCTGCACTGTCACGGGCTACCGCTATGACTACCGCTGTGAAAGCCACAGCGGTTATCACAACAGTCTTCACTGTTCTTGAGAGCGCTTTGGGTGCCGCTATGGAAATTCACGGTGGTTTTCATGGTGGATGATGGTAAATTGCGTAAAAGTCCCTTGAATCATCTAAAATTGCTCTTTTCCTTTGAAATACTTCAAACACATCACTTAGATCTAACAACCTGAAAATGCTCAAACACACAAATTAAAACCCTAAATAACTCGAGAAACAAGCAATTGATTGGAGGAGTGGGGACCAAAAACATATATAATAAATGACCGATTAGTATGCTACTATCTCTCTTTTCTACAAGTGACCTGGTTGGGGATGCTCCTTTGCCTATATCATGACAAAAAGGGGGAGTAGTTGATGAGCCATCGTTGTGTACTCAATAAAATAATGTTTTAAATGTGTTCGTTTTGTAAATCAAATTCACCACTTAAAAATCCACTTAGATAGAAAATTAGTAAAGTGGTAAGTGAGATTCGTTCCATAGGGAATTAGAGTAATTAGTTGAATTAATTAACAATTCCTAAAATGCAAAATAAAGTAAATCATGATAGTTTGAATGGTGTATGGTTTAAGAAACCATCAAACATACATGAAAAATAAAAGCAATAAAAATGTAAATAGAATATGAATAGATAGGAATCCAATAACAACAACCTAGATAAGATAATGATTAAACAATTAATTAGAAGTCTATGGAGATAATAGATTAGCTAATGGATTTTGAGTAATTCATCAATGGCTTCATTAATGCACTATTCACACAATCATGGACCGATCTCATTCAAAAGTGTTGTTTAGACCGTCACCACGAACCCTGATCGAACCAAAATTGGTATGATTTTGGCCCTCACTTCCTTCTCTTTTTACTTGATTCTTGGGCAATATCCCATGATTTAATGGTGTGAATTAAGTGTTTTCAGGTTTTTATAAAGTTCAGAGGCATTGGAGTAATATTGGTGGCAAAAGGGGCTGAAATTGTAAAAAGTGTGTGCAGATCATTCATCTTCAAAGAGGCATATCTCTCTCCTCAGATCAAACCACATTTTCAATTATATATATTCGGAAATCCCCAAAAGTCTACTTTCCGTTGGTTTTTACGGATTACGATTCCGAGTCTTCTACAGAAAGTTATACCAATTTTAGTAACTGCTGTGCACTCCCTGTCGCCATGGCGACCAAATGACGACCAAATGGCGAACTCCACTTTCTAGAAGCAGCAAAATGGACGTTTTCAAGCCATTTTTAAGGGATATTCTTGTCCTTTCATGCCTATTTCTAACCCTAGCCTTCAAAACATATAAATACACCATTTTTATAGAGAATGGACAACTTTTGACAACTCTTGCTCATCAAGAAACCTTCCTTCTTCAACCATTCCTAATCCTACCATTCTCCTCTCCAATAAACACTTAGATTACTCTACCTAAATCATTCCTCTCTTTCCATCTTCTCCACCCATTTCCTTTCTCACTTTCCATATGACTCCACCTATCTAGACACATCCTCAACACCTAATCTTTGCACAAGATTCAAGCAAGGAAGCTCAAGGGAGGATTAAGCTTACAAGAGAGACCCAAGGGTGATTTCTCTACATTTTACTTCCTTTTCTTGTTTGTTATTATGTGTAATTAAACCCCCATTTTAGGGGGATGATTTGAGAGATTATTTGGACATTGAGTATTTATTAAAGCTTTGGATATTATGTTTGTATAATTATAGTTCTATTTACTTTTTAATTAGATCTTGCACTTATGTGATTAAATGAGTATTGACACACTTGTTGATTACAATATGTTATAGGATTTATTTGTGATAAAATTGGTTAAGTTATTGACAGACTTGATTGATTAGAGCACATAGTGAATAGGTTAGGTTGTTGGTGGGGATATCACCCCAATTGCCTAGGCCATTCGATCGTCACTAACCGATCCCACCTTGACCCCCTTTCCTTAATCGGTTAGGCATTTTGGTGGGAAGTTGTTTAGGGTTCGTAGTGACGACCTAAACAACACTTTCGAATGAGATAGGTCCTTAATTGTGTAGATTGTGCGTTAATGAAGTATTGTATGAATTGCTCAATGGTCCATTAGCTACTCTATCATTTCCCTAAACCTCTCTTAATTGTTTAAACCCATTTTCTTATCTAAGTTGCTTGTATTGGATTCCTATCTCCATTCATATTCTCTTTACATTTTTGTATATTGACTTTACATGCATTGTTTGGTGGTTTCTCAAACCACACACTATCCCACTAATCATGATTTACTTTATGGCACACTAGTTAGACTAACTTATATTAGATAGCAAATTGATTAATCAAACCTAATCCCTGTGGAACGAATCTTAAGCTTACCACTTTACTAGTTTTCAAAACTTAAAGTATATTGCGTAATAATTCATTTATAAACATTCTTTTGATAATTCACAATTTGGTAACGACACAAAAAGCGTGTCATCAAACCCTAAACAACTTCCCACCGCAATGCCTAACTGATTAAAGAGAGGGGGTCACGATAGGATCGGTTAGTGACGATCGAATGGCCTAGGAAATTGTGGTAGGCCTACCCTCCAAAAGTCTATCCTACTCACTATGTGCTCTAATCAATTAAGTGTGTTGTTACCAGAAAATCGTCACTGGGGTCAAATTCCAAATAACGACTCTAAGGGGACTAAGATCAAGGTTGACCTCGGTCAGAGGGGTATCAAGTAGTTCGATACCGACTGTGTCCTCGACAATGCACATACGATTTGGAACACAAGAAAATAAACAAAATAAGCCATTTATTGATCATCACGTTGCATTATAATTACAAGAGTTATGTTTCTCTGATTTAATGACAAAATATGGGGATTCAATGAGTAATGGAGATGGCGATGATGGTGAATTCGTGTGTGTTGATGAGATCGTTTGTGTATTCAACAAAATAGTAATAATATAGATTTTGGTTGATTCTTGAAAACTCGTTTAAGCCACTTAATCCTTTTTAAAATGTGATTTGATAGTAAAATAGTGAGCAAGTTCGTTCCACAGGGAATGGAGTGTTAATTAGATAAATTGACTAATCTTTGAACAATAAAGTAAATCATGTTGTTTGATAGATGTGTGGTTTCTAAAACCACCAATGCTAACTACTCAATTGAAAATACACAAAGTATGTTATGAAAAATAGAATACTCAACACCTTGATAAGAATTGTGATAAAATCAATTAATGAGATAGCTAGGGAATAGATTGATTAACAATTGAATGTGGGTAAGCTAACTAGCTACATTAATGTACCAATCCCATTATGTTAACCACTTAGAGGCTTAGATTAGTGAGGTTGATATACCCACCACTAATCTATCCTATCCAATGGGTTCTTAATCACACAAGGATTGTCAATCCACATATGAATATATAACAAATTACTCCACTCAAGATAGCAATCAACAAGTGATATACAAGTCAATTATAATGAATGAAATCTAATTAATTTGAATGAATAGAACACATAAGAGATTCATTACAAGCTAAGCTAAACCCACAACCAATTGATCCTCAAATCTATCCCCTAGATTAGGGGTTTAGTTACACATATTTGCAATAAATGAAAAGAAGTAAATGATAAGGAAATAACCCTTGGGTCACCTTCTTTAAGCTTGATCCTTCTTCTCATCTATGCTCCTAGATGCAAGGAATGGAGGTTGAGGATATGCCTTGGAATGTGGGTGTTTTGGTGGAAAGTGACTAAGGATTTTGGTGGAGAAATGGTGAGATGAGGAATGATGTAGTGAAGTAATCAAGGTTTGTGTTGAGGGTTGGATGGATTAGATGAGTTCAAGGAGAGAAATGGAGGATGAGGAATAGTATGCCATGGATGATAGAGCTAGATCTCAGATTTTGTTCTTTGTGTTTTTTCTCTGATTTTTGCGATGCCTTTGAAGATGGAGGGACGTTCTATATATATGCACTCTTGGACATGTACTGATAACTGCTTGATTCGCTGAGGTGGAGCCTTAGTCTCTATTTGGTCGCTGTGGCGACCCTGGTGTGTAAAACGGTTAGAAGAGAAGGTCGCCACGAAAACCATCTTTCTCGCTATTTGGCAAGTGGCGACCATGAGTATTTTATGTAGAGGTCACCACTTGCACCTCTAGGTTGCCATGGCGACCATAAGTGGCGACCCTGCAAATGTGAGGAGGTCGCCACTTGCAACATCAAGGTCGCCATGGCGACCCTAAGTGGCGACCATGCCTTGAGTGCACTAGGTCGCCATTTGCAAGGGAGGTCACCATGGCGACCCCAAGTGGCGACCCCACCTGGTTGATTTGGGGACTTTCTGTCGCCATGGCGCTCAAGTGGCGCCCAAGTGGCGACCTTCTGATGTCTTTGGAGAATCCTCTATCGCCATGGCGCTCATGTAGCGACCTCTCATGTCCAAGTGGTGAAAATGCCCTGTTCCTTCCCATTTGTGAGACATTTTCGCACAAGTCCTCCACTTTCATCTCAATTGCTTCTGAAACCTAATAAAACCTGAAACACTCAATTTAACAACATTAAACACGGGGAAATGCCCGAGAATCAAGCTAAAAGAATCGGAAATGAGGGCCAATATCATACCAATTTTGGCTTGATCAAATACCCCCAAACCAATCTTTTGCTAGTCCTCGAGCAAAACAATCACAAGCAAACCCCCAAAAACATGCATAGAGATATTTCAAAGGTTATCACTTCAAATGATCAATGTGCGAAGCCAAAATGAAGAGATTAAAACAGTTATGCCATGGTGAGCATTTAAACATGAAAGAGCATGTATAGTTAAGATTAAAAACGTGCCACCTTTAGACATAATTGTACGCAATGCGATCTCACATTCAAAATGCCGAAGCTTCAAAGCAAAGGTGCTTATTAGTTTAGAATGTAATTTGCTTTGATACTAAACCTCACCGGATTCTCTCTTCTTTTCTCCAAGACTCCTAGGTTCACTCAATATTGTACATGTGCAATATGAATTCATGTTATGGCAACTAATTGATTGCACATGATAATCATTAAAAACGCAATTTCTTGAAAAGTGATCTCATGAATGGAATTGCAAGCCATGAATTAGAAAGAACATGCATCAACCAAATTTGTACAAAATGGACAATCCTAAAGATCATGAAGGTCTTTTTTTTGGTTGTAATGGGGCCTAAGGTTATGGTGAAACAAAGAATGGAAAAATGGATAACAAGGAACCTAATGATTATATTAAGGCATACATTCTAATTTTTAGTTCCACAAATTTCACACATATTGTTCACACTTCAAGGTGTCTAGGCTCACAATTATACATGTGTATGCTACTCATATTTTCAACTTGAGTAGTTCATTTAGTTCTCTTTCTTTTCTAGGCCATCTGTGCCTAATTTCTTGATTCTCTTTTTCTTTGCTTTTCTTTGCTTGCCAATTCTTTTCTTTTCATGCTTTTCATTTTTTTTTTCTTTCTTTTTATTAATTTTTTTTCTTCTTTTCTTTTCACATTCTCTTCAAGCTTTTGTTTTCTTTCAATTTTTCTTTTTCAAACATTTCTTGCTTTGCAAGACTCTTACACACATTTACATGCCTAGGTACACACCTAACATTTAGTTCAAAATTTTACATTGATTTCCTAAGCCTTAGTAAATCATTTGGTCAAGGTAGGTCAATTATTATAAGGATATAAGGTTCATGTAGATGTGGTTCATGAAAGAAAAGCTTCATATGTGTTTGGCTTCAAAGGGGCTTGGGAGCACATATATTCACATTGGTTGGAAGTGTTTAGGACAAAATGGTTTTCACATGCATTGCCTAAAATCATTTCTAAAGACTTGTCCACTAAGCGAAATAAGGCATCCACAAGCAGTCCATAATATTCTATGGCAAACAACATTTAGTGCAAATGAGATCAAAACATGCTTGTATGAGTGTTTGAGAATGAGTGTTTAAAGAGTGAATGTTTACAACTCAATATATGCTTTTTAAAGGCTGTGTTTGTGATCCTCACGGGAATCTCCACTATTAATTCTTAGCCTTCAAGCAAATTTGATCATTCACTCAACATTAAGAGAAAAAGATTAACGGACTTTGTTCAATGACACCCTAAGTGGCATGTTGTTAATCTAAACCAAACACTCTCAAACATGCACAATTCTTCACTACCTCATGTAAATAACAATCTCCCCAAGCAAAGCATGCTCAAATATGGCAATATCGCAAAAATTTTCGAAAAATTTGGCACACAATTTTTGAAAACCAAGCATCGCAAAAGTACCCCCAAACCTAAATTTGACATTGTCCTCAATGTTCATGGGTGGTAAAAATAATGACAACAAGCGTAACCCAACAAGTTCCAAGCAATAATCCAACAAAGGCAAAAGCAACATGTAACAAAAATCCGGCATATTACACCTCAATCGTCCATACACAAAATCCAAACAATCAACATATAACAATAAGGCACAAATGTCCTAAATCCACTACCAAAATCCAATCCACACCTTTATTCTATGCGGAAGCAAAATAAAGACAAAAAAGAAAAATAACGATCAAAAGGAAAAGAAATGCGAATAAGCATAAATCAAACTAAAATATCCAACAATATAATCCAAAAGTAGAAACATAAAACTAGCAATGTCCAAATGAAATGATAGAAAATGCAAATGATGGAATGGTAAAATAAATCCTAGAAATGCAAGTAGGCCAACGAATCTGAATCCTCCTCCTCATCCTGCTCTACTCTACCCTTCCCTTTCAGGTCCTTCCTTTTCTGCTCCCTCGCTAATGCTGCTCTCCTAGACTGCTCCTCTCTCCATTTCCTCTGCGCAGCTACCTCATCAATGGGAGGACCTCCCACATAACGGAGCCCCTGATCAGTCAAGGAATGGGCCATGGCCTCCTCTAACTGTGCTGCCTCCTCAACAGCAGACTGTGCAGTCTGAAATACGAAGTCAGGCTCCTTTGTGCTATGCCCTGAAGGTGCGGCGGGGGTAGGTGTAATCACTGTGGTGGGCTTCTTCGGCCTCCTGACATATGGGATGAGCCTCAGATCATGGCGAAGGTTTGTAAAACCTGTGATCTCTGTCTCGCTCAAATCCTGAATCAGGCTTTCCAACTTCAGCTGCCTGTCCTCCAAGGCCTTCTGCCTTTCTTCAATTTCAAGTTTATCAGCATGAAGAATATTAAAATCACCAGTCTGAGTCTTCCTAATGCGCTGTACACCATCTAGAATCCGAAGACCTAACGGCTGCCCATGATCATCACAAATAGGAATCTCCTCCTCCTCATCATCATCGTCCTCCTCAGGGATCACTCTCTCAAATTCTTCCCTAACACTAGTGCCAGCCTCTGAACTCCGCACTCTCATACATTTCCCACCAGTAGGTATCTCCCCACGCTTTATCATCAAGCGTCGCCAGGTGGTCAAGTCCATATCTGACATGGGTGGCTTAAGTATGTCCCCTGATACATCTACACCCGCCAGCTTGCAAGCCTCTGTGATCAAACATGGGAAAGGGAGGATATCTGTCTCTGATTCATTCCTCCCAATCCGCTGAATCTCCATCTTCACAATAATACCCACATCAATAGGCTGCCTCTCAATGATACTATGAAGGATCCTAGCCACCTCAAATGCTACAGTGGATCTGTGGGAAACTGGCCTGAGGGAAGAATTTAGGAAAATGTGCCAAAAAGCTTGCTCAATCTTCAAGTTTGACTGCTTGAGAGGGAATCTCTTCGCCATCCAGACAGTCATAGGAGTGATGGTCATCGTGTTAGCAAATTCCACCAAATTCTTCACATACAAGGGATTTGTGGTGATCCCTTCCACCATCCTTTCACGCAACCCCTCAATTTCCAACAATGTAGTCCCAAAGTAGATATTAATTTCTGGTGCGTTTAAGTAAACGGGAACCCCTCTCACTAGAATAGGACCACCCGTCATATACTCTCCGGGATTCATTCCTGCATAAAACTCCTTAACTAGGCTCTCACTATAGTGTGGAGGAGTGGCTGCCAATCCTCCCCATCCCAAGTCATTCACAGTTGCCGGGAAAGGGGTATCCTTTAAACTTTCCAAATCAATGCCTCTCTCAGGCCACATCTTCTTCTCAGCAAACGTCTCCAATCTGTCATCAAAATTCCTATTGAGTTTGCATTTAGGGACCACCTTCCTCTTAGGAGTTGGGGTCTTGATACCCTTTCCTCCCTTGCTTGGCAATTTCATCTTAGGAGCCATAATCACACTCAAATTCGAACTACCTTTTTTGACAGAAATTCGGCAGCACAACGGCACTTCAATAACAATCCGACACTCACCAAGTGCACCCAATCAATCAAAACTACTACCACACTTCCACAATCACAACTATATGAATCAAAACCACACAAACTCCAATCCTATGCACTAATCTCTTCAAATCAAACTCAAAACCACCCTTAAGGTATCTAGATGCAATGTGGGAAGGATTTGAATGGGAAAATTGAAGAACTAGAGTGATTGCTTACCGGATTTGATGATTACGTGCGTGCCACGGCTTTGGAATTGAGAGAGTTTGAGAAGAGAGGACTTCTGTTTGTGCGGCGTTATGTTTGAGTAGCAAACTTATAGTTGAACGCCCTATGTCGCCATTTGTGCCTCTCGGTCGCCATGGCGACCAAATGGCGACCAAGAAGGATTTTGAAGTTTGCATGTGGTCGCCATTTGCACAAGTAAGGTCGCCATGGCGACCAAATGGTGACCATACCTGATATGTAAAGGTCGCCATTTGCAACATGTGGTCGCCATGGTGACCATGTATGTGGCGACCTCTGAATTCTTCTTGTAAATGAGGTCGCCACTTGTGTGCAAATAGCGACCAAATGGCGACCCTTACTTGAGGTCCTTTTCTGAATGTATTTTCATCACCTGCAATGAAACAAAATCCACAAATAAACTCATATTTCAAACCACTATCAAGAATAGATGGACACTTATTCAGAAAAACAAAACAAACAATAGAAATATACACAACAAGCAAAATTAAAACACAAACATTTTTATTCTTGGTATGAAATGTAAAAACCAAATGTAAATCCTACTACCGCATCCTACCATGCGAAATGGAATCATGATGCTCATCACCCAAGTCAATCACATTATAACTCATTTTCTTCTTGACCACCCAAATTGGACCCATAGACTCATCCCGGACTTGATTTACCAAATCCTTCCTAACCCAAATTTTCTTAACATAGTTAGATCTCCTCATAGGTCTATTTCTATCATTATTAGCATGCTTCAAGAATTCAAAACACCTAGACTTAACATGGCCCTTCTTATGACAAAAATAACAAGTGACAGGGTATGAAGGAAATCTCCCTTTTTGCATTGGAGGTTGAGGCCTTGAAGGACCGTCATTGGTGAGTTTCTTGATGGCTTGATCCATCCGATCTATCTCCACCAAAAAGTCGCACTCCTTTACCTTAGCAACCTTCAAAGACATCTCTTTCTTGCTCAATTCCTCCTTCAATTCCTCAATTGCCTTGTTCTTGGCATCTACACTCATGAGAGTCTTTCTCATCTTTCTTGAGGACTCTTCCTCAAATTCCTTGGTGAGTTTAGCCAAATCCCTAAGCTCTTTCACTGTTACCTCATTCTCCATGGTGAGAGCCACATTGATCTTTTTGAGTTTATGGTTCTGTCTTGCTAAATCATCAAGCTTCTTCTCCAAAGCATATTTCTCCGCCTTAAGAACCTCTACTTCAAGCATGAGCTCTTGGTTAGAATTCTTTAGCCCTTCAATCTCAGAGTCACCAATGCTTTCAACTTCGTCCTCTTGGCTACTCTTTTCATACAATTGCACTAATTCACACACTTTTCCACCCGTTGACCTTGGTGGTTACACTTCAACCACATAGCAACTCTCAATGTTTTTTAGGTCATCATTGTATATGGTTATGTCAATCTCAAGTTCTTTCTCAAATGCATGCATACAAACTTTCCTCTTGCAAACATCGATCTTCATTTGAGCGGTAGCCATGAATGGTCTACCAAGGAGAACTTGCCACCCCCTAACATCATTTGACTTGTCACCAATGTCAAGGACTACAAAATCCGTTAACACCACTATTCTGTCAATGACAATTGGGACATCCTTAATTTCACCACTTGATGATAGAGAGGATTGATCCGCTAGCATAAGTTTCTTCCCGGTTGGCTTCAATCCTACCAAACCCAACTTCACATAAGTCGATAGGGGCATCATACTCACACTTGCTCCCAAATCTAGTACTCCTTTAAGCACCCCACTATCTCCTATTGATATAGGAATCACAAAACTTCCCGGATCATCCACTTTCCGAACATATGCTTCTTCAAACAACATAGCCTCATCCCTAGCTCCATCCTTCTTGACAAAATTTCCCTCCTTAGCTTGCTCGGTGTGGCTTGGAAACTTCCCATTTTCTTGCTTTTGAAGGGCCTCAGCAATTTGCCCCATTTGGGTCTCCAATTTCTCGAAAGATGCTTCGAGGTTGCCAAACCTTTGGCCACTAGCTTGCATGAAACTTGTCAAGGTATTCTCGGCTCTTTGGAAACCTTGCATCATACCTCTCATCTCCTCATCAATGTTTCGGCGAGGTTGATACGAGCTAGGTTGAGCATTGTTGTTGTTGTTCCATTGGTTTCCTCCCCATTGGTTTCCTCCTTGTGGAAATCCTCATTGTGGTTGAGTTTGACGGTAGCCTCCTTGTGAGCTACTTCCTTGATTGTTCATTCCTTGTTGTTGATTTTGACAGTAACCCCCTTGCGAGCTACCTCCTTGATCGTACACCCCTTGTTGTTGATTTCTTGGTGGTGGGTTTAAAATGTTGTTGTTGTTTGACCAAGAAAGGTTTGGGTGGTTCCTCCACGGTTGAGCATAGTTGTTGGAATAGGAGTTGTTTCCTTGTCCTTGAAATCCCATAGCTTGAACCTCCTCTTGCTCTTGACCTTGAAAAGTGTTCTCAAACCCTTCGTTCTCATTGAATTGCCCGCTAGAGCTTCCTTCTTGCCTTCCTAGCAACTTCACACCCGCCTTCGGAAATCCCATACTCTCAATATGAGAAGTCAAGGTCTCTACCTTCTTGTTTATCATTGAGATTTCGATGGCGGCCTCCGTACTAGCATTTACATCAAATTTCCCACCTCGAATACTGTTGGCATTTCGTTGTTGAGAGTTTTGTGCCAACATCTCATAGATGTCATAGATCTCCGAAGCGGTCTTGGTGTCATATGAACCTCCACAAGCGTTATCCACCAATACTTGGGAGAACCGAATTAAGCCTCCTTGGAAACAAGACACCTTGTATTCCTCCGTGAACATGTGAGAAGGACATTGGGCCACAAGGCGTTGATACATCTCCCATGACTCATGAAATAGCTCCCCCTCACTCTCATAAAAATCAGCTATCTTTACCTTTAACTCCTTCGCTTTCCTAGCCGGAAAGAATCTGTTGAAAAACACCTTGTAAATTTGACCCTAACTTGTCAATGATCCCAGCCTAAGCCCCATGAGCCATGTCATAGCCGCATCATTCATACAATACTGGAAGCAACGCATTTGCAACTATTCGCGCGTGAGACGCATGATGGGGAAGGTCTCAATAATAACACTGTACTCCTTCATGAACCGGGGACAGTCTTCATTCAATTTCCCATGAAATGACGGCAAGAGGTTGACGTGCATTGTCCTCAACTCATAACCCATAGCAACCGGGTCTAACACGATAGGCGATGGTTGGTTCCCGATATCCGGCAGGGCATACTCTCCCATGGTCATCATTTGACCACAGTTGGTTTGAGCCTCTTCCGTCATCTCCTCTCTAAAAGGAGCTTCGTCTTCCCTACCATGTTGTTGTCCTTCAGAACTCATAGTTTGTCTTGGAATTGCTTTGAACTCTCTCACACGGCTAGTGCCTTCTAGTGGGGGATGAACACCTCTACCTAGAGATCTCCTATCGTGCATAAAACTAAGCACCTGAAAGAGAAATAAATAAAGAGATACAAGGAAAGAAAAAAAAAAGTAAAAACAGCACTATGAACAAGTTAATAACCACAAAACAAAATACTAAACTAACAATCTATAACATACTAATAAAATGAGAAGAAAAGTCAATCTATGTAATCAACGCTACCAATCCCCGGCAGCGGCGCCAATTTTTGATGAGGTCGTTTGTGTACTCAACAAAATAGTAATAATATAGATTTTGGTTGATTCTTGAAAACTCTTTTAAGCCACTTAATCCTTTTTAAAATGTGATTTGATAGCAAAATAGTGAGCAAGTTCGTTCCACAGGGAATGGAGTGTTAATTAGATAAATTGACTAATCTTTGAACAATAAAGTAAATCATGTTGTTTGATAGATGTGTGGTTTCTAAAACCACCAATGCTAACTACTCAATTGAAAATACACAAAGTATGTTATGAAAAATAGAATACTCAACACCTTGATAAGAATTGTGATAAAATCAATTAATGAGATAGCTAGGGAATAGATCGATTAACAATTGAATGTGGGTAAGCTTACTAGCTACATTAATGTACCAATCTCATTATGTTAACCACTTAGAGGCTTAGATTAGTGGGGTTGATATACCCACCACTAATCTATCCTATCCAATGGGTTCTTAATCACACAAGGATTGTCAATCCACATATGAATATATAACAAATTACTCCACTCAAGATAGCAATCAACAAGTGATATACAAGTCAATTATAATGAATGTAATCTAATTAATTTGAATGAATAGAACACATAAGAGATTCATTACAAGCTAAGTTAAACCCACAACCAATTGATCCTCAAATCTATCCCCTAGATTAGGGGTTTAGTTACACATATTTGCAATAAATGAAAAGAAGTAAATGATAAGGAAATAACCCTTGGGTCACCTTCTTTAAGCTTGATCCTTCTTCTCCTCTATGCTCCTAGATGCAAGGAATGGAGGTTGAGGATATGTCTTGGAATGTGGGTGTTTTGGTGGAAAGTGACTAAGGATTTTAGTGGAGAAATGGTGAGATGAGGAATGATGTAGTGAAGTAATCAAGGTTTGTGTTGAGGGTTGGATGGATTAGATGAGTTCAAGGAGAGAAATGGAGGATGAGGAATAGTGAGCCATGGATGATAGAGCTAGATCTCAGATTTTGTTCTTTGTGTTTTTTCTTTGATTTTTGCGATGCCTTTGAAGATGGAGGGACGTTCTATATATATACACTCTTGGACATGTACTGATAACTGCTTGATTCGCTGAGGTGGAGCCTTGGTCACTATTTGGTCGATGTGGCGACCCTGGTGCGTAAAACGGTTAGAAGAGAAGGTCGCCACGAAAACCATCTTTCTCGCTATTTGGCAAGTGGCGACCATGAGTATTTTGTGTAGAGGTCGCCACTTGCACCTCTAGGTTTCCATGGCGACCATAAGTGGCGACCCTGCAAATGTGAGGAGGTCGCCCCTTGCAACATCAAGGTCGCCATGGCGACCCTAAGTGGCGACCATGCCTTGAGTGCACTAGGTCGCCATTTGCAAGGGAGGTCGCCATGGCGACCCCAAGTGGCGACCCCACCTGGTTGATTTGGGGACTTTCTGTCGCCATGGCGCTCAAGTGGCGCCCAAGTGGCGACCTTATGATGTCTTTGGAGAATCCTCTGTCGCTATGGCGCTCATGTAGCGACCTCTCATGTCCATGTGGCGAAAATGCCCTGTTCCTTCCCTTTTGTGAGACATTTTCGCACAAGTCCTCCACTTTCATCTCAATTGCTTCTGAAACCTAATAAAACCTGAAACAATCAATTTAACAACATTAAACACGGGGAAATGCCCGAGAATCAAGCTAAAAGAATCGGAAATGAGGGCCAAAATCATACCTATTTTGGCTTGATCATTTGTCGATAAGTAGGACTGAGCATAGGGTTTTTGGACCTCCCCTTATGGTGTAAAAACTTGTTATATATATAGGTCCTGTTACTTGCTATGCACTCCTATAGTTTCGGTATAGGGTTTGGCAATTGCAGGACCTCCTTCCTTTTAGGAGATAATCTCGGAGCTTTTACGTGCAAAATCTAGTCTTTCCTTCCTATGAGGAGTCAATCTCGTAAGCAAATTGTTACCGAAAAATTGTCACTGTGGGTGAAATTCCAAATAACGACTTTAAGGGGGACCAAGATCAGAGATGACCCTGGTCGGAAAGGTATCAAGTAGTTCGATACCGACTAGGTCCTCGATAATGCACAAACGATTAGGAACGCTAATAAACACACAAGAATAGCTTTTTATTCATCACTTTACGTTACAAATACATGGACTATATTTTTTAGGATCAGAAGTGATCCATGAAGGCTCGGTGAATAATAGAGATGGTGGTAATGGTGAACTTGTGCGTGTCGATAAGTAGAATTGGTCGTAGGGTTCCTGGAGATAATATTTTCGGCCCCTTTTCTAGTGAGCAAGATGTTGTATATATTGGTCCTGTTGCTTGCCATGCACTCCCACAATTTCAGACTAGGGTTTGGTAATTACAGGACCTCCTTTCTTTTAGGAGATAATCTCAGATCTTTTACGTACAAAATCTAGTCTTTCCCTCCTAGGAGGAGTCAATCTCGTATGCAAATCTTTCCTTCCTAGGAGGATTCTAACTACGTTGGCCTGTTTAAAATAGGACTCTCTGGCGGGAAGGAGTATGTCTCCTCTGTTTCGACTGGATGGCGGCGTTTTAATAAGTTTTTATGGAGCTTTTAATTTTGGAATGAGAATCTTGCTGCTTGGTATCTTCCTACTTGGCGGGCTGGTTATATCAAAAGATGTAAACCGCTAGGCATCCTGCTATTGAAGTAGGGGAATGTCTAGCTGGTACCATAGCGGGATGCTTAGTGGAACTCCGTGTCGGGGTGCTGCGGGGTTCATAGGAAACCAGGGCATGACTGGGTTGGACCCCACTGCAGGTTTTAACGAGTAGTCCGGCTCGGGGCAATGCTTATGAATCAAGATGCTGGCAGGGTCCTTGAGAAGCTAGGGAAAGGATAGGCCGGACCCCGTTGGAGGGGGTATGCACTCGGATCAGTCGGGGTCCCCCTTTATCGGGGCAGCCGGATGGTGTCTGGATTCCTATGTCCTCCTTGTGTCAAGATGGAAAATTCTTCTTTGGTCCTTCGCCAATTTTGGTGGTTAACAGAAGTCCCCTTTGACTTGGACACTGATTCCTTAACGGGGTCGGAGTTAGGATCCTGATTATGCTTGAAGGATTTTTTGCCTTATCTGTTTGCATATTTCCTTGTCTGATTGGTTCTCCACGGTGGAAGAGGAAATCTTTGTTTGATACGTTAGTACTAATTGCATAGTCTGCGTGTCACTTAATGATTGGTTTCTTCATTTTCAAAAAGAGCTGTTTTGGTGCGATTAATGCGGAAAATACCTCTAACCCATTCTACCGGTCACCGATCTCGATTTCCAGATGTGTAACTGTCAGCCCTCTTCTATAAATAGACCGGGATCACTGGTACCTTCTCTACCACTTTCAAACTTTCAAAATTATTGCAAAGAAGAAAACCTAGTTTTCTTGCCTTCTTTCCTTCCTGACAGCGATCTCCTAAGTTTCTTTTATCTTCTTCCTAAATGGCATCTCCTTCAAAATCTACCACTGCTCCGCAAGAGGTTTCCACTGATCAAAACCCTCAGGTGGTTGCCTCTACTCACCCCGACCCCGCCTCTCTGCATCAATCTGATAGTATCGACGCCCTTGTTAATTCGGAGAAGGCTGACTTGGTGAAGGACTCCCTGACATCAGTGGGGAGGAAATGAGGTCGAAAGGGTAACAGGGCTGCTGACGATACCCAGTGGGCCCAGCACCGTCGCTCTACCCGAAATCCCTAAATCGGGTCGGGTTTCCACAATCAACCGGAGGACCCTGTTATTATCAATGACGGGGTGGATGCGGCAAAGGTCGGTGGTGGCAATAGAGGTGATGATGGAAGCGTCTCTCTAGTCGAGGTCTAGGCTGGCTCTTTCACCCCCTTCCATGACGGGCGGATAGTCCCCAATTCCATGTGTACCTTGGACACATTGGCCAAGCTGAGGTAGGAGTACAAGATTCTAGATTACATCACTCTCTCTCTCTTCCTCATCGGGGTTACGACGTGTACACCCTGCCTCAGGATCGTCTACTAGTTCACAAGGCGGCCTTCGAATGCGGAGTTCGGTTGCCATTGCACCCCACACTTCTTCGGGCCCTTGTTTCGATGGAGTTAGCCCCCCTCCAGATCTCGCGGGGGTTCTGGAAGCACTTGACGGGGTTCTCTATGCTCTGGAATGAGCAGTACAAGAAAGATGGCATAGACCGGGAGACGAGGTTGGACGAGCTCCGCTTCCTTTTCAACATTGCAAGTATGGTGCCCCAAGGTCAGTTTTACCTGAGGGCATCAAGTGACATGAAGTTCATTGTCCCAAGAGTGAATGTGAAGTATGCTGCGCCCTGGAAGGAGGAATGGTTCATGGTTGAAGGTGAGTAGGGGCGCACGGCCTTCATCGGGGGATACGAGTACCCCCTCCCCACCCAATTCACTACGAGGGATAAATGGGCGAAGGGGGTACTTTCCCCTGAATCTCGAGACATCCTTTCGAGGATCATGAAGAGCGGTTACACAAACATGAAGTATCCTACTCTAGACCCCTTTGAGGGAGCCCGACTAGAATGGTACTTGAGGATTTCCCTTGCCCTTCCTGGTAAGTGATTGCATCTATCTCCCTTGTTTTTATGCGTACATATGCTTTCCTTCTCCTTCTTCTCATTAAATCTCTCCTCTTTTTGCAGTATCTGCTGTACCGATGGCAGCGGGGTCTCTATCCCCCTATAGAATGGGCGATATGATTCAGCCGGCTCATACTTCTCTTATTCCTTCTCCTTCCACTACTGTCAGAACCGTGCCGGGGTCTGCACAAGTTTGATCCAATCCCCCTCCTCCTTCGGCTCTGGTAAAGACGACTACTGGCGTTACCACACCCCTTTAAACTCAAACAAGGTCTTCTGCAAAGACTTCTGCTCGTCTTCTCACTTCTCCTCCTTCGCACTAGAAGATTAAGGCGATGTTGGCCCGGGCAGCTAAGGTCCGGGGTTCTAAAAGGCCAGCATAGAAGAACGACCGCGATGTTGCACCTTCCGCTGCGGAGATTTGTCCTATTTCTCCTCTTTCAGCAGCTCCTTCCAAAGACCAAATTGGAAATATGGAAAGGGAGGAAGCTGCCTTTATTTCTGCCTCAACCATCGATATTCCTTCTGGATCGGGGTCAGGGGGTGCCATATCTGGCGAGGTGGTGTACTGATTCGCAGCTTCCTACCCTGGGGGAAGCTTGATGAATATGGCGAAGCTTCCCACCGAGATCCTGGTCACCAAGGAAACGTCTGTCTTGGCTAAGGTACAGCTTCTATTTTCCTTTGTTGTTCTTTCCCTTCCTTCTGGCAGGCACTAACTTTCTCCTCTTTTTGCAGGGCTTTAAGTTTGCTTTGGCTACGGAGAAGCAGCTGCTGACTCTGCAGGAAGCTTATATCAACCTCCAAGACAAACTAGAGGATACTCAGCAAGAACTGGTCCAGACCCAGCAGAGTGAAGCTCCTTTACTCTAAGAAGCCAAAGAATCTGAAAAGGGGAGGCATGAGGCCTTAGTGACAATTAGACGCCTTGAGCGCTGCCTGGATACTGAAACGTCAGGTCCCTGCATCGTCGAGAGGAGAGGGAACGTGTAAAAGTGGAGAAGAGGTTGCTGTAAGATGAGAACCAACTTTTGCGCAACACCATAGTAGGCTTGGAGGCTCAACAGGGCCCTAAATTTGAAGATGGCTATTTTATAGCCTACTATGAGGTGGCCATAGCTTTGCCCCCTTCATTTGACCTCCAAGAAGCCTTGAACTGGGACCTGGATCAAATAATGGCTAAGGTTGCCTAGTTAGCAGATGGTGATCAAGAAGCAGAAGTTCCCCGTAGGATGCTGCTCAACCCGATCAAGGGTCTAGTATAGCTGTGGGAGCCCCGCTTGATGGCGCTGAGGGAGCATCCAGGATCCTCTTATCCAAGAAGAACAAGTGATGGACCCTGTGCTTACCTTAGGAGTGGCCTAGGTGGAGGATGAGGGAGATTTGGCTAGGTTCGAGATCCCAATAGCAGGAGGGGCCCAGAGCGAGTCTACTATTGTGGAGGAGGTCGTTGCTGCTCATGAGAAAGATCTTGCTATGCCTCAGGTTCCAGTGGTGGAGGGGGCCCAAACTGACGTTGAAGCTGATGTCCCAAGGGAAGAAGCAGCTGAACAAGGAGAGCTTCCAGAGGAGGAGAAAGAAGATTGATCTGGCTTTTCCTATTTTCTTTTGTATATGCCTTTCTCTTTTTCCTTGTAGCCTGAAATGGGAGCTGGCCACTGATGACTCGCTTTTTGTGTCGTTACCAAATTGCGAATTACCAAAAGAATGTTATAAAATGAATCTTTACGCAATATATTTTAAGATTTGAAAATGAGTATTGTGGTAAGCTTAGAGTTCGTTCCACAGGGAATTAGAGTGATTAATTGAATAAATTAACTAATCTATATGCAATAAAATAAATCATAAAAATATGGATGAGTGAATGGGTTGTCAAGCCATCAAACATACATGAAAAATAAACCTAATAAACTAATAAAAGAATACTTAACAAATCTAGATAAGATAATGGAATTAACAATTAAGAGAATAGCTAGGGAATTAATGGGATCACAAATGAATTACGGGAAGTGCTTATCAAGCTACCTTAATGAACGAATCTCATAAATGTTAACCAATTGATTTCTAAAATGTGTTTAGGTCATTATTATGAACCTTAAACAACTTCCCACCGCAATGCCTAACCGATTAAGGAAAGGGGGTCACGGCGGGATCGGTTTGTTACAATTAACGGCTTAGATTATCGTGGTTGATATACCCTCCGACAATCTATCCTATTCACTATGTTCTCAATCCATCAAGGTTGTCAATCCAATCAAGATTATATAACAAATTATCCTAAGCAAGATTATAATCAACTAGTGGGTATACATGTCAATTACATAATGCAAAGAATCTAATTATAAAATGAATAGAACACAAATAGAAATTAAAAATATATTAAAGCTCAAGCAAATCCCAATCCAAATGTTCTCACATCAAAACCCTAGAAAGGGGATTTAATTACACATATTACAATCAAAGGGAAGGCAAGTAAAAGATTAGGAAATCACCCATGGGTCTCCTTTTGTAAGCTTGATCCTTTCCTTGCCTTTGATGCTCCTTGTGTAAAGAGTGGATGATGAGGATGTGTCTAGATAGGTGGAGTCTAATGGGAAGTGACTAAGGAGATTTGTGGAGAAGATGGGAAGAAAAGGAATGATTAGGGGAGGTAATCTAGATGTTAAGTTTAGGTAGGAGAGAAAATGGAGAGAAAAGGAATGGTGGAGAAAGGAGGTTTCTTGGTGGTCAAGAGTTGTCAAGAGTTGTCCATTCTCTATAAAAATGGTGTATTTATATGTTTTGAAGGCTAGGGTTGGAAATAGGCATGAAAGGACAAGAATACCCCTCAAAAATGGCTTGAAAACGTCCATTTTGCTGCTTCTAGAAAGTGGAGTTCGCCATGGGTCGCCATTTGGTCGCCATTTGGTCGCCATGGCGACAGAGAGTGCGCAGCAGTTACTAAAATGGGCATAACTTTCTGTAGAAGACTCGGAATTGCAATCTGTAAAAACCTCTGGAAAGTAGACTTCCGGGGCTTTCCGAATATATGTAATTGGTAATGTGGTTTGATCTGAGGAGAGAGATATGCATCTTTGAAGATGAATGATCTGCACACACTTTTTACAATTTCAGCCCCTTTTGCCACCAATATTACTCCAATGCCTCTGAACTTTATAAAAACCTGAAAACACTTAATTTACACCATTAAATCATGGGATATTGCCCAAGAATCAAGCAAAAAGAGAAGGAAGTGAGGGCCAAAATCATACCAATTTTGGTTCGATCAAATACCCTCAAACCTATCTTTTGCTCGTCCTCGAGCAAAACAACATAAGCACACATGAACATATGTCTAAATATCACACAATGAACATTAAAGTGCCAACTCTTTGCAAACGACTCAAAAGTCAATATTCGACTTGCAAAACCAAAAGTGAAGAGATTAAACCAACGTTGTGCTTGTTTGGAAATAATGCATGTAAGATATGCTAAATAAAGATTAAAGACATACCACTCTAAGTACACATTGCACGCAACGCGATTCCACATTCAAGATGATTAAGCTTCAAAACTAAAGTGCCATTAGGAAAAGAATATAATTCGCCTCGACATCTAATCCTCACCGGATTCTCTCATTTTTCACACGAATTCCTAGGCTTCACTCACAATCCATATGCAATATGAGTTTATGTTCAAGATATCAAATATAATTGCACATGATCATTTTAAAAAAACACAATTTCTAAAAATTTTTGCCTCATGAATGGAATTGAAAACCATGAACGGAAAGAACATGCATCAACCAAAATTTCCAAAGTGGACATCCCTAAAGATCAAATAGGTCTTTTCATTTGGTTGTAATGGGGCCAAAGGTGAATGGTGAGTCAATAAATAGGAAAAATGAATTTCAAACACCCAATGGTCACACTAAGGCATACATTCTAAATCAAGCACAACTTGCTTATTACAACTTACATATTCCACACTTAGGCTTCTAGGCTTACAATTTACTTTGTGCATTTTTCTACTCTTAATTTTCTTTGAGTAGCTAATTTGATTTCACATAATTGATCTAGGCATTTTGTGCCTCATTCATCATCATTTTTTTCTTTTTCTTTTCTTTTGCTATGCTTTTCTTTTCTTTTCTTTGCTTGTCTTTTCTTTTCTTTTTCAAGCATTGCATTTCATCTTTTTCATGTGTTTGCACATACATACTTGCCTAGGTACACGCCTTACATTTTAATACACCTCAAAGCTTACATTCAACCCCTAAGCCTTAGCAAACCATTTGGTACAAGGTATGTCTAGTGTTTAGGCTATATGGTTTCATGTTGATGTGGTTCATGAATGAAAAGCTTAATTGTGTTTGGCTTCAAATGGGCTATGGAGCACACACATTAGAGGGATAGGAAGTATTTAGGCCAATTTGGTGGTTTTTCACATGCATTGCCTAAAATCATTTCTAAAGGATTGTCCACAAAGTCAATCAAGGCATCCACAAGCAGTCCATATGTTCTATGGCAAACAACATTTAAGTGTGAATGAGACATTTTAAAATATGCACAACAAGTGTTTGAATGAGTGTTTAAAGAGTAAAAACTTTCCCTCAAAATATGCTTTTTAGGTCGTGTTTGTGAACCTCACGGGAAGTCTCCACTATTAATTCCTAACCATCAAGCACAATTGAATATTCACTCAACATCAAGAGAAAAGAACTAGCGCGCTTTGAGCAATGCAACCCTAAATGGCATGAAGTTAATCTAAACTAAGCAAGGCAAAGATACACAATTCCTCACTTGCACACACAAGGGCACAATCTCAACAAGCAAAGTATGCTCAAGCATGGCATTTTCACAAGATTTTCGAAAAATTTTGAAAAATTTAGCTCAAACTATTTGTTGCACACAATTTGCAAACAAGAGACGATATTGCGCACACACCCCCAAACCTAAATTAGACATTGTCCTCAATGTCTTTGGGGCATACACCGATAAGTTCGGCGCAACACATCATCAATCAAAGAATTTAAAACACATTTCAATGTCCATTTAAAAATTATCCCAAAGATTTAAATCAAGTGCCTCAAGAATATCCTATATGCTCATAATCAACTCAAGAGATATATCAATGCAAGTTCATCAAGAGTCATCATCACAATCCATGTGGATAAAATATATGATCATCAAAGCCTATATCCACTATCACAAACAACTCACATCCTTATTCTAAGCAAAAATAAAATAAAGACAAAAACGAAATTTAAACTAGGAAAAGAAATGTACCTAAGTGGGTTGCCTCCCACCAAGCGCACGATTTAACGTCTAGGCAAGACGTGGCATGGTGCTCCCACACATTGAACTCTCACAATGTTGCTTCCTTAGGATAAGGTTCTCGCCCTTTTTATGAGCACTCTTGGCTTGCTCGTCCCTCCAAGACTTACAAGTTGTCTTTGTTTCTTCCCAAGAGATAAAGAACCTTGCTTATCGCACAAGCAACACTCACTTTCTTCCTCAAGAAGCAATAGAAAAATCTATACACTCACAAAACATATTAGAAAGTTCCGGCAAAATATAATCAATATAAGCAATTGCCAACAAGAGTTTGGAACACCAATTATTCAAAAGAAATAAACTAAACAAATAAAGCATAAAAAATAAAATGCACAAAAAGAATTTTCAAAATTATGTACATGTGCTAGGGGTGTCATCAACTAAAGGAGGTTTTATCAAGTTTGGAAATATGTTCTTTTTCACAACCCAAACAAGTTGAGTTAATTTCCCCTTTTCTTTTCTTTTGGGTCTAACTTGTTCAACCAAGTCTTTTCTTACCCAAATTTGCTTGACTCTAGGTGGACTCTTCCTATTCCTAGACTTTTTCAATTTTTCATGCTTATGGAATTTAAAACAATGAGCTTTGAAGTGCCCTTTTTGAAAACAAAAATAGCAAATAGGAGGATGGTTAAGAAAACTCCCTCTTGGTTGGTGACTATGTGGCCTTTGATGTTGCTTCAATTGTAGCTCTTTGACCTCTTTTTCCACCTTGTCTACATAGACAATGTAGTCACACTCCTTCACTCTTGCTATCTTGAGGGCTTCATCCTTCCTACCAAGTGCCTCCTTCGTTTCTTCCAAAGCTTTTTCCTTCCGCTCCACTTCCATAAGCATCTTTCTTGTCTTCCTTGCACACTCTTCTTCGAATTCTTCAAATAGCCTTGCAAGGTCTTCGAATTCCCTTGATGTGGAATTCCTCTCAACTTCAAGTCTCCCAACTTGTATTTCCAACTCCTTGTTCTTGTTGGAGACTTCTCCTACCTTCCTCCGTAAGGTAGCATTTTCTTCTTTGAGCATGTTTACTTCAAGAGTGAGCTTCTCATTTTTCCCTTCAAGCTCTTCAATCTTCACCTTCCCCAAGGCCTCCTTTTCTTCCAACTCCTTTTCCATGAGTTGTATTTTCCTTTCCAACTCTTCCTTTCCTTGGGAGGTTTTCACCAACTTCTCTTGAAGCAAAGACATCATTTCTTCCAAATTTGTGCCTCGCTCTTGGTTCCTTAGCGGTTCGTCATTGGTTTCCGCTCCATTCTCAAATACTTGCACAAGAGCGTGCACACGGCTCCTTGTCCTCCCTTGCTTGGGATAATCCGATTCTATTGATTGATCCGACCAACTAGGGATCACATGGTTGGACATCCTCTCCTCATGTGCTCGTTGTGCGGATTGGAATAACTCCATGGCCTTTCGTTGAGAAGCTTGGATGCTCTCAATCTCCCGAAAGTGATCCTCCATGAAATTTTTCCTCTCATCATCTATGGCATTTGATTGGCATGATGAGAAGGAATCTTGGTTCATCCACCAATCCGCATTGAGGTCATTCCCATGAGTCTCGTAGCTAGGCCCTTGATTTTGCATGAAGAAATCCATAGAATCCTGAAACAAAAGAAACAAAAACTACCAAAGAAGTAAAAAAGAAACTAAAAGACTAAAAACAACTAAAAAGCTAAAAATTAATAAAACCTAAAGAAAAGTTAATTGATTCAACAACCGCTTTAATTCCCCGGCAGCGGCGCCATTTTGATGACTCGCTTTTTGTGTCGTTACCAAATTGCGAATTACCAAAAGAATGTTATAAAATGAATCTTTACGCAATATATTTTAAGATTTGAAAATGAGTATTGTGGTAAGCTTAGAGTTCGTTCCACAGGGAATTAGAGTGATTAATTGAATAAATTAACTAATCTATATGCAATAAAATAAATCATAAAAATATGGATGAGTGAATGGGTTGTCAAGCCATCAAACATACATGAAAAATAAACCTAATAAACTAATAAAAGAATACTTAACAAATCTAGATAAGATAATGGAATTAACAATTAAGAGAATAGCTAGGGAATTAATGGGATCACAAATGAATTACGGGAAGTGCTTATCAAACTACCTTAATGAACGAATCTCATAAATGTTAACCAATTGATTTCTAAAATGTGTTTAGGTCATTATTATGAACCTTAAACAACTTCCCACCGCAATGCCTAACCGATTAAGGAAAGGGGGTCACGGCGGGATCGGTTTGTTACAATTAACGGCTTAGATTATCGTGGTTGATATACCCTCCGACAATCTATCCTATTCACTATGTTCTCAATCCATCAAGGTTGTCAATCCAATCAAGATTATATAACAAATTATCCTAAGCAAGATTATAATCAACTAGTGGGTATACATGTCAATTACATAATGCAAAGAATCTAATTATAAAATGAATAGAACACAAATAGAAATTAAAAATATATTAAAGCTCAAGCAAATCCCAATCCAAATGTTCTCACATCAAAACCCTAGAAAGGGGATTTAATTACACATATTACAATCAAAGGGAAGGCAAGTAAAAGATTAGGAAATCACCCATGGGTCTCCTTTTGTAAGCTTGATCCTTTCCTTGCCTTTGATGCTCCTTGTGTAAAGAGTGGATGATGAGGATGTGTCTAGATAGGTGGAGTCTAATGGGAAGTGACTAAGGAGATTTGTGGAGAAGATGGGAAGAAAAGGAATGATTAGGGGAGGTAATCTAGATGTTAAGTTTAGGTAGGAGAGAAAATGGAGAGAAAAGGAATGGTGGAGAAAGGAGGTTTCTTGGTGGTCAAGAGTTGTCAAGAGTTGTCCATTCTCTATAAAAATGGTGTATTTATATGTTTTGAAGGCTAGGGTTGGAAATAGGCATGAAAGGACAAGAATACCCCTCAAAAATGGCTTGAAAACGTCCATTTTGCTGCTTCTAGAAAGTGGAGTTCGCCATGGGTCGCCATTTGGTCGCCATTTGGTCGCCATTTGGTCGCCATGGCGACAGAGAGTGCGCAGCAGTTACTAAAATGGGCATAACTTTCTGTAGAAGACTCGGAATTGCAATCTGTAAAAACCTCTGGAAAGTAGACTTCCGGGGCTTTCCGAATATATGTAATTGGTAATGTGGTTTGATCTGAGGAGAGAGATATGAATCTTTGAAGATGAATGATCTGCACACACTTTTTACAATTTCAGCCCCTTTTGCCACCAATATTACTCCAATGCCTCTGAACTTTATAAAAACCTGAAAACACTTAATTTACACCATTAAATCATGGGATATTGCCCAAGAATCAAGCAAAAAGAGAAGGAAGTGAGGGCCAAAATCATACCAATTTTGGTTCGATCAGCCACTCGCTTTATTAATACAACAACTTTAGTTATTTGATTCATACTGTGTCTTGCTTGTTTTTACTTAGAAAAAATTTCCAAAGCATATAAACTTGCGAGTAATTGGACCCCGAATGAGTAATTGTACTTTGACAAAACAAATCTTAGGACGCTTAACTGTCAGACGACACATATCCTTCATATCCTGTAGTCGTAAAAACTGGCGAGATCTGATACTTATCATATCCTTCTTGACTGGACTCTCATGAACATATAATAAAATAAGGTATCGAGTATCCTGTTGAGGTGGCCTGATACTTATTATAATTTGACTTGAGAGACTCCTCAATCCCCTTTGACTGTCGACCTTCTAGAAGAAAAAGTGGAGTAAGGAATCAGGTACCCAGTCAGAATATCCCAATCCTACTGCAAGTCTGTCCTGGTAGGCAACTAAGGCTACTTTAACACTAGGCTTCTTGGAGGAGGGTATTCCCCGACCAAGGCAACAGGAGCGCCATAAGTCTATTTCCTGGTCTTGAAATGGCGAAGTAAAGGATCAGGTACCCCGGTGAGGCATCCCGATCTTAATGTAAGTCTGTCCTGGTAGGCTACTAAGGCCACTTTAGCACTAGGCTTCTTGGAGGAGGGTATTCCCCGACCAAGGCAGCAGGAGTGGCATAAGTCTATTTCCTGGTCTTGAAATGGTGAAGTAAAGGATCAGATACCCTGATAAGACATCCCGATCTTACTGTAAACCTGTCTTGGTTGGCAACTAGGGCCACTTTAGCACCAGGCTTCTTAGAGGAGGGTATTCCCCGACCAAGGTAGCAGGGGCGCCATAAGGCTATTTCCTGGCCTTGAAATGGCAAAGTAAAGGATCAGGTACCCCGATAAGGTATCCTGATCTTACTGTAAACCTGTCCTAGTAGGCAACTAAGGCCACTTTAGCACTAGGCTTCTAGGAGCGCCATAAGGCTATTTCCTGGTCTTGAAATAGCGAAGTAAAGGATTAGGTACCCCGATGAGGTATCCTGATCTTACTGTAAGTCTGTCCTGGTAGGTAACTAAGGCCACTTTAGCACCAGGCTTCTTGGAGGAGGGTATTCCCCGACCAAGGTAGCAGGAGCGCTATAGGGCTATTTCTTAGTCTTGAAATGGTGAGTCAGTAATGGCAAAGTACGAACATTAAGTAGAAGACACTGGAGGATCAAGTAGGAGACATTGAACACTGGACATAGGAGAGTCATATGGGAGAAGAAACTGATTTTATTCAATTTCCCAATCAGTATAATATGACATCGGGGTAAGTATTCTCGCCGATATGAATTAAATTTCTAAGGGTAGAATTTGCTGAGGTGATCGGCGTTCCATGTGTGATCCACTGGGTATCCTTCCGTGTCTTCCAGTTTGTACGCGCCACCCCGGAGTAATGCCTTAATCAGGTATAGACCTTCCCAGTTAGGAGCTAGCACCCCGTCAGACCTTCTTCGTGTGTTTTGAGTTATCTTCCTAAGAACCAAGTCTCCTTCTTTGAAATTCCGGATCCTTGCCCTTTTATTGAAGTGTCAGGCTATCTTGCTTTGATACTGTTAGGATTATGCTCAATAGCAAGAGTGTAATAGTGTAATTAACAATCTTTTTCATATTAATAAAGTGATTTCTGTTTTAAACAAATCTTATAGCATTTATAGTTTAATAATTGTCAAAGTAAATAATCATAAGGTCTAAAGACTATGAGAAAAGAAGAATTGTTCGTACATCTGGATATGTATGTGGTAGACACAATTCTTTAGTTAGTCTTGAATATTGTTCACAACTTAAGTTAAAGGTTGGGCACCTTTATCTTGTTAAAGTTGTAGAATTCTTTTGCTAGCATTTGAGTGGGATCAAATGAGATATGATGAGTCTAAAATCATCGGAGTGTCTTCGAGCAAAAGAATCTAGTGCACTGGGTGCATTGAACTGGATCACAATGAAATACTTTATCTATAACCGTCAGTAGATAAAAGTAATTTCATTATCAGGACAATCGGAGAGTCTATCTTAATCCTGAGATAAATGATGGACTTATGGTTGCAAGTGATATCATTTGAGTTATCAATGAGTACGATTATATCGCATAGTCTATCCTCGATAGTTTGGTGATATTCATTTGTTAATCGATAGAGGACTTCATTTATAGATATGGACATCGTGGCTCCATTTATTAAATGAGAGTATAATATCATCATATGGATGTTTTGAGGTAATTGGATATTAAATCTCAACGTTGAGTTTTCGATAATGTCTATTGAAAACATGGCTTCTGGACAAGTCAAAATATCCAAGTTCAAAACGTGGTCATATGAGTAAATATGGTAACTTGGAGAGTTATAGGCGGTCTATGAACTCTTGGCGATTACTGATATTAATCACGAGGATACACTATCTCCAACATGATTGTCTAGGGTATGAATGAGGAACATCTTCCTTTTCTATCTTTATTTAAAAGTTCAATTTTAGCTCTTTAGTGGAATGAGTTAAAATTAATGGATCGGACCTAAGTGAATCATTTGTTGATTGTGATTAGGTTATGTCTATTGAAGCTTAAATTTAGATAGCCCGCCAAGATCCCCAATCCGCACGGACTTGCATGAATCACTTGATATATTCTACCGGACTATTTGTGAGTCCATTTAGAATTGTATTTAATATATTAAGAATATAATTTGCACATTATTTATTTAATGGGCTGTTTAATTATATTAATATATTAATGAAAAACATGTGGGCTTGTTTCTTTTAGTAAGAATGTGTCTAGTTCACATGTGGGCTTTTTATTAAAGTCCATATGGATTAAATAAAATAAGAAAACAATATGTAGGCCCAAGTCTCTTGTCATGGGCGGCAATGGGTAATAATAAGCCCATTATATTGTTTTATTTTATTATTTAATTAAATGGAAATTAATTAATATGTTAATTAATTATTTAATTAAAAATCAAATCTTTTTCTGATTAGGAAATATGTTTCCTAGTAGTATACTACTATTAGTATTATACTGAATATAAAAGACTTTATTTGTTTAGTCAAATAAGGAAGTCTTTTATATAGTCACAAATACACTAAAGAGTTGGATTAGGGTTTGTATATAACATATATGCATGCGGAATATATAGAGATTATATACATGCATGCGGATATATGAATTAGACATACATATATGCATGCAAAATAAAGATATATATATGGCCGGTGCACAACATAAATATATTAAAAATGCATGCAGTTTTTTGAACCAAAAAAAAAACAGAATATATATATATTAAAAAAATGCATGCAGTTTTTTGAACGAAAAAAAAACAGAATATATATGTATTTGAGTTGCGTGCAAGTTTGATATACATATATTATAGGTGTGCATTAATTGATATACATATATATATATATATATTAGGCCACAAAAAGTAAGAATTTTATTTTATTTGGTATATGGTCGGCGACAATAAAGATATATATATATATATTCTTTATATTTTTTAAGAACCCTAGTTTTTTGCAATTGAGCTTTTTCTTTTGCTAGAGAAAAATAAGATCCAACTCTAAGACTAGTGAGTGATTCGGCCTAGAGGTTTGTGAGAGAAGAATTGTTCTTGTTTCGATAGTGTACTAGTGATCTTAACATTAAGAGATTTTGTACACACTTTCGAATTAGGTTCACGCGAATTTCAATCTTACGATTGTGAATTCAAAAGTGACCGGAACATTCTTAGCAACCTTTTGGAGATTATAGTGACTAACAGAATCAGAAAAGTTTTGTTGTCCATTCTCAGGTATACAATTCAAAGAGAAGGGAGACCACGCTCCTAGGTGATTCACGTTCATGATCGGATTGGAAGATCTTGCGGATTACCATCGACGTAAGTCAATCGGATCACGCGACAAAAGGTATTCTTCTTTTGTTATATATTATATATCTTTAATTGATTAAAAGGGTTTAAGGTTCATAATTGGAAAAATTTTAAAAGCTACTCAAAACTATTTTTAGTCTCGCTTCCGCTGCGGGTACGTGATTTTTCCCTACAGATACACATCCACCTTTTCAGCGACCCTACTTTGTCTTTCCTCAAGTAGGTCTAGATTAGCTCTTAGCTTAGCCTCATTGTCTTCTGGTTCATATTTTTGGACCTGGAAAGATATGCATTTTGCTGGATGGGCAAGACTGCTTCTGTTCCGAACACTAACGAGTAGGGGGTCTCTCCTGTTGTAGTCCGCCTGGTTGTTCTGTAAGCCCACAGTACATTGGGTAACTCTGTAACCCATAACCTTTTCTTCTATTGGAGCTTTTTCTTCAGGAGCTTCTTAATTGTCTTGTTGGTAGCTTTAACCAGCCCATTGGTCTGAGGATGAGCCACCGATGCAAAACGAAGATAGATGTTCCAACTTTCACAGAATTCCCTGAAGTTGGCATTGTCAAACTGCTTCCCAAAATAAGTTATGATGGCCATCGGGGTACCAAATCGGCAGACAATATTTTCCTTAACAAAGTTGGTTGTATTTTCTTCAGTTATCCGGGTGAGGGCCTTGGCTTCTACCCACTGGGTAAAATAATCTATTGCCACCACTGCATGTTTGGCTTGGTCGAGAGCAGTAGGAAGTGGCCCGATCAGGTCTAGTCCTCAGATCGCAAAGGGGTAGGGAGTGCTGATTAAAGAGAGTCTTTCTGGTGGGAGGTGGTGGTTATTTGTTGTTTTCTGACAAGCCTCGCAGGATCGTGCAAACTGCTTCGCATCCTAGTGTATAGTCGGCTAGTAGTAGCCTATCCTGATTATCTGGTAAGCCAAAGTCTCACCTGACACATGGTTACCACAGTCCCCTGAGTGTACCTCGTTGAGCGCCCAGCGTGCATCGTCGGGATGGATACATTTGAGTAGAGGGAGAGATTTCCCCTTACGGTAGAGGTATCCTTCTACTAAATAGTACTGGGTAGCTATCCTCTTAAGCCGACGGGCTTGATTTGGATCTGCAGAGAGAGTGTCACTTTGGAGATAATCTGTTATTGGATCCATCCAACATGGGGGGCAACTTACTGGGAGGACCACTACATCCTTGGCTATTCTGGAACAGGAAACCAATTTGAGGGGTACTCCTCTTGGTAAAGCATGTCCTTCTCCCGTGGCAATCTTGGCCAGGACATCTGCACGATGGTTCTTCTCTCTAGGCACTTGTTCTATCCTTACGCCCTTGAACTTCTTCATGGCTTCCTATACTTTAGCTAGATATGCCATCATGTTGTCATCTTTTGCTTGATACAATCCTAACACCTGATTGACCACTAATTGGGAGTCACTCTTGATCAGAAGGTACTTAGCCCCCAAAGCCCCTACTACACTCATTCCTGCTAATAGAGCTTCGTATTCTGCTTCGTTGTTGGTGGTTCTGAATTCAAACCTGAAACAATGACTACATTTGGCTTCTTCGGGGTCAAGCACGATGATCCTAACTCCGCATCCTGACTGGTTCGAAGCTCCATCTGTGTAAATGACCAAATCTTGCTGTCTTCAGGCCCTCCCAGATTGGTTTGATCCAGACCTGGGTCTACTGATTTACCCAGACTTGGAATTGTGCTGAATTCCACTATGAAATCAGCTAGGGCTTGGGCTTTGATCGTGGTTCTTGCCTTGTATCTGATGTCAAATAGGGTGAGCTCTAGGGCACATAGAACCAATCTGCCCGAGACATCCGGCCTCTGGAGGAATTGTCGCAGGGTTTGATTAATGACAACCGCAATGGTGTGAGCTTTAAAGTAAGACCGGAGCTTTCTGGATGTAGTTACCAAGGCATAGGCGAGGTTCTCTAAGAGGGTGTAGTTTTTCTCGAACTTAGTGAAAGCCCGGCTCACATAGTAAATTGGTCTTTGCACGCCGTCATTGCATTCCTTCACCAAGCCTCCACTAGTATCAACTACAAAAACTACTAGATAGAGTAGGAGCTCTTCCTCTAGGGTTGGTTTTACCAATAATGGCGGACTTGACAAGTACTCTTTTAAAGCTTGAAAAGCCTGCTCGCTTTGTTCGTCCCACTTCATCTTCTTCCCCTGCTTTATGATCTTGAAAAATTGGAGGCATTTATCTGTGGAGCAAGATATGAACCGGTTCAGGGCTACTATCCGTTGGTTAATCCTTGTGCCTGCTTGAGAGTCGTAGGGGACTCGAGGTCTAGGATAGCTTTGATCTTCTATTAGCCTAAATTCCCCTCTCATGCACCATGAATCCCAAGATTTTGCCTGCTGCTACCCCGAATGCACATTTAGCAGGGTTCAACCTCGTCTGGTTCTACCTTATTACCTGGAAAGTCTGGCATAAGTCCCCTGTATGTTGTCCAGCTTCTGGAGATTTTGTGATCATATCATCTATGTACACCTCCATGGATCTTCCTATCTATTCTTTGAACAACCTGTTCACAATACGCTGGTACGTGGCTCCTACATTTTTGAGTTCAAATGGCATTACCTTATAGCACTAGAGGCCTTGTCCGGTGATGAAGCTAGTCTTGTCCTGATCAGAAAGATGCATCAAAGTCTAAGAGAGAATCATAGATTTTCATTAATCTCTCAAAATATTCTCACATTGCTAATGAATCAAGCACATAAGCAAAATATGTGTGTGTGTGAATGCTTCTCACATATATAGTAGGAGTAATTGTGATATCAACATGCAAACAATTTCCACACCTATCTAACTAAAGCCTTTCCAAAAATAGGTCAAACAGATATTCATCCTAGTTTTTGCTTTAAAAGAATAGTTATCAACATGTGAGCGTGTGTGTGCATGTGGCTCGTTTTCTCGTTTCTATTTGTCAACCCGAGATTTTCACAATTCTCAACTATACACCATTAAGCCTTTTGTTTTCATTTCTTTTAGGCTTAGAATCAAAGATTTATTCTTTTAAATGATTCTTTTCAATGCTTCTTTGATTTTACTAAGAAAAACATATTTCCTCTTGGAGGCTTTCACTCATCACAAAGGCGTAGCCCTTTCCAACATTGGGCGGCTTCACAACCAATGTGTGTAGCCCTTTCCAAGAGGGTGCTCATTGAATACTATGTAGTGCCGAAGCAAAATGGATACATATCATAGGTCATTTATCATGTACTAAGCGATAGGCTTCTAGATGCATCCATTATCTACACATATTCAAACACATATACTCAAAACTAATACATATAAGAGAAGCATTTGTGCACTTTTCAAAAATAAGATTTTTCAAGCTCAAGTGCATGATCTAGAAACAATAAAAGTTATTTGTTTAAGATCATTACTTCTCAAGTGAGTAGCTCTAAAAGATATTGATATATAATTTAAGTTTTGCTCATCAAGCCACTCAACAATCACACAAGCATCTCAAGCATCATGAATAAGATCATTGTGAACATACCACTAAAAGATCTTTAGAGAGCACATGTCAATGAGAACCATATGAATGCTATACTAGTTCTCTAATATGACATGCTACATGATGTAATGCAAACATAGAGTCGAAAGATGAAAAGCTAGAAAGCAAGCATTAGGCTATAGAAATACCTAAGCAAGCTTTTTCATCAAATGCAAAGCCTTCGCTCTTTTTATGAGCTCTGTTGGCTTGTTTGTCCTCAAGACAACAATTTGTTGATGTATTATTCCAAGAGAATAAAGACTTAACACTTTAACTCAAACATATACAAGAAAGACTTATGTTAACCGCCAAATTTGGCGAAAGACCAAGGAAGAATTTTCCACCTCAACACAAGGAGAAAATAGGAGTATAGACACCATACGACTACCCCGACAAAGGCGGACTCCAACTGGTTCGAATACACACCCTCTCCATCAGGGTCCAATCTAGCTTCTCCCTAGTTTCTCAAGGACTCCGCCAGCATCTTAGTTCAGAAATATGGCTGTAAGCCAGACTACTCACTAGAACTCACAGCGGGATCCAACCCAGCTATGACCGGGCTCCCTATGAACCCCGTGGCACCCCAACACGGAGTTCCACTGAGCATCCTGCTATAAGAACCCCGCAGCACCCTGATACGGGGTTCCACTGAGCATCCTGCGAAAAAGCCAGCTAGACGTCCCCCTACATCATCAGCAGGATGCTTACTAGCTTACACTTTCTGAAATAGTCAGCCCGCCAAGCAAAAGGACATCGGGAAGCAAGATTCTCATGCCAGAAACTAAAAACTCCATAAAAGACTCATCAAAACGCTACCGTACAGAGGAGAAATACTCTTTCCCGCTAGAGAGTCCTATTTTGAGCAGGTCAACACAGTAAGAGTCCTACTAGTAAGGTAACAATCTGGTCTCGAGATTGACTCCTCCTAGGAAGGAAAGACTAGATTCAACACAAACAACTTCGAGATTATCTCCTAAAAAGAAGAGGATCCAGCATCGGCCAAAACCCTAAACCGAAATTATAGGAGTGCATGGCAAGCAACCGGACCTATATATATAACTACCCATTTATCGAAAAGAAAAAGAAGGATCTGGACAAAAAAAAAAACCCTACAGTTAAATTCCACTTATCGACAGGCACAGATTCTCCATCACCACCATCTCCATTACTTACCAAATTATCATACATTGCTGTAACCCGTACATACATAATCATATATCTGTAATGCAAAGGGACAATCAATAAAAAATTATTTTTGTTTGATTTCTAGTATTCCATATCGTACTTGCATTGATAAGGATATAGTCGGTATCAAACTACGTGATACCCCTCCGACCAGGATCAATCTCGATCTTGGTCCTTTTAAAGTTGTTATTTGGAATTTCATCCCATTAACGATTTTCGGATAACAACTTTCTTCAAAAGACTTAACAAAAATCATTACCATATAGATTTCATGATGTACAACTTCTCAAAAGTTAATCAACAGATTTTGACTAACATAGCAATATTTGTGAGATAGCTAAGTTCATGTCAAAGTCATAGAGAAACAAAGCTAGCTAGCTAAGTTACTCAAAACTAGACACTAATCTTAAAGCTAACTCACACGTGCAACTTACACTAATGGTAAGAGCACTCACCCTTTGACCCATTTGGTCTTAGGTGCACAAACACATAAACCATCATAATCATTTCTCATGGCAATATTATATCTAGAAGATACAAACATCAACTATCTTCTCTATAAAGATATTCTCATGTTATACACAACATAATTGCCATCAACAAAGATATTATCAAGACTATGCATATGATCATGTGAAACACTCATTTTCACCCAAAAACTTCTTGACAATTTTCTTCACATGATTGTCATTTACACGCACAAAATCCAAAGTGTTATCATGCAAGAAACATCCATAGAAGAATTTTTCATCTCACTTACATGCATCTCATTCCCTAGTTTGCATTGTCTAATAAACTCATGGCATCTAGATTTAGTATGCACTACAACATTTCAAAATGACAAACCGGAATACATATGGAGATGATATTATTTAGGTGAAAGTGTACCGACGGTGATGGCTCCTTACACTTCTTGATTTTGCACTTGACCTTGGAAGATTGACCTTTGAAATCCTTTTGTTCCTTAGTGACTTGCCTTTAGTTGTAAGAGACTCCACTTGCTCATCTACAAAGTCTAAGTCACTTGAATCTTCATGAAGTTTACCAAGCTCTTTGGCCTTCATGAATGTCAACTCCTCTTCCTTGCATTTGATTGTTTCCTTCAAGAAAATAAACAAATTATTGGCAAAATCATTTATTAAACTATATAATGCAAGAGCAACTTCAACCGTCTTCTCTTCTAGACAATTGATCACTTCATTCTTCACTTCAACTTCCTTCAAAGCTTTATCTCTTTCCTTCTCAAGAGATTGAGCTCTTGCCATCAAGTTAAAGTTGGTGATCTTTGATCATGTCTAGAACGATCATCCTCCGGGAAACCTTCTTCTTCTTTGCTTTTATCACTAACATTCTTTTCAAGCTTATCAACAAATTGTTAGTAGACAAATGAAATATAAAACAAGAAGAACCTATAGCTTGGAATTAATTCCATGCCTCTTTTGCCATATTTGAATCTTTATTAAGAATAAGGTGTTTAAAAACTTAAACCACTAATAATGGCAAAAAGGTCTAAAAGTTTCAACTTCTCAAAAAAAAAAAATAAACCTTATTCATACTTCATGAACATATTGGTTTAGAGAAACTACTCCATCAAATATAAAACATGGAGAAGAGAAACCTTTCTTAACAATCCAACCAAGCTTACTCATCACTAGATTTAGGGAAGTCTTACATAAGCATTTTCAACAAAACAAATAATTTCCCGATCAACAAAGGAGGACAACCAATACAAACAATTATAGACTAAAGATTGTTATCATAGTAAATAACCTTGTAGATCTCGAATCACACTAATTGCTTTAAGTGACCCGCTCTGATACCAATTGAAAATGTCTACAAGGTTATACTAAACAACCTAGAGGGGAGGTGAATAGGTTGACACACTAGTTTTAAAAACTCTTTCGTGACTAGTGACAAAACCTTGGTGAGCATATAATAAACCTTGAACAAGATTGTAATGAGAAAAACAATTTGCACAAGTATGCTCAATTCGCCACACTTAATCTACAAAACATATACCAAAAACCAGTGTATCACATATACAAGTATATCCAATAAAGAGCACATTCTACAAGTTGTATTATGAATATTACAATGAAAGATCACTAAGTAAAATATTACAACTTGATTTAGAATATTGTAAGATACAAAGTTCAAACACTTACAAGATACAAGAAACAAATATAGATTCAACAAACAATGTGTGCATCTCTTTCTTTATCAATAACATGTTTACAAGGATGTGAGAAGTTTAAGATCATAAACAAGTTATAGAGAACAAAACATACAAATATAAAGAGATAGAGATAGAGACATTTGACACATTGATTTTTACGTGGTAAACCTCTGAAGAGGAAACATCCACAGGTTGAATAAATCACACTTTACAAAATCTTGTTCCAATATACTTCACAAGTGAATAATATGTCACAAGATAACAACATACACAAAAACAAATATAAGAGATAGAGATAGAAAGAATTAACACAAGGGATTTTTTTAACGTGGTAAAACCTCCAAGGAGGAAACATCCACATGTTGAATTACAACCATTGGGTACTATATATATTGGAAAGTAAATTAGAAGTTCCACAAAGTGACCAATCCTAGATCACCAACCCATGTGGAGTCTATGTCTACCCAAACCCTATTGGAAGATACAAAATCCCTCAATGATGCAACAACACCACATATTGGAAATCATACCTAGCCAACATCGTTGGTAGATTAGAAATTCCTCAGGAGTGCATACATACCCCATGTACCCCGCCCTATCGGACTCTATGTCTAACCAAACACCCGGGCCTACAAGCCAACTCTCTATCCAAGGCACACTTGCCTCTAGAGAGCCTCCCTTGCATGACTATCCAAGTCCTCCAGACTCTAGCCATGACTTCTTGCTTGTTTATCCAAGTCCTCAAGACTCTAGACAAGACTTTTTGCTTACCTATCCAAGTCCTCAAGACTCTAGGCAAGACTTCTTGCTTGGCTATCCGAGTCATCCCAACTCTGAACAAGACTTCATGCTCTTTACTAGGACTTCCTAGTGTAATCATGTGAATGCAAATGATGCAAACAATCAAAACATCATAGAACTTGTGATCAATACATTCCATGGAGCAACTAGATCTATAGTTGTGAAATCACAAGCATTAGAAATCTAGATGCAAAAACATGAATAAAAACCTAGAGCATGTGAAATCAACTAACACATAAAATTCCTAGATTCATTCACTCAAATAACTCTTGAACAATTCATATACATGAGGCACAAGTTCAAGATATTATAAACATACATAAAAATGCTAGAATCACAAAATGTATTCAACAAGTATTCTAGCCAAAGATTTAGAGATAGGATATATTGTTAAAACAATTCAATCCTAAATATCTCTAAAAACACATACAAATGCTCTAATCCTAGATATCATCAATCAAGGATCAAAAACACATTTCAAGGATTATAATCATAAAATGAATCAATCAAGTCTCAAACAATCCTAGATGTCAATCTAATCACAATACAACTCTCAATCATGTGAAAAACAAAGAATCCAAGAATCTAGTCCACATGTGTCTCTAATTAGACTTTTCAATTAGATTGATTGTGAAGCTATCTTTCTCAATAGTATTCACCATACATAGCCATACATATAGACAAAGAAACCCCAAGAAAATTGAAGGTTTAAAAAGATGAAATCACCAAGATATGATCACTACCTTGATTTCACGAGCTGATTCGGTTTTCTGAGTATATCACTCCGAAAATCAATCAAAAAGCTGCTAGATCACTTGGAAAAGGTAGAGGACTCAATCACGAACAATCTCCAACTTGAATCACTCAATTCCGACTTCGTATGAGAAAGTTATGGTGTTTGGAAGTTGAGAAAATTGGAGAGAAAAAATCTGACGGGATTTCAAAATCTTTCTTCTTGAAAACAAATGGAGGGAGATTGAGGTATTTAAAAGGAAGGAGAGAGAAGAAGATTTTCAGCCAATCAAAGAGGGCCACCTCAGCCCTAGGCCATGTGGGGTGCGTGTGCCACACGGGACCAGAGGGCTGGTTGGGCCGTGTGGCACACGGCCTCCACACGGGGTGACCAAGGCTTGGCCTTTGGCCATGCTCGCTCCTCTCGCGCACCTCCCACGTTCTTCGACCGTATTCGGGGCCTCCGAACTCCGATTTCGAATTTGTTTTTAGATTATGAATCATGACTCCCTTATGCATAATAAAGACTATAAAACTTTGACAAATGGTTGAGAATTCATCTTGGAAAATGACAACGAACACAACTCAACGAATGAGAACGAAAAGTAGCGTAGCTACATCGTTTGGACTCGAAACTAAATGAATGAGTAACCGAAATGACCAAGACTCAATGAGGAATCAATTAAGATCAAGTACAAGTCCAAAACATAAGAAACACAAACATACAAATACAAGTTCACATATGAATGCCATTTCCTAGACATAGTATTAGAACATGCAACTCTAAAATGTATGAGCATTTGAGTTCAATGCATGAGCATACAAAAAGATGTGAATGTGTTATATAAATGGTACATAATGATGCAAGGACACTTATGAATGATTTTTGTGTGTGTGCCTAAGCCTTGTAAGAGGAATGAGGTCAATTATACCTTTGATGAGCAATGAAGCTAATTCCCCTTAACAAGCTACCATCTTGCATGCATTGTAGTTGAGTCTTTCTTTGAAGCTTTGAATCATCATCAATCCGACCACTAAACAATACAAGATGAACAATGTTTTGATATGGAATATATGCTAACAAAAACTAAAAACCTAACAAACCCATAGCCCTTTCTTTTGCTAGAGCTTTTTCTTTAGGATCTTCTTAATAGTCTTGTTAGTAGCTTCAACCAACCCATTGGTCTGAGGATGGGAAACAGATGCAAAATGGAGGTCAATGTTCCATCCTTCACAGAATTTCTTGAAGTTGGTATTGTCAAACTGCTTCCCCAGATCAGTTATGATTGCCATCGGGGTACCAAAACGGCAGACAATGTTCTCCTTGACAAAGTTGGTGGTTTTTTCTTCAATTATCCGGGTGAGGGCCTTAGCTTCTACCCATCGGGTAAAATAATCTACTGCCGCCACTACATGTTTGCCCTGGCCGGGTGCAGTAGGAAGTGGCCTGATCAGGTCTAGTCCCCAGATTGCAAAGGGGTAGGGTGTACTGATTGAGGAAAGCCTTTCTGGTGGGAGATGATGAAGGTTTACTGTTCTCTGACAAGCCTCGCAAGATCGTGCAAACTGTTTTGCATCCTGGTGGATAGTCGGCCAAAAGTAACTCATTCTAATGATCTGGTAAGCTAGTGTTTCTCCCAATGCATGGTTACCATAGTCCCCTAAGTGTACCTCGTTGAGCGCCTAGTGCGCATCATCGGGATGGAGACATCTGAGTAGAGGGAGAGATTCCCTTACGATAGAGGTGTCTATCAATCAGGCAGTATCGGGTGTCAATCCTCTTAAGCCGGTGGGCTTGATCCGGGTTTACAGGGAGAATGTCTCTTTGGAGATAGTCTGCTATTGGGTCCATTCGACATATGGGGCGACTGACTGAGAGGACTTCAACATTTTTAGCTATGCTGGAACGGGAAATCAATTGGAGGGGTACTCCTCTTGGTACAACATGTCCTTTTCCTATGGCAATCTTGGCCAGGACATCTACGCGATGGTTCTTCTCTTTGGGCACTTGTTCCATCCTTACACCTTTGAACTTCTTCATTACTTCCTGAACTTTAGCCAGATATGCCACCATGTTGTCACATTTTGCTTGGTACAACCCCGACACCTGATTGACTACTAATTGGGAGTCACTCATGATCAAAAGGTAATCAACCCCCAAAGCTCCTGCTACTCCCATTCCTGCTAATAGAGCCTCGTATTCTGCTTCATTGTTAGTGGATTTGAATTCAAACGTGAAACAATGACTGCATTCAGTTCCTTCGGGGTCAATCATGATAATCCCGGCTCTGCATCCCGACTGATTTGAGGCTCCATCCATGTAAAGGACCCAGATCTTGCTGTGTTTGGGCCAATCCAAATTGGTTTGATCTGGATCTGGGTCTAGGTCTAGGTCTGGGTCTGCTGACTTATCCGGACTTGGAATTGTGCTGAATTCCATTATGAAATCAGCTAGGGCTTGAGCTTTGATTGTGGTTCTCGCCTTGTATTTGATGTCAAACTGGGTGAGCTCTAGGGCCTATAGAACCAACCTGCCCGACACATCCGGCCTCTGAAGGAATTATCGCAAGGGTTGGTCAGTGACAACCACGATGGTGTGAGCTTAAAAATAAGGCCGAAGCTATCTGGACGTAGTGACCAAGGCGTAGGCGAGTTTCTCTATGAGGGTGTAGTTTTTCTCGGACTTAGTGAAAGCTCGGCTCACATAGTAAACTGATCTTTGCACTCCATCACATCATTCCTTCACCAGGGCTCTACTAGTAGCAACTTCTGAGACTGCAAAATAGAGTATGAGCTCTTCCTCCGAGGTAGGCTTAGCCCATAGCGGCGGGCATGACAAGTACTTCCTCAAAGCTTGGAAAGCCTGCTCACTTTGCTCATCTCACTTCATCTTCTTAACCTGCTTGATGATCGTGAAAAAAGGGAGGCATTTATCTGTGGAGCGGGATATGAACCGGTTCAGGGCTGCTATCCGGCCGGTTAATCCTTGTGCCTGCTTGAGAGTTGTAGGGGACTCAAGGTTTAGGATTAGCCTCGATCCCTCTTTCATGCACCATGAATCCCAAGAATTTGCCTGCTACTACCCTGAAGGCACATTTAGCGGGGTTCAACCTCATCTGGTTCTGTCTTATTACCTGAAAAGTCTGGCATAAGTCCCCTGTATGCTGTCCAGCTTCCTGAGATTTTGTGATCATATCATCTATGTACACCTCCATGGATCTTCCTATCTGCTCTTTGAACAACTTGTTCACCATATGCTGGTATGTGGCACCTACATTTTTGAGTCCGAATGGCATTACCTTATAGCAGTAGAGGCTCTATCCGGTGATGAAGCTAGTCTTGTCCTTATTAGAAGGGTGCATCATGATTTGATTGTACCCCGAGAAAGCATCCATGAAGCTTAGGAGCTTGTTTCCTACAATGGAGTCAATGAGCTGATCTATCTTAGGCAGAGGGAAGCTGTCATTGGGGCAAGTCCGGTTGAGATTGGTGTAATCTACACACATTCGCCACTTCTCGTTAGACTTGGTTACCATAACCACGTTGGCGATCCATTCAGGGTACCAGGATTCCCTGATGAACCTGGCCTTCCAGAGCTTGTCAACTTCTTCCTGGACAGCAGTGTTCCGTTCGGCATTGAAGTGTCTTCTTTTCTGCTTTATTAGTTTAAAGTTGCGTCCACTGCCAACCTATGGGTAGCCAGGCTAAGAGGAATGCCAGGCATCTCCTCATGGCTCCAAGGGAAGATGTTGTTGTACTCCCTGAGGAGTTCTACCAAGTCCTTCCTGATTACGGGGTCCAAACCTCCCCCAATTTTCACTGTCTTAGTTGGATCTTCGCCCTTGATAAGTATTTCCTCTAATTGTTCTGTGGGATGCCCACTGGACCAACCCCGCTCTTCTTCTTCTTGCTTTTCCACAATTATGTCTGGTACCTCTTCTTCTTCCAAGGCATAGTGATCCCGCTTTGACGCTCCATAACTTGGGTCACTAGTCACATGTGCGCATTGCATAGCTAATGCAGTGGGGTTGGTGGACACCGTGTAACAATTGCAGGTTGTCTGCTGATCCCCTCTAACTTCTCCTACTCCTGTTCCCACCGGGAATTTCAAGACATTGTGGTAGATAGACAATATCCCCTAATCTCTGACAAGAAAGGCCTACCCATAATTGCATTATAGGCAGATGGGGTATCTACCACAATAAACTTTGTCATTATGTTCTGTTGAAGAGGAGCTTCTCTGACTATCACTGGCAAAATCTTTGTCCCCATTGGCATTACAGAGTCCCCTATGAACCCGTGCAAAAGGGAGGTGCAACTGTTGTAGCAAGAGTTTTTCAGATTAAGTTGCTCATGAGCCCACTTGAACAGAATATCGACACTGCTTCCCGTATCAATCAGGATGCGGTGTACCAGGCAATTGGCGATCTGTGCTATTATTACCATGGGATCATCATGCGGTTGAACTGTGTTATCGACATCTTCCTCTATAAAAATGATTTTGGTAGAGCGGGATAGATTTCGGGATCCACTACTAACTTTAAGTACCTCATGATCGGCATTTATCCTAGGAATCTTCCTTGCGTGGTTCTTCCTTAAGTTATTGGAAGTTCCAGCTAGAGTGGGGCCTTCACTGATTGTGTGGATCACCTGGATCTGCTGCATTAAATCCTTCTCACCATCTCTCTTTCTCTCCGCTGCTTCCTGCATCCCGCATCCCGCTCTATACCTGCTTCCCTTCCTTGATGCTGTCCCGCACCTGCTATAAAAATTCGGTTAAAAGGCCTCCCCTTACCAGCCCTTCAATCTAATTGTGGAGGCTGTAACACTCAGAGGTGTTGTGCCCTATATCTTCGTGGAAGTCACAGTACTTGTACTGATTCCTCCTGTCAACGGGAACTTTCATAGGACCCGGCTTTTTGAGCAGGCCCTTATCTCGAATGGCGAGATAGATGGTTTTTTGTGAAGAATTAAGAGGGGTGTAGTGATTATACCCATCTTCCTCTCTTGCTACTCTTAACACCTCCTTCAGAGGGATCTCCTTGGGGGGTGACCTCCTGGCTGGATATCTTTCCTGGTACGAAGGAATAGAAGACGACCGGTAGATAGACCGGTTCAGAGGCTGATTCTGGAACTTCCCGGGTAGTGCAGGCTTCGGTGGCAGCAGGAGCGCCATAAGGCTATGTTGGGATTTTTGCCCTAAAGCTTGTAATTTGTAAATGTGAATTGAACATAAAATAAAAGAAGTAGTTTATTCATTTAAATTGTCTCATACATTTATAATAACATGTGTACTTAACATCCAAGATTGCCAGATGTAATTTCAAACTGAGTATATGAATGTAATATACAGATGGATTCAGTTTGAAACGAGTAATCTAAAGAGTCCGTAGATAGCAAATAAAGCTGGGTACTTTATTTGTGGTCAATCTACAGCTGCGGTCCATTCCGTAATGTACGGTGATATTATCCTAGATCATTCATATGGAGATATGAGAATGAAGGCACCTTATGTGATTTGATCATATAGGACTGGGCCATGATCTATATGAATCTCTCACCAAGATCCATTAAAAGATGAGATTCATATATATCAACAAAAGATGGTTATATATGGGTGATCTTAATCCTGAGTGTCTTATCGACTCCTTTAGGTTAGATCATGGTTTTTGATATACCATAGGTGAGATCGGAGTTGCATTCCCGGTCAATAACTTCGTATGTTGGAATCGCGGTTTAGCTTGTGGCTGGGAAGGTTTGCACACAATAGTGGAATCCACTCCTTCTTGTGAGAAGTAGATAGTAGTTCCCTTAAGGGTTGATTCGGGGCTTGAACAATATGAGCGCTCTCCTAATTCCATAAGGAATGTAGGATTTATTGTTCATTAGAGAATCAATGGTACTTAATGGAAAGATATAATTAGAGGGGTTTAATGGACATTATGACCTGGCTCTAATCATGAACTACCTGTGGAGGATTATACCATTTGTAATAGCTACATCGATGGACACCAAGAATTATTGGTTTGTGTAAAAACGTCTACAGTTGAGAGAGTGCAACTTCGGGTTTTTAGTGGAATAACACCGAAGTTAATAATCATGAATTATTAATTAAAGAGTTTAATTATTTATTTCTAAGGATTATTGGAGCTCAAAATACTGTGGGTCCATTAGGTCCCCTTGCTAGCCCGATCGATTTAGGTAACAAGGGTCACGGTTAATTAATTAGATTGTCCAATTAATTGTGTTACAAAAGTGACACGTGTCTATTCGGGAATTAATTGAATAATGTGATCATTCAATTAATGAATATTATTGATTATGTTAATTAAATAATTAGATTATTTAATTGTGTAATTAATCATTAGATGGAGGGTGTTGATTGATATTTATTTTAAATGAAGAAAAGTTAATTTGATTATTTTATTTTCATTTAATTTAATATTTAAATTTGAATTTAAAAGAGTTTTGAATTCAAATTAAATCAAATTAATTAATTAGTATCTTTAAAAGATATTCGATATCTAAAATGATTTTATTAATTAGTTTAAGTTTAATATATATATATATATATATGATATATGTGATTTTAAAAGTTGGATTTGATGAATGGTATATGATACAAAAACAAAACAAAAAGAAAGAAAAGAGAACAGAGGGTGGCGGCCATTTTTTTTTTTTTAATAAAAGGAGTTTTTTTTTTTATTATTATTTTGTTTTCTTGTTCATCAAAAATAAAGTGTGGCAGAATTCGTCTGATTGCAAAACAAAATTTGTTTTGTATTTCTTTCTTTTCCTCCATACAGGTTTCTGAATACCGTGACGCGCCCACACGCCGTTACCAGTTCTGGGAGATAGCGAGGAAGATCAAGTGGTTCAAATCAGGAGCAGATCGTATTAAAGTGAAGGAGCCTACAAACGTTAGTATGAAATAGTTTCTTCTCCTTCTTATTGATTTCGATTATTACTGTACAAATAGGTTTAGTTTATGATTGCATTAAAAATTTTAAAAACCTTTCTGCTGCACGATCTGTAAACCTAGGTACCTACAATTGGTATCAGAGCCAATTTTTGTACAGTATAATCGAATTCGATTGCTCCTGATTGCATGTATGAATGTGTAGGCACTTTCTAATGATTGTATGATTTTTATAATTTTTTATAAACATGGTTGATCGTTAATTGTATGGTACATTGGGTTTAAGTTTTTTGGAATTTAATTGTAATATTTTTCAATGTAATATTAATTCCGGGATGTAATTTTAATTATATATTTTTTTTCTCTTCGGATGTAATCGTTGAATCGTTCTATGTATATCGATATTTGTAATATGATTATGTAACCGGTTACAAAGAACAAGATTCGAAGACAAAGAACAATGATCCGGAAGAACAAAGACAGCCATGCCGCACAAGTCATATATTTTTTTTTTTGGCAACATGTTGTTGCATGTGCAAGTGTTGCACATAATAATAATAAAAAAAAATGCATAAGTGTTCAAGTGTTGCACGAATGTGAGTGTGAGAATAAAATAAAATAAAAATTGCACAGTTGTTGCACATTTAAAGCATGGTGCTGCGTAAGCACACAATTTAAAGCATGGTGCACAGCTTTAAGGCAGCAACGTGCGAGTGTCGTGCAAAGCTGCGTTAGACTTACACGCAAGGCTGTGAATTTGTGACGCTTGGGTTTACGTATTCGGAAACGCGAATGGGTCGAAATATTTTTATTAATGACTTGGGCCTCAAATAAATGTTAAGTGTAACATATGGGCCTTAGTTTAATGATTCATGAGATGGATCACCATTAAAAATATTAAGGTTAATCAAGTTGGACTTGGTTAAAAACCCATTAGATGCAAAAGATGGACTTGAAGAAAAAGAGATTACAAGAAGACCAAGGAATGCCTTGGATTAAATTTTGTAATTAGATTAATTTTATTTTATTTTTATTTTTTTTTTAAGTTAGACAAACCCATTGTACTCGGTCAACTCATGTATGTTTTTATTATGAGATGATTAAAGCATTGCCATGCATATACATATCATTTAGATTAGGTGTGCCTACACATATATATGTTGATATGTCATACATGCATTATAGCCATCTTTATTATGTGTTTATTTTTCAATTTGATTAAAATGAGTAATTCACATAATTGGCTATAAATTAATGGGATTAGTTTTTAGGAGTAAAAACTTGGTAATTCTCATTAATCACTAATCTATTTTTTTTAAAGAGTTTAATTACTTACATTAGTGGGGTCCTTTAATATATATTAGGATTAATTTGATTAAGCCCCTAATAATAATAGGACCTAATAATGTGTTTAGTTTTAATAGTTAAAACTTGGTAAATACACATTTAATAATTCTAGTCTTAGTAAATAGTTTACATAGATTAGAATTATCAATAATGAACTAGATTTTTATAGAGTTAAAAATCAAATTAGTTTATTAGTTATTGGAATAGGATTCTAATAATTTGTGATTAATGCACTTGACACTTAGATTGAAATTAGCCGTTTAATCTAGTTTATCTAGGTGCATTAATATTAATAGAAAACCCTTATTATAAAATAGTGAGTGGGAGAGGGATATATGACATTATATCCCGCGGTCTCCATCATTAGTTCAACACCGTAAGATTCGAGTGGGGCCTCGTGACGGCATTGTTTTCGTCCTCCCTAAGGAGGGTTTCCATAAGAATCAATATCAAGGTTGACTTCCTAACGGATAGGATTTCCGAGGGGATTTCGGGATTGATCGACCCTAAGGCGGCAATTCTCGAGTTAAGCTCATGAGATCTGAAATGATGGGTTACGCTCACAAGGTTTTAATCAAATTGGTTAATTAGAAACCTGACTGAAATATACGATGGTTGAATATTAGAGGAATAAAAGTTATTCCGGTATAACATTTGATTGAGAATGTCTCGATCTAACATGCAAGAATTTGACTGACCCTAAGGCGGCACTTGCTTGTGGTATGTTGGATAGTCGTGGCGTAGAAACACTTTTTAGGGTTGTTCTTGTTCATTAAACATTTTCATGCATCATGTTTAATTTTATGCCGAACATTTACACATGTTTTGAATGTATGAATGAATGGATTTTTTTTTTTATCAGCCATGTCAACTACACTATTACAAATCATAGCCAATGACAAATTAATTGGTGATAACTACACTAAATGGAAACACAATATCAATGCAATTTTGGTCACCAAGGACCTTAAGTTTGTGGTTACGGAGGAATGCCCTCCAATGCCTACTGCCAATGCCGCACAAACTGTTCGTGAGGCGTATGAGAAATGGGTCTCATCAGATGAGAATGCCCGAACATATCTGTTAGCAAGTATGACAGACATGCTTGTCACAAAGCATGAATCAATGAGTACTGCATTTGAAATAATGGAGTCATTGCAGGCTATGTTCGGGCAACCCTCTGAGCAAAAGCGGCACGAAGCTGTTCGTTCCGCTATGCTCGCTCGTATGAAGGATGGAACATCAGTTCGGGAACATGTCCTGAACATGATGTCCTACTTCAACACGGCAGAAATCAATGGCGGGGCCATTGATGAACCCAGTCAGGTGAGCATCATACTGACTGTAGGGAAAAATACCGTAGTACCCGCAGCGGAAGCGAGACTAAAAATTAGTTTTGGGTAGCTTTTAAAATTTTTTCAATTATGAACCTTAAACCCTTTTGATTAATCAAACATATATATATATAAGAAAGTAATAAAAGAATTTAATACCTCTTGTCGCGTGATCCGGTTGACTTGCGTCGATGGTAATCCGCAAGATCTTCAATCCTAGCACGAACGTGGATCACCTAGGAGCGTGGTCTCCCTTTCTTTGAATTGCAAACCTGTGATGGGATTAAACAAACTTTTCTCTTGTTCGTTAGTCACAAAAACAATCTAAAAGAACCTAAGATTATTCCGGTCACTTTTGAGTTCTCAATCTAATGATCGAAACTCGCGTGAACCTAGATCGATTTCGTATTCACAAGCTTATTGATGAATAAGCAACTAGAATACAATCAAAGAATAATCTATGTTCCTTTTGTTCTTTGTTGAATAAAATCTCTATCTATGAGTTAAGAAGAAGAAGAAAAATAATTTCTGCACACATGCACTAGGGCTGGCCGAAATTAATATATGTGTATATTTATATGGCCGAAATTTTCTTCTTATTTTTTTAACCTAGGGTGACCGAAATCCTTGACCAAAAACAATTAGGGTTGCCGCAATTTTTACTCCTAAAAGATTGGAGATTTAATTGCACCCTAATTCCTATTTTGTTTAAGATTTCCAAACCCTAATCAAACTCAATAATCTTTTATTCCTTATTTGACTAAAATAAAAAGACTTCCTGTTTGAATAAATAAAACTAATTATTTATTTCCTTTTCAAACAAGTCTTTCTATTTAATTATACTACTACCAATAGTATACCTTTAGGAAACATATTTCCTAATGAGAAAAGATTTGTATCTTAATTAAATAATTAATTAATGAATTAATTAATTCTCATTTAATTAATTAATGAAAACAAAATAATATTTTAGGTTATTAACCTAGTTGCCGCCCCATACATATATTGGGCCCAAATATTATTTTCTCATTTCATTTAATCCTTTGGACTTTAATTAAAAAGCCCACATGTGAACTAGACCCAATCTTACTAAAAGAAACAAGCCCACATGTCATCCATTAATATATAAATATAATTGTGCAGCCCATTACATAAATAATGTGCAAATTATATTCTTAATATATTAAATTGCAATTCTAGATGGACCCCAAATTGGTCCGGTAGAATATATCAAGTGATCCATGCAAGTCCGTGTGGATTGGGGATCTTGGCGGGCTATCTAAATTTAAGCTCCAATAGACATAACCTAATCACAATCAACAAATGATTCACTTAGGTCCAATCCATTAATTTTAGCTCATTCCACTAAAGAGCTAAAATTGAACTCTTAAATAAAGACAGAAAAGGAAGATGCTTCCTCATTCATACCCTAAACAATCATATTGGAGATAGTGTATCCTCGTGATTAATATCAGTAATCGCCAAGAGTTCATAGACCGCCTATAACTCTCCAAGTTACCATATTTACTCATATGACCACATTTTGAACTTGGATACTTTGACTTGTCCAGAAGCCATGTTTTCAATAGACACTATTGAAAACTCAACGTTGAGATTTAATATCCAATTACCTCAAAACATCCATATGATGATATTATACTCTCATTTAATAAATGGAGCCACGATGTCCATATCTATAAATGAAGTCCTCTATCGATTAACAAATGAATATCACCAAACTATCGAGGATAGACTATGCGATATAATCGTACTCATTGATAGCTCAAATGATATCACCTGCAACCATAAGTCCATCATTTATCTCAGGATTAAGATAGACTCTCCGATTGTCCTGATAATGAAATTACTTTTATCTACTGACGGTTATAGATAAAGTATTTCATTGTGATCCTGTTCAATACACCCAGTGCACTAGATCCTTTTGCTCGAAGACACTCCGATGATTTTAGACTCATCATATCTCATTTGATCCCACTCAAATGCTAGCAAAAGAATTCTACAACTTTAACAAGATAAAGGTGCCCAACCTTTAACTTAAGTTGTGAACGATATTCAAGACTAACTAAAGAATTGTGTCTACCACATACATATCCAGATGTATGAACAATTCTTCTTTTCTCATAGTCTTTAGACCTTATGATTATTTACTTTAACAATTATTTAAACTATAAATGCTATAAGATTTGTTTAAACTAGAAATCACTTTATTAATATGAATAAGATTGTTAATTACACCATTACACTCTTGCTATTGAGCATAATCCTAACAATCTCCCACTTGCGCTATAGCAAATGTGTCATATCTCTCAAGCCCATATTCTCTAGGTGCCCATCGAAACTCTTCTGAGGTAGAGCCTTTGTGAAGGGATCTGCTAGATTTTCCGCTGACGCGATTTTGGTAATCGTCACGTCACCTCTTTGAACTATCTCCCTTAAAAGATGATATTTCCTTTCTATGTGTTTACCTCTCTTGTGACTTCTAGGTTCTTTCGAATTAGCCACTGCTCCACTGTTGTCACAGTAGATAGTGATCTGCTTATTCGCACTAGGAACCACTTCCAAGTCAATCAAGAATTGACGGAGCCAAACAGCCTCTTTGGCAGCCTCGCATGCAGCAACATACTCAGCTTCCATGGTGGAATCAGCAATACAAGATTGCTTGATACTCCTCCATATAACTGCTCCTCCTCCAATAGTAAACACAGCCCCTGATGTGGATTTTCTGGAGTCAGAATCTGATTGAAAATCAGAATCTGTATACCCAACGGGAATCAAATCCCCTCCAGAGTATACAAGCATATTATCTCTCGTTCTCTTGAGATACTTGAAAATATGCTTGACTGCCGTCCAGTGATCAGGACCAGGCTTCGATTGAAACCTGCTAACTATGCCAACAGCAAAACAAATATCTGGTCTAGTACAGAGCATTGCATACATGAGACTTCCAACTGCCGAGGCATATGGAACTCTACTCATGAACTGCTCTTCATGCTCATTCTTAGGAACTTGTTCCTTAGAAAGCTTGATTCCATGTCTGAAAGGTAACATACCTTTCTTGGAATCCTGCATGGAAAACCTAGACAAGATTTTGTCTATGTATGAAGCTTGGGATAATGCAATCGTTCTATTCTTTCTATCCCTTATAACTTGGATACCTAGAATAAAACTTGCTTCTCCTAAGTCCTTCATATCAAATTGTTTTGCTAACCATTCTTTTACTGATGTCAATACACCTACATCGTTTCCGATGAGTAGTATATCATCAACATAAAGAATCAGGAAAACCAACTTGTCGCCCTTAATCCTCTTGTATACACAAGGTTCGTCAAGATTCTGAATAAATCCAAAACCTTTGACAGCTTGATCGAACCTTATGTTCCAGGATCTGGATGCTTGCTTTAATCCATATATGGATTTTTGCAACTTGCATACCTTTTCCATTTGGCCCTTTTCAATGAATCCCTCTGGTTGCATCATGTAGATGCTTTCGTCAAGACTTCCATTAAGGAAAGCTGTCTTGACGTCCATTTGCCAAATCTCTAGATCTAAAGATGCTGCAATGGATAAGAGTATCCTAATGGATTTAAGCATGGCCACAGGAGAGAAGGTTTCCTCGTAATCGATACCTTCTTTCTGTGTATACCCTTTAGCTACCAATCTAGCTTTAAAGGTTTCCACCTTTCCATCCATACCTCTTTTCCTCTTGTATACCCACTTGCACCCAATGGGTTTTATCCCTTTAGGCAAGTCTACAAGGGACCAGACTTTGTTATTGAACATAGATTCAATCTCGGATTGCATTGCCTTTTGCCAATGGCGACTATCAACATCCTCCATAGCTTCCTTGTATGTATAGGGATCATCGTCGTCCGGGAGATTCTCTACAGATTCTCCCAGACCGATGTATCTTTCGGGTTGAGTTCTAACCCTTCCACTACGACGAGGAATGGTAGGTTGTTGATCTTGTGTTGGATCGGAACTTACAATTGGGTTAGGTTGTGTAACCTCTCGTGGAATTGTATCTCCTGACATCTCATTCAGGACAATTCTACTTTTAGGCACAAAATCATTCATATAGTCCTTATCCAGAAATTTAGCATTTGTCGAAACAAATACTTTAAGATCTGAAGGACTATAAAAATAATATCCTTTAGTTTCTTTCGGATACCCTACAAATATACATGTTTCTGAACGTGATTCCATCTTTTCTGTCTTTCCTTTTAACACGTGCGCAGGACATCCAAATATCCTTAAGTGTTGTAAACTAGGCTTGCGCCCAGTCCACAACTCATGCGGTGTTTGAGGAACAGACTTAGATGGTACTCGGTTTAGAATGTATATTGCAGTTTGTAAAGTATATCCCCAGAAAGAAATAGGAAGTGTTGAATAACTCAACATAGACCTAACCATATCCAAAAGAGTTCTATTTCTCCTTTCTGCTACCCCATTTTGTTGAGGTGTACCAGGTGCAGAAAACTGAGAAACTATCCCATTATCAATAAGATATTGCTGAAACTCTCCAGATAGATATTCTCCACCACGATCAGATCTCAAAATTTTTATGTGTTTCTCAAGCTGATTTTCCACTTCAGCTTTAAATGCTTTGAACATGTCAAAAGCATCCGACTTATGTCGCATGAGATACACATAGCCAAATCTTGAGTAATCATCTGTGAAAGTGATGAAGTACTCATATCCACCTCTAGCTTGAATGCTCATAGGTCCACATACATCTGTGTGTATCAATCCTAAACATTCAGTGGCTCTGGCACCTTTGGCAGAGAACGTCCTTTTGGTCATTTTACCTTCCAAACAAGATTCACAAGTTGGCAGATCATCAACCTTTAAGTCACTCAAAGGTCCGTCACTTACCAATCTTTTAATCCTATTAAGGTTAATATGACCTAAGCGTAAATGCCAAATGTAGGTTTCATCTTTTGATAATTTAACTCTTTTATGATCAGGTTCCGTTATTTCTGTGTCTAACGAGTGAGAGATATTTCTATGCAAGAAGTATAGACCGTTTTCCAATGTACCTTTGCAAATAACTTTGTCATTCTTACTAATAATAAAAACTTTATTAAAAGTAACCGAATATCCAAATTTATTCAAACAAGAAACTGAAATTAAATTCCTCTTGAATTGAGGTACATAATAAACGTCTATCAAATCTAAATGCCTTCTAGAATCCAAACAAACTCTAATATCTCCCACTGCACTTGCAGACACTAACGTTCCGTTGCCCAAGCGCAAATTGATCTCATTCTTATTCAGCCTTCTCCTTTCTTGGAACCCCTGCAAGGAATAACAAACATGATTAGTGGCTCCTGAGTCTATGATCCAAGAATCTGTAGAATCAGCCAAAAAACATGTTTCAAGATAATTCAAATTACCTTCTTCCTTCTTGTTCTGGGACTTTGGGCAATTTCTCTTCCAATGTCCCTTTTCACCACAAAGGAAGCATTTCCCTTTGTTCTTGGTTACTTTCTTGGTGTCCTTCTTGGTAGGCCCAAGTTGCTTTTTCTTCTGTTGTTTCTTGACCTTTTGACGGGCCTTAACAGAAGCAACTTTACCAACCACATGAATCTCTTGACCTTTGCCTTTCATAAGGATCTTTTCAGCACTTTGAACATCTTGCATCAGGCTCTGTAAGGTGTATTCCTTTTTGTTCAAAGTGTAGTCCAATTTGAACTGATCAAAGGAATCTGACAATGAATTGACAACCATATCAATCTTTGTCTCACCATCTATCTCAGCGCCATGCAGTTCAGCAATGTTGAGATGTGCTATGACTTTCATCATGTGATCTTTCACAGCCTGACCAGGTTTCATCCTAAGATTCATAAAAGCAGTCACTGCCTCTCTCTTAGTCGTCCTGGACTTCATAGCAAACATCTCCTCTAGAGACATCATTATATCAGCAGCAGACTCCATTCCTTCATGCTGCTGTTGCAACACGTCGGAGATAGTGGCCATAATATAACATTTGGCCATATCATCTGAAGTCTTCCACTGCTCATACTCATCTCTTTGCACAATGCTTGATTCAATTGTAGGAGCAGGTGGTTTAGGAGTGGTTAGAACAAACTTATGTTTTTCACTTTGCAGCAACAACCCAATTTTCCTTTTCCATGTTACATAGTTATCTCCAGTTAAGGTGTTATCTTTCAGGATGTTCATAAGTGATGGGGTCATGATTTCTGAATGAAAACAAAGCATATATAAGTAAATAATCATTAAAAAGCACTTTTAAATATTTATCTTGAATTAAATGAATAACTCAATCATAAAATTCAACGGTGATCTAACACCCATAAATGTTACGCCTCCTTTGGGAGTTCGCACCATTTACTAGTTAGATTAGGTCCCACCTAATTGTTAACATAACAACCAGCGTTTTCAATTTTAGCCTTGCAATTTTACTGACAAGAACTCTTTGGAGGATATCAATAAAATTACATTGAGTGTGTCACCAAGATATCGACCCTCAATTTTCTCTAACGAAAATCCCTCCTTTGGGAGTAGATCTCGTTGAGTCCATTGTCTAGTCTATCCTTGTAAGGAAGTATATTGCTTAATTCCATTTATGGATGTCCCTTTGGGAATTACCATAAAATAATTAAGCTCAACTAATCTTGGAAGCCATAGGTGTTACAAAAACACCTTCTCCCACTCAATTATTTAAGGCGTGTGATTAAATCCCATAGAATGATTTACCAAGTTATCTAGATGCCAATTTAGATACCTAAATCATTCAATGCATGTTCATACCAAAAGAGATATATGAGTGGCACTCCTATTCTATATGTCATGTTATCATACAACAACAAATATTGTAATATTTAAGCATAAATTAAATAGCAACAATTTTGGCCCATCCTAGAAAAACAAGTAAATTACATTTGACATAGGAATACAAGATCTTCGAGTGGCCCATCACCATAAGCCCATCCTCCAGCCTTCTTCGACGGGATTCCACGGCCCACAACCCCTCGTAAGGGGCTGCCATGCGCAGCCCATGGGCCTTGCATGGCTGCCGTGCGCAGCCTTCTTGGTTCCAAGGCTGCCGTGCGCAGCCCATGTATTTCGGGCACGCCATGCGCAGCCCAATCCACTCCTAGGGTGCGCACGGTGCTCGTTCTCGGTCCCGGTTGCTTCGTTTCTTCGATATAGGACGTGTTACAATTTAATTTAAACAAAATAAAAAACTACTGCAGAAATTTTTTTTTTTTTTTTTTTTTTAATCACTGCAGTAAAAATACTGCACATATATATTTAATACAAAAAAAAAAAACTGCAGCAGAATTTTTAATACAAAGAAAAAATCCTAGCAACTACCAAGAAGGAATTATGGCGATAATAGACCACCCTTCTTGTTACAATTCCGAAACGAAAAATACATTGAAAATCTAGAGCCAAAATCGAGCAATAACAATCCACATAAAAACATATATTAATCCATACATCACATGTAATAATATATGCGAATACCTAGAGTGCCATCTCTTTCTAAAACATGCATAATCACAATAAAAAGAAATCGATCCACGTATATATACGTTAATTAATTAAAAGGGTTCAACCTAGACTCTGATACCAATTGTAGGGAAAAATACCGTAGTACCCGCAGCGGAAGCGAGACTAAAAATTAGTTTTGGGTAGCTTTTAAAATTTTTTCAATTATGAACCTTAAACCCTTTTGATTAATCAAACATATATATATATAAGAAAGTAATAAAAGAATTTAATACCTCTTGTCGCGTGATCCGGTTGACTTGCGTCGATGGTAATCCGCAAGATCTTCAATCCTAGCACGAACGTGGATCACCTAGGAGCGTGGTCTCCCTTTCTTTGAATTGCAAACCTGTGATGGGATTAAACAAACTTTTCTCTTGTTCGTTAGTCACAAAAACAATCTAAAAGAACCTAAGATTATTCCGGTCACTTTTGAGTTCTCAATCTAATGATCGAAACTCGCGTGAACCTAGATCGATTTCGTATTCACAAGCTTATTGATGAATAAGCAACTAGAATACAATCAAAGAATAATCTATGTTCCTTTTGTTCTTTGTTGAATAAAATCTCTATCTATGAGTTAAGAAGAAGAAGAAAAATAATTTCTGCACACATGCACTAGGGCTGGCCGAAATTAATATATGTGTATATTTATATGGCCGAAATTTTCTTCTTATTTTTTTAACCTAGGGTGACCGAAATCCTTGACCAAAAACAATTAGGGTTGCCGCAATTTTTACTCCTAAAAGATTGGAGATTTAATTGCACCCTAATTCCTATTTTGTTTAAGATTTCCAAACCCTAATCAAACTCAATAATCTTTTATTCCTTATTTGACTAAAATAAAAAGACTTCCTGTTTGAATAAATAAAACTAATTATTTATTTCCTTTTCAAACAAGTCTTTCTATTTAATTATACTACTACCAATAGTATACCTTTAGGAAACATATTTCCTAATGAGAAAAGATTTGTATCTTAATTAAATAATTAATTAATGAATTAATTAATTCTCATTTAATTAATTAATGAAAACAAAATAATATTTTAGGTTATTAACCTAGTTGCCGCCCCATACATATATTGGGCCCAAATATTATTTTCTCATTTCATTTAATCCTTTGGACTTTAATTAAAAAGCCCACATGTGAACTAGACCCAATCTTACTAAAAGAAACAAGCCCACATGTCATCCATTAATATATAAATATAATTGTGCAGCCCATTACATAAATAATGTGCAAATTATATTCTTAATATATTAAATTGCAATTCTAGATGGACCCCAAATTGGTCCGGTAGAATATATCAAGTGATCCATGCAAGTCCGTGTGGATTGGGGATCTTGGCGGGCTATCTAAATTTAAGCTCCAATAGACATAACCTAATCACAATCAACAAATGATTCACTTAGGTCCAATCCATTAATTTTAGCTCATTCCACTAAAGAGCTAAAATTGAACTCTTAAATAAAGACAGAAAAGGAAGATGCTTCCTCATTCATACCCTAAACAATCATATTGGAGATAGTGTATCCTCGTGATTAATATCAGTAATCGCCAAGAGTTCATAGACCGCCTATAACTCTCCAAGTTACCATATTTACTCATATGACCACATTTTGAACTTGGATACTTTGACTTGTCCAGAAGCCATGTTTTCAATAGACACTATTGAAAACTCAACGTTGAGATTTAATATCCAATTACCTCAAAACATCCATATGATGATATTATACTCTCATTTAATAAATGGAGCCACGATGTCCATATCTATAAATGAAGTCCTCTATCGATTAACAAATGAATATCACCAAACTATCGAGGATAGACTATGCGATATAATCGTACTCATTGATAGCTCAAATGATATCACCTGCAACCATAAGTCCATCATTTATCTCAGGATTAAGATAGACTCTCCGATTGTCCTGATAATGAAATTACTTTTATCTACTGACGGTTATAGATAAAGTATTTCATTGTGATCCTGTTCAATACACCCAGTGCACTAGATCCTTTTGCTCGAAGACACTCCGATGATTTTAGACTCATCATATCTCATTTGATCCCACTCAAATGCTAGCAAAAGAATTCTACAACTTTAACAAGATAAAGGTGCCCAACCTTTAACTTAAGTTGTGAACGATATTCAAGACTAACTAAAGAATTGTGTCTACCACATACATATCCAGATGTATGAACAATTCTTCTTTTCTCATAGTCTTTAGACCTTATGATTATTTACTTTAACAATTATTTAAACTATAAATGCTATAAGATTTGTTTAAACTAGAAATCACTTTATTAATATGAATAAGATTGTTAATTACACCATTACACTCTTGCTATTGAGCATAATCCTAACAATCTCCCACTTGCGCTATAGCAAATGTGTCATATCTCTCAAGCCCATATTCTCTAGGTGCCCATCGAAACTCTTCTGAGGTAGAGCCTTTGTGAAGGGATCTGCTAGATTTTCCGCTGACGCGATTTTGGTAATCGTCACGTCACCTCTTTGAACTATCTCCCTTAAAAGATGATATTTCCTTTCTATGTGTTTACCTCTCTTGTGACTTCTAGGTTCTTTCGAATTAGCCACTGCTCCACTGTTGTCACAGTAGATAGTGATCTGCTTATTCGCACTAGGAACCACTTCCAAGTCAATCAAGAATTGACGGAGCCAAACAGCCTCTTTGGCAGCCTCGCATGCAGCAACATACTCAGCTTCCATGGTGGAATCAGCAATACAAGATTGCTTGATACTCCTCCATATAACTGCTCCTCCTCCAATAGTAAACACAGCCCCTGATGTGGATTTTCTGGAGTCAGAATCTGATTGAAAATCAGAATCTGTATACCCAACGGGAATCAAATCCCCTCCAGAGTATACAAGCATATTATCTCTCGTTCTCTTGAGATACTTGAAAATATGCTTGACTGCCGTCCAGTGATCAGGACCAGGCTTCGATTGAAACCTGCTAACTATGCCAACAGCAAAACAAATATCTGGTCTAGTACAGAGCATTGCATACATGAGACTTCCAACTGCCGAGGCATATGGAACTCTACTCATGAACTGCTCTTCATGCTCATTCTTAGGAACTTGTTCCTTAGAAAGCTTGATTCCATGTCTGAAAGGTAACATACCTTTCTTGGAATCCTGCATGGAAAACCTAGACAAGATTTTGTCTATGTATGAAGCTTGGGATAATGCAATCGTTCTATTCTTTCTATCCCTTATAACTTGGATACCTAGAATAAAACTTGCTTCTCCTAAGTCCTTCATATCAAATTGTTTTGCTAACCATTCTTTTACTGATGTCAATACACCTACATCGTTTCCGATGAGTAGTATATCATCAACATAAAGAATCAGGAAAACCAACTTGTCGCCCTTAATCCTCTTGTATACACAAGGTTCGTCAAGATTCTGAATAAATCCAAAACCTTTGACAGCTTGATCGAACCTTATGTTCCAGGATCTGGATGCTTGCTTTAATCCATATATGGATTTTTGCAACTTGCATACCTTTTCCATTTGGCCCTTTTCAATGAATCCCTCTGGTTGCATCATGTAGATGCTTTCGTCAAGACTTCCATTAAGGAAAGCTGTCTTGACGTCCATTTGCCAAATCTCTAGATCTAAAGATGCTGCAATGGATAAGAGTATCCTAATGGATTTAAGCATGGCCACAGGAGAGAAGGTTTCCTCGTAATCGATACCTTCTTTCTGTGTATACCCTTTAGCTACCAATCTAGCTTTAAAGGTTTCCACCTTTCCATCCATACCTCTTTTCCTCTTGTATACCCACTTGCACCCAATGGGTTTTATCCCTTTAGGCAAGTCTACAAGGGACCAGACTTTGTTATTGAACATAGATTCAATCTCGGATTGCATTGCCTTTTGCCAATGGCGACTATCAACATCCTCCATAGCTTCCTTGTATGTATAGGGATCATCGTCGTCCGGGAGATTCTCTACAGATTCTCCCAGACCGATGTATCTTTCGGGTTGAGTTCTAACCCTTCCACTACGACGAGGAATGGTAGGTTGTTGATCTTGTGTTGGATCGGAACTTACAATTGGGTTAGGTTGTGTAACCTCTCGTGGAATTGTATCTCCTGACATCTCATTCAGGACAATTCTACTTTTAGGCACAAAATCATTCATATAGTCCTTATCCAGAAATTTAGCATTTGTCGAAACAAATACTTTAAGATCTGAAGGACTATAAAAATAATATCCTTTAGTTTCTTTCGGATACCCTACAAATATACATGTTTCTGAACGTGATTCCATCTTTTCTGTCTTTCCTTTTAACACGTGCGCAGGACATCCAAATATCCTTAAGTGTTGTAAACTAGGCTTGCGCCCAGTCCACAACTCATGCGGTGTTTGAGGAACAGACTTAGATGGTACTCGGTTTAGAATGTATATTGCAGTTTGTAAAGTATATCCCCAGAAAGAAATAGGAAGTGTTGAATAACTCAACATAGACCTAACCATATCCAAAAGAGTTCTATTTCTCCTTTCTGCTACCCCATTTTGTTGAGGTGTACCAGGTGCAGAAAACTGAGAAACTATCCCATTATCAATAAGATATTGCTGAAACTCTCCAGATAGATATTCTCCACCACGATCAGATCTCAAAATTTTTATGTGTTTCTCAAGCTGATTTTCCACTTCAGCTTTAAATGCTTTGAACATGTCAAAAGCATCCGACTTATGTCGCATGAGATACACATAGCCAAATCTTGAGTAATCATCTGTGAAAGTGATGAAGTACTCATATCCACCTCTAGCTTGAATGCTCATAGGTCCACATACATCTGTGTGTATCAATCCTAAACATTCAGTGGCTCTGGCACCTTTGGCAGAGAACGTCCTTTTGGTCATTTTACCTTCCAAACAAGATTCACAAGTTGGCAGATCATCAACCTTTAAGTCACTCAAAGGTCCGTCACTTACCAATCTTTTAATCCTATTAAGGTTAATATGACCTAAGCGTAAATGCCAAATGTAGGTTTCATCTTTTGATAATTTAACTCTTTTATGATCAGGTTCCGTTATTTCTGTGTCTAACGAGTGAGAGATATTTCTATGCAAGAAGTATAGACCGTTTTCCAATGTACCTTTGCAAATAACTTTGTCATTCTTACTAATAATAAAAACTTTATTAAAAGTAACCGAATATCCAAATTTATTCAAACAAGAAACTGAAATTAAATTCCTCTTGAATTGAGGTACATAATAAACGTCTATCAAATCTAAATGCCTTCTAGAATCCAAACAAACTCTAATATCTCCCACTGCACTTGCAGACACTAACGTTCCGTTGCCCAAGCGCAAATTGATCTCATTCTTATTCAGCCTTCTCCTTTCTTGGAACCCCTGCAAGGAATAACAAACATGATTAGTGGCTCCTGAGTCTATGATCCAAGAATCTGTAGAATCAGCCAAAAAACATGTTTCAAGATAATTCAAATTACCTTCTTCCTTCTTGTTCTGGGACTTTGGGCAATTTCTCTTCCAATGTCCCTTTTCACCACAAAGGAAGCATTTCCCTTTGTTCTTGGTTACTTTCTTGGTGTCCTTCTTGGTAGGCCCAAGTTGCTTTTTCTTCTGTTGTTTCTTGACCTTTTGACGGGCCTTAACAGAAGCAACTTTACCAACCACATGAATCTCTTGACCTTTGCCTTTCATAAGGATCTTTTCAGCACTTTGAACATCTTGCATCAGGCTCTGTAAGGTGTATTCCTTTTTGTTCAAAGTGTAGTCCAATTTGAACTGATCAAAGGAATCTGACAATGAATTGACAACCATATCAATCTTTGTCTCACCATCTATCTCAGCGCCATGCAGTTCAGCAATGTTGAGATGTGCTATGACTTTCATCATGTGATCTTTCACAGCCTGACCAGGTTTCATCCTAAGATTCATAAAAGCAGTCACTGCCTCTCTCTTAGTCGTCCTGGACTTCATAGCAAACATCTCCTCTAGAGACATCATTATATCAGCAGCAGACTCCATTCCTTCATGCTGCTGTTGCAACACGTCGGAGATAGTGGCCATAATATAACATTTGGCCATATCATCTGAAGTCTTCCACTGCTCATACTCATCTCTTTGCACAATGCTTGATTCAATTGTAGGAGCAGGTGGTTTAGGAGTGGTTAGAACAAACTTATGTTTTTCACTTTGCAGCAACAACCCAATTTTCCTTTTCCATGTTACATAGTTATCTCCAGTTAAGGTGTTATCTTTCAGGATGTTCATAAGTGATGGGGTCATGATTTCTGAATGAAAACAAAGCATATATAAGTAAATAATCATTAAAAAGCACTTTTAAATATTTATCTTGAATTAAATGAATAACTCAATCATAAAATTCAACGGTGATCTAACACCCATAAATGTTACGCCTCCTTTGGGAGTTCGCACCATTTACTAGTTAGATTAGGTCCCACCTAATTGTTAACATAACAACCAGCGTTTTCAATTTTAGCCTTGCAATTTTACTGACAAGAACTCTTTGGAGGATATCAATAAAATTACATTGAGTGTGTCACCAAGATATCGACCCTCAATTTTCTCTAACGAAAATCCCTCCTTTGGGAGTAGATCTCGTTGAGTCCATTGTCTAGTCTATCCTTGTAAGGAAGTATATTGCTTAATTCCATTTATGGATGTCCCTTTGGGAATTACCATAAAATAATTAAGCTCAACTAATCTTGGAAGCCATAGGTGTTACAAAAACACCTTCTCCCACTCAATTATTTAAGGCGTGTGATTAAATCCCATAGAATGATTTACCAAGTTATCTAGATGCCAATTTAGATACCTAAATCATTCAATGCATGTTCATACCAAAAGAGATATATGAGTGGCACTCCTATTCTATATGTCATGTTATCATACAACAACAAATATTGTAATATTTAAGCATAAATTAAATAGCAACAATTTTGGCCCATCCTAGAAAAACAAGTAAATTACATTTGACATAGGAATACAAGATCTTCGAGTGGCCCATCACCATAAGCCCATCCTCCAGCCTTCTTCGACGGGATTCCACGGCCCACAACCCCTCGTAAGGGGCTGCCATGCGCAGCCCATGGGCCTTGCATGGCTGCCGTGCGCAGCCTTCTTGGTTCCAAGGCTGCCGTGCGCAGCCCATGTATTTCGGGCACGCCATGCGCAGCCCAATCCACTCCTAGGGTGCGCACGGTGCTCGTTCTCGGTCCCGGTTGCTTCGTTTCTTCGATATAGGACGTGTTACAATTTAATTTAAACAAAATAAAAAACTACTGCAGAAATTTTTTTTTTTTTTTTTTTTTTAATCACTGCAGTAAAAATACTGCACATATATATTTAATACAAAAAAAAAAAACTGCAGCAGAATTTTTAATACAAAGAAAAAATCCTAGCAACTACCAAGAAGGAATTATGGCGATAATAGACCACCCTTCTTGTTACAATTCCGAAACGAAAAATACATTGAAAATCTAGAGCCAAAATCGAGCAATAACAATCCACATAAAAACATATATTAATCCATACATCACATGTAATAATATATGCGAATACCTAGAGTGCCATCTCTTTCTAAAACATGCATAATCACAATAAAAAGAAATCGATCCACGTATATATACGTTAATTAATTAAAAGGGTTCAACCTAGACTCTGATACCAATTGTAGGGAAAAATACCGTAGTACCCGCAGCGGAAGCGAGACTAAAAATTAGTTTTGGGTAGCTTTTAAAATTTTTTCAATTATGAACCTTAAACCCTTTTGATTAATCAAACATATATATATATAAGAGAGTAATAAAAGAATTTAATACCTCTTGTCGCGTGATCCGGTTGACTTGCGTCGATGGTAATCCGCAAGATCTTCAATCCTAGCACGAACGTGGATCACCTAGGAGCGTGGTCTCCCTTTCTTTGAATTGCAAACCTGTGATGGGATTAAACAAACTTTTCTCTTGTTCGTTAGTCACAAAAACAATCTAAAAGAACCTAAGATTATTCCGGTCACTTTTGAGTTCTCAATCTAATGATCGAAACTCGCGTGAACCTAGATCGATTTCGTATTCACAAGCTTATTGATGAATAAGCAACTAGAATACAATCAAAGAATAATCTATGTTCCTTTTGTTCTTTGTTGAATAAAATCTCTATCTATGAGTTAAGAAGAAGAAGAAAAATAATTTCTGCACACATGCACTAGGGCTGGCCGAAATTAATATATGTGTATATTTATATGGCCGAAATTTTCTTCTTATTTTTTTAACCTAGGGTGACCGAAATCCTTGACCAAAAACAATTAGGGTTGCCGCAATTTTTACTCCTAAAAGATTGGAGATTTAATTGCACCCTAATTCCTATTTTGTTTAAGATTTCCAAACCCTAATCAAACTCAATAATCTTTTATTCCTTATTTGACTAAAATAAAAAGACTTCCTGTTTGAATAAATAAAACTAATTATTTATTTCCTTTTCAAACAAGTCTTTCTATTTAATTATACTACTACCAATAGTATACCTTTAGGAAACATATTTCCTAATGAGAAAAGATTTGTATCTTAATTAAATAATTAATTAATGAATTAATTAATTCTCATTTAATTAATTAATGAAAACAAAATAATATTTTAGGTTATTAACCTAGTTGCCGCCCCATACATATATTGGGCCCAAATATTATTTTCTCATTTCATTTAATCCTTTGGACTTTAATTAAAAAGCCCACATGTGAACTAGACCCAATCTTACTAAAAGAAACAAGCCCACATGTCATCCATTAATATATAAATATAATTGTGCAGCCCATTACATAAATAATGTGCAAATTATATTCTTAATATATTAAATTGCAATTCTAGATGGACCCCAAATTGGTCCGGTAGAATATATCAAGTGATCCATGCAAGTCCGTGTGGATTGGGGATCTTGGCGGGCTATCTAAATTTAAGCTCCAATAGACATAACCTAATCACAATCAACAAATGATTCACTTAGGTCCAATCCATTAATTTTAGCTCATTCCACTAAAGAGCTAAAATTGAACTCTTAAATAAAGACAGAAAAGGAAGATGCTTCCTCATTCATACCCTAAACAATCATATTGGAGATAGTGTATCCTCGTGATTAATATCAGTAATCGCCAAGAGTTCATAGACCGCCTATAACTCTCCAAGTTACCATATTTACTCATATGACCACATTTTGAACTTGGATACTTTGACTTGTCCAGAAGCCATGTTTTCAATAGACACTATTGAAAACTCAACGTTGAGATTTAATATCCAATTACCTCAAAACATCCATATGATGATATTATACTCTCATTTAATAAATGGAGCCACGATGTCCATATCTATAAATGAAGTCCTCTATCGATTAACAAATGAATATCACCAAACTATCGAGGATAGACTATGCGATATAATCGTACTCATTGATAGCTCAAATGATATCACCTGCAACCATAAGTCCATCATTTATCTCAGGATTAAGATAGACTCTCCGATTGTCCTGATAATGAAATTACTTTTATCTACTGACGGTTATAGATAAAGTATTTCATTGTGATCCTGTTCAATACACCCAGTGCACTAGATCCTTTTGCTCGAAGACACTCCGATGATTTTAGACTCATCATATCTCATTTGATCCCACTCAAATGCTAGCAAAAGAATTCTACAACTTTAACAAGATAAAGGTGCCCAACCTTTAACTTAAGTTGTGAACGATATTCAAGACTAACTAAAGAATTGTGTCTACCACATACATATCCAGATGTATGAACAATTCTTCTTTTCTCATAGTCTTTAGACCTTATGATTATTTACTTTAACAATTATTTAAACTATAAATGCTATAAGATTTGTTTAAACTAGAAATCACTTTATTAATATGAATAAGATTGTTAATTACACCATTACACTCTTGCTATTGAGCATAATCCTAACAACTGACGACTCTTCCAAAGAGTTTCGATCAGTTCAAGAGCAACTATGGGATGAAGAAGCTTAGGTTCAGTCTCACACAGTTGCTCAATGAGCTCACTACCTTTGAGTCCTTGACTAAGGATAGCAAGGGCAAGACCGGTAAGGCAAATGTTGCCGAACCATCTTCCTCCAATAACAAAAAGAGGAAGAGGTCTACTGGTAAGGCTAAGCATAAGCCCAAACCTAAGAAAGCCCAAAGCAAGAAGAAAAAGGCAAAAAGTAAATGTGATTTACTTGTTCTTGAAGCATGTATAGTAGAAGATGATTCTTCACCCTGGATAGTTGATTCGGGGGCTACTAACCATGTTTGTTCTTCTATGCAATGGACTGAATCTTGGACACAGCTTGAGGAGGGGTCCTTTTCTATGCGTGTTGGGTCAGGGGATGTCGTGTCAGCCCAAGCAGTGGGTGTAGTTAGACTACATTTTGGAAGTTGTTTCATTATATTGGATAATGTATATTTAATTCCTGGATTTACTCGAAATTTGATTTCAATTTCAAAGTTGTTGGAACAATTATATTCTGTTTCTTTCAATAATAAGTCTGTTATTATTGCAAAGAATGGTTTGAATATATGTTCAGGATTAAATGAAAACAACTTGTATGTTTTAAGGCTATTAATACATACTACACTGCTCAACGCTGAATTGTTCAAAGTTGAAAAACCTAAAACAAAACGACAAAAGATTTCTCTAGAAAACGAAACGTATCTATGGCATCTAAGACTTGGCCATATCAACCTTGACCGGATAGATAGACTAGTGAAAATCGGACCTTTAAGTGAGCTAAAGGCTGGCACCTTACTTGTCTGTGAATCCTGTTTAGAAGGTAAAATGACCAAGAGACCTTTTACTGGAAAAGGGCTGAGAGCTAAAGAACCACTAGAGCTTATACATTCACACGTCTGTGGACCGATGAATGTTAAAGCAGGGGGTGGTTATGAGTATTATGTCACCTTTATAGATGACTACTCAAGATACGGATATGTCAACCTAATGCAACGGAAGTCGGAAACTTTTAAAAAGTTCAAAGAATTTCGAGCTGAAGTTGAAAATCAGTTAGGTAAGACTATCAAGACTCTACGATCAGATTGTGGAGGTGAGTACATTGACCAAGAGTTTGAAGACTTCATGGTCCAGTATGGGATAGTGTCCCAACTCACAGCTCCTGGTACACTGATGTATAAAATCGTGTTATAAAAACCTAACTCGCAAGTGCACGAATCGTGAGATAAGTACAGCGACAAGTAGGGATCGTTCCCACGAGGAAAAGAGATTTATCGACTAAAACTAATTCTAATTTAAGCTAAGCAATTAACAGTAACCAAGAGATTTCAGATTGATTTGATTGATTTGAGATTAAAACTAAATTAAACTAAGAAAACAATTAACAAGAATATGAGAATGTGATCAAGAGGTGAGAGGACTAGGTCATCAATGCTCCCCAACTACGTTTACTCAATGCTTCGAATTGACTTTCACAAAGAATGTTAATCAAGTTAAGGGTTCGTTCTTAATTCATGTATAATCAGTGCTATGTGTTCCTGGAATAAATCAAGTACTCTCTACTGCAGTCATTAGCAAAACCTGCGTGTAAACTATAGTATAAAATACATCAACCATACACCAAGCGTTCTCAGTTAAGTCATTAGCAAACCCTGCGTGTAAACTATAACCTAAAACCCACAAAACACACAATCAAGTATTCTCAATCACATTCATTAGCAAAACCTGCGTGTAGACTATAATTGAGAATCCGTTAAGCACAAGAACAAGAGAACCAAAGATAACGTGCAATAACCTGCTACGATAAATTCATTCATTCAATTGATTATTGGTTGAGAATGGTGAAACCCACGCGCATCTTAACCTTTAACATATAAACCCTAGATTCAAGACTAGCAAAAACCATGCATAGACAAAATCCCAAATTGAATGAAACGAAACTTGAATTACTAAAACATAGTCAATTCTAACAAAGAGTATTCATAGAGGTTCACATTGAATCCCTAGTATGGATTTAGTTACACATAGTTGAAATAAAAAGAAGAGAGAAGTAGTTGATAGAACCCATGGAAATTGTAGGCAATCTTCCAATCTCTGATGCAGCAAATCTTCTCCTTCGTCTTCAAATCTTCTGTATGTAAGATGAAAGAAAGTTTGTTGAGTGATTTAGGTTGTGACTTGTGGCTGACGAACTGTTTTCCGGACGAACCCCTTTGAAGAGGAAAACCCCTCTATTTATATCTGCTCGGGCTTCGGTGGAGAAACCTGATTAAAAACAACTTCTTTAGGCAAACCGCTGCCTGACCGCTGCCACTTTGGCAGCGATGTGGGGGCGGTTTGCCCAGCGACCTCCTCTGTCCAATAAACGCTGCGACGCCTCTCTCAGAAAATAGCAGGGGTGTGAGAGCGATTTTTGCTCATCTTTAGAAAAGACCCTTGACTTCTTCAAAATAGCACTTTTTATCTGAATTCCTGCAAATATATCAGTCTGGTCCAATAACCTGAAAACACTCAAACACACCCATTAAAGCGCTAAAAGGCTCAAATAGCAAGCAATTGATTGGCGGAATGAGGATCAAATATATATACAATAAATGACCGATCAAATACCCCCAAACCTATCTTTTGCTAGCCCTCGAGCAAAATATAAAACAAAAACCTAAAAACTAAACCTAAGAAAAACAAAATCAAACAAAGCCACTTTCGTAGGGAACACGATAGCATTGAGCGTATACTACAAGCCTTTAAACCTCTAGGTGTCCCTAGAGGAGGAGTTTTGTCTCCTGAGGGTTTACAGCTATGACACCCACAAACATATCCAGCGACTTCCTATCATCCAAAATACCACAAAATGCGCCCAAGTTGAGACAACATGCGAATACCAATAAGTAAAGACTAATACCTAGCCATAAATCTGAAAACATTGCATACTTTAAATAGAAAAGCCCAGACTCAAACATTTTAGCTTAGAGGACACATCATCAAATGCCATAGATATAATTCGCCTCGACTCTACTTCTCACGTGATGTCGCTCATAATTCACACAGATCCTAGGCACAATCTCTCATCAAGCATATGCGACTGGAATTATGCACAATAAATATCAAGAGTTATCGCATATGAATATATCAATAAAAGAACGCTTGGTTTGTATGCAAAAGATCTCATGAAATGAATCAAACATTATGAACAAGATAAACACATGCTCTATCTCTACTTTCATAACAAGGATAACCAGCAGATCAAAAAGACTTTAATTTAGGTTGTAATGGGGCCATTGGGTGAGGGCTCAAGAAAGAACGGGAAATTGGAATTCAACAACCTAGGATCATATCATGAGAGTCTTCCATTACCTTTTCGGCTTCACACAGATGTCTTGGTCTCCTTTGTAAGTGGAATGACACCACTTGATGTTGTTTCATTCTTTAGAACTCACCTTCCTTTCTTTGTCACACTCCTTTTGAGTAAATACGAACATTGCAATACAAATTGAATTCATTGCACCCATTAACATTTTTTTTTTTTATTGCAATCTTTTTGACTGGATTGCGCATTTTTTTTTTTTGAATGACTGACTTTGGCAACACTGACTTTGGCTTCGAACCTTTTGGATTGAATGCAGCTCTTCTTCTTCTCGGTCTTTAGCATTGAAATTTGCACACAGTTACGTGCAGAAATAGCACATTTTCTTCACTTTCTCAAAATATGATCCCAAGCTATAGGGTCAGGCTTAAGACATCGGCTCATAAGGTCACGGTTGATGTGGTGAAGAAAGAAAAAGGCTATAGTGTTTGGCTTCAAACAGGGCTATGGAGCACACACATAAGGTAGGAAATATTTCAGGCCTTTTAAGTAGCTAAAGCACACATAGTCTATTATCACTTCCACTGGTTCGTCTTACTCGAGATCAAAATATAACATGTGAAATCTTTTATGATGATTGTTCTATAATGCTCAATGTACTACCTATAGAGATCGAATCTAATGCTAAGAACCTACTGAGTGTTTAAGAGTAGAAACAACAGGACCCTCATAGTATGTCATTTATGTACGCTTTTTGGTTTAGTGAACTCACAAGGGTAGTCTCCACTATTAATCATGGCAATTCAATTCAGCATCCTATCCACTATTAATCATGTCATATGTTTTGAAAACTGCAATGTAGTACTCTAAATGGCCAAATGTTAGTGTAAACTCATTGAGAAAAGCATATTATCTCTAGGGCACACTTCAAGGCACTTTGTCTTGAAAGACACTGGAACGACAGACCCTAAAACAAAAGAGTCACACCCCCAAACCTAAATCCAACATTGTCCTCAATGTATGAAAATGAAAACATGACAACATGAATAAAGACAAGGCAGCGCGAATTTAACACAACCAAAGCAGAAACTAAACAAAGTCAAACTAAATAAACATAATCCTCAAAAGTTAAAACTATGAAACACAAAATTTGAAAAGTGATATGAAAGAGAAAAATAAAAGAAAAAGAAAAAGAAAAAGAAAAAGAAAAAGAAAAAGAAAAAGAAAAAGAAACATATCAGTCTGTAGACTCAGGTCCGTCTACAGTGTCTCTAGGAGTCGTCCTCACGCTGCTGGCTCGAGCCAGGCCCGAAAAAATCATCTCCATGAGGATCAGTAAAATAATCTCCAAATGGGGCTGCAGTATTTGGAACTGTAGGAGCGGCACCTGAAACATGGGAGGTAGATGGGTCGGAAGGCTGGGTGGGCCGAACCACGGCCCGATGGATCTCATCGATCGAGATCTGCATGGTGTCAAAGCGTGAGTACATGTCGCTCCTCAAACTGGCGACCTCGGAACGGACATAGTCCTGCATCGTGGAAAGCATGTACTCGACCCACTCCGGCCTCTGCTGTGACGATCCGGCTCCGGCATCTCCATACGCCTGCTGAGCTGGGTGCGGATCCTGCTCCTCCTGAATATCATCCCCCCGACGCCTCTTCCGCACAGTGGTCTCGCCAATCTGAGGAAGGCCGCGCATAGTCGCCTGAGTGTTCCATGTAAACAGGCAAAGCGGAGTGTCGGGCTCCGATGTGTCGTCCCGAGAGTCATCATCTACCACCAAACCTGCTGCAGCACACATGGCAGTAATCAGACAAGGGAAAATCATACTAGTACCCGTTTGTCGCCCACAGCCTCGAATCTCCTTCCTTATGAACCCGGCAACATCAATGTATCTCCCTGTCCTGATGGCATAAAGAATCTGAGAGGCCTCCTTGAAGATCTCCCCTGTGTGGCTCGACGGCTTCAGCGAAGCCGAAATGAAGAGGTTCCAAAAAGCGCTGTCCAAATGCAGGTCACCCCTCAGTAACCTCTGCCCATTCCACCCAGCTGCTCCCTCTCTGCGAAGCGCACATCCAAGGTCATACTTGTTCGGCCATGCGGTATCAGCATCCTCCATAGGGGTCAGTCCATAATACTCGTTGATCACCTCTGCTGTGATCACCACTGGCACCCTCCGAACAATCACCACCCCGTGTGTGGAGAACTGAGTGTCCACCATGTTGGCATAGAACTCACGGGCTAAGGTGATGTTGGCATTGCAAGGCCGCCGAACATATCCTGTCCATCCTCTGGCCTCTACGGTGGCAGGGATAGTAGTCTCGCCTAACTCCTCAAGTGCAATCCCCCTCTCCAGAATGAACTTCCTCTCCTTCTTCAATCTGTCTCTGTAATCAGGATGGCCTACATATGACGGCTCAACTGGCCATTTGTCTCTCCTCCTACTGGGGTCTGCAGGAGCATGGCCTCCTCTGAATATAGTCCTCACCATACCTGGATAAAATTGAAGCACACACAGCAAATAAATTTCCAGATTGAGGCAAACAGTATAACATCAATTCAGCAGCACTTCCAATAAGCAATTACTATATCACAACTACCAAAAAGGCCCGTACATTCTCCACTCCTTGTTTATAAACACAACCAACACACAGAGAAGTTTAACAAAATCTAACAGTGAAGCACATAAACATTCCTATCAATTGCTAAACCGACGTGTTGTCATCCAAAGGTCACCCAAATTCTATCTAACTAGTTCCTACTCCTAAATAACTGTCAATTATAGTTCTCAATTAAGCACATTAATCAGAAAAGAATACTATACATGCAGAAATCATCCTCTAGGGCTCTAGGGACCGAATTCCATTAGTGAACAAAAACTGACAGAGATTAACATATACTAGAACAAGAATGAAGTAAACATTAAACTAATTGAGCAGAGTTATGGAGCATACCTTGGCCTGGAGCGTGAATGAAGGAAGAATAGAAGGGAAGAAGAGAGAAAAGAGAGAAAATCAAAAGAGAGAAACTGTTGTTCTGTCGCACGAAGCGACCTTATAAAGGGCCCAAAACTGCTGCCACACCGCTGCCAAAGTGGCAGCGGTCAGGCAGTGGTGTGCTCTCATTGGTCAGGGCCACGATGCCTTGAAACTCACCGTTTGACTAAGGACCGCTGCCACTTTGGCAGCGGTAAGGAAGCGGTCTGGCAGCGGTTCAAGTCAGGTGTGACCGCTGCCATACCGCTTGGATGACCAATCAAAAAAATAGGAGCGGTCAGGCAGCATTTTTGGGGCAGAGAGGACCGCTTCCCAAAACGCTGCCACACCGCTTTGACTTGCACAGCGGAGTGCATCAGGTGCAAAATTCCTCCTTTTGACAAATTATTATTATTATTTTTTTTTTTTGAATGAAAATATAAAAGTTACCTGGGTGGGTTGCCTCCCACCGAGCGCTTTATTTAACGTCTGGGCAAGACGCATAAGAGCCTTTACGGCTCAATGAGGTGAGAGAACTCATTAATCGTCATCTCGAATGTGCACAGGTACGGCTTGAGTCAGTGCCCATTTACCTTAAATCTCTACTGACCGAGAAGACCTTCAACTTCCACAGCTCCGTGCCGGAAAACCTGAGTAACCCTATATGGACCTCGCCAACGTGACTTCAGCTTCCCTGGAAACAACCGTAACCTTGACTAATACAAAAGGACAAGCATCCCCGGTTGGAATTCCTTCCGAAAGATTTTGCTATCATGCAGTTTCTTCGTCCGTTCTTTGTATATCTTGGCATTCTCATAAGCATTGTCCCGAAGCTCCTCAAGCTCACTCATCTGCAATTTTCGCTCCTCCCCTGCCTTATCTAAGTCGAAGTTCAACTTCTTCAGTGCCCAATAGGCATTGTGTTCCAACTCCACTGGTAGATGACAAGCTTTTCCAAATACTATCCTATACGGACTCATACCAATCGGGGTTTTGTAGGCAGTTCTGTACGCCCACAGTGCATCATTGAGCTTAGTTGACCAATCCTTTCGATTTGGTTGCACTGTCTTTTCCAATATCTGCTTGATTTGCCTATTGCTCACCTCCACTTGTCCTGAAGTTTGCGGATGATATGGGGTTGCCACTTTGTGTTTGACACCATATTTCTTCATCAGAGAGGCAAAAACCTTGTTACAAAAATGGCTCCCACCATCACTTATAATCGCACGTGGTGTCCCAAATCTAGCAAACATGTGCTCTTTCACGAATTTCACCACCACGTTGCTATCATTAGTCTTGGTTGCAATTGCTTCAATCCACTTCGAGACATAATCCACAGCTACCAGGATGAAGGTGAATCCGTGCGAGGATGGGAAAGGACCCATAAAGTCAATTCCCCACACGTCGAATATTTCTATCCCCAACTGACTGGAAAGGGGCATCTCATCCCGTTTGCCAATGTTCCCCGTTCTCTGGCACCTGTCACAAGAAATACAAAAAGCATAAGCATCTTTGAATAAAGAGGTCCAAAAGAAACCTGATTGGAGAACTTTCAGGGCAGTCTTCTTGGCACTAAAGTGCCCTCCACAGCTAAGGTCGTGGCAGAATTTCAGCACATCTTGCTGCTCCTCTTCAGGGACACATCGCCGGATGATCTGATCAGCGCCATATTTGAACAGGTATGGCTCATCCCAAAAGTATTGCCTGGAAAGGGAGATGAATCTTCTTTTTGCTTGAGGATTCAGGTCGGCTGGTACGATGCCGTTAGCAAGATAGTTCACTATGTCTGCGTACCATGGATCTTTAGCTCTTATATTCATCAGCTGTTCATCTGGAAAGTTCTCGTTTATTGGTATCAGCTTGGTACTTTCTTCTCCCGTTTCCTCTTCCACTAGACGAGAAAGGTGGCCAGCTACCACATTCTCGCTGCCTTTCTTATCCCTGATTTCCAAATCAAATTCTTGCAATAAAAGGATCCACCGGAGTAATCTCGGTTTCGCTTCCTTTTTTGTTAGTAAATATTTCAAGGCAGCATGATCAGAATAAACAATTACTTTAGACCCAATCAAATATTGACGAAATTTTTCTAGGGCACTAACAACAGCAAGTAATTCTTTTTCTGTAGTGGAGTAATTCAACTGTGCATCATTCAGAGTGCGACTAGTGTAGTAAATAACATGTGGCAATTTATCTACTCGCTGTCCTAAAACAGCACCTACAGCATAGTCTGACGCATCACACATTAGTTCAAATGGAAGAGACCAATCAGGAGGCATAATTACAGGAGTAGATGTCAGTTTATCTTTCAGAGTTGTAAAAGCAAGCATACATTCATCATTGAAATCAAATGTTGATTCCTTGGTCAACAGATTACACAGGGGACGACTAATTTTTGAAAAATCTTTTATAAAACGCCTGTAAAAACCTGCATGACCAAGAAAACTCCTCACACCCTTTACCGAAGTAGGAGGTGGAAGTTTAGCAATTACTTCAATCTTAGCTCTATCTACCTCTATGCCTTTATTAGATATCACATGCCCTAGCACTATTCCAGATCTCACCATAAAGTGACTTTTCTCCCAACTAAGAGTTAAATTAGTCTCAGTGCATCTTTTCAAAACATTAGTTAAATTATCAAGGCAGTGGTCAAAAGAATTACCAAAAACAGAAAAATCATCCATAAATACCTCGATATACTTCTCTAACATGTCGGAAAAGATCGACATCATGCATCTTTGGAAAGTGGCAGGAGCATTGCACAAACCAAACGGCATTCTTCTGTAAGCAAAGGTACCGAAAGGACAAGTGAATGTCATCTTCTCTTGATCCTCTGGAGCGATGGCAATCTGATTATACCCTGAAAAACCATCCAGGAAACAATAATAAGCATGTCCTGCCAAACGCTCAAGCATCTGATCGATGAACGGCAAGGGAAAGTGATCCTTTTTTGTTGCCGTGTTATATGCACACCCTCCATCCTGTGGTCTTCCTTGTAGGGATCAACTCATTGTTCTCATTCGCCACCACTATGATTCCAGACTTCTTTGGCACAACATGAACCGGACTTACCCAATTACTGTCAGATATAGGGTATATGATACCCACTTTGAGTAGCTTTAGGACCTCTTCCTTGACCACCTCCTTCAAGTTCGGGTTAAGTCTTCGCTGAGCCTCTCTAGATGGCTTCAAACCTTCTTCTAAAAGAATGTGATGCATACAAATGGTAGGGCTTATTCCCTTGATATCTGCAATGGTCCATCCAATGGCGGCTTTGTGCTCCTGCAGTACTGCCAAGAGTTTCTCTTCTTTTTCTGACTCTAAATCTGAAGCTATAATCACTGGAAGAGTCTCATTCTCGCCTAGAAATGCATATTTGAGGTTAGAAGGAAGTTGTTTCAGCTCCAATGTAGGGGGAGAACTAATAGATGGGATTAACGACTTGTTGATCTCATCTTTCACTTCAGTACACACTTCCTCTATGTCAGAATCCTCATTTGAAACTCCTATCTGCTGAAGTTCTTCATCATCTTCAAACACATCATAGACCCAATCTAACAATTCTTCAGATATATCTTCCAACAACTCATCCTGCACTGCTGACTTTACCACTTCAATTGCATTACATTCAATAGAATAACAATCGTCTGCTGCTTCAGGGAACTTCAGGGACTCAAAGACTTTAAACTCTACAGTCTCATCTAACACAGTCATCGTTAGCTTCCCATTCTGGACGTCAATAAAAGTCTTTGCAGTTGCCATAAAGGGTCTCCCTAAAAGAATAGGCTTGCAGTTCCTATCTTTTGCACCTTCATCCATATCTAGCACCACAAAGTCAGCAGGAATAATAAGATTTTCTACCTGCACTAGCACATCTTCCACATAACCCTTAGGGTACCTTACAGACCCATCAGCCAACAGAAGCGACATGGTTGTCTTTTTCAGATCATTCAAACCCAATTGCTCATAGATAGTTGTCGGCATTAAGTTGATGCTGGCTCCCAAGTCTAGCATAGCCCTCTCCAGAGTTGTACCACCAATAGTAATGTTAATGCAGAAACTTCCTGGATCTTGAAGCTTTGGTGGCAGTGACTTTTGAAGGACTGCATTAGCACTTCCGGTCATGAACTCTTGATGATTCTCCACAAATCTTGTTTTGTAAGTGTAAAGGCTCTTGAAAAACTTAGCATATGCAGGCATCTTCTGAATCATCTCCAACAGGGGCAAGTTGACATTGACCTTTGAAAGGATGTCATATATGTCTTTGTAAGACTTTTCCAACTTGCTCTTTTGCAGTCTCCCTGGGAATGGAATGGGTGGCACATAAGGATTTGCTGACTTGTGTAGGGGTGGTGAATCCTTGGATTTTTCCACCACTACCTCATCCTCCTGGTGCTTGAGCTTTTCTTTTAGAGAACCTGAAACAGTAATAGGTTTATCAGAAAGTTCAGCAGGTTGATTATCAGTTAGCACCTTACCATTTCGGAGAATTGTCATAGCTTTAGCTTGCTCAGTGTAACTTGGAAATTTTCCTTGTTCCATTCTTTGTTGAGCTTCAGCTAGTTGTCCAACTTGGATCTCTGTCTTCTTAATTGAAGCATTAATATTCTGAAATTGTACCTCATTCCTTTGGTCAGTTTGTGTCATACGCTGCCCTAATTGCTGGATTTGCTGTAATTGCTGCCCTAATTGCTGTGATTGCTGCTGAATTTGCTGTGATTGCTGTTGCATGTGCTGCTGCATGTCTAGTGATTGCTGCTTGATTTGCTGCTGCAGTTGCTCCAGTAATTCTTCCATTGAAGGCTTCTTTGGTTGAGATTCGAAATTTTGCTGAGCGCCGGTGTTTCTGCTGTTGTTACCCCATTGGTTACCAGTGTTCTGATTGTTCGACCATGAAAAATTAGGATGATTCCTCCACCCGGGATTGTAAGTGTTGGAATATGGATCATTCCTAGGTCTGGGGTTGAAGTTGTTCATGGCATGAACTTCTTCTTCTTCAGGTCCAGGACCTGCTGCCTGGTGCTCTCCCATAAACACCTTTTGTTTTAGCTGACCAATTTCAGAAGCAAAAGAATCTATCTTCTTCATTATCTGTGTCATTTGAATGGAACTCTCTGTGCTAGCATCCACTGTGTAGATTCCCTTCTTTCTTTTGGAGTTCTTATGATTCTGAGCTAACTTCTCAAAGATCTCGTACACCTCATCAGGCTGCTTGTCATACATAGATCCACCACAGGCATTGTTCACTAGAAGTCCCGAAACTTCAGTCAGACCATCATAAAACCATTGACACAATTGATTCGTCAGAAACCCATGCTGAGGACAGTCCCTGGTGTATTTCTTGAAACGCTCCCATGCCTCATAAAAAGTCTCGTTGTCTTGCTACATGAAACTCAAAATCTTGGCTCGGATTTCACTGGTTTTCTGAGGTGCATAATACTGATCAGTCAGCTTTTCTCGCACTTCATCCCATGTTCTCAAAGATGCAGGAGGCAAAGTTAACAGCCAAGCTTTCGCCTCTCCTTTCAATGCATGTGGAATGCATCTCATACGCAGCTGATTTTCAGTTATCCTGTAGTTAGGGAAGGACTGTATAGCTCCATAAAACTCTCTGAAGAACAAGAGTATATCTTCATCTGGTAATCCATGGAAACTGGGCAGCTGATTGTAATGGCTACTCTTCAGCTCATAATTCCTTGCTGCAGGTTCTAGCACAATACACAAAGGATCATTGCTCACAACTAGTCTACTGTAATCCTTCATAATTCTGATCGGTTCTGGCTCATACACTGGATTAGGAACAAGGTTAGGGGCCTGTTGCACCCTCTCTTGATTCTGTTCCTGATTTCGCTCGTCTTCCATTACTAAATTTCTGATACGATCTATGTTATCGTTCAAAGGTAGTAATTCTCCCTGTTGAGATCTTCTACCGTGCATCTGCTGTCAAAAATCTGCAATGAGACAAACAAATCACTAGTAAACTCTGAAAAGAAAAAGAAAAAGAATGAATAAAAAGAAAAATCTAAAAAGCTAAAAATTAATGACTCGACTACCTGAACTAATAAATCTATTAACTAAAACTAAAACTAGAAATAACCAATAAATTCACTAATCCCCGGCAGCGGCGCCAAAAACTTGATGTATAAAATCGTGTTATAAAAACCTAACTCGCAAGTGCACAAATCGTGAGATAAGTACAGCGACAAGTAGGGATCGTTCCCACGAGGAAAAGAGATTTATCGACTAAAACTAATTCTAATTTAAGCTAAGCAATTAACAGTAACCAAGAGATTTCAGATTGATTTGATTGATTTGAGATTAAAACTAAATTAAACTAAGAAAACAATTAACAAGAATATGAGAATGTGATCAAGAGGTGAGAGGACTAGGTCATCAATGCTCCCCAACTACGTTTACTCAATGCTTCGAATTGACTTTCACAAAGAATGTTAATCAAGTTAAGGGTTCGTTCTTAAATCATGTATAATCAGTGCTATGTGGTCCTGGAATAAATCAAGTACTCTCTACTGTAGTCATTAGCAAAACCTGCGTGTAAACTATAGTATAAAATACATCAACCATACACCAAGCGTTCTCAGTTAAGTCATTAGCAAACCCTGCGTGTAAACTATAACCTAAAACCCACAAAACACACAATCAAGTATTCTCAATCACATTCATTAGCAAAACCTGCGTGTAGACTATAATTGAGAATCCATTAAGCACAAGAACAAGAGAACCAAAGATAACGTGCAATAACCTACTACGATAAATTCATTCATTCAATTGATTATTGGTTGAGAATGGTGAAACCCACGCGCATCTCAACCTTTAACATATAAACCCTAGATTCAAGACTAGCAAAAACCATGCATAGACAAAATCCCAAATTGAATGAAACGAAACTTGAATTACTAAAACATAGTCAATTCTAACAAAGAGTATTCATAGAGGTTCACATTGAATCCCTAGTATGGATTTAGTTACACATAGTTGAAATAAAAAGAAGAGAGAAGTAGTTGATAGAACCCATGGAAATTGTAGGCAATCTTCCAATCTCTGATGCAGCAAATCTTCTCCTTCGTCTTCAAATCTTTTGTATGTAAGATGAAAGAAAGTTTGTTGAGTGATTTAGGTTGTGACTTGTGGCTGACGAACTGTTTTCCGGACGAACCCCTTTGAAGAGGAAAACCCCTCTATTTATATCTGCTCGGGCTTCGGTGGAGAAACCTGATTAAAAACAACTTCTTTAGGCAGACCGCTGCCTGACCGCTGCCACTTTGGCAGCGGTGTGGCAGCGGTTTGCACAATCTTGCAACCGCTGCCACTTTGGCAGCGGTGTGGGGGCGGTTTGCCCAGCGACCTTCTCTGTCCAATAAACGCTGCGACGTCTCTCTCAGAAAATAGCAGCGGTGTGAGAGCGATTTTTGCTCATCTTTAGAAAAGACCCTTGACTTCTTCAAAATAGCACTTTTTATCTGAATTCCTGCAAATATATCAGTCTGGTCCAATAACCTGAAAACACTCAAACACACCCATTAAAGCGCTAAAAGGCTCAAATAGCAAGCAATTGATTGGCGGAATGGGGATCAAATATATATACAATAAATGACCGATCATACACCTCAGCAAAATGGTGCCGTGGAGAGGAGAAATAGAACCCTAATGGAAATGGTGAGATCTATGATTAGTTTCTCATCGTTACCAAATTCCTTTTAGGGATATGCGTTACAAACAGCGGCATACATTTTGAATGTAGTGCCATCCAAATCTGTTCCTAAGACTCTTCTAAAGTTGTGGAATAGTCGTAAAGTTAGTTTGCGACATTTCCGCATATGGGGGTGTCCGGCACACGTGCTGAAGAACAGAAGTGGAAAGCTAGAACCTAAGTTTATGGACTGCTTGTTTGTAGGATACTCCAAGGAGACCAGAGGTGGATACTTCTATAGTCCTGAAGATAACAAAGTGTTTGTATCGACAAATGCAACATTTCTTGAGGACAACTATATTATTGACCATAAGCCTCGTTCTAAAATTGTATTGAATGAGTTGGAGCCTGGTGAGACCAGTTCTCAGTCAATATGAGTTGTTGATCCATTAACATCTGAGAGTCAGATGATTCCTAGTCAAGATATACTACCACTTAGACGTAGTGAAAGGGTTGTGAGATAGCCTGAACGTTATTTGGGTGTAAGTGAGGGACAAGATGTTGTCTCTGCTGACAGTGTGGATGATCCATTGACATTTAAGAATGCAATGGAAGATCCTGATAAAGAGGAATGGCTTAAAGCCATGAATCTCGAGATGGAGTCCTTGTACTCTAACTCAGTCTGGGAACTTGTAGACTTACTGGATAGGGTGAAACCCATAGGGTGTAAGTGGATCTACAAGAGAAAGAGAGGAGTAGACGGGAAGGTAGAGACCTTCAAGGCAAGGCTAGTGGTCAAGGGTTATACCCAAAAAAGAGGGGGTCGATTATGAGGAGACCTTCTCGCCAGTAGCTATGTTTAAGTCTATTCGGATTCTCTTATCCATTGCTGCCTATTTTGATTACGAAATTTGGCAAATGGACGTCAAGACTGCATTCTTGAATGGCAATCTTGATGAGAGCATCTACATGATGCAACCAGAGGGATTCGTGTCTCCAGATCAAGAGCAAAAAGTTTACAAGTTGCAAAGATCCATTTATGGACTTAAGCAAGCATCTAGATCTTGGAACATAAGGTTTGATGATGTGATCAAAACCTATGGGTTTGAGCAAAACGTTGATGAGCATTGTGTCTACAAGTGCATCATTGACAAGAAAGTAGTTTTCTTGGTCCTATACGTAGATGACATCCTACTCATTAGGAATGATGTGGGAGTATTGTTTGATGCCAATTCCAAATGAAAGATTTGGGAGAGGCGAGTTATGTTCTAGGGATCCAACTTATAAGGGATCGCAAGAACAAATTTATAGCACTGTCTCAAGCATCATATATCGATAAAATTCTTGTGCGATTTTCGATGCAGAACTCCAAGAAAGGTAATTTACCTTCCAGGCATGGAGTTCACTTGTCTAAGGAACAGTGTCTTAAGACACCTCAAGAAGTTGAGGATATGAGACGAGTTCCCTATGCGTCAGCAATAGGTAGTCTCATGTATGCTATGTTATGCACGAGACCGGACATCTGCTTCGCAGTAAGGGTAGCCAGCAGATACCAGTCCAACCCAGGATTAGATCATTGGGTTGCTGTCAAGACTATTCTCAAGTATCTTCAAAGAACGAGAAACTATATGCTAGTGTATTCATGACAGGATTTGATCCCGTTAGGATGTACGGATTGCTAATCTATTTACGAAGATCTTAACGGCTAAAGTGGTTTTTGCCCTAAAGCTTGTAATTTGTAAATGTGAATTGAACATAAAATAAAAGAAGTAGTTTATTCATTTAAATTGTCTCATACATTTATAATAACATGTGTACTTAACATCCAAGATTGTCGGATGTAATTTCAAACTAAGTACATGAATGTCATATACAGATGGATTCAGTTTGAAACGAGCAATCTAAAAAGTCCGTAGATAGCAAATAAAGCTGGGTACTTTATTTGTGGTCAATCTACAGCTGCGGTCCATTCCGTAATGTACGGTGATCTTATCCTAGATCATTCATATGGAGATATGATAATGGAGGCACCTTATGTGATTTGATCATATAGGACTGGGCCATGATCTATATGAATCTCTCACCAAGATCCGTTAAAAGATGAGATTCATATATATCAACAAAAGATGGCTATATATGGGTGATCTTAATCCTGGGTGTCTTATCGACTCCTTTAGGTTAGATCATGGTTTTTGATATACCATGGGTGAGATCGGAGTTGCATTCCCGGTCAATAACTTCGTATGTTGGAATCGCGGTTTAGCTTATGGCTGGGAAGGTTTGCACACAATAGTGGAATCCACTCCTTCTTGTGAGAAGTAGATAGTAGTTCCCTTAAGGGTTGATTCGGGGCTTGAACAATATGAGCGCTCTCCTAATTCCGTAAGGAATGTAGGATTTATTGTTCATTAGAGAATCAATGGTACTTAATGGAAATATATAATTAGAGGGGTTTAATGGACATTATGACCTGGCTCTAATCATGAACTACCTGTGGAGGATTATACCATATGTAATAGCTATATCGATGGACACAAAGAATTATTATTTTTTGTAAAAACGTCTACAGTTGAGAGAGTGCAACTTCGGGTTTTTAGTGGAATAACACCGAAGTTAATAATCATGAAATATTAATTAAAGAGTTTAATTATTTATTTCTAAGGATTATTGGAGCTCAAAATACTGTGGGTCCATTAGGTCCCCTTGCTAGCCCGATCGATTTAGGTAACAAGGGTCACGGTTAATTAATTAGATTGTCCAATTAATTGTATTACAAAAGTGACACGTGTCTATTCGGGAATTAATTGAATAATGTGATCATTCAATTAATGAATATTAATGATTATGTTAATTAAATAATTAGATTATTTAATTGTGTAATTAATCATTAGATGGAGGGTGTTGATTGATATTTAATTTTAAATGAAGAAAAGATAATTTGATTATTTTATTTTCATTTAATTTAATATTTAAATTTGAATTTAAAAGAGTTTTGAATTCAAATTAAATCAAATTAATTAATTAATATCTTTAAAAGATATTCGATATCTAAAATGATTTTATTAATTAGTTTAAGTTTAAAATATATATATATGATATATGTGATTTTAAAAGTTGGATTTGATGAATGGTATATGATACAAAAACAAAACAAAAAGAAAGAAAAGAGAACAGAGGGTGGCGGCCATTTTTTTTTTTTAATAAAAGGAGTTTTTTTTTTTTATTATTTTGTTTTCTTGTTCATCAAAAATAAAGTGTGGCAGAATTCATCTGATTGCAAAACAAAAGTTGTTTTGTATTTCTTTCTTTTCCTCCATACAGGTTCCTGAATACCGTGACGTGCCCGCACGCCGTTACCAGTTCCGGGAGATAGCGAGGAAGATCAAGTGGTTCAAATCAGGAGCAGATCGTATTAAAGTGAAGGAGCCTACAAACGTTAGTATGAAATAGTTTCTTCTCCTTCTTATTGATTTCGATTATTACTGTACAAATAGGTTTAGTTTATGATTGCATTAAAAATTTTAAAAACCTTTCCGCTGCGCAAACTGTAAACCTAGGTACCTACAGGCTATTCCCTAGTCTTGAGGATACGGCGGGCAACTAAGGCCACGAGTCTTGGTCCTTAGTCTAGTAAATCAGATCCTTCTCGGAGGAGGGTATACCTCGACCAAGGAAGCGGGAGCGCTATAAGGCTATATCCTGGTCTTGAGGATGCGGCGGGCAACTAAGGCCATGAGTCTAGATCCGTAGTCTAATAACCCAGAATCTTCTTGGAGGAAGATATACCCCAACCAAGGCAGCAGGAGTGCCATATGGCTATTTCCTGGTCTTTAGACGATTCAGTAAGGGAAAAAACTTGCAGAACGAACACTGGAGAATCATGTAGGAGACATTGCAGAATGAACATAGGAGAATCATGTAGGAAAGAAAACTGATTTTATTGAATTTCCTAAGCAGTACAATATGAATTCGGGGTTTGTATACCAGCCGATATAAGTTGAATTTCTAAGGGTATAACTTTCTGAGATGATCGACATTCCATGTACGATCCACTGGGTACCCCTCCATGTCCTCCAGCTTGTAGGCGCCACCCCGGAGCATTGCTTTAATCAGGTAGGTGCCTTCCCAGTTAGGAGCTAGCACCCCGTCGGACCTCCTTCGTGTGTTATGAGTTACTTTCCTGAGAACCAAATCACCTTATTTGAAATTCCGAATCCTAACCCTCTTATTAAAGTGTTGGGCTATCTTACTCTGGTATATTGCCACATTTTCGGCGGTTCTACTTTGCTTTTCCTCAAGTAGATCCAGATTGTCTCTTAATTTAGCTTCATTATCTTCCGGTTCATAATTTTGGACCCAGAAAGATATAAGCTAATGCTCGATGGGCAAGACTGCCTCAGTCCCAAATACCAATGAATAAGGGGTCTCCCCCGTTGCAGTCCTCTTGGTTGTCCTGTAAGCCCACAGCACATTGGGTAATTCTTCAACCTATAGGCCTTTCTTTTGTTGGAATTTTTTCTTCAGGAGCTTCTTGATAGTTTTGTTGGTAGCTTCGACCAACCCATTGGTTTGAGGATGAGCCACTGATGTAAAATGGAGATCAATGTTCTAGCCTTCACAGAATTCCTTGAAGTTGGTGTTGTCAAACTGCTTTCCCAGATCAGTTATGATGGCCATCAGGATACCAAAACAGAAAATAATGTTCTCCTTGACAAAGCTGATGGTCTTTGCAAAAGTTATCCGGGTAAGGGCCTTGGCTTCTACCTATCGGGTAAATTAATCTATTGCCACCACTGTATGTTTGGCCTGGCCGGGTGCAGTAGGGAATGGCCCGATTAGGTCTAGTCCCTAGATTGCAAAGGGGTAAGGCGTACTGATTGAGGAGAGTCTTTCTAGAGGGAGATGATAGAGGTTTGCTTTCTTCTGACAAGCCTCACAGGATCGTGCAAACTGCTTTGCATCCTGGTGTATAGTTATCCAAAAGTAGCCCATTCTAATTATTTGGTAAGCTAGTGTTTCGCCTGATGCATGGTTACCACAGTCCCCTGAGTGCACCTCATAAAGTGCCCAGCATGCATCATCAGGGTGAAGACATCTGAGTATGGGGAGAGATTTCCCTTTACGGTAGATGTATCCATCTATCAGGCAATATCGGGTAGCAATTCTCTTAAGCCGGCGGGCTGATCAAGTCAAAATTGGTATGATTTTGGCCCTCATTTCCGATTCTTTTTGCTTGATTCTCGGGCATTTCCCCGTATTTAATGGTGCTAAAATGAGTATTTCAGGTTTTATCAGGTTTCGAGAGCAATTGGGATGAAGTGGAGGACTTGTGTGAAAAATATCTCACAAATAAGAAGAAACAGGGCATTTTCACCACTTAGACAAAAGGAGGTCGCTACATGGGCGCCATGGCGACAGAGGATTCTTCAAGTCATCAGAAGGTCGCCATTTGGTGGCCACTTGGGCGCCATGGCAACAGAAAGTCTCCAAAAGCATTAGGTGGGTCGCCATGGCGACCTACCTCTACAAATTGCGACCTCTCTCAAACAAGGCAAGGTCGCCACTTGTGGTCGCCATGGCGACCTTGATGTTGCAAGTGGCAACCTCTTCTCATTTTGTTGGTCACCACTTATGGTCGCCATGGTGACCTTGAGATGCAAGTGGCGACCTCTACACAAATTGCACTTGGTCGCCACTTGCTAGATGGCAAAAAAGATGGTTCTCATGTCGACCTTAGCATCTAACCGTTTTACGCACCCAGGGTCGCCATAGCGACGAAACTACGAACTAGGTGCCACATCAGCGAATCAAGTAGTTATCAGTACATGTCCAAGAGTGTGTATAAATAGAATGGCCATTCATCTTCAAGGGGATCTGAATTCTAAGAGAAAAGAGCACCAAATACCTTCCTTGAGATCTAACTCTCTCATCCATGGCACACTACTCCTTATCCTCCATTTCTCTCCTTGAACTCATCTAATCCATCCAAACCTCAACACAAAGCCTTGATTCCTTCCCTACATCATTCCTCATCCCACCATTTCTCCACCAAAATCCTTTGTCACTTTCCACCAAAACACCCACATTCCAAGACATATCCTCTACTTCCATTCCTTGCTTCTATGAGCATAGAGGAGAAGAAGGATCAAGCTTAAAGAAGGTGACCCAAGGGTTATTTCCTTTTTGTTTACTTCTTTTTATTTATTGCAAATATGTGTAACTAAACCCCTAATCTAGGGGATAGATTTGAGGATCAATTGGTTATGGGTTTAGCTTAGCTTGTAATGAATCTCTTATGTGTTCTATTCATTCAAATTATTATATTCCATTCATTATGTAATTGACTTGTATATCACTTGTTGATTGCAATCTTGAGTGGAGTAATTTGTTATATATTCATATGTGGATTGACACTCCTTGTGTGATTATGAACCCATTGAATAGGATAGATTAGTGGTGAGTATATCAACCCCACTAATCTAAGCCTTTAGTGGTTAACATAATGAGATTGGTACATTAATGTTGCTATAAGGCATTACCCACATTCAATTGTTAATCGATCTATTCCCTAACTATGTTATTAATTGATTTTATCACTATTCTTATTAAGGTGTTGAGTATTCTATTTTTCATAACATTGTTGTGTATTTTCATTTTAGTAGTTAGCATTGGTGGTTTTAGAAACCACACATCTATCAAACACTATGATTGATTTTATTGTTTAAAGATTAGTCAATTTATCTAATTAACACTCCATTCCCTGTGGAACGAACTTGCTCACAATTATGTTATCAAATCATATTTTGAAAGGATTAAGTGGCTTAAAAGAGTTTTTCAAGAATCAACCAAAAACTATATTATTCTTTTGTTGAGTACACAAATGACCTCATCATGGGCATGATTCGGATCTGCATGGAGAGTGTCACTTTGGAGATAGTCCGCTATTGGATCCATCCAACATGGGGGGCGGCTGACTGGGAGGACTTATAGAACCTTAGCTATGCTGAAACAAGGAATCAGTTGGATGGGCACTCCTTTGGGTAAAACATACCCTTCACCTGCTGCGATCTTGGCCAACCCGGTGATTCTTCTCTCGGGGTACTTGTTCCATCCTTACACCTTTGAATTTCTTTATTGATTCTCGGACTTTAGCCAAATATGCCACCTTTTGCCTAGTACAACCCCGACACCTGGTTGACCACCAACTGGGAGTCACTTTTGATCAAGAGGAAATCAGCCTCTAAGGCTTCTGCTACTCCCATTCCTGCTAGCAAGGCTCCATATTTAGCTTCGTTATTAGTGGCTTTGAATTCAAACATAAAACAGTGACTGCATTCAACCCCTTCCGGGTCAATCACGACAACTTCGGCTCCACACCCAAACTGATTTGAGGCTCCATCCGTGTAAAGGACCCAAGTCTTGCTACCTTCGGGCCAATCTGGATTAGTTGGATCTAGATTTGGGTCTGCTGTTGTATCTGGGTCTGATATCTTACTAAATTCCATTATGAAATCGGCTAAGGCTTGAGCTTTGATCGTGGTTCTTGCCTTGTATTTGATGTCAAACTAGGTGAGCTCTAGGGCCCATAGGACCAATCTGCCAAACACATTAAGCCTTTGGAGGAATTGTGGCAAGGGTTGGTCAGTGACTACCACAATGGTGTGAGCTTGAAAGTAAGGCCAGAGTTTTTGGATGTTGTTACCAAGGCATAAACGAGCTTCTCCTAGAGGGTGTAGTTTTTCTCCAACTTAGTGAAAGCCCGGCTCACGTAGTAAACCGGTTTCTGCATCCTGTCACTGCACTCCTTCACTAAGGCTCCACTAGTAGTAGCTTCTGAAACTGCCAAATAAAGCAAGAGCTCTTCCCTCGGGGTCAATTTCACCAATAAAGACAGGCTGGACAAGTACTCCCTCAAAGCTTGGAAAGCCTGTTCGCTTTGCTCGTCCCACTTCATCTTCTTCCCCTGCTTGATTATCTTAAAAAAAGGGAGGCATTTATCAGTGAAGCGGGATATGGACCGGTTTAATGCTGCTATCCGACCAGTTAAACCTTATGCCTGTTTGAGAGTTGTAGGGGATTCGAGATCTAGGATAGCTTTGATCTTCTCGGGATTAGCCTCGATCCCCCTTTCATGCACCACGAATCCCAGAAATTTTCCTACTGCTACCCCGAAGGCACATTTGGCGGGGTTCAGTCTCATCTAGTTCTGTCTTATCACCTGAAAAGTTTGGCGCAAGTCCCCAGTGTGTTGTCCAGCCTCTGGAGATTTTCTGATCATATCATCTATGTACACCTCCATGGATCTTCCTATCTACTCTTTGAACAATTTGTTCACCATACGCTTGTATGTGGCACCTGCATTTTTAAGTCCGAAAGGCATTACCTTATAGCAGTAGAGGCCCTGTCCGGTGATGAAGCTGGTCTTGTCCTAATCAGAGGGATGCATCATGATCTGATTGTACCCCGAGAAGGCATCTATAAAGCTTAAGAGCTTGTTTCCTGCTGTAGAATCAATGAGCTGATCTATCTTAGGCAAAGGGAAACTATCCTTGGGGCAAGCCCGATTCAGGTCGATGTAATCCACACACATTCGCCATTTCCCGTTAGACTTGGTTACCATGACCACGTTGGGGATCCATTCGGGGTACCGGGATTTCCTGATGAATCTAGCCTTTAGGAGCTTGTCTAATTCCTCCTAGATTGCGGCGTTTCATTCGGTATTGAAATGTCTTCGTTTTTGTTTTACAGGTTTGAAAGTTGCGTCTACCACCTACCTATGAGTAGCCAGGCTAATAGGAATGTCAGACATCTCTTTATGGCTCCAAGCAAAGATTTCATTGTATTCTTTAAGGAGTTTTACCAAGTCCTTCTTGACTTCGGGGTCCAGCCCTCCTCTAACTTTTACTGTCTTAGTTGGATCCTCACCCCTGATAGGTATTTCCTCTAACTGATCCGCGAGATGTCCACTGGCCCAACCTCACTCTACTTCCTCCGGCTCCTCCACAATTATGTCTAATCAGCTGATTTATTAGTGAGACCAAGCACCGGGCCAGAGAAAAGTACTTCTCCTTCTGCCAAGATATAGTGATCCTGTTCCGGGGTTCCCTGACTTGGTTCACTGGTCACATGTGCACATTACTTAGCTATTGCGGCGGGGTTGGTGGATACCGCGTAACAGTTGCGGGCTGCCTGCTAATCCCCTCTAACTTCTCCTACTCTTGTTCCCACTGGAAATTTCAAGACGTTGTGGTAGATAGACAGTACCCCCCTAATCCCTGACAATAATGGTCTACCCAGGATTGCATTGTAAGCAGACAGGGTATCTACCACGATGAACTTTGTCATTATGTTTTGTTGAAGAGGAGCTTCTCCGACTATCATTGGCAGGATTTTGGACCCCATTGGCATTACAGAGTCCTCTGTGAATCCATACAAAAGTGAGGTGCAGCTGTTGTAACAGGAATTTTTCAAATTAAGTTGTTCATAGGCCCCCTTGAATAGGATGTCAACACTGCTTCCCGTATCAATCAGGACACGGTGTACCCGATAGTTGGCGATCTGTACTGAGATTACCATGCAATCATCATGTGGTTGAACTGTATTATACACATCTTCCTCCGTGAAAATGATTTTGGTAGAGTGGGGAAGATCTCGGGATCCACTAATGACTTTAAGTATCTCATAACTAGCATTGAGCCTGGAAATCTTCCTTGCGTGGTTCTTTTTTGAATTATTAGAGGTTCTGGCTAGAGTAGGGTCTCCACTAATGGTGCGAATTTCCTAGATCTGCTGCATCAAATCCTTCTCACCATCTCTCCTTCTCTCTGTTTCCTCCTACATCCTGCTCTGTACTTGTTTCCCTTCTTTGACGTTGTCCCGTACCTGGTGTAAAAATTCAGTTAAAAGACCTCATCTTACTAATCCTTCAATCTGGTTGCGGAGGCTGTAGCACTCAGATGTGTTGTGTTCTACGTCCTCGTGGAAATCATAATACTTGTATCGATTCCTCCTGTCAGCTGGGACTTTCATTGGACCTAGCTCTCTGAATAGGCCCTTATCTCGGATGGCGAGGTAGATGGTTTCTTGCAAAGCATTAAGAGGGGTGTAGTGATTATATCAATCTTCCTCTCTGGCTACCCTAGCCACCTCCTTCAGAGGGACCACCCTGGGGGGGTGACCTCCTAGCCAGATATCTTTCTTGGTACGAGGGAATAGAAGGCGGCCGGTAGGTAGACTGGTTTGGAGTCTGATTTTGGAATTTCTTAATTGGTGCGGGCTTTGGAGCCTCCTTTTTATGACATGGTGCCAATCGGGCTTCATCGTGCTCAATCTTAATCCGGAGCTGTTCCTCTATGTCCACCTGTTCCAGAGCTCGGTTGTAGGCCTCCTGGTAAGTTTCTGGCGGATGCTGTTAGGTTTTTGGTTGTTGTTGGCATATATTCCATATCAAAACGTGTTTATCTTGTAAATGTTTATGTGGTCATGTTGATGATGATACAAAGCTTCAAAGAAAGATTTGACTACGGTACATGCAAGATGATGGCTTGTTAAGAGGAAATTAGCTTCATTGCTCATCAAAGGTAAAATCGACCTCATTCCTCTTACAAGGCATAGGCACACACACACAAATCATTCATATGTGTCACTGCATTGTTGTGCACCATTTATATAACACATTCACATGATTTTATATGCTCATGCATTGAACTCAAATGCTCATACATTTTAGAGTTGCATGTTCTAGGACTTTGTCTAGGAAATGGCATTCATATGTGAACTTGTATTTGTATGTTTGTGTTTCTTGTGTTTTGGACTTGAACATGGTCTTATTTGATTCCTTATTGAGTCCCGGTCATTTCGGTTACTCATACGTTAAGTTTCGAGTCCAAACGATGTAGCTACGCTACTTTTCGTTCTCATTCGTTGAGTTGTGTTCGTCGTCGTTTTCCGAGATGAATTCTAAACCATTTTTCAAAGTTTCATAGTCGTCATCGTGCGTGAGGGAGTCATGGTTCGTAATCCAAAAACGGATTCGAATTCAGAGTTCGGATGCCCGAATACGGCTGAAGAACGTGAGAGGTGCGCGAGGAGGTTGCTTGGCCAAAAGCCAAGCAAAGGGTAGCCACGTGTGGACCACGTGTGCCACACGGCTGATCGGTCTATTTCTATATATGTTTTAGCCCTCTATTTCCTAGTCTTTGTGCTTTGTTCTCGAGTATTTTAGGTTGTTTGATGTGTTTGTTGAGCTGTGCAGGTCTCGTTATCAGAAGTGGTGCAAATATTCAAGTATGGAAGAAAAGATGTCAATGTTGATCAGATATACATTTTCTGCAGTGGACCGCCCCCTAGGTATGCATACCTAGCGGTCATATGTCACGGTCAATGCATGTTGAAGCCTCCAAGAGAAAATTGTGAAGGACCGCCCCCTAGGTAGTGCCTACCTAGCGGTCCTATCTAGCACCAAACTCCAGAGAAGTTGTTCATGAAGGACCGCGGCCTAGGCATGTCCTGTCTAACGGTCCTAGCTTGCACTAAACTCCAGCAGTGTATCATTCATGAGGCCGCCCCACAGACACTGTCCTACATAGCGGTCCTACCTAGCGGTGGTCTCCAGTGGTGTTGCAAAAAGATGACCGCGGGGTAGGCAAGTTGCCTACCTAGCGGCACGTGCAGCGAGATTTTAAGAAGTCTGATTCGTTTAGGTCAGCGAATGACAAAGTTGCGAGCCACTATAAATAAGACATCAGAGGGCTTTCAGAGAGAGTTAGAGACTGCGAGATTGAGAGTTGTTCTACCATCCATCCTTGGAAGACACCGAAAAGCAAGAAGAAGACGAAGGATTCGAAGCAAGATTAGAAGACAACAATGGGTTATATCTTCTCCTCTTCTATATTTTTGTTTCCTCCATTGATGTGTAACTAAATCCTTACTAGGGATTCAATGTGAACCTCTATGAATACTCTTTGTTAGAATTGACTATATTTTCGTAATTCAAGTTTCGATTCATTCAATTTGTGATTTCTTCTTGTCTATGCATGGTTAGTGCTAGTCTTGAATCTAGGGTTTATATGTTAGGGTTGAGAGATGTGTGGGGTTTCACCAGTCTTAACCAATAATTAATTGAATGAATGAATTTATCGTAGCAGGTTATTGCACGTTATCTTTGGTTCTCTTGTTCTTGTGCTTAATGGGTTCTCAATCATAGTTCTTATGCAGGGTTTGCTAATGACTGTGATTGAGAATACTTGATTGTGTGCTTTGTGGGTTGTAGGTTATAGTTGATATGCAGGGTTTGCTATTTACTCAACTGAGAAACGCTTGGTGTATGGTTGATGTATTTTCTATTATAGTTTATATGCAGGGTTTGCTATTGATTGTAGTAGAAGTACTTAATTTATCCCAGGACCACATAGTACTAATTATAAATAATTTAAGAACGAACCCTTAACTTGATTAACATTCTTTGTGAAAGTCAATTCGAAGCATTGAGTAAACGTAGTTGGTGATCATTGATGACCTAGTCTTCTCACCTCTTGATCTCATTCTCATATTCTTGTTAACTGCTTTCTTAGTTTAATTTAGTTTTAATCTAAAATCAATCAAATCAATCTGAAATCTCTTGGTTACTGTTAATTGCTTAGCTTTAATTAGAATTGGTTTTAGTCGATTAATCACTTTTCCTCGTGGGAACGATCCCTACTTGTCGCTGTACTTATCTCACGATTCGTGCACTTGCGAGTTAGGTTTTTATAACACGATTTTACACATCAACGGCCAGAGCTCCTCTCTGGCCACGTGTGGTACACGCTGACCACACGTGGGCTGTCTGAAGTCCCCTTAAAATTTGGACAATTTTGCCCCTACTTCAATTCCTTTTAAATCTCTCCATTTCCCTCCATTCTTTTCTAAGAAGAAAAAGTGTGAAATCCCGTCTATGATTTTCTCCCAAATTTTCTCAACTTCCAAACACCATAACCTTCTCATACGGAGTCGGAATTGAGTGATTCAAGTTGGAGATTTTTCGTATTTGAGTCGTCTACCTTTTCCAAGTGGTTGTGCAGCTGTTTGATTGATTTTCTGACAGATCTCCTCAGAAAATCGAACCAGCTCTTGTAATTTTGGTAGAGTTCATAACTTTGTGATTTCATCTTTTTTAACCTCCAATTTGCTTGGGGTTTCTTCTTCTATATGTATATGTTTGTTTAGTGAATGCTATAGAGAAAGGTAGCTTCATAATCAATCTAATTGAATAGTCTAATTAGAGACACATGTTGACTAGAATCTTTGATTCTTTGTTTTTAACATGATTGGGAGTTGTATTGTGATTAGATTGATATCTAGGATTGTTTGAGACTTGTTTGATCAAGTTTATGATTAATAATCCTTTATATGTGACTTTGATCCATGATTGATGAAATCTAGGATTAGAGCCTTTTTATGTGTTTTTAGAGATATATAGGATTGATTTGTTTTTAACATGTCTCCTATCTCTAAATCTTTGGCTAGAATAATTGTTGAATACATTTTATGATTCTAGCATTTTTTATGTATGTTTATAACATCTTGAACTTGTGCCTCATGTATATGTTTTGTTCAAGTGTTATTTGTATGAATGAATCTAGTAGTTTTTATGTGTTAATTGTATTCACATGCTCTAGGTTTTCATTCATGTTTTTTGCATCTAGATTTCTATTGCTTGTGTTTTCACATCTCTAGATCTAGTTGTTCCATGGAATGTATTGATCACATGTTCTATGTTGTTTTGATTGATTGCATCACTTGCATTCACATGATCACACTAGGAAGTCCTTGTAAAAGGCATGAAGTCTTGGCTAGAGTTGGGATGACTCGGATAGCCAAGCAAGAAGTCTTGCCTAGAGTCGGGAGGACTTGGATAGGTAAGCAAGAAGTCTTGTCTAGAGTCGGGAGGACTTGGATAGACAAGCAAGAAGTCATGACTAGAGTCGAGAGGACTTGGATAGTCATGCATGGGAGGCTTTCTAGAGGCACGTGTGCCTTATATAGAGAGTTGGCTTATATATTGGTAGGCCCGGGTGTTTGGTTAGACATAGAGTCCGATAGAGCGGGGTACATGGGATGTGTATGCACTCTTGAGGAATTTTTAATCTTCCAACGATGTTGGTTTTGGTATGAGTTCCAATATGTGGTGGTTTACATCATTGAGGGATTTTGTATCTTCCAATAGGGATTGGGTAAACATAGACTCCACATGGGTTGGTGACTAGGATTGGTCATTTTGTGGAATTTCTAATTTACTTTCCAAATATATATAAGTAACCAATGGTTGTAATTCAACCCGTGGATGTTTCCTCCTTGGAGGTTTTACCACGTTAAAAAATCCCTTGTGTTAATTCTTTCTATCTCTATCTTTTATATTTGTTTTGTATATGTTTTAATCTTGTAGTACAATCTTCACTTGTGATGTTTTGGATTCAAGATTTTGTAAAGTGTGATTTGTAAATATTTTCTTTTGATCATATTTGTAATTACATTTCTTTTGTATATTGTTTAGAATTTTATGTATAGCAATATTTGTATATGCTTGTAACGATTGAACATATATTGATATACAAGTATTCTTGTTAATTGTTTTTTGTATTTTCTTTATACCTCATACTACTTATTGATACTTAGACAATGTATGAATGATCACATGATTACTTGTCTTAGTATGATTCTGTGATGTTTTTGTTGTATGTAAGGCTACCTTGAGGGACAAACGTAAGTTTGTTCAAGGGTTTGAAATTAGGCGAAAAACCTATTCACCCCCCACCCCTTCTAGGTACGTCTTAAGCAATTTAGTCTTGTTTGCATACTTTCAATTGGTATCAGAGCAGATCGTCGGACGGCACTCGACAAGATCCGGGTTATACTTACAAGTGAATTGCTTAGGTTTTTGCTAGTATAGTTTTCCAAGATGATGTGTTGACCGAAGGGGCTTCGAATTCTAGGCCTCCTCTTCTCAAGGGTCACAACTACGGGTTTTGGAAATTGAGGATGAAGGCATACATTCGCTCTATTGATGAGAGAGCTTGGATGACAGTTGAAGAAGGTTATCTTGCTCCCAATAAGACGGAGAATGGTGTGACCGTTTCCAAGCCTAGGAGTGAGTGGTCTACTAATGAGTTTGAGTTAGCAAAATGGCATCATCGAGCGGTGAATGCTATTTTCGGAGGTGTGGATAGTAGACAATTTAGCTACATCCAAAATCTAGAAACCGCAAAGGAGGCTTGGGATGTACTCCGGGTCACCAATGAAGGGACAAAAGCGGTGAAGAAGTCTCGTCTTTAATTGCTCACTTCCCAATTTGAGATGTTGCAAATGGGTGAGGAAGACAAGTTTGTTGACTTCCAAGACAAGCTACTAGACATCGCTAACAAGTGCCAAGCACTTGGTACTCCTATCTCTGGCGAGAGGCTAAATTGGAAGATTCTAAGATCTTTGCCAAAATGGTTCAAGGCCAAGGTTACCGCTATTGAAGAGAGCAAGGATGTCGATGACATGAGCTTAGATGAATTATTAGGGTCTCTTCAAACTTTTGAAGCGTGTATGAAACCAAAGGCCAAGAACAAGGGTTTAGCTCTCAAGGTTGTAAAAGAAGCTAGTAGTAGCGAAGAGGATGAGGAGATGGCATTGTTGGTTAGGAAGTTTAGGAAGTTCTTGAAGAAAGGAGCCAAGCCATATGGCAAGTATTCAAGAGACAAGGAGGTCAAGAAATCCTCTACTCCACCTCATGAGAGGAGTGGCCATGTCAAGAGCAATAGAAAGGTTCAATGCTTCAAGTGCAAGAAGCTTGGACATTTTGCTTCGGATTGTCCTAGTGGAGATTCTAAGAAGGACAAGAAAGGAAAGGCTATGGCGGCCACTTGGAGTGAAGATGATGAATCTAGTGATGAGTCTTCAAGTGAAGAAGAGCTAGTGAGCAACTTTGTTGGCTTCATGGCTTCTTATTCATCTCTAGATGATACAAGTCAAGATTCTTTGGAAGATAAGGTTGATTCAAATCATCAAGTGTGTCTAAGTGAGAATCCTACCTATGATGAACTTTTGGCTAAGGTGAAGAGTCTTGAAAAGAGTTTGAAGATAGCCTTAAGTGAGGTAGATGAGAAAAATGATTTGATCAATATACAAGTGGATGAGTTTGTTGCTACAACTCGAAGGCTCTTGTGTGAAAAGAATGCTATTGCCAAGAAGCTTAGAGAAGTTGAGGAGGTTGTTCTTGAAAGGGATAGGATCATCTCTAATTTGAAACTAGGAGGCTCAAGTGTCGCGGTAGTTGAGGAGAGGCTCATAGAAGCATCACTTCCTACAAGCGAGGTCGTAGTTGACAAGAAAGCTCCTAAGAAGAGACGTTCCAAGATCAAGAACAAAGTTAAGAACAAGGTACTCCTTGACACTTCCACTTCCACTTGTGTTTCTCCCATTCCGGAAAGTAAAATCTCTTCTTTTGTTCCCATATGTCATTTTTGCAATACCATAGGTCATATCAAGCCCAAGTGCTATAAATTCATTGAATATTGCAATATGGAAAATGCATCTAGGAATAGAGAGATTGCCTATAAGCTCAAGCATGCTAAAGCTTTTGAATATGGAAAGCATGTTAATGATTCAATGCATGCTAAGAGTTCTCGGAATGTGAAGAATAAAAATCTTGTTAATATTGACAATGCACATGGTGCTAATAATGTTGGAAAGAAGAGTATTAATGATATTATTGTAAATCAAGTTGTGGAAGAACTTTACTCTAGATTCAACATTGTTGTCAATAAGAATCTTGATGATGTTTTTGTTAATTCACCCAAGACAAAGTTTGTCAAGGGTGAGTGCTCTTACCAATAGTGTAAGTTGCACATGTGAGTTAGCTTTGAGATTAGTGTCTTGTTGTTAAGAAGCTTAGCATTTTTGCTTAGTATCTATACTACTTGACATGAACTTGGCTATCTCACATTCTTTGATATGATTGTCAAAATTTGTTGATTAACTTTTGAGAAGTTGCATATCATGTTATCTATATGGTGATAATCTTTGTTAAGACTTTTAGAGAAAGTCATTTTTGTTTGTTTGAGTTGAAATGCTTAGCCTTTAGTCTCTTGGAATCGACACACCTATAACTTGTAGTCATGAGGACATACAAGCCAAGAGGACTCATAAAAAGGGTGAAGGTCTTGCATTTGATGGAATTAGCTTGCGAAGGTATATCTTGTATCACATTGCTTGCTTATCTATATTTCATCTCTCAACTCATTGTTTTAACACTTCATGTAGCATGTCATACTTGAGAACTAATATAGTGTTTATATGGTCCTCGTTGACATTTGCTTGTCTAAGATCTTTTGGTGATAATTGTTCACAATGATCTTTTCGTGTTGTGTGTTATTATTTGTTTGATTGTTGAGTGGCAAGTTTTTGAAAAATATGCTTCATATTCTTTGAAAGCTACTCTCTTGAGAAGTAGAGATCTTAAGTAAGTCTCATTACTTGCTTTTTGATCATGTGCTTTTAAGCCTTAAACTTGGTTTCAAAAAATGCACTTTGCTTCTCTTATATGGTTTGTTATGTTGTTGAGTTTGATATATGTGTGAGTATTGGATACTCTTGATGTTCTATAATTAGTACATTTAAAAATGACCTTTGGTTTGTATCCATTTGCTTCGGCAATATAGTACTCAATGAGCACCCTCTTGGAAAGGGCTACACATATTGATTGTGAAGCCGCCCAATGTTGGAAAGGGCTACATCTTTATGATGAGTGAAAGCCACCAAGAGGTGTATAAGTTTTTGTTAGAAAAAATCAAAGTAGAGTTGAAAAGAATCAAAAAAAAAAAAAAAATTTGATTCAAGCCTAAAACAAAAAACAAAAAGGCTATGGAGTATAGTTGAAAAATCAAATGAGCTCGGGTTGACAAATAGAAACGGGTAAACGAGCCACTTGCACACACATCGCTCACATGTTGAAAACTATTCTCTTTAAAAGCAAAATTCGGATGAAAACCGGTTTGACTTTTTTATGGAAAGTTTAAGGATGGATAGTGATTGAAAATGTTTGCATGTTTGATTACTAAACTACTTCATTTCATATTCTTGAAGCAAAATCTTCACACACTCACTTTTGCTTATATGGTATATTTGGTTCTCTAGCAATTTTTGAAGATATATGAGAGTGATTGAAAATCTAGATGTAACTCTCTTTGCTATATGGAGCTTATTTGGAAAAACTTTTGAATATTGCTTGAGATATGATTGTATGATGATTTTTGTGAACAATTGTCTATCTAGATGTTAGATAGGGCATTTATCAAGGGGGAGCATAATATGCTATGTTTTTGTTCTCTTTTGTGATTTGTTCACATGATTCTTCAAGAAATTGTTTGTTGGCATAATTCATATTTTTGATAAATCTTAAGATGCTTTGTTTTTGTTGATATGCATAATGATTTGTTCAAAAATAATATTATTGCCTTGTATATGTTTATTGGTTACTAACTTGGTTTGTTGTTTCCCCTCATTTTTTTTTGTTGTTAGTATTTTTGTGTGATACAAGGTCATGGGAAAAGCTAAGAAAGTTGGTGGTAACGTTGCTTCTAATCCTATTGACAAATCAAAGCCTACATCTTCTTCCAAAAAATCCAAAGCAATCAAGGTGAAGGATTTGGGGATTTTTGGATGCAAAAAGTTTATTCAAGAAAGAGGTATTGATTTGAATTCTTATATTAACTCTTATGTTCATGAGGCTATATGTGAAAGGAAATGGAACTCTTGAATTGACTCAATGGGAATTGCAAATGAGACATTAGTTAGAGAATTCTATCATGAGTTCAAGGAGAGTACCACTATTGAAGATGCCGTCATGGAATTAAGAGGTGCTACATTTAGAGTTTGTGCTTGGAAATTGAATAAATTTCTAGGTTTGCCCATTGAGATAGAATCGGATTTCTTAGCTGTTAGTGTTGAAGAAAATCTTGATTTAATGGGAAAAACTCTTTGTGATGATATTGATTTTGTGTGGGGGAAACGTGCTTTCATTAGGCAAAGTGAATTGACCAAGATTAGTGCTTTTTGGCACTTATTTGTATGTGCAAATTTGATTGTCTCTACTAATGTTACCGAACTCAATAGAGAGAAGATTAGAGTGGTATATGCATTAGTGACTAGTAGGCCTATTAATCTTGGACAAGTGCTCATTGAACAAATTGAGAATGTTGCTAGTTCTTCTCGTTTCGAAAAGAAATTAGCATTTCCGGGATTTATTTCTCATTATTGTTTAGCCATGGGGTTGAAGGATCAAGAAGGTAATGTGTTTCTACCTCCTTTGGACAAGATAAGTGAGAAACGTTTGTCTATCATGTCTTACAAAGGAAAGGGAGGACCTAATGATACTATTAGGCTTTTTGGTGAATCATGTGATTCAAGCCATACACTTAGTGCACCTATTCTTCCTTCATGGGCTTTACTTTTGACAAATAGGGTTGAAAAGTCGGAGAGACAACTTGAGGAAGCACACCGGAAGATTGGAGAGCTAAATGCTAAAGTTGAGCTTCAAGATGAGAAGATCAAGGAATTGGAAAGGAATGCCTCTACTCCAAAGCATTATGCAAGATCATCAAATCGCTCAATCTTTCTTGGTGGTAAAAGAGACTAGAATGGCCTTGAGGTATATTTTCTCTTATTCCCTTTTCTTTGGCTTCATATCATGTCAAAAAGGGGGAGAATGATAGGGGAGATATAGGGGAGATACATGGTTGTTCTAGCTTTCTTATTTCTCAAGATGTTATATTTTATTGTATTTTGTTTTCTTGAACTATATGGCTTGTAATATTGGCTAGAATATCTTTTGGATGATGGCATGTATTTAGGGGGAGCATACATGTTATCCATATGGACTTTAATTATGTTATTTTTCTTGTCAATATATATCTTTTGCCATATGTGTTGTCTCTTAGAGATCTTTGTGCTTTCAAGCTATTTTATAGGTGATTTCAAGAGAAGACCAAGATGAAGTTCAAGACTTGTTATTGGAAATTTTGTCTTAGAGTGTAAATAAATGTACACATTATGACCAAATTTTCTTTGTAATTGTTTTAGTATTTGTATAGGGGTTTTGACATGAAATTTGCCAAAGGGGGAGATTGTTAGGTTTTTGGTTGTTGTTGGCATATATTCCATATCAAAACGTGTTTATCTTGTAAATGTTTATGTGGTCATGTTGATGATGATACAAAGCTTCAAAGAAAGATTTGACTACGGTACATGCAAGATGATGGCTTGTTAAAAGGAAATTAGCTTCATTGCTCATCAAAGGTAAAGTCGACCTCATTCCTCTTACAAGGCATAGGCACACACACACAAATCATTCATATGTGTCACTGCATTGTTGTGCACCATTTATATAACACATTCACATGATTTTATATGCTCATGCATTGAACTCAAATGCTCATACATTTTAGAGTTGCATGTTCTAGGACTTTGTTTAAGAAATGGCATTCATATGTGAACTTGTGTTTGTATGTTTTTGTTTCTTGTGTTTTGGACTTGAACATGGTCTTATTTGATTCCTTATTGAGTCCCGGTCATTTCGGTTACTCATACGTTAAGTTTCGAGTCCAAACGATGTAGCTACGCTACTTTTCGTTCTCATTCATTGAGTTGTGTTCGTCGTCGTTTTCCGAGATGAATTCTAAACCATTTTTCAAATTTTCATAGTCGTCATCGTGCATGAGGGAGTTATGGTTTGTAATCCGAAAACGGATTCGAATTCGGAGTTCGGATGCCCGAATACGGCTGAAGAACGTGAGAGGTGCGCGAGGAGGTTGCTCGGCCAAAAGCCAAGCAAAGGGTGGCCACGTGTGGACCACGTGTGCCACACGGCCAGAGCTCCTCTTTGGCCACGTGTGGCACACGCTGACCACACGTGGGCTGTCTGAAGTCCCCTTAAAATTTGGACAATTTTGCCCCTCCTTCAATTCCTTTTAAATCTCTCCATTTCCCTCCATTCTTTTCTAAGAAGAAAAAGTGTGAAATCCCGTCTATGATTTTCTCCCAAATTTTCTCAAATTCCAAACACCATAACTTTCTCATACGGAGTCGGAATTGAGTGATTCAAGTTGGAGATTGTTTGTATTCGAGTCCTCTACCCTTTCCAAGTGGTTGTGCAGCTGTTTGATTGATTTTCTGACAGATCTCCTCAGAAAATCGAACTAGCTCTTGTAATTGAGGTAGAGTTCATAACTTTGTGATTTCATCTTTTTTAACCTCCAATTTGCTTGGGGTTTCTTCTTCTATATGTATATGTTTGTTTAGTGAATGCTATAGAGAAAGGTAGCTTCATAATCAATCTAATTGAATAGTCTAATTAGAGACACATGTTGACTAGAATCTTTGATTCTTTGTTTTTAACATGATTGGGAGTTGTATTGTGATTAGATTGATATCTAGGATTGTTTGAGACTTGTTTGATCAAGTTTATGATTAATAATCCTTTATATGTGACTTTGATCCATGATTGATGAAATCTAGGATTAGAGCCTTTTTATGTGTTTTTAGAGATATATAGGATTGATTTGTTTTTAACATGTCTCCTATCTCTAAATCTTTGGCTAGAATAATTGTTGAATACATTTTATGATTCTAGCATTTTTTATGTATGTTTATAACATCTTGAACTTGTGCCTCATGTATATGTTTTGTTCAAGTGTTATTTGTATGAATGAATCTAGTAGTTTTTATGTGTTAATTGTATTCACATGCTCTAGGTTTTCATTCATGTTTTTTGCATCTAGATTTCTATTGCTTGTGTTTTCACATCTCTAGATCTAGTTGTTCCATGGAATGTATTGATCACATGTTCTATGTTGTTTTGATTGATTGCATCACTTGCATTCACATGATCACACTAGGAAGTCCTTGTAAAAGGCATGAAGTCTTGGCTAGAGTTGGGATGACTCGGATAGCCAAGCAAGAAGTCTTGCCTAGAGTCGGGAGGACTTGGATAGGTAAGCAAGAAGTCTTGTCTAGAGTCGGGAGGACTTGGATAGACAAGCAAGAAGTCATGACTAGAGTCGAGAGGACTTGGATAGTCATGCATGGGAGGCTTTCTAGAGGCACGTGTGCCTTATATAGAGAGTTGGCTTATATATTGGTAGGCCCGGGTGTTTGGTTAGACATAGAGTCCGATAGAGCGGGGTACATGGGATGTGTATGCACTCTTGAGGAATTTCTAATCTTCCAACGATGTTGGTTTTGGTATGAGTTCCAATATGTGGTGGTTTACATCATTGAGGGATTTTGTATCTTCCAATAGGGATTGGGTAAACATAGACTCCACATGGGTTGGTGACTAGGATTGGTCATTTTGTGGAATTTCTAATTTACTTTCCAAATATATATAAGTAACCAATGGTTGTAATTCAACCCGTGGATGTTTCCTCCTTGGAGGTTTTACCACGTTAAAAAATCCCTTGTGTTAATTCTTTCTATCTCTATCTTTTATATTTGTTTTGTATATGTTTTAATCTTGTAGTACAATCTTCACTTGTGATGTTTTGGATTCAAGATTTTGAAAAGTGTGATTTGTAAATATTTTCTTTTGATCATATTTGTAATTACATTTCTTTTGTATATTGTTTAGAATTTTATGTATAGCAATATTTGTATATGCTTGTAACGATTGAACATATATTGATATACAAGTATTCTTGTTAATTGTTTTTTGTATTTTCTTTATACCTCATACTACTTATTGATACTTAGACAATGTATGAATGATCACATGATAACTTGTCTTAGTATGATTCTGTGATGTTTATGTTGTAAGTAAGGCTACCTTGAGGGGCAAACGTAAGTTTGTTCAAGGGTTTGAAATTAGGGGAAAAACCTATTCACCCCTCCCCCCCCTCTAGGTACGTCTTAAGCAATTTAACCTTGTTTGTATACTTTCAGATGCTTAGCAAAAGAGTGAATAGTCTATAGCCCACAGGTTTCTTCGAAAATTGGCTAAGGTTTCCTTCTAGTCGAATACTCCCATCTGGACGACTTCTTTGTGGAATTTTTCAACATAAGATCTCAAAGTTTCACCCCGCTCCTGGCCCACATATTGAAGCAAGATAGGGTCCTTGGGACGTGGCTTGATACCCTGAAACTGCGTACAAAAAGCTGTAGTAAGCTTTGAAAAGGAATCAACACTACCCGATGGTAACTTTCTAAACCACGTCTTGGCATAGTCGGTCAGGGTTGAAGGAAACATCCAGCACATGGTTGACCGGTCGTGTTTTGGACCTCCATCTGGTGGACCAAGTTTTCCAGGTGGCCGACTGGGTCCTCTGTCCTGGAATACTTCTCAGAAGGCATCTTGAATTTGGGAGGTAACCCCGCCTCCCTAACTTTATTGGAGAAAGGTGCATTCATCTCACCCAGGGGGTTCTTCTGGATTCCTTGGTGCTTTCCCTTCTTTAATTCCTCTAGCTTTTTTGCCATCTTGGCCATCTGATCTTCCCGGCCCTGGGATTTCTTTTTCCCGGATGGGGCTACTGAGCCTTCTTCGTCTGAAGTTTCTGAATCAATGACCACTTCCTTCCGCTTAGCTCTCTCATGTCTTCCCCTAGGGCTTTTTCAGGATCTGGTGCTTCCTTCTGAATCGGGATGCGGATCCCTCTCATTTGCCCTTGGTTTTGGTGGAGATTGGGCTCTCCTAGGGGGAATCTCAATTGCGGACTTCACTAGTCTGGGTCTGAGATCCACCTGTCTGACTGGAAGAGGTGGCCCTAGTCGGTCAAACACTGGTACCCGGGTCCTTGGGCCAATGTCCCTTAGGATCCCAGCTGCTTCAAAGGGGATTCCCTAGGCTATCATCTAGAGCCGGATGGCTTCTACGTATGCTGCGTCTTGTTGTTTTAGGACATCCCGATTGACTTTTTGCCTGGCGAGGTCCTGAGGCAAAGGGCCAGCAGCTGGAGGAGGCACTGGTGCAGGATTCTCATTCCCGGACCCCTTACCCAGCCTTTGAGCTCTCTCGGTGGAAGCAATGGACTGGGGTCCTGATGGATCGGGATAGGCCTGGAAGGATAGAAGTCTTATTATGAAGATCTTTGAGTAGAACTAGGCTGCTTTGAGGTTGGTTGGGAAAATAAATGTTCCTAAAGACGGCACTAAAGGTGTTACAGAAAAATCGTCATTGGGTGAATCTCCAATTAACAACTTTAAGGGACCAAGATCAAGATTGATCCCGATCGGAGGGGTATCACGTAGTTCAATACCAACGATGTTCTTAACAAAACAAGTGCGGTTTGAATAAAAAATATGGTAAACAAACAGAATCTTTATTGATTGTCACTTTATATTATAAGTACAAGAGTTGTGTTTTTCTAGGTTAAGGTGGAGTGTGGAGCCTCAGTAGGCGATGGAGATGGTAGTGGCAAACTCGTACATGTCGATAAGTAGAACTAAACATAGGGTTTTAGGAGGTGACTTTCGGTCCCCTTTCTGGTATGTATCATGTTGTTTATATAGGTCCCGTTGCTTGCCATGCACTCCTATAATTTTGGTCTAGGGTTTGGCGTTTGCAGGACTTCCTTCCTATTAGGAGATAATCTTGTAGGAGTTTTTATCGTTAAAATCAAGTCTTTCCTTCTTAGGAGGAAACAATCTCGTGGGAGCCTTCAGAATCAAGTATTTCCTTCCTAGAAGGATTCTAACAGAGTTGACTTGTTAAAATAGAACTCTCAGTTGGCGGGAAGAAGTCTACTTCTTTTGTTTGGACTAAACGGTGGTGTTTCAGCATTTCTCCATGGAGCTTTAACCCGATCTTCTAGGCGTAGGAGTCTTGTTCTTTGGTAACTTCTTCATCTGGTATCTTACTGCCTAGCGAGCTGATTCTAAAAGGTGTTATGAGCTCCTAAGTATCCCGTTGCTTCCTGAGGATTGAGACATGATGACTCGCTTTTTGTGTCATTACCAAATTGCGAATTATCAAAAGAATGTTTATAAATGAATTCTTACGCAATGTGCTTGAAGCTTTGAAAATTAGTAAAGCGGTAAGCTTAAGATTCGTTCCATATGGATTAGGTTAGATTAATCAATTTGCTATCTAATCTAAGTTAGTCTAACTAGTGTTCAATAAAGTAAATCATGATTAGTGGGATAGTGTGTGGTTTGAGAAACCACCAAACAATGCATGTAAAGTAAATATACAAAAATGTAAAGAGAATATGAATTGAGATAGGAATCCAATACAAACAACTTAGATAAGAAAATGGGTTTAAACAATTAAGAGAGGTTTAGGGAAATGATAGAGTAGCTAATGGGCCATTGAGCAATTCATACAAAACTTCATTAACGCACAATCTACACAATCTAGGACCAATCTCATTCGAAAGTGTTGTTTAGGTCGTCACTAGGAACCCTAAACAACTTCCCACCAAAATGCCTAACCGATTAAGGAAAGGGGGTCAAGGTGGGATCAGTTAGTGATGATCGAATGGCCTAGGCAATTGGGGTGATATCCCCACCAACAACCTAACCTAATCACTATGTGCTCTAATCAATCAAGTGTGTCAATAACTTAACAAACTTTATCACAAATAAATCATACAACATATTGTAATCAACAAGTGTGTCAATACTCATTTAATCACATAAGTGCAAGATCTAACTAAAAAGTAAAGAGAACTATAATTATGCAAACATAATATCCAAAGCTTTAAGAAATACTCAATGTCCAAATAATCTCTCAAATCATCCCCCTAAAATGGGGGTTTAATTACACATAATAACAAACAAGAAAAGGAAGTAAAATAGAGAGAAATCTGTTAGGACTATGCTCAATAGCAAGAGTGTAATGTTGTAATTAACAATTTTTTTCGTATTAATAAAGTGATTTCTGGTTTAAACAAATCTTATAGCATTTATAGTTTAATAATTGTCAAAGTAAATAATCATAAGGTCTAAAGACTATGAGAAAAGAAGAATTGTTCGTACATCTGGATATGTATGTGGTAGACACAATTCTTTAGTTAGTCTTAAATATTGTTCACAACTTAAGTTAAAGGTTGGGCACCTTTATCTTGTTAAAGTTGTAGAATTCTTTTGCTAGCATTTGAGTGGGATCAAATGAGATATGATGAGTCTGAAATCATCGGAGTGTCTTCGAGCAAAAGAATCTAGTGCACTGGGTGCATTGAACAGGATCACAATGAAATACTTTATCTATAACCGTCAGTAGATAAAAGTAATTTCATTATCAGGACAATCAGAGAGTCTATCTTAATCCTGAGATAAATGATGGACTTATGGTTGCAAGTGATATCATTTGAGTTATCAATGAGTACAATTATATCGCATAGTCTATCCTCGATAGTTTGGTGATATTCATTTGTTAATCGATAGAGGACTTCATTTATAGATATGGACATCGTGGCTCCATTTATCGAATGAGAGTATAATATCATCATATGGATGTTTTGAGGTAATTGGATATTAAATCTCAACGTTGAGTTTTCGATAGTGTCTATTGAAAACATGGCTTCTGGACAAGTCAAAATATCCAAGTTCAAAACGTGGTCATATGAGTAAATATGGTAACTTGGAGAGTTATAGGCGGTCTATGAACTCTTGGCGATTACTGATATTAATCACGAGGATACACTATCTCCAATATGATTGTCTAGGGTATGAATGAGGAAACATCTTCCTTTTCTGTCTTTATTTAAGAGTTCAATTTTAGCTCTTTAGTGGAATGAGTTAAAATTAATTGATCGAACCTAAGTGAATCATTTGTTGATTGTGATTAGGTTATGTCTATTGAAGCTTAAATTTAGATAGCCCGCCAAGATCCCCAATCCACACAGACTTGCATGGATCACTTGATATATTCTACTGGACCAATTTAGGGTCCATCTAGAATTGCATTTAATATATTAAGAATATAATTTGCACATTATTTATGTAATGGGCTGCTCAATTATAGTTATATATTAATGGATGACATGTGGGCTTGTTTCTTTTAGTAAGAATGGGTCTAGTTCACATGTGGGCTTTTTATTTAAAGTCCTATGGATTTAATGAAATAAGAAAATAATATTTGGCCCAATATTATTATATGGGGCGGCAAGGTGGTTAAATAACCTTAATATTATTTTGTTTTCATTATTTAATTAAATAAGAATTAATTAATTTATTAATTAATTGTTTAATTAAGAAACAAATCTTTTCTGATTAGGAAATATGATTCCTATTGGTATACTATTGGTAGTAGTATACTTAAATTAAAAGACTTGTTTGACAAGGAAATAAATAATTAATTTTATTTATTTAATCAAATAAGAAGTCTTTTATTTTTGTCAAATAAGAAATAAAAGATTTATGAGTTTGATTAGGGTTTGTAAGTCTTAAACAAAATAGGAATTAGGGTGCAATTCGAACTCGTTTTTGGTTAAGGATTGCGGCAACCCTAGTTGATTTTGGACTAGAGATTTCGGCCACCCTAGTGCAAAAAGAAAGAGAAAATTTTTGGCCACATATATAAGGATACTTATAATTTTCGGCCATACCTAGATTTTGGTGTGCAGAGTTTTCTTTTTCTTCTTCTTCTCAACTCATAGAAAGATAGCTTTTATTCTACTAAAACAAAAAGAAACATAGATTATTCTTTGATGGTATTATATTGCTAATTCATCAATAAGCTTGTGAATACTACATCGATATAGGTTCACGCGAGTTTCGATCTTAAGATTGAGAACTCAAAAGTGACCGGAATAATCTTAGGTTTCTTTTGATTGTTTTTGTGACTAACGAATAAAAGAAAAGTTTGTTATATCCGATCACATGTTTGCAATTCAAAGAAAGGGAGACCACGCTCCTAGGTGATCCACGTTCGTGCTAGGATTGAAGATCTTGCGGATTACCATCGACGTAAGTCAATCGGATCACGTGACAAGAGGTATTCATCTTTTGTTATATATTATATATCTTTAATTGATTAAAAGGGTTTAAGGTTCATAAAAGGAAAAATTTTAAAAGCTACTCAAACTATTTTTTTAGTCTCGCTTCCGCTACGGGTATATTTTTTCCCTACAAAATCACCTTTGGGTCTCTCTTGTAAGCTTAATCCTCCCTTGAGCTTCCTTTCTTGAATCTTGTGCAAAGATTGGGTGTTGAGGATGTGTCTAGATAGGTGGAGTCATATGGAAAGTGACAAAGGAAATGGGTGGAGAAGATGGAAAGAGAGGAATGGTTTAGGTGGAGTAATCTAAGTGTTTATTGGAGAGGAAAATGGTAGGATTAGGAATGGTTGAAGAAGGGAAGTTTCTTGATGAACAAGAGTTGTTCAAAAGGGGAAAATAGTGATGTATTTTTAAGTGTGAAAAGCTAGGGTATGAAATGACAAGAATACCCCTCTTGAATGCCAGCACTGGAATTCCTATGCTGGAATTCCAACGTGGTCGCCACTTGTCCTTCTAGGTCGCCATGGCGACCTCAAATGGCGACATCTCATGGATTCTTTTGTCACCATGGTGACCTCATGGCGACAAAATGGTGACCATTCGTGGAATTCCTACGTTGGAATTCCTATGTGGTCACCATTTGCAAGTGTGGGTCGCTATGGCGACCTCAAATGGCGACCCACCTGATTGTTTTTGCTACTCTTCTGTTGCCATGGTGACCAAGTAGCAACCAAGTGGCGACCTTCTGATGCTCTGAATAATCATCTGTCGCCATGGCGACCATGTGGCGACCTCTTCTTGCTCAAGTTGCAAAAATGTCCTGTTTCTTCCCATTTGTGAGCCTTTTTACACCCAAGTCATCATCTTCATCCCAAATGCTCTTGAAACCTAATAGAACCTGAAACACTTGATTTTACACCATTAAACATAGGGAAATGCCCAAGAATCAAGCAAAAAGATTTGGAAATGAGGGTCAAAATCATACCAATTTTGGTTCGATCAAGACACCAACTGAGGCTGTAGGATATCTAGCCGATGAAGTAGCGATATATTTGAATGATACAGTAGCGGGGTGCTCGGTGGAACTCCATATCGGGATATTGAGTGAAACTTCATGTCGGGATACTGTGTGGTGAACTGTGAATCAAGGTGCCTAGTGGGGCTTCATATCGGGATACCGCAGGGTCCAGAGAAGCTAGGGAATGGCTGGGCTAGATCCCTCTGGAGGGGGAATGTATCTAGATTGATCGGGATCCCTCCCTTCTTGAGGTAGCCGGATGGTATTTTGATTCCCATGTCGTCCTTGTATCAAGGTGGAAAATTCTTCTTTGATCCCCTACCAATTTTGGCGGTTAACAAGTAAGAAGAAAGTTTATAGTGAAAGAGAGAAATAATAACAATACATGCAAGGTAAACTTGCAATGAACCAATATGATTTAAGAGACAAATTAAGATTTTCAAGATGTTTTTTCAGCCATCTACAAGGCCTCTTTTTATAGAGAGCTCGAAGGGCAAAAGAGTCACAAAAGGGGAACATGGTTAATTAATGTTTAGCCACCAAACATTGACAATTTTGGATTGCCCATGCTTGTACTGTCTTTGAACCCAGATTTCGTGCTTATTGCTTCTGAATTCGCTTCTGACATGAATAGAAGAAGTGTGTATTTTTGACTTAGCTTTCCAGAATGGTTTGGTTCGTAATTATCTGAAATCTTTAGCTCAAGTTATACTCAAAACACTAAAGCATGTTCAATGTGTGCGGAAACTGTGTATATGTCCTCTTCCATCCTCTGTTTGGCCTTTAAAACGTCTGAATCTTGAATTTAATGTGAAATGAAATTTTATAGGAAATTGAATCATCGTTCCACAGAAAAAAGAATGGGATCAATCCGATATTTGAGTGAAAAGTTATGCCCATTTCAAGTAACCTGTATCAAAATAACAATATCAAAAATAAAAGACAAAAGTATAAATGTGCTTAAGTTAGGAGAGTTAATGATACTACTAGTGTAAAATGATGATTTCAACTCTATTAAACATGCACTTTTAAGTGTTCATCATTTTCCCAAAACGGTGTAGTTTCACTAGTGCTTCTATATAAGCTTTTGCTTTTTCCCCATTTCGATCTAGAACTCAAATATTCAGATCTTAGAAAGAGAAAGAGTTCTCATAGAGAGAGAGAGAGAGAGAGAGAGAAAGCTTCCAAGCTTCATTCTTTTACTCTCAAAAACCCAAAACCCAAACCCAAAACCCATCTTCATCTTGTGTCTTTAGCGCCATTCAAGCATAGGTCTTCATTAATGTCTTTATTTGGTAAGTAGAACAAACAACTTATCTCATTTATTGTTCTAGTGGATTTGAGGACTGTGTGTGACTAGCATAATAACTCGTGAGTTTTTCCTAGTTGTGGGTTTCTCACATAAATCAATCAATGTGTTATTTATTGTTTTTCGCACTCTAATTATGTTGATTGTATTTGTTTGTGTTGGGTTAATTTTTATAATAATGATTAATCCGAAAAATTGGTAACTAATTGGATTAACAACCCATTCACCCCCCCCCCCCCCCCCTAGTATTTTTAGACACACGTAATATATATTTTCAATTTGTAATTAATCGATCCCACCTTGACCCCCTCTCCTTAATTGGTTAGGCATTTTGGTGGGAAGTGTTTGGGTTTTGTTTCGACAGCTTATTCACATCTAAGACTACAAATGGTTCATAAGTATGAGATTAGTCCATTAAAGTTAGCTTGATGAGCATTGCCCATAGTCCACTTGCAACTCCATCATTTCCCTATTATTATCTTAATTGATTATACATTCTATTATTTTATCAAATATTTTTGAGCATTCTATTTTTCCTACCATTTTTGTTACATTTACTTTACATGTATGTTTGATGGTTTCTCAAACCATACACTATCCAACTTACCATGATTTACATTATTGCATTGTAGACTAGTTAATTAATCCAACTAATTACTCTAATTCCCCGTGGAACGAATTCATGCTTACAGTTTTACTAAGCTTTATAACCTAAGTGGATTCCTAAATGGTTAAACACGGTTTTAAAGTGAACATATAAATACATTGTTTTGTTGAGTACAAAACGACCTCACCAAAATATAGTATAGCTTAAACAAAACCCAAATCCAAATGTTCCTTACATCAATCCCCTAGATTAGGGTTTAGTTACACATGGTTACAATATAAAGCAAAGAAGTAACAGTTTAAGAAATCAACCTTAGGCCTCCTTCTTTAGTGCTTGATCCTTCCTTCCTTTGATGCTCCTAATGTAAAGAGTGGTAGATACGGATGTGTCTAGATGAATGGATGACTAATGGGTAGGGTAGTGACAAACGTAGGGAATGTAGAGAATGGAAATAGAGGAATGATTAGGTGAAGTAATCAAGATTTTGTGTTGAGTTTTTGGATGAAAAAGGTAGTTCAAGATTAGAGATGGAGGAAGTTAAATGAGGGAAAATGGAAGAGAGAATGCTTTCTAAATCTCTAAATTTTGTGCATGAGAAGAAGCTCTTTTTGAAATTGGAGAAAAAGATCCTTTATAGTGGCTTTCGAATCTGTACTGTAACTACCAGAAATGCTAATGTGGCATGTGTCATGACTGCGTTTTCACGGTTTTAGAGACAGTGACGCTACTTCGATAGGCGGTTATACGGCCTTCGATCTGAACGTCGCAATTGGTTTTCATCTTTTTCGCGATTGTGATGACAGCGATATCTGAAAGGCGACCATGGGATCTAAGATCCTGTAAGTAATCGCTGCTTGGTCACACAGAGACGCTAAACAACGTTGCTAGACCTGATTGATTTCTTGGATTTCCTCTTCTCTGTCGCGGTTAAGGATTCATAGCGACAATACACCGCGACAACACAACTGATCGTCTTATCAGGATTTCCTCTTCTTTATTGCGGTTGTGGCTCACAACCACAGTAAACTATGACGAAATACCTGATTGAATTATCAGATTTTCTTCTCTCTGTAGCGGTGGTGGCTTCATAGCGACAGTACTGCGACATTTCCTTAGCTTTGATCTTCATTGCTTCAAGTCTTTTGTTGTGGTGTGTATATGGCGACACTAAAACAGCGACAATGCCTTGTTTTCACCTTTTTGCACTTTTTGTTTCAAATTCTTCTCCATCTTCACAAATGCCCCTTGTGGCACTAATAATCCTGAAACACTTGATTAACATAGTTAAAACACAGGAAAATGCCCAAGAATCAAGCAAAAAGAGAAGGAAATGAGGGCAAAAATCATATCTATTTTGGCTCGATCAGGAAGATGGCTACAGGTGGCGGTGTTATTGTCTATTATTCTTGTATAATGATAATTGTTCTTTGGTGTTGGTTAGGATTCCCATTTATTGTTTTTTAATTATAACATATTGACATTGTTTTATTCACACCAAAAAAAATATATATATCGATATTGTATAGGTATTGTGATTCAGCTAACAATTGTTGACACTTTAGTAAATATATGTTCTTTATAAAGCATTAAACATAATTTCATAGTCACTTACAAATTTTGTGTATATGTCTTATTCTTTGTAACATTTTTAAGATTAATGTTTTGTAAGGATTTGATACTTAATATCATGAAAAATGGTGGAGAGATAATGCAACCTTTGTTAATTCCGGATGTTAAGGAAGAATCTTATCCATGTAGAAATATCAATTAGAATCCATATTATATATTTTATGTTATCAAATAGTTATTTGTATAATCAAAATGTAAACGCATCCCTTTTTTTTTTTTTTTCAATTTCAATCAAGTTTTGAGTATTTTTGTCCAAAATTAGTCAAAAGTAATGAAAAAAAAAAAAAATTGGTGGCTAAAAATAGTAAAACCATAATTTTTTTTTGGCTCTTCATGAATTCACCCAAAATCATAAAATTTTATGTTAGGAGTAGTAGATATGATATTGTGGACTTTTACTCATATATAAATAGTCCAAAAGGTCATGTAACTAGTTCTTCATAAACATCGTTCACAAATTAGTTTAGCAGTTGTACAAGTCGTGGAATCAGATAAAAATTGTGTGAACCGATGTGATCGTAATTTCTAACGGTAATGAATAGTATCCGAGTTGGTGAGTTCCGTGCAATTGAGACCGGTTGTTGTGAGCTGAGTATGTTCTACTCAAAACTACAAATTGAGTTGGCCTGACTCATAGATGGGTGCATTATTACAAATAAAATAATTCATTTGAATAAAAATACGTAGTTCCATGTCATCTAAAATTGGGCTTGATAAGTTGATATCCCTTTACAGGCTAGTGGGTACGGCATAGCATTTAATTTGAAGATATATATACATTAATTCATAGAAAGCAACTGCCACTTTCTGCACAAAGAGCCATTTTGATTATATAGAAAGCAAATAAAATCATCTACCCAAAGCAAGGCTCAGTGGAGGATCTATAGAGTATTGAAAGACAAAAAACCCAAAATATTCTCAAATGAAATATTAATATTCTCAAATTAAAATACCCTTTCACTTTTCTCACACGTATATATAATCACCATATGACCTCCAACAAGTAATCAAACTCAAGTCTCTCAGCCTTCTAAATATGTCAACTACTAATACAAATTCTTTCTCATCCACTCAATTATTCCAGGATTTTCTTGGAAAAATTCACTCTAGAAAGCTACTACAACCATCAACAGCCACAGCTGCTGTTGCTCCTCCTCCTAACCCTGCAGGAGGGAGCAACTTCGATTCAAATGTTGTGATGGTCCTCTCGGTCCTTTTATGTGCTCTAGTTTGTTCACTTGGCTTGAACTCCCTCATTAGGTGTCTATTAAGGTGCTCAAGTAGTTTAGTAGCCTCCGGCTCTGATGCCAGCTCCTCTGCCGGGATCGTCAACAAAGGAATCAAGCAAAAGGCCTTGAAAACCTTCACATTAGTAAATTACTCAGTAGAGCTGAATCTTCCAGGGTTGGACACAGAATGTGTTATATGCCTGTCCGAATTCTCCTCTGGTGAGCGTGTTCGGCTCCTGCCCAAATGCAACCACGGGTTTCATGTTCGTTGCATAGATAAGTGGCTCAAGTCACACTCCTCGTGCCCAAAATGCAGGCATTGCCTTATTGAGACCTGCCAGAAGATCATCGGATGTAGCAGCCAGTTTAGATCATCATCATCAGGACCAACGTCTGGCCCGGTTCAAGAAACTCATGTTATGAGTATTGTTCCATTGGAACCTGAAGGTTTAATATGCAATTACAGAGGACTCAGCTAGGTTTTGTACATATTTCATGACATAGTGCAGGCTGCTGGTTTGTCATTATTGTAAATATAAAAAGGCAGTGGAAAAGAAAAGAGAGTTGGTGATGTACGTTTTGGGTTCTGAAATTAAATTTTGTTTAGGATCAGGGGACTCTCAACTCATTTAGTAATTAATATCTTCTTCTTCGTCTTAACGGTTTACATATCAAATTTGGGGAAGTACAAATTTAAAATTATTGAAAAAGAAATCAATTTTTTGTTGATTAAAAAATTGACGAAATTGACAAGGTGATTGGAACACCAATAATGCAACTTTACTTTAAAGAAAATTAAAGTAGACCTAAGAAGAGAGAGAAAAAGAGGAAAAAATTTATAAAAAATATTCCCGAAGTGGCTCATGATTCAGACAATGAATTATGTAGACCCCATATGCTATAGCAAGAAAATGATTGTGTAAAACAAAGAAAATAGGGTTCTCGAAAAGGATAATGAAACCAAATTTATGATATAATCAGGATTAATGCAGTTTGTGGTAATTTTATTTTGCTTGACACGTCAACACAGAGTCCATAATTTATGGAATCATATCGCTAAGACATCAAGCCACATGTGGCAACAGTAAACGGAGAAGCAAAGAACAAGTCGTCCATAAAAGAAACCAGCTCGCTAGAGCTTCCCAAATGGTGAATTGACAAAAGCTCGCCAAGCGAGTAAAAGATATCCTCAACATCATTACAAAATTGAGTTCCAGCATATCTCCCGCAGAATCTGGCCTTATATTAGGTAAGATAGTCGCCAACAATCCAGCAGTTGACAACTCCAATAATAAATACGAGGATTCAGAAGATAACTTTTACAAGGAATGTAGATACTTACATCATAAATGCAAGAAGACTCGATTCACCAATGGTCTTGGCAATCATGGGGTGATATTCCCACCAATGAACCTATCATATTCACTATGAGCTCTATCAATTAAGGGTGCCAAGTCTCAACCAATTTTAGCAATGGCAACATTTGGAGGCGACATTGTCAGGTGAAAAACTGGTTTGTTTTTGCTATCAAATGATCATAGTTACAATCAAATAGTAAAGAAGTCATAGATTAGGAAATCACCCTTGTGCCTTTTTTTGTAGAGCTCGATCCTTTTTTCCTTTGATGTTCCTAGGGCAAAGAATGGTAGATAAGGATGTGTCTAGATGATGGATGTCTAATGGGTAGTGATAAAGGTAGGGAAATGTAGAGAATGGGAAGAGAAGAGTGATTGGGTGAGTATTCAAGATTTGGTGTTGAGTTTTTGGATGGAGAATGTAGTCCAAGATTACAGATGGAGGAAGGTGAATGTGTCAAGTATGGAGGAAAGAATGCTAATCTACAATCTCATAATTTGTGGTATTATGTTCGTGTTTTAAAATGGAGAAGAAGCATCTTTAAAGTGGCTCTCGGATCTATCCTTTAACTGCAAGAAATGTTGATGTGGCATGTGTTGTGGTTGGGTTGTCATGGTTGTGGAGACCAAGATGCCACCACGTCAGATGGTTATTCACCCTTCGATCTAGTTGTCGTGGCTGATTCTCGTCTTTTTCGCGGTGGTGAAGACAACAACATCAGAAGGGCGACAATGGGATCTGAGACCTTGGAAGTGGTCGCTGTTTGGTCACACAACGACACTAACAGCAATGCTGAGCCTAATTTACTTCTTGGGTTTTCTTCCTCTCTATCGCAGTTATGGCATAACAACAACACCAAACCGTGACAACATACCTAATTGTTTTATAAGGATTTCTTCTCTTTGTCGCGGTATGGCCTAACAGCAACAGTATCATGACATTTCCTTTGCTTGGATCTTCATTGCTTCAAGCCTTCTGTCGCGGTGTGCACAAAGGCGACACCTAGAATAGCGACAATACATTTTTTTCTTCTTTTCTGTCGCGGTTATGGCATAACAGGGACACTTCACTGCGACACCACACTTTATGGATTTATCAAAATTTAATCTCTCTGTCGCAGTTGTGCTCATAGTGATACTTCAAGTTCAAAAATTCCTTGGCTTGGTCTTCAATGCTTCAGAGCCCTTTTGTCGTGGTGTGCCTTTGGAGACACTAAAATGGCGACACCAAAGTGGTGACAATGCTTAGTTCACCTTTTTTCACTTTTTGTATCAAATCCTTTTTCTTCTTCACAAATGCCCTTGTGGTACTAGTAAACCTGAAACACTTGTATATCATAGTTAGATCACAGGAAAAATGCTTGAGAAACAAGCAAAAAGAGAAGGAAATGAGGGTCAAAATCATATCTATTTTGGCTTGATCAATATACTTGAGCAAATGATTAAAACTATAATTGTGCAAATATATTAATGAAAGCTAACGAAACCCATTTTCCAACAATTCCTCACGTCAATCCCCTATAATGGGAATTTAGTTACACATGTTCATAAGCAAAGAAAGAAGGTAAAATATAGAGAAATAACCCATGAGTCTCTCTTGTAAGCTTGATCCCTCATTTATGTTGCTTACCTTGAATCTTGATGTAAAGAATGAAAGCTAAGATCTGTTGTGAGGTGGAGTCAATGGTAAGTGACAAATGGAACATATGTAGAAGGTGGGTAGAGATGATTGATTAAGGGGAAGTAAAAATAAATAAATAAAATAAAATAACCCACTACAATCAAATACAACCCACATACAATCAATATAATTAAAGTGCAAAAAACAATAAAAACACGTTGAATTGATTTACGTGAGAAACCCTCAAACTGGTCAAAATTCATAGGCTGGCCACCTAGCTAGTCCAGTCATAAAATCCACTATATGTGATGTTGCTTACAACCTAGGTTGACCTCTAGTCACACCATTCTCGGAACATAACATAACACTACTACCTGCAAGCCGTTTATAGTGATTCTATACCTTGCTTGTGCACTACACCCCATAGTCACAAGTGATCGAACCAAAATTGGTATGATTTTGGCCCGCATGTCCTTCTCTTTTTTCTTGATTCTCGGGCATTATCCCGTGATTTAATGGCGTAAATTAAGTGTTTTCAAGAATTTATGGAGTTTAGGGGCATTGGAGTAATTTTGGTCAGTTGGGGGCAAAAGAGTAAATTTTGAAGGAAAGATTGAAGTTATCGCAATATTAGAAGAGATTAGGGGAGCATTGTGTATTTAGCCAAGGAAATCAGCCAAAGCACGCCATGCCATCAATGTTGTGCATTTTGATTAAATGAAAAGAATGGGCTTCTAAGCGCACCCACGTCTAAGTCCTTGCGCGCCCAAAATGCAAGCCCAAGTCAGCAGCCCATCCCCTCACATGCAGCCCAAGCTTGGCCCAATTTGCTTGGCCCAAATGCAAGCCTCACCTTATGTCAGCCTGGCCCAAATTGTGTGGCCCAAACGCATGCCATACCTCATGTCAAGCGTCTAAGCCCACCTTAGTACATTGTTGATTGCACCCCCAATGACGACAAAAAGGCTACAACCCATTGCACCCCATCTTTCTGCTAAGTGCACCCTTACACTATTCATCATCTTCTTCCTCACGTAGCAACTGATAGCTTTCATCCCACCAAACCCTTGCTGACTAGAAAGCCACCAAAACTGAGCTACCGTCGGCCGGTTTCCGACTAGAATCAACGGCCAGGTCAACGGCAACCTAGTAGTTGACTTTTTAGGCATCCAATCGATCGAAATCCGACAACACCATTCATGCCTAAAATGCCCTTAGTCGCCCCCAATCCCAAATCGCAACCAAACCGCGTAAATAGAGGTCGCGGTTTGCATTCCGAGGTCGCCATGGCGACAAGGAGTTGATTTGGCTCCAGATTTGTCGCCATTTGGGTAGCCCAAGGGTTGCCATGAACAACAAGTAGAGACAACTCCTCTATGCAAAACTAATTGGTCAGAAAAATTACAAAATGACCCCTTCTGTTGGACTAAATGGTAATTTACCATGGTCAAGGGTGTTTTGGTAATTTGCCACCCGAGATCTAATTTGAAAATCCTATAAATTAATCACATTTTTCTTCTTTTGGACAACTCTTGACAACCAAGAAACCTCCTTTCTCCACCATTGCTTACCTCTCCATTTTCTTTTCTACCTAAACTTAACATCTAGATTTCCTTCCCCTAATCATTCCTTTCTTTCCATCTTCTTCACAAATCTCCTTAGTCACTTCCCATTTGACTCCACCTATCTAGACACATCCTCATCATCCACTCTTTAAACAAGGAGCATCGAAGGCAAAGAAAGGATCAAGTTTACAAAAGGAGGCCCATAAGTGATTTCCTAATCTTTTATTTGCCTTCCCTTTGTTTGTAATATGTGTAATTAAATCTCCTTTCTAGGGTTTTGATGTGAGAACATTTGGATTGGGATTTGCTTAAGCTTTAATATATTTTAATCTCTATTTGTGTTCTTTTCATTTTATAAGTAGATTCTATGCATTATATAATCGACATGTATACCCACTAGTTGATTATAATATTGCTTAGGATAATTTGTTATATAATCTTGATTGGATTGACAACCTTGATGGATTGAGAACATAGTGACTAGGATACATTGTTGGAGGGTATATCAACCGCAATAATCTAAACCATTAATTGTAACAAACCGATCCCGCTGTGACCCCCTCTCCTTAATCGGTTAGGCATTGCGGTGGGAAGTTGTTTAGGGTGCATAGTAATGGTCTAAACACATTCTAGGAATCAATTGGTTAGCATTTATGAGATTCATTCACCAAAGTAGCTTGAGAAGCATTTCCCGATAATCCACTTGTGATCCCATTAATTCCCTAGCTATTCTCTTAATTGTTAATTCCATTTTTCTTATCTAGATTTGTTAAGTATTCTTTTATTAGTTTATTAGGTTTATTTTTCATGTATGTTTGATGGCTTGACAACCCATTCACTCATCCATATTTTTATGATTTATTTTATCGTATTTAGATTAGTTAATTTATTCAACTAATTACTTTAATTCCCTGTGGAACAAATCCTACTTGCCACTTTACTAATTTTCTATCTAAGTGGATTTTTAAGTGGTGAAATTGGTTTTCAAAACGATCACATTTAAAACATTATTTTGTTATGCAAAACGACCGCATCAACAAGTCATGATACTCAATGAACAAATAAACAACCTAAGTGAATATATAACAATATTTAAACATGCAAATAATGCTAGGCAACACTAAATGCTTATCTAGAGATTTATGTTGGCAATCATACAATCATAGATATCAATATGTTGACGAGGTCGTTTTATACTCTTCAAAATGATGTTTAATGTGATCTTTTGAAAACAATGTTTTAACCATGTTAACAGAAAATTGTCACCAGGGTGAATCTCCAATTAACAATTTTTATGACTGAAATCGGGGTAGATCACAGTCAAAGAGATATCAAGTATTTCGATACTTATGGATTCTCAGTAAAGCAAATCAAATATGACAATGAAGGTGGACCAAAAACAATGTAACAATAAGATCACATATAACACGTTTTTATTGATAATGAACACATCATAATAGTACAATGGGGATTTTTAGTGGCTATGGTGAAGGGATAAAACTCAGTTGGCGATAGAGCTCTCATGCATGTCGATAAGTGGAAAAGAATACTCTAGGGTTCTTGGACTCAAGTTGCGGTCCCTTTTCCGCATGGTAACATGTCGTATATATACGTCTGCTGAGCACTCCTCTAAATTCGGTCCAGTGACCTAGAGATTTTCAGGACGTTCCATGGCGATTGGCGAGAAGATTGTAGTATTCCTTCTAGGAATCAAGTGATCCCTTATTTGGTAGACTTTAGACTCTTGAGTGGCGCGAATGAGCCAATTTCCTTGTTATTAAAACGTTGTCGTCTTACTGTCCTTCTTAGTAGCTTCATCTTGGCCTACCTACTTTTACCTTGATACTTGGTAGTCTGTTAATCTACTACTTACTGCTTGGTCGACCGGCTCTAGGAGGGATCAGGATACATAGGTATCGCCACCTCCTACTAGGTCATGGTACCAGAGTTTTGGGGTATCGGGGTACCGGGTGGTAGCGAAGTACTAGGATTCTATAATGGTTGAGGCCTTAGGAACTTGACTTTTGTGTTTCCTGGTACCTGGGAGTCTAGGAGCCCTTGATTTTGATCTGGATTGGTATAAGGCCTGCCCGATTACTTTAGTGGTGAGGTACCAAGATGCTCTTCTATGATGCCATTCTATCTTATTTATTTCTTTTGAACCCATGTGATGAGTCGTCGTATGCTCACAAAAATGATGTAATTAGTTTGATCTTTTGAAAACCCTTTTTAAGCCACTTAAAATCCCTTATGGTATGATTTAATAGCAAGTGGTAAGCAAGTTCATTCCATAGGGATATGGAGTGCTAAGTTATATAGATTGACTAATCTTTAAACAAGTAAAATAAATCATAATATGTGATAGAGGTGTGGTTTCATAAACCACAAAAGTTAACTACTAAAAATGAAAATGCAAAAGTGATATGAAAAAATTGAAGACTCAACAAACTTGATAAGATAAATGATGTAAACAATTAATATAGATGCTAGGGAATAAATTGATTAGTAAATGGGTGTGGGTAATGTCTTTTTAGCCACTTTAATGGACCAATCTCTCTATGTTAACCAATTGAGGCTTAGATTAGTGGAGTTGATATACCCACCACTAATCTATCCTATTCATTGGGTTCTTAATCACACAAGGGTGTCAATCCAAATATGATTGCATAACATATTACTCTAAACAAGATTGCAATTAACAAGTGGATATACAAGTCAATCATATAGTGAATAAAATTTAATGAATAAATGAATAGAACACATAAAGAGATTCATTACAAAGCTAAAGCAAATACCCAAAACCAAATGTTCCTCAAATCTGTCCCCTAGATTAGGGGTTTAGCTACACATATTAGCAATAAAATGGAAAGCAAGTAATAAATGAGGAAACCACCCCTTTGCCTCCTTCTTTAATGCTTGATCCTTCCTTTCCTTTTACGCTCTTAATGCAAAGAGTGGGAGAAGAGGATGTGTCTTGGAATATGGGTGTCTAATGGAGAGTGACAAAGGTATTTGTGTGTAGAGAATGGTAGGAGAGGAATGATTTAGCGAAGTAGTCAAGGTTTGGTGTTGAGGTTTGGATGGAAAAAGGTGAGTTCAAGTATAGAAATGGAGGATGATGAAAAATGAACAATGGAGGAGAAATCTAGATCTCAACTGAGTGAATTTGTGCTCTCAAAATGTGTTAGATTCTTGCTGAAGACAAAGTGGCTCTGTATTTATATTGGCATTTGGACATGTACTGATAACTGTTTGATTCGTTGATGTGGTGCAAATGTCGCCATTTTGTCGCTATGGTGACCTTGGGGCGCAAAACGGTTACGATGCAGATGTCACCACGAAAGTCATCTTTTTCGCCCTAGAGCAAGTGGCGACCCTGAGCATTTTCTAATAAGTTCGCCATTTGCCACTCAAGGTCACTCCCAAGAACAAGTGGCGACCATGAGTTAAAATTGTGAGGTCGCCATTTGCAAGTGTGGGTTGCTATGGCAACCTCAAATGGCGACACACCTCATTGATTTGCAACTTCCTGTGTCGCAATGGCGACCATGTGGCAACCCTCTGATGCTTTGAATAAATCCTCTATCGCCATGGTGACCATGTGGCGACCTCTTCTCCCTAAAATAGCAAGAATGCCCTGTTTCACCTATTTGTGAGTCTTTTTGCACCCAAGTCCTTATCTTCTTCCCAAATGTTCTTGAAACCTAAGAAAACCTGAAACACTTGATTTTACACTAGTAAACACCGGGAAATGCCTGAGAATCAAGCATAAAGAGTCGGAAATGAGGGCCAAAATCATACAAATTTTGGCTTTTTCAAATACCCCCAAACCTATCCTTTGCTAGTCCTTGAGCAAAACAATCACAAATCAAACCCCCAAAAACATGCATCAAGCTATCTCAAAGGCTTTTTACTTTCTCATGGTCAATGTGCGAAACCAAAATGAAGACATTAAAACAATTATGCAATAGTGAGGACTTCTACATGTAAGAGAATGTCAAGTAATGATTAAAAACATGCCACTGTAGATATGATTGTACGTAATGCGATCTTACATTTGAAATGCCAAAGCTTCAAAGCAAAGGTGCTATTCGGTTTAGAATGTAATTCGCTTTGATACTAATCCTCACCGGATTCTCTCTTCTTTTCTCTAAGACTCCTAGGTTTCACTCAATAAAAATACATGTGGAATATAAATTCATGTTATGGACATCTAATTGATTACACATGATGATCATTAAGAACACAATTTCTTGGTGGATTGATTCAACCGGCTAGGAATCATATGGTTGGACATCTTCTCCTCATGTGCTCGTTGTGCGGATTGGAATAACTCCGTGGTCTTTCATTGAGAATCTCAAATGCTCTCAATCTCCCGAAAGTGATCCTCCATGAAATTTTTCCTCTCATCATCAATGGTATTTGATTGGAATGATGAGAAGGAATCTTGGCTAGTCCACCAATCCGTATTGCCGCTATTCCCATGAGTCCTGTAGCTAGACCCTTGATAATCTGTGAAGAAATCCATAGAATCCTGAAACAAAAGAAACAAAAACTACCAAAGAAGTAAAAAGAAACTAAAAGACCAAAAACAACTAAAAGACTAAAAATTAATAAAAACTAAACAAAGAAAAGTTAATTGATTCAACAACCGCTCTAATTCCCCGGCAGCGGTGCCAATTTTGATGAGCCGTCATTGTGTACTCAACAAAATGATATTTAGATGTGTTCGTTTAGAAAACCGATTTTTCACCACTTAGATAGAAAATTAGTAAAGTGGCAAGTGGGATTCGTTCCACAGGGAATTAGAGTGATTAGTTGAATAAATTAACTAATCTAAATGCGATAAAATAAAACACAGATAAATGGATGAGTGAATGGGTTGTCAAGCCATCAAACATACATGAAAAATAAACCTAATAAACAAATAAAAGAATGCTTAACAAAACTAGATAAGATAAATGGAATTAACAATTAAGAGAATAGCTATTGAATGAATGGGATCACAAGTGGATTACTGATCGAACCAAAATTGGTATGATTTTGGCCCTCATTTCCTTCTCCTTTTGCTTGATTCTTGGGCATTATTCTGTGATTCAATGGTGTTTATTAAGTATTTTTAGGTATTTATAAGGTTGAAGGGCATTGTAGTAATTTTGGTGAAATATGAGCAAAAGAGTAATTATTGGAGGAAGAATTGAAGTTATTGTTGTAAGTGCCTCACTTTTTAATTGGCTTATTTCGTTGACCAAAATCACAATGAGGTTCAATCTTGTAAGGGTAGCTTAGGATTGAAGTTTTCTCCTCAAATGCTTAAGGACATTATTGTGGATTTCTAAAGCTTCATGGAAGGTATAATCTTGTTATTGACTCTCTTTGAAGAGATTTAGTTGCACACACACACTCTCTAGCATGCATGTGTGATATTTTTGTTTATGTTTCACTTCATTCACACTTGCACCTTTTTGACTATGTTTTAGCTAGTTTTGTGTGTGCGCTGGTGCCCTGGCGCGGGTTACCAACGCAACCTTGGCAGAGGTTTGCAGCTGGTGTTGCGCTGGTCGTCAGGCGCAGCCTCACCAGTGCAACTCTCCCAGAGAATTGTCACTGGTCGTGTGCCTGTGGCTTGCGCTGGTCGTCCAGCGCAAGTTGTGCGCTGGTGGTGCGCTGGTGACCAGTGCAACCTCACCAGCGCAAATGACGAAATCTGAAGCGTTTTTTCCAAAACGACCTCACTTTGATTGGATCTCATATATATATATATCTTGTTTGGCCTTGGCTCGTTTGCAGAGCAAAAATTACATCTTTTTGAGAGCTTCTAAGTGTCTTCAAAGCCAAGGTATCAAGAACATCTTTTTATTACTTCAAACTCCAAAACCCATCATTCTTGCATGATTCATTCATCATCTAGCATGTTCTAGTATGATTCTCTTAGGGTTTTCATCTTTGCTCACATGACTTGTAGTTAGAACATCTCTTGCATCATGTCACATGTTCTTTCTATTCAAGATTGCTCTTTTATTACTTGACTAGTTTCAAGATTGCTCTTTTATTACTTGACTAGTTTCAAGATTGCTCTTTTATGACTTGACTTAGTTTCAAGATTGTGTTTATTGTGTTTTGAGAGTTGTATTGTGGTAGATATTGCATATAGGACTTTGTTTGTCTATTTTGTTATGGTTTATGCATGCCACTTAGTAAGATGATATCTAGGAATGTCTAACATGTTCATCCATGCCTAGATAAGCTAAAATGTCTAACCTTGCATTTTGAGCATCTTGAATATTGCACATATTCACACTAGGTTGTTTTATCTCTTCATTTAGAGTCAAGTCTTGTATTTTCCTTGTTGGTAGTTTGCAAGCATGAACTAGGTTCACTTCTAAAGGCCAGTGGGTAGCAAAGACGGATTAGTAATCTTAGGTGTGATACGGTCAACCTAGATTGTAATCGTATTTGCAAGTAGTGGATTGAAGTTCTAGTGTGGCACACTAAACAGCCCGTGGTTTTTCCCCGTGTGGGTTTCCACGTAAAAATCATGTGTTATTTACTTTCCGCTTTCTCTACACATGATTTCATTTGTTGGCTAGTTGGGGTTATTTTGTAATATTGGTTAATCTCGAAAATTGGTAAAAAGGGATTAAAATCTATTCACCCCCCACCCCCCTCTAGATTATATTAGGACTCGTTAATATTTATTTTCAATTGTGATATTGGAAGAGATCAGGGACCTAACTGTAATTTGCCATGCAAGGTTGGCACGCAGGCGCCACGTCATCAGATTGAAACGGTGTGGTTAGTTGGACAGTGGGCCTTTGAACATAACCCGGCCCAATGCTGAAAACGCCCCAACAGCCCACAACATCACTTATAACAGCACTGTTTTGATTAAGTGAGCAGACCCTGGCCCAATTATCGTGGCCCAAACTTGTGCCCCATTTCTCTGCTGTGCTTCTCTGATTGGCTAATTTTTGGAGGAAAATTACAAGAAGGCCCCCTAGAGGGGCTAAAATGGAAATTTGACAAATAGAGGGATGTTTTGGTAATTAGCCATTCGTGACCTATTTCAAAAATACTATAAATTCATCCCTCTTTTCAATTTGAAAACCAAGCCTATTCTCTCCTACCAATCTCCTCTTCCTCCATTAATCATCTCCCAAATTCCTCCATTTTCTATACTTGGACTTATCTTTTCCATCCAAAAACTCACACCAAATCTTGATTACTTCCCTAGACCATTCCTTCCCTACCATTTCTCCGCCAATTCCTTAGTCACTTTCCATAGACACCCACACATCTAGACATATCCTCATCTTCCATTCTTTGCACTAGGAGCATCAAAGGAGAACAAGGATCAAGCACTAAAGAAGCTGGCTCAAGGGTGATTTCCTTACCATTTACTTGTTTTCTATTTGATTGCTACTATGTGTAATTAAACCCCTAATCTAGGGGATTGATTTGATAAACATTTGGTTGTGGGTTTTTGCTTAAGCATTGTAATGAATCTCTATGTGTTATATTTATTAATTCATTAGATTCTATTCATTATGTGATTGACTTGTATATCTACTTGTTAATTACAGTCTTGTTTAGAATAACATGTTATATAATCACTCTTGGATTGACACACTTGAGTGATTAAGAACCCAATAAATATTATATCAACCACATTAATCTAAACCTTAATTGGTTAACATGTAGAGATTGGTCCTTAAAGTGGCTTAAAAAGCAATACCCATACCTACTTGCTAATCAATCAATTCCCTAGCATCAACATTAATTTGTTACATCCATTTTTCTTATCAAGATTGTGAGTCTTCTATTTTTCATATCACCATATTTTTAGTTAGATTTATTTTGTATGTATGTTTGATGGTTTGACAAACCATACACTCATTCATTCATTTATGATTTATTTTATTGTTTATAGATTAGCTAATTAATTCAACATATTACTCTAATTCCTTGTGGAACGAATTCTAAGCTTATCACGTTACTCATTTTCAAAACTTAAAATATATTGCGTAAAAATTCATTTTATAAACATTCTTTTGGTAATTCGCAATTTGGTAACGACACAAAAAGAGAGTCATCAATTACGGGAAGTGCTTATCAAGCTACCTTAGTAAACAAATTTCACAAATGTTAACCAATTGATTTCTAAAATGTGTTTAGACTATTACTATGAACCCTAAACAACTTCCTACCACAATGCCTAACCGATTAAGGAGTGGGGGTTACGGCGGGATTGGTTTGTTACAATTACCAGTTTAGATTATCGCGGTTGATATACCCTCCGACAATCTATCACAATTACTATGTTCTCAATCCATCAAGGTTGTCAATCCAATCAAGATTATATAACAAATTATCCTAAGCAAGAGTGTAATCAACTAGTGGGTATACATGTCAATTATATAATGCATAGAATCTAATTATAAAATGTATAGAACACAAAAAGAGATTAAAATATATATAAAAGCTTAAGCAAATCCTAATCCAAATGTTCTCACATCAAAACCCTAGAAAGGGGATTTAATTACACATATTACAATCAAAGGGAAGGCAAGTAAAAGATTAGGAAATCACCCATGGGCCTCCTTTTGTAAGCTTGATCCTTTCCTTGCCTTTGATGCTTGTTGTGCAAAGAGTGGATGATGAGGATGTGTCTAGATAGGTGGAGTCAAATGGGAAATGACTAAGGAGATTTGTGGAGAAGATGGAAAGAAAGGAATGATTAGGGGATGGAAATCTAGATGTTAAGTTTAGGTAGAAAAGAAAACGGAGAGGTAAGGAATGGTGGAGAAAGGAGGTTTCTTGGTGGTCAAGAGTTGTCCAAAAGAGGAAAAATGTGATGAATTTATAGGATTTTTAAATTAGGTCTCGAGTGGCAAATTACCAAAACACCCCCTAAACTTGTCAAATTTCCATTTTGCCCCCTCAAAGGGGTGCTTCTTGTAATTTTCACACCAAACACAGCCAATCAGAGATGGTCGCCATTTATATTTGCGGTTTGGTTCATGGCGAAGCTTCGGAGCGACCTCATCAGGTGCCAAAACAACTCCCTGTCGCCATGGCGACCTCAAAATGCAAACTACGACCTCGATTTACGCGGTTTGGGATTAAGGGTGACTAAAGGGAGATGGAGTCTTGATTGGGGCTGCCGGATTCCAACCGATTGGAGGGCTGGAACTCATACGACCGGGCAGCCGTTCTGTTGGCCGTCATTTTGGGATCGGAATCCGTCGACGGTAGGTCGTTCTCTGGTGAGTACAAGCGGCGGGGCATGCTAGGGTTTAGGGGTGAGGAGGTTGGTTTGCTCGCATGAAAGGTAGGAGACAATGAACAGTTGTGGGGTGCATTTAGCACTCAGGTGGGGTGTACTCAACTGTTGGTCACTTTTCTTGAATTGGGCGCGTTTAAAACAAGTTGGGGTGTAATCAGGTGCAATGTGAGGGGTGTGGCCACTATTTGGGCTTGCTGTTTTGGGCCTTCTTCGCCTTGTGAAACGCACCATTTCACTTAAAATAGGCGTGGGCTGTTGGGCTTTGCATTGGGCTTGGCCCAATTTCTCTTTTAATGAAATCGCACAGCATTAGGTGACGTGGCTCGTTGCTGCTGATTTGTGGCAAATTACACAATGCTCCCCTGATCTCTTCTAATACTACGATAACTTCAATCTTTCCTTCAAAATTTACTTTTTTGCCCCTAACTAACCAAAATTACTCAAATGCCCATGAATTCTATAAATTCCTGAAAACACTTAATTTACACAATTAAATCACGGGATAATGCACAAGAATCAAGCAAAAAGATAAGGAAGTAAGGGCTAAAATCATACCAATTTTGGTTCGATCACAAACCAACAAGAGATCTTCTTCCAAAGAAGAATGGTGAGATATAATCATATAAACAAATAACAAAACTTCCCTTATCTCATACAAAAAAAAAAAAAATGCATTATCTCAAGTGAATACATGTTATCACATAAAGCTCTCCCTTAAATCCTTAACACAATAAGGCAAGAATTCTTTTCTCCCCCTTAGGACAAGACAAAGTCTTCAATAAGCACAAAGAGGTACAAAACTCACATAACTAAAATCTCTCCATATAGAACATGATTAGGTTTCTCCCCTTATAGGGTCCCCAAGGTGAGGTTTCTCCCCTTATATGGATGGTGAGATTTCTCCCCCTTTTTGTGAAGGAATAGACAAAGGGCACAAGAGATAAAGATAGAGATATTAAGCAAACAAATCGTATAGAAAACGTAGTTGAATAAACTTAAGCTCCCCCTTAACATATGCTCCTCATATTATCACCAAGTAAATTTGTTCACAAGGGACTCATACATTCACACATTCAAGCAAAAAGAGAAAATATTTCATCACTTTTCAAAGTCCAAGAGAGAATCATAGATTTTCACTAATCTCTCAAAAATACTCTCACATTGCTAACGAATCAAGCACATAATCAAAATATATGTGTGTGTGAATGCTTCTCACATATATAGAAGGAGTAATTGTGATATCAACATGCAAAAAATTTCCACACCTATCCAACTAAAGCGTTTCCAAAAATAGGTCAAACCGATATTCATCCATATTTTCGCTTTAAAAGAATAGTTATCAACATGTGAGCGTGTGTGTGCATGTGGCTCATTTTCCCGTTTCAGTTTGTCAACCCGAGCTTTTCACAATTCTCAACTATACGCCATTAAGCCTTTTGTTTTTCATTTCTTTTAGGCTTAGAATCAAAGATTTTTTTTTTAATGATTCTTTTCAACGCTTCTTTGATTTTACTAACAAAAACATATACACCTCTTGGCGGCTTTCACTCATCACAAAGGCGTAGCCCTTTCCAACATTGGGCGGCTTCACAACCATCATGCGTAGCCCTTACCAAGAGGGTGCTCGTTGAATACTATGTAGTGCTGAAGCAAAATGGATACATATCATATGTCATTTATCATGTACTAAGCAATAGGCTTCTAATTGCATCCATTATTTACACATATTCAAACACATATACTCAAAACTAAAACATATAAGAGAAGCATTTGTGCACTTTTCAAAAACAAGATTTTCAAGCTCAAGTGCATGATCTAGAAACAATAAGAGTTATTTGCTTAAGATCATTACTTCTCAAGTGAGTAGCTCTCAAAGATATTGATATACAAATAAAGTTTTGCTCATCAAGCCACCCACATTCACACAAGCACATCAATCAACACAAATCATGCCAATGGACATTCTAAGAGTTTTAAACATCTCTTTGTCCAAGGGCTTAGTGAACAAGTCCGTAAGTTGATTTTTAGTAGGCATATGCTCTAGAGTTACAATAGAATGTTCAACTAGATCCCTAATGAAATGATGCCTAATATCAATGTACTTTTTGCGAGAGTGTTGAACCGGATTTTTTAGAGATGTTAATGGCACTTAAGTTATCACAATAAAGTGTCATTTTTCCTCGTTCTATCTCATAATCCTTAAGAATTTGTTTCATCCAAAGTAATTGTGTGCTTGCACTTCTGAACGCAATCATACATACAATAACACACATCATGATAAGATCAATGTGAGCAATTATCACCAAGAGATCTTAGATAAGCAAATGTCAACGAGGACCATATAAACATTATATTAGTTCTCAAGTATGACATGCTACATAAAGTGATAAAACAATGAGTTGAAAGATGAAATATAGACAAGCAAGCAATGTGACATTAGATATACCTTTGCAAGTTATTTTCATCAAATGCAAGACCTTCACCCTTTTTATAAGTCCTCTTGGCTTGTATGTCCTCATGACTACAAGTTATAGGTGTGTCGAATCCAAGAGACTAAAGGTAAAATATTTCAACTCAAACAATCAAAAATGACTTTCTTTAAAAGCCTTAACAAGAATTATCACCATATAGATATCATGATATGCAACTTCTCAAAAGTTAATCAACAAATTTTGACTACCATTGTAAAGAATGTGAGATAGCCAAGTTCATGTCAAGTTGGTATAGATACAAAGCAAAACAAGCTAAGCTTCTTAACAACAAGTCACTAATCTCAAAGCTAACTCACATGCGCAACTTACATTATTGGTAAAAGCACTCACCCTTGACAAACTTTGTCCTGGGTGAACCTACACAAACACTATCAAGATTATTATTGACACCAATGTTGAAACTAGTAAGTTCTTCCATCTCTTGATTCTCAAGAATATCAATGATACTCTTCTTTCCAACATTGCTAGCAACATATGCATTGTCAATATTAACAAGGTTTCTATTCTTCACATCCCAGAAATTCTTAACATGCTTTGTGGCATTAACATGCTTTCTATATTCAAAAGCTTTAGCATTCTTGAATTTAAGTTCAATCTCTCTATCCCTAGATGCATTTTCCATGTTGCAATATTCAATGAATTTATAGGATTTAGGCTTAATATGGCCTATGGTATTGCAAAAATGATATATGGGAACAACTGGGAGTTTCAAGGGATACCTTGTTCTTGTTCTTCAATTTGTTCTTGGTATTGGAACGTCTCTTCATAGGAGCTTTTACGTCAACAATGACATTATCCTTGCTTATAGGAAGTGATGCTCTTATGAGCTTCTCTTCAACTACCAAGTCACTTGACTCTCCTAAAGACAAACTAGAGATGATCCTATCCCTTTCAAGAATAATCCCTTCATCTTCTCTAAGCTTGTTGCACTCATGTGCCTATATACAAGTTAAAGGATCTACTTCAATACAATAGCAATTGTCTATAGACCTCTTGACTTTTAGGACAACATTGTCCTTTTTATCAATTATAGTGCACACATCTTTATTAAAGCTAACTTCTTTAAAGATTTCACACAAGTGAGTAATGCTTATAAGATTAGCTTTTAATCCATCAACATACAAAGTATTGCGAAGTTTAGGCAATCTAGGGATATATATAGTTCCCTTGCCAAGAACTTGCTTCTTGGTGCCATCACCAAAGGTGACCCACCCTCCATCTCGGTCATGTTCCTAGAGCAACCGCTATCTAGGTACCAAGAGTAGGAGGATTTGACACACTAAGAATATTGTGTAACTAGACATTTAGGTGTGTCTTTTCTAACCCACACACTTTTCACAACATGCTTCTCACCCTTAACTTTTTTCATGCTTTGACTCAATGTAAGACTTTTTAACATGCACCTTGACTTCATTGGTCACATTCTCAAAAATATGAAACAAAGCATTATCAACTTTCTTATAAATAGTAGAGTGAGGCATAACACAATATTTAACAAGCAAGTCATCAACACGATTCTTCACAACATGCTTTTCCAAGGTCTTCCTAGGTCTAGTACTAAATCCATACATGGATGATTGCCTAGGATCATTCAAAGACATATCATGAAAAGCATTATTAAGTTTGCATTTCTGAATATATTCAAAGCACCCAGGTCGAATATGTCCTATCATGTTGCAATGATGACAAATAGGTATGAATTTAAGAAATTTACCATTTGCATTTTCTTCTATAGCACTTGGTCTTCTCACAATTTTACCTCTTTGATATGCAACCTTTGATGCTCTAATTTTTGCCTTTGAAGTAGATGCAATTTGACTTCGATCTTGTTGTGATCTTCCATTCGAAGTCTTTGTTGATGTAGAGGCACCTCCGGTAGCTTCCATTGCTTTACCTTTAAAGAGAATACCTACATTTGATTCAACACATGCTTTGACAAAATAGATTTATTAGATGAAGGAGTCTCCTTCTCATTGATATAACCCAAACCTCTTTTGTCACATGGATGCTTTCCACTTTTAATGAGGGTTTCAACCTTGTTAGAACTAGATGACATCTTGTGAATCATCTTATTAGCCTCATTAAGGTTATCAATAAGCATCCTATTTTTAATGGCATATTTTTCTAAGATGTCATCATTTTTCCTAACATCTTCTCTTTATTTGTTAAGCCATTGTTCATACATTTTCTCTTAAGTTAAGTGCTCACTAAGTTTGGCTTTAAGCATATCTTGTAGCCTTTTAGCACTAACAAGAAAATTATCCCTTTGCTCAATTTCTTTCTTCAAGATACTAAGTTTATCATTGCTATCTTTTAGGTTCATTTCAAGACTTAGAATCTTGTCTTTAAGTTTAATAAATTCTTTTGAGCTTAGTCCATGATGTAGGGAAAAACGTTTGTACGCGGCGGAAGCGAGACTAAAAAGAAGTTTAGTATATTTTAAAATTTTTCCATATTTGAACCTTAACCCTATAATTAATTAAACATATACTACAGAAGATATCATACCTTTGTCATGTGATCCGATCGACGTTGCATCGATAGTAATCTGCAAGATCTTCCAATCCAATCAAGAACGTGAATCACCTAGGAGCGTGGTCTCCCTTCTCTTTGAATTGTGTACCTAAGGATGGATAACAAAAACTTTTTCTGTTCTTTGTTAGTCACAATAAATTTTAAGAGATTACAAAGAATGTCCCGGTCACTTTTGAATTCACAATCGTTAGATTGAAACTCGCGTGAACCTTATTCGAAATTGTGCACAAAACCTTTTGATGTAAAAGTTACTAGTGCACTATCGAAATAAGAACAATCACTTCTCTCAATTTCTCTTGGCCGAATTCTCTCACTAGTCTAAGAGATGGATTTTATTTTTTCTCTCTAGCAAAAGAAAATAATTTTCAGTTGCAAGACCTAGGGTTTTTAAAATATATCAAAGAATATATATATATACATTGCCGCAATTTACTTGCCAAATGTATTGCTGCATGCCTTCATGCATATATAACATATATTTCTGAATGCATTCAAGCATATATATAACATATATATATCCGCATTCATATATATATAATATATATTTCCACATGCATTCATGCATTTATATAACATATATATATCTCCGCATTCGTGCATATATAAAACATATATATACCCGCATTCATGCATATATAAAACTTATATATTCCAAACCTTAATCTAACTCTTTAGTGTATTTGTGACTATATAGAAGACTTCCTAATTTGACTAGACAAATAAATCTCTTATTTATCTACTTGTCAAATATAGTCTTTTATATTTAATATACTACTACTAATAGTATAATACTAGGAAACATATTTCCTAATCAAAAAAAAAAAAATTAATTCTTAATTAAATAATTAATTAATATATTAATTAATTTCCATTTAATTAAATAATAAAATAAACAATATAATAGGCTAATAAAATTAAGCTTGCCGCCCATGACCAATACATGGGCCATATATTGTTTTTCTTATTTTATTAAATCCATCTGGACTTTAATAAAAAAGTCCACATGTGAACTAGACCTACTCTTACTAAAAGAAACAAGCCCACATGCCTTTTATTAATATATTAATATAATTAAACAGCCCATTAAATAAATAATGTGCAAATTATATTCTCAGTATATTAAATACAATTCTAGATGGACCCATAAATAGTCCGGTAGAATATATCAAGTGATTCATGCAAGTCAGTGCGGATTGTGGATCTTGGCGGGCCTATCTAAATTTAAGCTCCAATAGACATAATCCAATCACAATCAACAAATGATTCACTTAGGTTCAATCTATTAATTTTAGTTCATTCCACTAAAGAACTAAAATTGCACTCTTAAATAAAGATGGAATAAGTAAATGATTCTCATTCATACACTAGACAATCTTATAGGAGATAATGAATCCTCGTGAAGAATATCAGTAATCGCCAAGAGCTCATAGACTGCCTACAGCTCTCCAAGTTACCATATTTACTCATATGACCACACTTTGAACTTGGATATATATTATTGTCCAGAAATCATCTTTCAATAGTCACTATTGAAAATTCAACGTTAAGATTTAATATCCAAAACCACGAAGCATCCATAAGATGATATTCTACTCACATTTAATAAATGGAGCAACGATGTCCATATCTATAAATGAAGTCCTCTATCGATTAGCAAATAAATACCACCAAACTATAGAGGTTAGACTATGCTATATAATCGTACTCATTGATAGCTCAAATGATAACACTTGTAACCATAAGTCCATCATTTATCTCAGGATTAAGATAGACTCTCTTATTGTCTTGATAATGAAAAGACTTTTATCTATTGATGGTTCTAGAAAAAAGTATTTCATTGTGATCCAGTTCAATGCACCCAGTGCACTAGATTCTTTCCTCGAAAACCCTTCGGTGATTTTAGACTCATCATAACACATTTGATCCAACTCAAATGCTAGCAAAAGAATTCTACAACTTTAACAAGAAAAAGGTGCCCAACCTTTAACTTAAGTTGTGAGCGTTATTCAAGACTAACTAAAGAATTGTGTCTACCTCATACATATCCAGATGTACGAACAATTCTTCTTTTCTCATAGTCTTTTGACCTTATGATTATTTACTTTGACAATTATAATATATATGCAATAAGATTTAGTTAAAACAGAAATCACTTTATTAATATGATAAGATTGTCAAATACAATATTACACTCTTGCTATTGAGCATAATCCTAACAATCTCCCACTTGTGCTATAGCAAATATGTCATATCTCTCATTCCTATGTTCTTTAGGTGCCCATCAAAACTCTTCTATGGTAGAGCCTTTATGAAGGGATCCGCTAGATTTTCTACTGACACGATTTTGGTAATCGTCGCATCACCCTTTTGCATAATCTCCCTAAGAAGATGATATTTCCTTTCAATGTGTTTTCCTCTCTTATGAATTTTTGGTTATCTCGAATTAGCCACTGCTTCACTATTGTCACAGTAGATAGTGATCTGCTTATTCGCACTAGGAACCACTTCTAAGTCAATCAAGAATTGGCGGAACCAAACAACCTCTTTGGTAGCTTCGCATGTAGCAACATACTCACCTTCCATGGTGGAGTCTGCAATACATGATTGCATGATACTCCTCCATATGACCGCACCTCCTCCAAGAGTAAACACAGATCCTGATGTGGATTTTCATGAGTCAAAATCTGATTGGAAATTAGAATCTGCATACCCTATAAGAATCAAATCCCCTCAAGAGTATACAAGCATATTGTCTCTCGTTCTCCTGAGATACTTGAAAATATGCTTGACTGCTGTCCAATGATTAGGACCAGGTTTCGATTGAAACCTGCTAACTATGCCAACAACAAAACAAATATCTAGTCTAGTGCAGAGCATAACATACATAAGACTTCCAACTACCGAGGCATATGGAACTCTACTCATGAATTGCTCTTCATGCTTATTCTTAGGAACTTGTTCCTTATAAAGTTTGATTCCATGCATGAAAGGTAACATACCTTTCTTTGAATCTTGCATGGAAAACCTAAACAAGATTTTATCTATATTGAAGCTTGGGATAGTGCATTATTTCTATTCTTTCTATCCCTTATTACTAGGATACCAAGAATATAACTTGCTTCTCCTAAGTCCTTCATATCAAATTGTTTTGCTAACCATTCTTTTACTAATGTCAATACACCTACATCGTTTCCGATGAGTAGTATATCATCAACATAAAGAATTAGGAAAACCAACTTGTCGCATTTGATCCTTTTGTATACACAAGGTTCGTCAAGGTTCTGAACAAATACAAAACCTTTCACAGCTTGATCAAACCTTATGTTCTAGGATCTGGATGCTTGCTTTTATACATATATGGATTTTTGCAACTTACATACCTTTTCCACTTGGCCTTTTTCAATGAATCCTTCTGATTGCATCATATAGATGATTTCGTCAAGACTTCAGTTAAGGAAAGCTGTTTTGACGTCCATTTTCCAAATCTCTAAATCTAAAGATGCCGCAATGGATAAGAGTATCCAAATGGATTTAAGCATGACCACAAGAGAGAAGGTTTCCTCGTAATCGATAACTTCTTTCTGTTAGGATTATGCTCAATAGCAAGAGTGTAATATTGTAATTAACAATCTTTTTCATATTAATAAAGTGATTTCTGGTTTAAACAAATCTTATAGCATTTATAGTTTAATAATTGTCAAAGTAAATAATCATAAGGTCTAAAGACTATGAGAAAAGAAGAATTGTTCGTACATCTGGATATGTATATGGTAGACACAATTCTTTAGTTAGTCTTGAATATTGTTCACAACTTAAGTTAAAGGTTGGGCACCTTTATCTTGTTAAAGTTGTAGAATTCTTTTGCTAGCATTTGAGTGGGATCAAATGAGATATGATGAGTCTAAAATCATCGGAGTGTCTTCGAGCAAAAGAATCTAGTGCACTGGGTGCATTGAACTGGATCACAATGAAATACTTTATCTATAACCGTCAGTAGATAAAAGTCTTTTCATTATCAGGACATTCAGAGAGTCTATCTTAATCCTTAGATAAATGATGGACTTATGGTTGCAAGTGATATCATTTGAGTTATCAATGAGTATGATTATATCGCATAGTCTATCCTCGATAGTTTGGTGATATTCATTTGTTAATCGATAGAGGACTTCATTTATAGATATGGACATCGTGGCTCCATTTATTAAATGAGAGTATAATATCATCATATGGATGTTTTTAGGTAATTGGATATTAAATCTCAACGTTGAGTTTTCGATAGTGTCTATTGAAAACATGGCTTCTGGACAAGTCAAAATATCCAAGTTCAAAACGTGGTCATATGAGTAAATATGGTAACTTGGAGAGTTTTAGGCGGTCTATGAACTCTTGGCGATTACTGATATTAATCACGAGGATACACTATCTCCAACATGATTGTCTAGGGTATGAATGAGGAACATCTTCCTTTTCTGTCTTTATTTAAGGGTTCAATTTTAGCTCTTTAGTGGAATGAGTTAAAATTAATGGATCGAACCTAAGTGAATCATTTGTTGATTTGATTAGATTATGTCTATTGAAGCTTAAATTTAGATAGCCCGCCAAGATCCCCAATCCACACGGACTTGTATGGATCACTTGATATATTCTATCGGACCAATTTATGGGTCCATTTAGAATTGCATTTAATATATTAAGAATATAATTTGCACATTATTTATTTAATGGGCTGCTCAATTATATTAATATATTAATAAAAGGCATGTGGGCTTGTTTCTTTTAGTAAGAATGAGTCTGGTTCACATGTGGGCTTTTTATTTAAAGTCCAATGGATTAAATGAAATATGAAAATAATATATGGCCCATTTTATTTGAGTGGGGCGGCTAGGTGTCTTTTAACCTATTATTATTTTGTTTCATTGTTTTAATGAAATAAGAATTAATTAATTTATTAATTAATTGTTTAATTAAGAAACAAATCTTTTTTGATTAGGAAATATGATTCCTAAAGTTATACTATTGGTAGTAGTATACTAAAATTAAAAGACTTGTTTGACAAGAAAATAAATAATTAATTTTATTTATTTAATCAAATAAGAAGTCTTTTTATTTAGTCAAAATAAAAGAATAAAATATCTATGAGTTGGATTAGGGTTTGAAGTCTTAAAACTAGAAGTGAATTAGGGTGCAACTAAAACTCCTATATTTTTGGAGTGTAATTTGCGGCAACCCTAGTGCTTTTGGTAGAAGGATTTCGGCCACCCTAAAAAGAAAGGGAGAAGAGAATTCGGCCATTGTGTGTTGTGGTGCTTGATACAATTCTTCTTTCTCAACTCATAGAAAGGAATTTTTATTCTATTAAAAACAAAAAAGAGTGAATAGATTATTCTTTGATGGTACACTAATTGCTTGTTCATCAATAAGCTTGTGTGTACAACATCGATTTAGGTTCACGCGAGTTTCGATCATTAGATTGAGAACTCAAAAGTGACCGGAATAATCTTAGTCTTCTTTTGATTGTTTTGTGACTAACAAAAGAAAAGAAAAGTTTGTTTGTCCATTCTCAAGTTTGCAATTCAAAGAAAAAGGGAGACCACGCTCCTAGGTGATTCACGTTCGTGCTAGGATTGAAGATCTGGCGGATTACCATCGATGTAAGTCAATCGGATCACGCGACAAAAGGTATTCTTTTTTTGTTGATTATATATATGTTTAATTAATTAAAGGGTTAAGGTTCATAAAAAGGAAATTTTTTTAAAAGCTACTAAATCTATTTTTTTAGTCTCGCTTCCGTTGCGTGTACTACGATATTTTTCCCTACAATTGGTATCAGAGTCTGGTTGAACCCTTTTAATTAATTAACGTATATATACGTGAATCTATTTCTTTTTATTGTGATTATGCATGTTTAGAAAGAGATGGCACTCTAGATATTCGCATTTATAATTGCATGTGGATGTATGGATTTATATATGTTTTATGTGGATTGTTATTGCTCGATTTTGGTCCTAGATTTTCAATGTAATTTTGGTTTCGGAATTGTAACAAGAAGGGTGTTCTATCATCGCCATAATTCCTTCTTGGTAGTTGCTAGGTTTTATTTCATTTGTTTATTTTAAGTGCAGTATTTTTACTGCAGTTTTTTTTATTATTTTTGTGCAGTTTTTTTGTTTTTTTTTTTTTTTAAAAGTACTGCAGTAATTTTAAAAAAAAAAAAATTCTGCAGTATTTTATTGTTTAAATAAAGTTGTAATACGTTCTACATCGAAGAATCGAAGACGTGAAGCAACCAGAACCAAGAACGAGCACCGTGTGCACCCTAGGAGTGGATTGGGCTGCGCATGGCAAGCCCATTACATGGTGGGCTGCGCACGGCAGCCTTGTGTGGCCTTATGGGCTGCGCATGGCAGCCCCTTTGTGGGATTGTGGGCTGTGCACACCCAAGGGAGGAGGCCGAAGGATGAGCGTATGGTTGATGGGCCACTTGAAGATCTTGTATTCCTATTTATTGTAATTTACTTGTTTTTCTAGGATGGGCAAAAATTGTTGCTATTTAATTTTTGCTTAAATATTACAATATTTGTTATTGTATGATATGACATATAGAATATGAGTGCCACTCATATATCTCTTTTGGTATGAACATGCATTGAATGATTTAGGTATCTAAATTGGCATCTAGATAACTTGGTAAATCATTCTATGGGATTTAATCACACGCCTTAAATAATTGAGTGGGAGAAGGTGTTTTTGTAACACCTATGGCCTCCAAGGTTAGTTGAGCTTAATTATTTATTGGTAATCCCCCCAAGGGGCGTCCATGAATGGAATTTAGCAATATACTTCCTTACAAGGATAGACTAGACAATGGACTCAAACGAGATCTACTCCCCAAGGAGGGATTTTCGTGAGAGAAAATTGAGGGTTGATATCTTGGTAACACACTCAATGTAATTTTATTGATATCCTCCCAAGAGTTCTTGTCAGTAAAATTGCAAGGCTAAAATTGAAAATGCTGGTTGTTATGTTAACAATTAGGTGGGACCTAGTCTAACTAGTAAATGGTGCGAACTCCCAAAGGAGGCGTAACATTTATGGGTGTTGGATCACCGTTGAATTTTTAAGATTGAGTTATTTATTTAATTCAAGATAAATATTTAAAGTGCTTTATAATGATTATTTATTTATATATGTTTTGTTTTTATTCAGAAATCATGACCCCATCACTTATGAACATCCTGAAAGATAACACTTTAACTGGAGATAATTATGTAACATGGAAAAGGAAAATTGGGTTGTTGCTGCAAAGTGAAAAACATAAGTTTGTTCTAACTACTCCTAAACCACCTGCTCCTAATAATGAATCTAGCATAATGCAAAGAGATGAGTATGAGCAGTGGAAGACTTCAGATGATATGGCCAAATGTTATATTATGGCCACTATCTCCGACGTGTTGCAACAGCAGCATGAAGGAATGGAGTCTGCTACTGATATAATGATGTCTCTAGAGAAGATGTTTGCTATGAAGTCCAGGACGACTAAGAGAGAGGCAGTGACTGCTTTTATGAATCTTAGGATGAAACCTGGACATACTGTGAAGGATCACATGATGAAAGTCATAGCACATCTCAACATTGCTGAACTGCATGGCGCTGAGATAGATGGTGAGACAAAAATTGATATGGTTGTCAATTCATTGTCAGATTCCTTTGATCAGTTCAATTGGACTACACTTTGAACAAAAAGGAATACACCTTACAGAGCCTGATGCAAGATGTTCAAAGTGCTGAAAAGATCCTTGTGAAAAGCAAAGGTCAAGAGATTCATGTGGTTGGTAAAGTTGCTACTGTTAAGACCCGTCAAAAGGTCAAGAAACAACAGAAGAAAAAGCAATTTGGGCCTACCATGAAGGAGACCAAGAAAGTAACCAAGATCAAAGGAAAATGCTTCCTTTGTGGTGAAAAGGGACATTGGAAAAGAAATTGCCCAAAGTCCCAGAACAAGAAGGAAAAAGGTAATGTGAATTATCTTGAAACATGTTTTTTGGCAAATTCTACAGATTCTTGGATCATAGACTCTGGAGCCACTAATCATGTTTGTTATTTCTTGCAGGGGTTCCAAGAAAGGAGAAGGCTGAGTAAGAATGAAATCAATTTGCGCTTGGGCAACGGATCATTAGTGTCTGCAAGCGCAGTGGGAGATATTAGAGTTTATTTGGATTCTAGAAGGCATTTAGATTTGATAGACGTTTATTATGTACCTCAATTCAAGAGGAATTTAATTTCAGTTTCTTGTTTGAATAAATTTGGATATTCAGTTACTTTTAATAAAGTTTTTATTATTAGTAAGAATGACAAAATTATTTGCCAAGGTACATTGGAAAACGGTCTATACTTTTTGCATAGAAATATCTCTCACTCGTTAGACACAGAAATAACGGAACCTAATCATAAAAGAGTTAAATTATCAAAAGATGAAACCTATCTATGGCATTTACGCCTAGGTCATATTAACCTTAATAGGATTAAAAGATTGGTATGTGACGGACCTTTGAGTGACTTAAAGGTTGATGATCTACCAACTTGTGAATCTTGTTTGGAAGGTAAAATGACCAAATGGACGTTCTCTGCCAAAGGTGCTAGAGCTACTGAATGTTTAGGATTGATACACACTGATGTATGTGGACCTATGAGCATTCAAGCTAGAGGTGGATATGAGTACTTCATCACTTTCACAGATGATTACTCAAGATTTGGCTATGTGTATCTCATGCGACATAAGTCGGATGCTTTTGACATGTTCAAAGCATTCAAAGCTGAAGTGGAAAATCAGCTTGAGAAACACATAAAAATCTTGAGATCTGATCGTGGTGGAGAATATCTATCTAGTGAGTTTCAGCAATATCTTATTGATAATGGGATAGTTTCTCAGTTTTCTGCATCAGGTACACCTCAACAAAATGGGGTAGCAGAAAGGAGAAATAGAACTCTTTTGGATATGGTTAGGTCTATGTTGAGTTATTCAACACTTCCTATTTCTTTTTTGGGATATGCTTTACAAACTGCTATATACATTCTAAACGATGTACCATCTAAGTCTGTTCCTAAAACACCGTATGAGTTGTGGACTGGGCGAAAGCCTAGTTTACAACACTTACGGATATTTGGTTGTCCTGCGCATGTGTTAAAAGGAAAGACAGAAAAGATGGAGTCCCTGTTCGGAAACATGTATATTTGTAGGGTATCCAAAAGAAACTAAAGGATATTATTTTTATAGTCCTTCAGATCTTAAAGTATTTGTTTCGACAAATGCTAAATTTCTGGAAAAGGACTATATGAATGATTTTGTGCCTAGAAGTAGAATTGTCCTGAATGAGATGTCAGGAGATACAATTCTACAAGAGGTTACACAACCAAACCCAATTGTAAGTTCCGATCCAACACAAAATCAACAACCTACCATTCCTCGTCGTAGTGGGAGGGTTAGAACACAACCCGAAAGATACATCGGTCTGGGAGAATCAGTGGAGAATCTCCCGGACGACGATGATCCCTACATGTACAAGGAAGCTATGAAGGATGTTAATAGTTGCCATTGGCAAAAGGTAATGCAATCTGAGATTGAATCTATGTTCGATAACAAAGTCTGGTCCCTTATAGACTTGCCTAAAGGGATAAAACCCATTGGGTGCAAGTGGGTATACAATAGGAAAAGAGGTATGGATGGAAAGGTGGAAACCTTTAAAGCTAGATTGGTAGCTAAAGCGTATACACAGAATGAAGGTATCGATTACGAGGAAACCTTCTCTCCTGTGGCCATGCTTAAATCCATTAGGATACTTTTGTCCATTGCAGCATCTTTAGATCTAGAGATTTGGCAAATGGACGTCAAGACAGCTTTCCTTAATGGAAGTCTTGACGAAAGCATCTACATGATGCAACCAGAGGGATTCATTGAAAAGGGCCAAATGGAAAAGGTATGCAAGTTGCAGAAATCCATATATGGATTAAAACAAGCATCCAGATCTTGGAACATAAGGTTCGATCAAGCTGTCAAAGGTTTTGGATTTATTCAGAATCTTGACGAACCTTGTGTATACAAAAGGATTAAGGGCGACAAATTGGTTTTCTTGATTCTTTATGTTGATGATATACTACTCATCAGAAATTATGTAGGTGTATTGACATCAGTAAAAGAATGGTTAGCAAAACAATTTGATATGAAGGACTTAGGAGAAGCAAGTTTTATTCTAGGTATCCAAGTTATAAGGGATAGAAAGAATAGAACGATTGCATTATCCCAAGCTTTATGCATAGACAAGATCTTGTCCAGGTTTTACATGCAGGATTCCAAGAAAGGTATGTTACCTTTCAGACATGGAATCAAGCTTTCTAAGGAACAAGTTCCTAAGAATGAGCATGAAGAGCAATTCATGAGTAGAGTTCCATATGCCTCGGCAGTTGGAAGTCTCATGTATGCAATGCTCTGTACTAGACCAGATATTTGTTTTACTGTTGGCATAGTTAGCAGGTTTCGATCGAAACCTGGTCCTGATCACTGGACGGCAGTCAAGCATATTTTCAAGTATCTTAAGAGAACGAGAGATAATATGCTTGTATACTCTGGAGTGGATTTAATTCCCATTGGGTATATAGATTCTGATTTCCAATCAGATTCTGACTCCAGAAAATCCACATCAGGGGCTGTGTTTACTATTGGAGGGGGAGCAATTATATGGAGGAGTATCAAGCAATCTTGTATTGCTGATTCCACCATGGAAGCTGAGTATGTTGCTACATGCGAGGCTGCCAAAGAGGCTGTTTGGCTCCGCCAATTCTTCATTGACTTGGAAGTGGTTCCTAGTGCGAATAAGCGGATCACTATCTACTGTGACAATAGTGGAGCAGTGGCTAATTCGAAAGAACCAAGAAGTCACAAGAGAGGTAAACACATTGAAAGAAAGTATCATCTTTTAAGGGAGATTGTTCAAAGAGGTGACCTGACGATTACCAAAATCGCATCAGCAGAAAATCTAACAGATCCCTTCACAAAGGCTCTACCTCAGAAGAGTTTCGATGGGCATCTAGAGAATATGGGCTTGAGAGATATGACACATTTGCTATAGCGCAAGTGGGAGATTGTTAGGATTATGCTCAATAGGAAGAGTGTAATATTGTAATTAACAATCTTTTTCATATTAATAAAGTGATTTCTGGTTTAAACAAATCTTATAGCATTTATAGTTTAATAATTGTCAAAGTAAATAATCATAAGGTCTAAAGACTTTTAGAAAAGAGGAATTGTTCGTACATCTAGATATGTATGTGGTAGACACAATTCTTTAGTTAGTCTTGAATATTGTTCACAACTTAAGTTAAAGGTTGGACACCTTTATCTTGTTAAAGTTGTAGAATTCTTTTGCTAGCATTTGAGTGGGATCAAATGAGATATGATGAGTCTAAAATCATCGGAGTGTCTTCGAGCAAAAGAATCTAGTGCACTGGGTGCATTGAACTGGATCACAATGAAATACTTTATCTATAACCGTCAGTAGATAAAAGTCTTTTCATTATCAGGACATTCGGAGAGTCTATCTTAATCCTGAGATAAATGATGGACTTATGGTTGCAAGTGATATCATTTGAGTTATCAATGAGTACGATTATATCGCATAGTCTATCCTCGATAGTTTGGCGATATTCATTTGTTAATCGATAGAGGACTTCATTTATAGATATGGACATCGTGGCTCCATTTATTAAATGAGAGTATAATATCATCATATGGATGTTTTTAGGTAATTGGATATTAAATCTCAACGTTGAGTTTTCGATAGTATCTATTGAAAATGTGGCTTCTGGACAAGTCAAAATACCCAAGTTCAAAACGTGGTCATATGAGTAAATATGGTAACTTGGAGAGTTTTATGCGGTCTATGAACTCTTGGCGATTACTGATATTAATCACGAGGATACACTATCTCCAACATGATTGTCTAGGGTATGAATGAGGAACATCTTCCTTTTCTGTCTTTATTTAAGGGTTCAATTTTAGCTCTTTAGTGGAATGAGTTAAAATTAATGGATCGGACCTAAGTGAATCATTTGTTAATTGTGATTAGATTATGTCTATTGAAGCTTAAATTTAGATAGCCCGCCAAGATCCCCAATCCACACGGACTTGTATGGATCACTTGATATATTCTACCGGACCAATTTATGGGTCCATTTAGAATTGCATTTAATATATTAAGAATATAATTTGCACATTATTTATTTAATGGGCTGCTCAATTATATTAATATATTAATAAAAGGAATGTGGGCTTGTTTCTTTTAGTAAGAATGGGTCTGGTTCACATGTGGGCTTTTTATTTAAAGTCCAATGGATTAAATGAAATAAGAAAATAATATATGGCCCATTTTATTTGAGTGGGGCAGCTAGGTGTCTTTTAACCTATTATATTATTTTGTTTCATTGTTTTAATGAAATAAGAATTAATTAATTTATTAATTAATTGTTTAATTAAGAAACAAATCTTTTCTGATTAGGAAATATGATTCCTAAAGTTATACTGTTGGTAGTAGTATACTAAAATTAAAAGACTTGTTTGACAAGAAAATAAATAATTAATTTTATTTATTTAATCAAATAAGAAGTCTTTTTATTTAGTCAAAATAAAAGAATAAAATATCTATGAGTTGGATTAGGGTTTGAAGTCTTAAAACTAGAAGTGAATTAGGGTGCAACTAAAACTCCTATATTTTTGGAGTGTAATTTGCGGCAACCGTAGTGCTTTTGGTAGAAGGATTTCGGCCACCCTAAAAAGAAAGGGAGAAGAGAATTCGGCCATTGTGTGTTGTGGTGCTTGATACAATCCTTCTTTCTCAACTCATAGAAAGGAATTTTTATTCTATTAAAAACAAAAAAGAGTGAATAGATTATTCTTTGATGGTACACTAATTGCTTGTTCATCAATAAGCTTGTGTGTACAACATCGATTTAGGTTCACGCGAGTTTCGATCATTAGATTGAGAACTCAAAAGTGACCGGAATAATCTTAGTCTTCTTTTGATTGTTTTGTGACTAACAAAAGAAAAGAAAAGTTTGTTTGTCCATTCTCAGGTTTGCAATTCAAAGAAAAAGGGAGACCACGCTCCTAGGTGATTCACGTTCGTGCTAGGATTGAAGATCTTGCGGATTACCATCGACGTAAGTCAATCGGATCACGCGACAAAAGGTATTCTTCTTTTGTTGATTATATATATGTTTAATTAATTAAAGGGTTAAGGTTCATAAAAAGGAAAAATTTTAAAAAGCTACTAAATCTATTTTTTTAGTCTCGCTTCCGCTGCGTGTGCTACGATATTTTTCCCTACACTTTCTGTGTGTAACCTTTAGCTACCAATCTAGCATTAAAAGTTTCCACCTTTCCATGCATACCTTTTTTCCTCTTTTATACCCATTTGCACCCAATGGGTTTTATCCCCTTAGGCAAGTCTACAAGGGACCAGACTATGTTATTGAACATGGAATCAATCTTAGATTGCATTTCCTTTTGCCAATGGCGACTATCAACATCCTCCATTGCTTCCTTATATGTGTAGAGATCATCGTTTTCTGGGAGATTCTCCACTGATTCTCCCAAACCGATGTACCTCTCGGGTTGTCTAATAACCCTCCCACTATGACGAGGAATGGTAGGTTGTTGATCTTGTGATGGTACGGAACTTACAATTGGGCTAGGTTGTGAAACCTCTTGTAGAATTGTATCTCCTGACATCTCATTCAGGACAATTCTACTTTAAGGTATAAACTCATTCATATAGTCCTTTTCCAGAAATTTAGCATTTGTTGAAATAAATACTTTAAGATCTGAAAGACTATAGAAATAATACCCTTTATTTCCTTTTGGATACCCCACAAATATGCATGTTTTCGTACGGGACTCCATCTTTTCTGTCTTTCCTTTTAGCACATGTGCAGGACATCTAAATATCTTTAAGTGTTGTAAACTAGGCTTTCTCCCAGTCCACAACTCATGCAGTGTTTGACGAATCGACTTCGATGGTACATCGTTTATAATGTATATTGCAGTTTGTAGAGCATATCCCAAAAAAAAAAACAGGGAGTGTTGAATAACTCAACATCGACCTAACCATGTTTAAAAGAGTTCTATTTCTTCTTTTTGACACCCCATTCTGTTGAGGTGTACCTGGTGCAGAAAACTGAGAAATGATCCTATTATCAATAAGATATTATTGAAACTCACCAAATAGATATTCTCCACCACAATCAGATCTCAAGATTTTTATGTGTTCCTCTAGCTGATTTTCCACTTCAGCTTTAAATGCTTTGAACATGTCAAAAGCATCATACTTATGCCTTATGAGATACACATAATCAAATCTCGAATAATCATCAATGAAAGTGATGAAGTACTCATATCCACCTCTGGTATGAATGCTTATAGGATCACATATATTAGTATGCATTAATCCTAAACATTCAGTGGCTCTTGTGCCTTTGGTCCTGAACGACCTTTTGGTCATTTTACCTTCCAAACAGGATTCACAAGTTGGTAGATCATCAACCTTTAAGTCACTTAAAGGTCCATCACTAACCAATCTTTTAATCTTATTAAGGTTAATATGACCTAGGCGCAAATGGCAAAGGTAGGTTTCATCTTTTGATAATTTTACTCTTTTATGATTAGGTTGCGTTAAATTCTATGTCTAACAAGTGAGAGATATTTCTTGGTAAATAGAATAGACCATTTTCCAATGTACCTTTGCAAACAAATTTGTCATCCTTACTAATAATAAAATTTTGAGATGAATTCTCAACCTTTTGTCAAAGTTTCATAGTCTTTGTTGTGCGTGTGGGAGTCATGATTCATAATCCGAAAATGGATTCAAAATCAGAGTTCGAATGCTCTGATATGACCAAAGAACGTGTACGAAGCACGAGAGGAGCAAGCATGGCCAAAGGCCAAGCTTGGTGGCTTACGTGTGAACGCCGTGTGCCACACGGCCAAAGCACCTCTCTGCCCACGTGTGCCACACGTGCCCTACATGTGGAGGTGACATGTCACATGTTGATTGGTTCTTTCCTTTCCCTCTCTTTCTCTTTTAAAAACATTTTCCTTCCCTCCAAACACAACTTAAAGAAAATTGAAAAGAAAGAAAGTGTGAAGAATTTCTTCATGATTTTTGGTGTCTTGATTCAATCATAAATTTCTCATTTCAACTCCAAATCCCTTGATTCAAGAGCCAAAAATGTTGGTCTTGATGAGAGCTACAAACCCCAAGCATTTAGAGCCAAGTAACTTTATGATTTTTCACTGTGAGCTGATTTCAGTCCGAGGTTCATATTTGTAAGTGAAACATCTTCTTCTTACTTTCATTTTTGATCATCTCTTTTAATCTTCTTATTTGATTAATGAAATGTGTTAAGAATGATGTTAGTTCACATGTTAGGTTTGTATGATTGATTGATTGATTGAATTTTAGCTTTGTGATTTCATTTGAACATATTTAGCTAAACATGATTGAACTTGAAATTGACTCTAGAAATGATTTATATGATGTGCCTCATGATATTGTCTAGGTTTAATTTCATGATATGAGAACTAAGATTTTTGTGTGATATATTGAATATTCATATCTTGTTCTTATTGATTCACATGCTTTGATTTATAGGTACATTTGTGATTATTTGTTTATAGCATATCCTAGAATATCTCTTAGCATGTTCATGTAGCTTGATTGATCATCTAACTTTATTTGATTGTGATTTTCGTCATTTGTATCACTTAGATCATTGTGTTGTTATAGGTTGAAGTCTCTTGCAAAGTGGGTGAAGCTTTGTATTGAACAAGAAGACTTGGCTAGTAATGAGTTCCGGATATCCAAGCAAAAGTCTTAGCAAGGAGTTTGGTACTCTGGATAGTTGAGCTAGGGGAGCTTGACTAGGATCACTTGATCTAGATTGCTAAGCAAGAAAAATATTCCTTGAGGCTTGAGAGCCTTGGATAGGGAGTTGCTTTCTAGAGGTGTAGGACACACCTTGGATGGGAAGTAGGCTTAGTGGATCACTAGCCCGAGGGTAGATTAGGAGGTGATAGCTTGAGGTGGATATTATAGTGTTGATAGCCTTGAGTGTGTAAGTCATTTTTCATTTAGTGGATTTGCTTTGTCGGTGGTTATGGTATCAACTTGTGGATGTTTCCTCTTTGAGGTTTTACCACGTAAAAACTTTGTGTCTCTTTTCACTTTAAGTTTTTGTTATCTTCCATATTTTAGTTGTAATGATTCTTTTGTATATTGATGTTCACATGTATTGATTCATACTATACAATTGTTATATCATATCAAGTATCCATTTCATTCTTATATTCCGTAATTTTTTAATAGTGAAAGAATTTGGGCCTATACCTATTCACTCCCCCACCCTCTAGGTATATTATACACTATTGCTTTAAGGGAACTTCATTTGGTATCAGAGCAGGTGTCTAGACTAGACCTGACGCGGTTCCAGTTCCTCGGATAGGTGGAACCGGAATTTTTTTTTTCTTTGTTAATAAAAAATAATAATTTAGACTTATATTAGTTGTATTGTTGTATTGTAACTTGTAAGTTGTAGTTGTAAATAAAATATTAAAATAAAAATAAACAAAATTACAAAATTAAATTAAAATAAAAATAAACAAAATGAAAAATTACAATATTAAATTAAAATAAAAATAAACAAAATGACAAATTATAAATTACATTTCATTAATTCATTGGGTATTTGGGAATTAGGTGATTAGGTCACCCGAAATTCGATAATAAATAAATGACAAATTACAAAATTAAATTAAAATAAAACTAAAAATAAATGTAAAGTTATTAGCCTTGCACTTAATTTTTACCACAATTAAGTTGCCTACGTATCCTGTTGGGGGATTTAGAGGAATCAAAGGCCACGTAGTTCTCTTACCTTTTATTGCATGTTTGGTGAATTGGTGCCATCTTGTAGTCTGTATTGTAGATCTGCTATTCCGGCCCCGCTGCTCCTGTTTCAGGTTCGTCGTCTTTGAAGAAGTCGTATATTGGTTCTTGTTGAAGTTCTTACTGTCTGTATTGTGCTTTTGTCCAATCATCTACACAAACTTAAATTTGTAGTGATGTTGGAGTTAAGCAAGAATGCTGTTCATCCAGAATATTTCCTCCGGCGCTGAACTCTTGTTCCACCGCCACCGTAGAAACTGGTGTTGAGAAAATATTTTTGGCTATCATAGCCATGATTGGATAATACACTGCGTGCTCTTTCCAATATTGTAAGATTTCAAATTTTTTCCCTGACGTATCTTCTATAAACTCAAAAGGAGTATTTAGACAAGATTCCAGCTCGGAATACTTATCGGTGTTTGATGAAGAAGAACTTCTAGGTTTTTTGGATTTTTTGGATAACATACTATACCCTAACTCTATAAATCTAGAGGAGGAGGATGTTGGGCGCTGAGATGTAGTTTGTGTATGTGTAGCATCTAAGTTTAGTGAAGATCCATAAACTGTAAGATATTCATCATATAAATTATACGATAATTTCTTAGCTCTATCACAACATGCATTAACATCATATTTCATATTTAAACCTTTGACCCCATAATAACCCTTTAGATAATAAGACATACTCTCAAATTTACAACGTGGATCAAAAATCATGGCAATCAAATAAATATTTGGAATCTTCTCATAATAATCTAACCATTTTAGCTTCATAGCATTAATGGCTTCCCCTATTGATATGTCAGATTCACAATGAGAAAATGCACCAGCAATATTAATACTTTCAATAATAAATAAATAAGTTGTAGGATAATAAACACCAGATAAATTTTGTGTTGCATTATGAAAGACTTTTAACAAATTGAAAACGTTGTAACAAGCATCCCAATGTGATTGATAAAGTTGAAGGTGGGTAACATGTAATTGAATAAAAGAAACTAATAAATCCCTATAGTCATAACTTTGAGCAAGCAATTTAAAAGTAGAATTCCATCGTGTTGGAACATCACGAGAAAATCTAACGACGCGTCTACCATTTTGTTTACAATATTTTACCCATGCATTCATTGTAGAAGAATGTTTCCACAAAAACATTAGAGCTTTTTTAATAGGTAGAATAAAATGATCAAGAGTTTCTAATCCTTTTTGAACACATAAATTTAAAACATGGCATACACATCTTTGATGAAAAAATGTACCACCAAGATAAGGTTTGCATAAATCAAGTAAAGATGGAATAGCAGCGGTATTGGCAGAAGCATTATCAAAACCAATTGCAAAAATTTTGCTTTCAATTTTATACTCTGAAAAAATAATTCTAAGCTGTCTAAAAATATTATGAGCAGTGTGTGCATCATCAAAAACTCTAAATGCAAGAATTCTTTTTTGAATAGTCCATGTATCATCCATAAAATGGTAAGTGACACCCAAGTATGAATGCGATCGCCAATGGTCAGTCCATATGTCGGCACATACGGAAACACGACCGTTATATTTATCAAAATGTCTTTCTAACTTCTTTTTTTCTTTTAAATAAATCTTTTCAAGTGTTGATGTGAGCATGGTTCTAGGAACACGGCATGCAGCAGGATTTAATGCTCGTCGACAATAATTAATAAAACCAACCCTTTCACCAAAACTGAATGATAGGTGTTCTACTGCTACCATTCTTGCTAATTCTTCTCTATTTTGTTCATCAGTATAACGAAATAATTGTTGGTTAGGAGTAGCGTACCTGGGAATTTGTGTTTATGACCTCGATCTGGTCTCTGCTTCTGGATGTCTAGCTAAAAGATGCTTCCGATAAGTGCCATGTCCTCCAGATTTATGCCACTTATATACTTTGCTGCAGTAATTGCAAACCACTCCAAAGCTCCCATCTTCTTGCCTAATTTTCTTAAAATGTTTTATGAAGAGATCAGATTTGCTCTACCTCTGTATCAGATCTTCCTGCTAGACCTGCTCTTCTGGTTTCTGTGGATCAAATCCAAAATCTGGAGGTGTATCAATATAAGGCATATTTTCTGACTGGCTTGTCAAATTGGGGTCGGGGGGGTGTTATCGGGATGGGGTTCTGAAATTATTAGAGGGGGAGTAGGAGAGTTGAAACCTAGGTCTTCAGCAAAGGCCCGGCGTTGCAAATACTCGTGATAGGCGGTGTCGTCATGACCGAGATTATCGATCATAGGACCCTTACCTCTCATCGAAATTGAATGCCTAGGACAGTCACGGCCGTGGCCCCTTCCATTTCCACTTCCACTTCCACTTGCCATTTAAAAATTGAATTGTAAAAGTAATATAAATTCGAAATATAATTAATTGCAAATAAAATTAATTGGAAATAAAATTAATTGCAAATAAAATTAAATGCAAAATTGCAAATAAAATAAATTGTAAATAAAATATATTGCAAATGAAATAAATATTAAAAACTTAGTAATTGACAATGAATTGGAAACTTGGAGAGTTGGAGTCTTGGAGAATAGAGAGAGAAATTAGAAATTTAGAATTGGAAATAAAATTAATTGCAAATAAAATATATCGGAAATAAAATAAATTGGAAATAAAATATATTGCAAATGAAATAAATATTAAAAACTTAGTAATTGAAAATAAAATAAATATTTGGAAACTTGGAGAGTTGGAGAATTGAGAGAGAAATTAGAATTAGAGAGAATTGGGAGGAAATAATTGTGAGGAAAAATGAAAGGTGGGGGGGGGGGGGGGGATAAAAAAAGAAAAAAAAAATTTAAAACTTAGCCACTGGAGCCCCCAACGGCCTGCTGACGTCAGCAGACCGTTGGGGGGCAACGGTCGACTGACCGTTGCACTCCAACGGTATTTTAAAAAAAAAGAAAAAAAAGAAAAGGGAACCGGCCGGTTCAGAACCGGAACCGAAATCCGGTTCAAACCGGTTGAACCGGGTTAGACCGGTTCCTGTTCCGATTTCGGTTCTTGAGCCGGAACCGATTTTTCGATTTCGATTTCGGTTTCGGTTCCGGTTCCGGTTCCGGTTTTTCCAGTTTCGGTTCCAACCGGTTCCTCCAGTTCGAACCGGAACCGAGTCAGGTCTGGTCTAGTCTAGACTTACTTAGATAGATCCTTTCTTTGTAGTGTTTTTGTTTTATTTGTGATAGTCACGATTAAGGAAGTGTGTTCCTATGTGGCTTCTTTTATTGAACTTATTGACTTGGATGAGAAAAAGATCAATGATCTTATTCTTGAAAATGAACACTTGTCTAAAGTCAATGTGTCCCTCAATAAGAAGCTAGAGAATCATGGACTGGGCTCAAAAGAATTCAATGAAGTTAAAGACAATATCCTAAGTCTAGAAATTAACTTAAAAGATAGCAATTATAGACTTAGCATCTTGAAGAAAGAAATTGAGCAAAGGGATAGTTCACTTGTTAGTTCTAAGAGGCCAGAAAACATGCTTATAGCCAAACTTAGTGAGCACTTAAATAAAGAGAAAAAGTATGAACAATGGCTAAATAAATCACGTGATGATGTTAGGAAAAGTGATGACATCTTAGAAAAATATGCCATTAAAAATAGGTTGATTAGTGATAAGCTTGATGAGGCAAGTAGGATGATTCACAATATGTCATCTAGTTCTAACAAAGTAGAATCCCTCATTAAAAGTTGTAAGCATTATTGTGACAAAAGAGGTTTGGGTTATATAAATGAGAGGGAGACTCTTTCATCTAACAAATCTATTTTTGTCAAAGCAAGTGTTGAATCAAATGTAGGTACTCTCTCTCAAGGTAAAGCAATGAAAGCTACCGGAGGTGCCTCTACATCTTCAAGGATCTCAAATGAAAGATTACAACAAGATCAAACTCAAAAAGCATGTACCTCAAAGGCAAAAGTTGGAGCATCAAAGGTTGTTATTCAAAGAGGTAAAATTGTGAGAAAACCAAATGCTTTGGAAGCAAATGCAGATGGTAAATTTCTCAAATTCATACCTATTTGTCATCATTGTAATATGATAGGACATATTTGACCTAGGTTCTTTGAATATATTTGGAAATGAAAACTTGATAATGCTTTTCATGATATGTCTTTGAATGGTCCTAAGCAATCATCCATGTATGGATTTAGTACTAGGCCTAGGAAGACCTTGGAAAAGCATGTTGTGAAAAATATTGTTGACGACTTGCTTGCTAAATCTTGTGTTGTGCCTCACTCTATTATGCATAAGAAAGTTGATAATACTTTGATTGGTATTTTTGAAAATGTGACCAATGAGGTCAAGGTGCATGTTAAAAAGTCTAACATTAAGTCAAAGCATGATAATGGCAAGAGTGAGAAGCGTATTGTAAAGAGTGTGTGGGTTAGAAAAAACACACCTAAATTTCTAGTTGCACAATATGCTTTGCGTGCCAACTCCTCCTACTCTTGGTATCTAATTAGCGGTTGCTCTAGGAACTTGATTAGGAACAAAGAGTTCTTTAAGAATCTTGTGTTAAAGGATGGAAGATGGGTCACCTTTGGTGTTGGCAAGGGAACTATATGTATCCCCGGATTGCCTAAACTTCGCAATACTTTGTATGTTGATGGGTTACAAGCTAATCTAATAAGCATCACTCACTTGTATGAAATCTTTAATGAAGTTAGCTTTAATAAAGATGTGTGCACTATAATTGATAAAAAAAACAATGTTGTCCAAAGAGTCAAAAGGTCTATAGACAATTGCTATTATCTTGAAATAGATCCTCTAGCTTGCAACATGGCACATGAGTGCAACAAGTTTGATTTATGGCATCAACATTTGGGTCACATGAATTTTAAAGACTTAAAAAGGCTTCAAAAACATGGCATTGTTATAGGTCTTCCTAATCTTGGTAAAAAGCTAGATGTTGTTTATGAACCTTGCCAATTAGGTAAACAAACCAAAATGCCTCATAAAAAGAGCTCCTACATAGCTACCAAAAGACCTTTAGAGCTTGTGCACATGGACCTAATGGGGCCAATTCAAACCGAGAGCATCAATGGCAAAAAGTACATTTTTGTATGCGTTGATGACTACTCTAGGTTTACTTGGGTTTATTTTCTTAGAAACAAGACTGAGGCTTTTAATTACTTTAAAAATTTTTGTAATCAAGTTCAAAATGAAAAAGGTCTTGATATCAAGAAAATATGTCGCATTAGGAGTGAACATGGGACGGAACTTGAAAATGCTAAATTTAGTGAGTTTTGTGATGGTTTACGGATTTCTCATGAGTTCTCGGCACCTAGAACTCCTCAACAAAATGGAGTTGTTGAGAGGAAAAACCGTGTCTTGCAAGAGATGGCTAGGGTCATGCTCAATAGCAAGAAAGTCCCTAGAAACCTATGGATCGAAGCGGTCAATATCGCTTATTATGTGTCTAATAGAGTTTTTATAAGGCCCGGAACAAAACAAACGTCCTACAAGCTATGGAAGGGCAAGAAGCCCAATGTTAGTTACTTCCACACTTTTAGGAGTAAATGTTTCATTTTGAATTGTAAGTGCCTCACTTTTAATTGGCATATTTCATTGACAAAACCACAATGGGGTTCAAACTTGTAAGGGTAGCTTAGGATTGAAGAAATCCTCATCAAACGTCAATGAACTTCATTGTGGGCATCAAGAGCTTCAAGGAAGGTAGATTACTTGTCTTGACTCTTAATTTGAAGAGATTTAGGTTGCACACACTCATTTCAAATGGTTGCATATGTATGCTTTGTCTTTGTGTGCATTTTTCTTCACATGTCATGTTTCACTTGCACATTGTACACAAAGTGGAAAACAGGGCATTGTTGCCATTTGTATGGTGTTGCCATGGCGACAGAAAGATTGATTCTTGAAAAATCAATCAGGTGTTATGTCGCCATAAAGTCGCCCTAAGACAAATGGCGACAAAGAAGAATTGTGTGGCATCACCATAGCGATAGAGAAGCATTTTTTATGTCCCCACGATGTCGCCATTTGACAAATGGCAACATCTAATGTTTGTCCAAAAAAAAAAACAACATCATTTTGATTGCATCTATATATATATGTCGCCTTGTCTTCTAAAACGTTCAAGAGAGCTGAGATTGTGTGTTTTTGAAAGCAAAAAGAGTGACTTGCAAGATAAGAGAGAAAGAAGTGAATTTTATCTTTCAAAACACAAAAACCCATCTTCCATTCAAGGTTCACTCATCATCTAGCATCTTCTAGGTATGATTTCTCATAGGTTTTCATTATGTCTCACATGACTTGTATCTAAAACACCATATTCATCTTTCACATGTTCTTGCTTTTCAAGATTGCTCTTTTATGACTTGACTAGTTTCAAGATAGCTCATTTATGACTTGACTAGTTTTAAGATTGCATTTTTATTGTGTTTTGTGAGTTGATTGTGGTAGATATTGCATATAGGACTTTGGTTGCATATTTAGCTATGTTATAAGCATGTCACTTAGCAAAATGATATCTAGGAATGTCTAACATGCTCATCCATGCCTAGATAAGCTTAAATGTCTAACCTTGCATTTTAGCATCTTGAATATTGCACATATTCACCTTAGGTTGTTTTATCTCTTCTCTTTGAGAGACAAGTCTTGTATTTGTCTTTTGGTAGTTTGCAAGCAAGGGACTAGATTCACTTTTGAAGGCCCGCGGGTAGTAGTGGTGGATTAGTAACCCTATAGGGTTCGATGTGGTCAACCTAGGTTGTAATCACCATTACAATTAGTGGATTGAGGTTCTTGTATGGTGCACAAAACAGCCCGTGTGGGTTTCCACGTAAAAACCAAGTTTTTTTTACTTTCTGCATTTTTACACTTGATTTTTGTTGTTGACTAGTTGGGGTTGATTTTGTAATATTGACTAATCTCGAAAATTTGTAAAAAGGGATTAAAATCTATTCAACCCCCCCCCCCCCCCCTTAGATTATATTACGACTCATTTATATTTATTTTCAATTGGTATTAGAGCGGGTTCCTTAGCATAATTAGGAGATCCCTTGCTCTTGTTAGTCTTTTGCATTTGTTTGCTTTTTTTTTTTTTTTTTTTATTTTTTTTTTGCATTTTGTGTGTTTAGCTTGTTTGTGTGCATTCATATCATTCTCACCCAAATACAATGAGTGGAAATGGAATTGGAGGCAAGGGTGCCTCTAGCATTAGACCTCCCTTGCTCAATGGGGTCAATTATGCATCATGGAAGGGCAAAATGGAAGCATATGTGTGCCAAATTCATGATCGGGCATGGATGGCGATTGAAGATGGGTACATGCCACCAATGTCGACTCCTACGGGAGGTGAAGAGGAAGTCCCAAAGCAGAAGGCACAATGGACCCCCCAAGAGTTTGAGATTTCAAAATGGAACAACAAAGCCATGCACGCAATCCTATGTGCCATGGATGACAACAAATACAATCTCATTCAAACTACAAGGATAGCAAAGGAAGGTTGGGACATATTGGAGATGGCTCATGAAGGAACCGAGGTGGTTAAAGACTCCAAGCTCCATGTCCTCCAAACACAATTTGAGACCATAAGGATGGAGGAGGATAAGTGCTTCAATGACTTCCAAGTGAAGCTTATGGATATAGTGAATCAAAGTCACCAATTTGGTGATCCCTACTCAGATAGAAGAATCAAGCAAAAGATCATGATATCGCTTCCCGAGAGGTTTGAATCCAAAGTGACGGCTTTGGAAGAAAATAGTGACTACTCAAAAATGAAGCCAAGTGAAGTAATTGGAAGGCTATTGGCCTATGAATCTAGGAAGGGTCCTACATCTACACCTCCAAAGAAACAAAAGAGTCTTGCCTTGAAGAGCATCAAGGTAGAAAAGGATGAAGAAGACTCGGATGAAGAAATTGCTTTGATGGCAAAAAAATTCAAGCAATTTGTGAGATTTGAGAAGAAAGGGTTTGGCTCCAAGGGAAAGTTTGTGAAGAAGAAGGCTCCTTTCAAGACAGTGGAGCAAACTCAAGAGAAAGACCATAAGAAGGGTATTCAATGCTATGAGTGTAGTGGCTTTGGACACATTGCTCCCAAGTGTGCTAACTTGAAGAAAAAGAGAGGAAAAGTCATGGTGGTGACTTGGAGTGATAGTGATGACCTAGAAAAGGAAGATAAGTCTTCGGATGATGATGAAGACCAAGTTGCCAACTTCATTGCTTTCTCATCCTCTCACAATAGCAATGAAGTTATGAGTGACAAAGAAGAGGAGAGGACAAACAAGAAGAAAGTGACTCAAATGGTGAGGGCAACTCTTCAAACTCCAATTTTGAATTTGATGAAGAGATGGACTATGATGACTTCATGAGATTCTTTGAGAACTCTAGATTGATGAAGAAAAAAGAGATACAAAAGTTGAAAGGGGAGAAGCTTGAATTAACTTCCAAGGTAACTCATTTGAGTAAGGAAATGAGTAAAGCAAAAGAGATGGAAGAAGGTTTGAAAATGGAACTAGTCTTGGACAAAAAGAATGAAGAAAGCTTGAGGAAAGAGCTCATGGAAGCAAAAGGGTTGATTGCTAAAATGACTTCCAAAACTGAGAAGCTTGACAAGATGCTATCTTGTAGGAAGAGTCCAAGTGACGAGAAAGGGTTAGGATATGTGGAAGAAATGGAGACTATTTCCTTGAAGAAGACAACCTTTGTCTAAAGCAAAGAGGTTGAAATCGCTCAAACCCCTCAACAATCAACTAAGTGGGTTGAAGTTGGTGAATCCTAAAAGCAAGTACAAGCAAGGATTCCAACAAGAGCTCCACCACAAGCTAGAGCTCCTCAACCTAGACCTCCTCAACCAAGACCTCCACAACTAAGGATCCCACAAGCTCAATATGGGGTCTTTCATGTTCAACCTAAAAGACATGCTAACTTGGCTCAACCACAAAGGAGAGAGTTACCTGATCAAGCCAAAATTGGTATGATTTTGGCCATCATTTCCGATTCTTTTTGCTTGATTCTCGGGCATTTCCCTGTGTTTAATGTTGTTAAAATGAGTGTTTCAGGTTTTATCAGGTTTTGAGAGCAATTGAGATGAAGTGGAGGACTTGTGTGAAAAATGCCTCACAAATGGGAAGAAACAGGGCATTTTCGCCACTTAGACATGAAGAGGTCGCTACATGGGCGCCATGGCGATAGAGGATTCTCCAAGCAATCAGAAGATCGCCATTTGGGTGCCACTTGGTCGCCATGGCGACAGAAGGACCCCAAATGAATCAGGTGGGTCGCCACTTGGGGTCGCCGTGGCGACCACCCTTGCAAGTGGCGACCTCTTTCAAACAAGGCAAGGTCGCCACTTATGGTTGCCATGGCGACCTAGAGATGCAAGTGGCGACCTCTACACAAATTGCTCATGGTCGCCACTTGCTAGATGGCGAGAAAGATGATTTTCATGGCGACCTTCTCATCTAACCGTTTTACGCACCAGGGTCGCCATAGCGACCAAATAGCGAACTTGGCGCCACATCAGCGAATCAAGCAGTTATCAGTACATGTCCAAGAGTGTGTATAAATAGAACGACTTCCCATCTTCAAAGGCATCCGATTATCTGAGAAAAAAGAATAGAGAATACATCTTGAGATCTAGCTCTTAATCTATGGAACACCATTCATCATCCTCCATTTCTCTCCTTGAACTCATCTAATCCATCCAAACCTTGATTCCTTCCCTACATCATTCCTCATCCCACCATTTCTCCACCAAAATCCTTAGTCACTTTCCACCAAAACACCCACATTCCAAGACATATCCTCTACTTCCATTCCTTGCATCTAGGAGCATAGAGGAGAAGAAGGATCAAGCTTAAAGAAGGTGACCCAAGGGTTATTTCCTTACTATTTACTTCTTTTCATTTATTGCAAATATGTGTAACTAAACCCCTAATCTAAGGGATAGATTTGAGGATCAATTGGTTGTGGGTTTAGCTTAGATTGTAATGAATCTCTTATGTGTTCTATTCATTCAAATTAATTAGATTCCATTCATTATAATTGACTTGTATATCACTTGTTAATTGCAATCTTGAGTGGAATAATTTGTTATATATTCATATGTGGATTGACACTCCTTGTGTGATTGAGAACCCATTGGATAGGATAGATTAGTGGTTGGTATATCAACCCCACTAATATAAGCCTCTAAGTGGTTAACATAATGAGATTGGTACATTAAAGTAGCTAGTTAGCTTACCCACATTGTTAATCGATCTATTCTTTAGTTATATCATTAATTGATTTTATCACTATTCTTATCAAGGTGTTGAGAATTCTATTTTTCATAACATTTTTGTGTATTTTCATTTTAGTAGTTAGCATTGGTAGTTTTAGAAACCACACATCTATCAATCACTATGATTTATTTTATTGTTCAAAGATTAGTCAATTTATCTAATTAACACTCCATTCCCTGTGGAATGAACTTGATCACTATTTTGCTATCAAATCACATTTTAAAAAGGATTAAGTGGCTTAAAAGAGTTTTCAAGAATCAACCAAAAACCATATTACTATTTTGTTGAGTACACAAATGACCTTATAAAAAAATAGCGCCGCTGCCGGGGAATGGTAGCATTGATTACATAGATTGACTTTTCTTCACATGTTATTAGTATATTTTAGATTATTAGTTTAGTATTTTGTTTGTGGATATTGACTTGTTCATAGTGCTGTTTTTACTTTTTCTTTCCTTGTATCTCTTTATTGATGAGGTCATTTGTGTACTCAACAAAATAGTAATATGGTTTTTTGTTGATTCTTGAAAACTCTTTTAAGCCACTTAATCCTTTTTTAAAATGTGATTTGATAGCAAAATAGTGAGCAAGTTCGTTCCACAGGGAATGGAGTGTTAATTAGATAAATTGACTAATATTTGAACAATAAAATAAATCATAGAGTTGATAGATACACAAAAATCACCAATGAAAATCACCAATGCTAACTACTAAAATGAAAATACACAAAAATGTTATGAAAAATAGAATACTCAACACCTTGATAAGAATAGTGACAAAATCAATTAAAGAGATAGCTAAGGAATAGATCGATTAACAATTGAATTGTGGGTAAGCTAACTAGCTACTTTAATGTGCCAATCTCATTATGTTAACCACTTAGAGGCTTAGATTAGCGGGGTTGATATACCCACCACTAATCTATCCTATCCAATGAGTTCTCAATCACACAAGGAGTGTCAAACCTCATATGAATATATAACAAATTACTCCACTCAAGATTGCAATTAACAAGTGATATACAAGTCAATTATAATGAAGGGAATCTAATTAATTTGAATGAATAGAACACATAAGAGATTCATTACAAGCTAAGCTAAACCCATAACCAATTGATCCTCAAATATATCCCCTAGATTAGGGGTTTAGTTACACATATTTGCAATAAATGAAAACAAGTAAATAGTAAGGAATTAACCCTTGGGTCACCTTCTTTAAGCTTGATCCCTTCTTCTCCTCTATGCTCCTAGATGCAAGGAATGGAAGTAGAGGATATGTCTTGGAATGTGGGTGTTTTGGTGGAAAGTGACTAAGGATTTTGGTAGAGAAATGGTGGGATGAGGAATGATGTAGGGAAGGAATCAAGGCTTTGTGTTGAGGTTTGGATGGATTAGATGAGTTCAAAGTGAGAAATGGAGGATGATGAATGGTGTTCCATGGATGAAGAGCTAGATCTCAAGATTTATTCTCTGTTCTTTTTTTCTCAGAAATCAGATCCTTTTTAAGATGGGAAATCGTTCTATTTATACACACTCTTGGACATGTACTGATAACTGCTTGATTCGCTGATGTGGCGCCAAGTTCGCTATTTGGTCGCTATGGCGACCCTGGTGCGTAAAACGGTTAGATGAGAAGGTCGCCATGAAAATCATCTTTCTCGCCATCTAGCAAGTGGCGACCATGAGCAATTTGTGTAGAGGTCGCCACTTGCATCTCGAGGTCGCCATCGTGACCATAAGTGGCGACCTTGCCTTGTTTGAAAGAGGTCGCCACTTGTAAGGGTGGTCGCCATGGCGACCCCAAGTGGCGACCCACCTGATTCATTTGGAGTCCTTCTGTCACCATGGCGACCAAGTGGCGCCCAAATGGCGATCTTCTAATGGCTTGGAGAATCCTCTGTCACCATGGAACCCATGTAGCGACCTCTTCATGTCTAAGTGGCGAAAATGCCCTGTTTCTTCCCATTTGTGAGGCATTTTTCACACAAGTCCTCCACTTCATCTCAATTGCTCTCAAAAACTGATAAAACCTGAAACACTCATTTTAACAACATTAAACACAGGGAAATGCCCGAGAATCAAGCGAAAAGAATTGGAAATGAGGGCCAAAATCATACCAATTTTGGCTTGATCATTTATCTATTCCTTTTTCAGGAACTCAGTTTTATGCACGGTAGGAGATCTCTAGGTAGAGGAATTCATCCCCTACTAGAAGGCACTAGCCGTGTGTGAGAGTTCGAAGCAATTCCAAGACAAACTATGAGTACTGAAGGACAACAACCTAGGAGGGAGGACGAAGGCCCTTTAAGGGAAGAGATGATGGAAGAGACTCAAACCAACCGTAGTCAAAGGATGACCATGGGAGAGTTGCCCTGCCGGATATCGGGAACCAACCATCGCCTATCGTGTTATACCCGATTGCTAGGGGGTATGAGTTGAGGACAATGCACGTCAACCTCTTGCCATCATTTCAGGGGAAGTTGAATGAAGACTGCCTATAGTTCATGAAGGAGTACAATGCTATTATTGAGACTTTCCCCATCATGCGTCTCTCACGCGAATAATTGCAAATGCGTTGCTTCCAGTATTGTATGAAGGATGCGGCTATGACATGGCTCATGGGACTTAGGCCGAGGTCATTGACAAGTTGGAGTCAAATTTGCAAGGTGTTCTTCAATAGATTCTTTCCGGCTAGGAAGGCGAAGGAGTTGAAGGTCAAGATTGCGGACTTTTATGGGAGTGAAGCGGAGTTATTTCATGAGTCTTGGGAGAGGTATCAACGCCTTATGGCCCAATGCCCCCCTCACATGTTCACGGAGGAATATAAGGTGTCTTTTTTCCAAGGAGGTTTAACTCGGTTCTCCCAAGTGTTGGTGGATAACGCTTGTGGAGGTTCATATAACACCAAGACCGCCTCTGAGATCTATGACAGTTACGAAACGTTGGTATAAAACTCTCAACAAAGGAATACTAACAGTATTCGAGGTGGAAAGTTTGATGTAAATGCTAGTACGGAAGCCGCCATCAAAATCTCAAGGATAAACAAGAAAGTGGAGACCTTGACTTCTCATATTGAGAGTATGGGGTTTCCTAAGGTGGGGGTGAAGCTACTAGGAAGGCAAGAAGGAGGCTCTAGTGGGTAATTCAATGAGAACGAAGGGTTTGAGGACACCTTTCAAGGTCAAGAGAAAGAGGAGGTTCAAGCTATGGGATTTCAAGGACAAGGAAACAACTCCTATTCCAACAACTATGCTCAACCATGGAGGAACCATCTAAACCTTTCTTGGTCAAACAACAATAACATTTTGAACCTACCACCAAGAAATCAACAACAAGGAAACCAACAACAAGGGATGTACAATCAAGGAGGTAGCTCACAAGAAGGATATCGTCAAAATCAACCACAAGGAGGATACCCCCAAGGAGGAAACCAATGGGGAGGAAACCAATGGAACAACAATGCTCAACCTAGCTCGTATCAACCTCGCCAAAATATTGATGAAGAAATGAGAGGTATGATGCAAGGTTTCCAAAGAGCCGAGAATACCTTGACAGGTTTCATGCAGGCTAGTGGCCAAAGGTTTGGCAACCTAGAAGCATCTTTCGGGAAATTAGAGACCCAAATGGGGTAAATTGCCCAGGCCCTTCAAAAGCAAGAAAAGGGGAAGTTTCCAAGCCACACCGAGCAAGCTAAGGAGGGAAATTTTGTCAAGAAGGATGGAGCTAGGGATGAAGCTATGTTGTTTGAAGAAGCATATGTTCGAAAAGAGGAAGATCCCGGAAGTTTTGTAATTTCCATATCAATTGGTGATAATGGGGCGCTCAAAGGAGTACTTAACTTTAGAGCCAGTGTGAGTATGATGCCCTTATCAACTTATGAGAAGTTGGGTTTGGTAGGATTGAAACCAACCAGGAAGAAACTCATGTTAACGGATCAAACTTCACTAACATCATGTGGTGAGATAAGGGATGTTCCAATTGTCATTGACGGAATAGTGGTGTTAACGGATTTTGTGGTACTAGACATTGGTGTGAAGTCGAATGATGTTAGGGAGTGGCAAGTTCTTCTCGGTAGACCATTTATGGCTACCGCTCAAATGAAGATTGATGTTTGCAAAAGGAGAGTTTGTATGCATACATTTGAGAAAGAACTTGAGATTGACATCACCATGTGCAATAATGACCTAAAAAGCATTGGGAGTTGCTATGTGGTAGAGGTGCAGCCACCAAGGACAAAGGGTGGAAAAGTATGTGACTTGGTACAAATGTATGAGAAGAGTAGCCAAGAAGATGAAGTTGAGAGCATAGGTGACTCCGAGATTGAAGAACTCAAGAATGTCAACCAAGAGCTCATGCTTGAGGTGGAAGTGCTCAAGGCGGAGAAGTATGCTCTAGAGAAGAAGCTTGATGACTTAGCAAGGAAAAATCATAAGCTTAAGAAGATCAATGTGGCTCTCACCACAGAAAATGAGGTGACGGTGAAAGAGCTTGAGGATTTGGCTAAGCTCACCGAAGAATTTAAGGAAGAGTCCTCAAGAAAGATGAGAAAGGCCCTCATGAGTGTAGATGCCAAGAACAAGGCACTTGAGAAGTTGAAGGAGGAATTGAGCAAGAGGGAGATGTCCTTGAAGGTTGCTAAGGTGAAGGAGTGCGACTATTTGGTGGAGATCGATCGGATGGATCAAGCCATCAAGGAACTCACCAATGACGGTCCATCAAGGCCTCAACCTCCAATGCAAAAATGGAGATTTCCTTCATTCCCTCTAACTTGTTATTTTTGTCATAAGAAAGGTCATATTAAGTCTAGGTGTTTTGAATTCTTGAAACATGCTAATCATGATGAAATGAGGCCTAAAATGAGATCTAACCATGTTAAGAAGATTTGGGTTAGGAAGGACTTGGTAAATCAAGTCCGGGATGAGTCCATGGGGCCAATTTGGGTAGTCAAGAGGAAAATGAGTGATGGTATAGTTGATTTGTGTGATGATCATCATGGATCCATTTCGCATGGTATGATGCGGTAGTATGATTTGAGTTTTGTTTTTACATTTCATGCCATGAATAAAATGATTGTGTTTTCATTTTGCTTGTTATGTGTTTCTTTTGTTTGCTTTGTTTTTCTAATAAGTGTCCTTTTATTCTTGCTAGTGGTTTGTATTGTGAGCTTATTTGTGGATTGTGTTTCACTGCAGATTCCGATCAAAATGTACTCGGAAAAAGACTTCAAGTGACTGTCGCAGTTTGGTCGCCATTTGCAAATGGCGACCTCACAAGTGGCGACCTCACTTGCAAGAGGAACTCAGAGGTCGCCACTTACATGGTCGCCATGGCGACCCCATGTTGTAAGTGGCGACCTTCACAGACCTGGTGTGGTCGCTATTTGGTTGCCATGGCGACCTTACTTATGCAAATGGCTACCACATGCAACTTGCCAAATTCCTTCTTTGTCGCCATTTGGTCGCCATGGCGACCGAGAGGCACAAATGGCGACATAGGGCGTTCAAGCTATAAGTGAGCAGCTGGAAATATAATGCCGCATAACACAAGTGCTCTCTTCTCAAATTTTCTCAATTCCAAAGCTGTGGCACACACGTAATCATCAAATCCGGTAAGCAATCACTCTAGTTCTTCAATTCTTTTCCTCAAATCCTTCCTACATTGCATCTAGAAACACTAAGGGTGGTTTTTGAGTTTGATTTGAAGTGAATAGTGCATAGGATTGGAGTTTGTGTGGTTTGATTCATATAGAAGTGATTGTGGTTGTGTTGAAGTAGTTTTGATTGATTGTGGTGCACTCGGAGAGTGCCGGATTGGTATAGAAGCGTCGTTGTGCTGTCGGATTTTTGACAGGAAATTTTAGTTACAAGTGTGTGAAATCATGGCTCCCAAGATGAAATTGCCAAACAAAGGTGGTAAGGGTAGTAAGACACCCACTCCTAAGAGGAAGGTGGTCCCAGAATGCAAATTGAATAGGAATTTTGATGATAGATTGGAGACATTTGTTGAGAAGAAGATGTGGCCTAAGAGGGGCATAGATTTAGAGAGTTTAAGGGATACCCCTGTCCTAGAAACAGTGAATGACATGGGATAGGGAGGATTAGCAGCCACTCCTCTACACTATAGTGAGAGTTTGGTGAAGGAATTTTATGCGGGAATGAATCCCGGGGAGTATATGAGGGGTGGTCATATTCTAGTGAGAGGGGTCCCGATTTACCTGAACGCAACAGACATCAACATCTACTTTGGGAAGACTCTATTGGATTTTGAGGGACTCCATGAACGGATGGTGGAAGGGATCACCACAAATCCCTTGTATGTGAAGAATTCAGTGGAGTTTACAAACACCATGACCATCGATCCTATGACTATTTGGATGGCAAAAAGATTCCCTCTCAGGCAGTCAAATTTGAAGATTGAGCATGCCTTTTGGCGTATCTTCCTCAATTCTTCCCTCAGGCCAGTTTCCCACAGATCCACTGTTCCATTTGAGGTAGCTAGGATTCTACACAATATCATTGATAGGCAGCTTATTGATGTGGGTATTATTGCGAAGATGGAGATTCAGCGGATTGGGAGGAATGAATCTGAGACAGATATCCTCCCTTTCCCATGTTTGATCATAGAGGCTTGCAAGTTGGCGGGTGTAGATGTATCTGGGGACATTCTTAAGCCCCCCATGTCAGATATGGACTTGACCATTTGGCGGCGCTTGATGATAAAGCGTGGGGAGATACCAACTGGTGGGAAACGTAGGAGAGTGCAAGGTTCAGTGGCTGGCACTAGTTTAGGGAAGAATTTGAAAGAGTTATTCATGATGAGGACCGTGATGATGATGATGAGGAGGAGGTTCCTATTTGTGATGACCCTAGGCAGCCTTTAGGTCTTCGGATTCTGGATGGAGTAGAACGCATTAGGAAAACTCAGACTAGTGATTTTGATATTCTTCATGCTGACAAGCTTGTGATAGAAGAAAGGAAGAAGGCCTTAGAGGACAGGCAGCTGAAGTTGGAGAGTTTGATTCAGGATTTGAGTGAGACAGCGATCACAGGATTTGCATACCTCCGCCATGATCTGAGGCTCACCCCTTATGTCAGGAGGCCGAAGAAGCCTACCACAGGGACTCCACCTACCCCTGTCGCACCTTCAAGACCTAGTGTAAAGGAACCTGACTTTGTTTTTCAGACTGCACAGTTTGCTGCTGAGGAGGCAGTGCAGTTAGAGGAGGTCATGACCCGTTCCTTGACTGATTTGGGGCCCCGTTATACGGGAGGACCTACCATTGATGAGGAGGCTGCCGTAGGAGAAGGAGAGAGGAGCAGTCTAGGAGAGCAGCGATAGCAAGGGAGCAGAGAAGGAAGGACCCGAAGGGGAAGGGTAGAGTTGAGCATGATAAGGATGAGGAGGAGGAGGATGAGGATTAGTAGGCATCCTAGCACTTCTAGGATTTATTTTGGTCTCCCATCATTTGCATTTTCTATCATTTCATTTGGACATTGCTAATATTATGTTTTTACTTTTGGATTATATTGTTGGATATTTTAGTTTGATTTATGCTTATTTGCATTTCTTTTCCTTTTGGTCTTTATTTTTCGTTTTTGCCTTTATTTTGCTTCTGCATAGAATAAGGGTGTGGATTGGATTTTGGTAGTGGATTTAGGACATTTGTGCCTTATTGATATATGTTGTTGTTTGGATTTTATGAATGGATGATTGAGACCGCAATATGTCGGATTATTGTTATATTTTGTTTTTGCCTTTGCTTGTTGGATTATTGCTTGAAACTTGTTGGGTTGCGCTTGTTGTCATTATTTATACCACCCATGAACATTGAGGACAATGTCCAATTTAGGTTTGAGGGTACATTTGCGTAACGCCGTGATGCTTGGTTTTCAATTTGTGTGCCAAAGTTTTCGAAATTTTTTGCGATATTGCCATATTTGAGCATGCTTTGCTTGTGGAGATTGTTCTTTACATGATATAGTGAGGAATTGTGCATCTTTGCTAGTGTTTGGTTTAGATTAACACCATGCCACTTAGGGTGTCATTGAACAAAGTGCGTTAATCTTTTTCTCTTAATGTTAAGTGAATTATCAAGTTTGCTTGATGGCTAAGAATTAATAGTGGAGCTTCCCGTGAGGATCACAAACACAGCCTTTAAAGAGCATACGTTGAGTTGTAAACATTCACTCTTTAAACACCCATTCTCAAACACTCATACAAACATGTATTGGTCTCATTTGCACTAAATGTTGTTTGCCATAGAATATATGGACTGCTTGTGGATGCCTTATTTTGCCTAGTGGACAATGTAGGGAAAAATCGTACCCGCAGCGGAAGCGAGACTAAAAATAGTTTTGAGTAGCTTTTAAAATATTTCCAATTTTATGAACCTTAAACCCTTTTGATTAATTAAAGATATATAAAGAAGTAATAAAAGTTTAATACCTCTTGTCGCGTGATCCGATTGACTTGCGTCGATGGTAATCCGCAAGATCTTCAATCCTAGCACGAACGTGGATCACCTAGGAGCGTGGTCTCCCTTCTCTTTGAATTGCAAACCTGTGATTGGATTAAACAAACTTTTCTCTCTTGTTCGTTAGTCACAAAAACAATCAAAAGAAATCTAAGATTATTCCGGTCACTTTTGAGTTCTCAATCTAATGATCGAAACTCGCGTGAACCTTGATCGATGTTGTATACACAAGCTTATCAATGATTAAGCAAATAGTACACCATCAAAGAATAATCTATGTTCCTTTTTCTTTTGTCTTAGTTGAATAAATTCTCTATCTATGAGTTAAGAAGAAGAAGAAGAAAAAATTCTGCACCTTTTGCATTAGGGCTGGCCGAAAATTATATGTATACATATATAGGTGGCCGAAATTTTTCTTCTTTCTTTTTAGGGTTGGCCGAATTCTCTTCCTAAATTAATTAGGGTTGCCGCAATTTCCAAACAAAATTAATTAGTTTGAATTGCACCCTAATTCCTATTTAGAAAAGATTTCCAAAACCTAATCAAACTCATAAATCTTTTTATTCTCATATTTGACTAAAATAAAAAGACTTACTGTTTGAATAAATAAAACTAATTATTTATTTCCTTGTCAAACAAGTCTTTCTATTTAATTATACTACTACCAATAGTATACCTTTAGGAAACATATTTCCTAATGAGAAAAGATTTGTATCTTAATTAAATAATTAATTAATGAATTAATTAATTCTTATTTAATTAAATAATGAAAACAAAATAATATTTTAGGTTAATATATAACCTTGCCGCCCCATATGTGTATTGGGCCAAATATTATTTTTCCTATTTCATTTAATCCATAGGACTTTAAATAAAAAGCCCACATGTGAACTAGACCCAATCTTACTAAAAGAAACAAGCCCACATGTCATCCATTAATATATAAATATAATTGTGCAGCCCATTACATAAATAATGTGCAAATTATATTCTTAATATATTAAATTGCAATTCTAGATGGACCCTAAATTGGTCCGGTAGAATATATCAAGTGATCCATGCAAGTCCGTGTGGATTGGGGATCTTGGCGGGCTATCTAAATTTAAGCTACAATAGACATAACCTAATCACAATCAACAAATGATTCACTTAGGTCCGATCCATTAATTTTAGCTCATTCCACTAAAGAACTAAAATTGAACTCTTAAATAAAGACAGAAAAGGAAGATGCTTCCTCATTCTTACAGAGCCTGATGCAAGATGTTCAAAGTGCTGAAAAGATCCTTGTGAAAGGCAAAGGTCAAGAGATTCATGTGGTTGGTAAAGTTGCTACTGTTAAGGCCCGTCAAAAGGTCAAGAAACAACAGAAGAAAAAGCAACTTCGGCCTACCAAGAAGGAGACCAAGAAAGTAACCAAGATCAAAGGGAAATGCTTCCTTTGTGGTGAAAAGGGACATTGGAAGAGAAATTGCCCAAAGTCCCAGCACAAGAAGGAAGAAGGTAATTTGAATTATCTTGAAACATATTTTTTGGCTGATTCTACAGATTCTTGGATCATAGACTCAGGAGCCACTAATCATGTTTGTTATTCCTTGCAGGGGTTCCAAGAAAGGAGAAGGCTGAATAAGAATGAGTTCAATTTGCGCTTGGGCAACGGAACGTTAGTGTCTGCAAGTGCAGTGGGAGATATTAGAGTTTGTTTGGATTCTAGAAGGCATTTAGATTTAATAGACGTTTATTATGTACCTCAATTCAAGAGGAATTTAATTTCAGTTTCTTGTTTGAATAAATTTGGATATTCGGTTACTTTTAATAAAGTTTTTATTATTAGTAAGAATGACAAAGTTATTTGCAAAGGTACATTTGAAAACGGTCTATACTTCTTGCATAGAAATATCTCTCACTCGTTAGACACAGAAATAACGGAACCTGATCATAAAAGAGTTAAATTATCAAAAGATGAAACCTATCTTTGGCATTTACGCTTAGGTCATATTAACCTTAATAGGATTAAAAGATTGGTAAGTGACGGACCTTTGAGTGACTTAAAGGTTGATGATCTACCAACTTGTGAATCTTGTTTGGAAGGTAAAATGACCAAAAGGACGTTCTCTGCCAAAGGTGCCAGAGCCTCTGAATGTTTAGGATTGATACACACTGATGTATGTGGACCTATGAGCATTCAAGCTAGAGGTGGATATGAGTACTTCATCACTTTCACAGATGATTACTCAAGATTTGGCTATGTGTATCTCATGCGACATAAGTCGGATGCTTTTGACATGTTCAAAGCATTTAAAGCTGAAGTGGAAAATCAGCTTGAGAAACACATAAAAATCTTGAGATCTGATCGTGGTGGAGAATATCTATCTGGTGAGTTTCAGCAATATCTTATTGATAATGGGATAGTTTCTCAGTTTTCTACACCTGGTACACCTCAACAAAATGGGGTAGCAGAAAGGAGAAATAGAACTCTTTTGGATATGGTTAGGTCTATGTTGAGTTATTCAACACTTCCTATTTCTTTCTGGGGATATGCTCTACAAACTGCAATATACATTCTAAACCATGTACCATCTAAGTCTGTTCCTAAAACACCGCATGAGTTGTGGACTGGGCGCAAGCCTAGTTTACGACACTTAAGGATATTTGGATGTCCTGCGCACGTGTTAAAAGGAAAGACAGAAAAGATGGAGTCCCGTTTAGAAACATGTATATTTGTAGGGTATCCGAAAGAAACTAAAGGATATTATTTTTATAGTCCTTCAGATCTTAAAGTATTTGTTTCGACAAATGCTAAATTTCTGGAAAAGGACTATATGAATGATTTTGTGCCTAAAAGTAGAATTGTCCTGAATGAGATGTCAGGAGATGCAATTCCACGAGAGGTTACACAACCTAACCCAATTGTAAGTTCCGATCCAACACAAGGTCAACAACCTACCATTCCTCATCGTAGTGGGAGGGTTAGAACACAACCCGAAAGATACATCGGTCTGGGAGAATCTGTAGAGAATTTCCCGGACGACGATGATCCCTATACGTACAAGGAAGCTATGGAGGATGTTGATAGTCGCCATTGGCAAAAGGCAATGCAATCCGAGATTGAATCTATGTTCAATAACAAAGTCTGGTCCCTTGTAGACTTGCCTAAAGGGATAAAACCCATTGGGTGCAAGTGGGTATACAAGAGGAAAAGAGGTATGGATGGAAAGGTGGAAACCTTTAAAGCTAGATTGGTAGCTAAAGGGTATACACAGAAAGAAGGTATCGATTACGAGGAAACCTTCTCTCCTGTGGCAATGCTTAAATCCATTAGGATACTCTTATCCATTGCAGCATCTTTAGATCTAGAGATTTGGCAAATGGACATCAAGACAGCTTTCCTTAATGGAAGTCTTGACGAAAGCATCTACATGATGCAACTAGAAGGATTCATTGAAAAGGGCCAAATGGAAAAGGTATGCAAGTTGCAGAAATCCATATATGGATTAAAGCAAGCATCCAGATCCTGGAACATAAGGTTCGATCAAGCTGTCAAAGGTTTTGGATTTATTCAGAATCTTGACGAACCTTGTGTATACAAGAGGATTAAGGGCGACAAGTTGGTTTTCCTGATTCTTTATGTTGATGATATACTACTCATCGGAAACGATGTAGGTGTATTGACATCAGTAAAAGAATGGTTAGCAAAACAATTTGATATGAAGGACTTAGGAGAAGCAAGTTTTATTCTTGGTATCCAAGTTATAAGGGATAGAAAGAATAGAACGATTGCATTATCCCAAGCTTCATACATAGACAAAATCTTGTCTAGGTTTTCCATGCAGGATTCCAAGAAAGGTATGTTACCTTTCAGACATGGAATCAAGCTTTCTAAGGAACAAGTTCCTAAGAATGAGCATGAAGAGCAGTTCATGAGTAGAGTTCCATATGCCTCGGCAGTTGGAAGTCTCATGTATGCAATGCTCTGCACTAGACCAGATATTTGTTTTGCTGTTGGCATAGTTAGCAGGTTTCAATCGAAGCCTGGTCCTGATCACTGGACGGCAGTCAAGCATATTTTCAAGTATCTCAAGAGAACGAGAGATAATATGCTTGTATACTCTGGAGGGGATTTGATTCCCGTTGGGTATACAGATTCTAATTTTCAATCAGATTCTGACTCCAGAAAATCCACATCAGGGGCTGTGTTTACTATTGGAGGAGGAGCAGTTATATGGAGGAGTATCAAGCAATCTTGTATTGCTGATTCCACCATGGAAGCTGAGTATGTTGCTGCATGCGAGGCTGCCAAAGAGGCTGTTTGGCTCCGTCAATTCTTGATTGACTTGGAAGTGGTTCCTAGTGCGAATAAGCAGATCACTATCTACTATGACAACAGTGGAGCAGTGGCTAATTCGAAAGAACCAAGAAGTCACAAGAGAGGTAAACACATTGAAAGGAAATATCATCTTTTAAGGGAGATTGTTCAAAGAGGTGACGTGACGATTACCAAAATCGCGTCAGCGGAAAATCTAGCAGATCCCTTCACAAAGGCTCTACCTCAGAAGAGTTTCGATGGGCACCTAGAGAATATAGGCTTGAGAGATAAGACACATTTGCTATAGCGCAAGTGGGAGATTGTTAGGATTATGCTCAATAGCAAGAGTGTAATAATGTAATTAACAATCTTATTCATATTAATAAAGTGATTTCTGGTTTAAACAAATATTTTAGCATTTATAGTTGAATATTATAATTGTTAAAGTAAATAATCATAAGGTCTAAAGACTATGAGAAAAGAAGAATTGTTCATACATCTGGATATGTATGTGGTAGACACAATTCTTTAGTTAGTCTTGAATATCGTTCACAACTTAAGTTAAAGGTTGGGCACCTTTATCTTGTTAAAGTTGTAGAATTCTTTTGCTAGCATTTGAGTGGGATCAAATGAGATATGATGAGTCTAAAATCATCGGAGTGTCTTCGAGCAAAAGGATCTAGTGCACTGGGTGCATTGAACTGGATCACAATGAAATACTTTATCTATAACCGTTAATAGATAAAAGTAATTTCATTATCAGGACAATCGGAGAGTCTATCTTAATCCTGAGATAAATGATGGACTTATGGTTGCAAGTGATATCATTTGAGTTATCAATGAGTACGATTATATCGCATAGTCTATCCTCGATAATTTGGTGATATTCATTTGTTAATCGATAGAGGACTTCATTTATAGATATGGACATCGTGGCTCCATTTATCAAATGAGAGTATAATATCATCGTATGGATGTTTTGAGGTAATTGGATATTAAATCTCAACGTTGAGTTTTCGATAGTGTCTATTGAAAACATGGCTTCTGGACAAGTCAAAATATCCAAGTTCAAAACGTGGTCATATGAGTAAATATGGTAACTTGGAGAGTTATAGGCGGTCTATGAACTCTTGGCGATTACTGATATTATTCACGAGGATACACTATCTTCAATATGATTGTCTAGGGTAAGAATGAGGAAGCATCTTCTTTTTCTGTCTTTATTTAAGAGTTCAATTTTAGCTGTTTAGTGGAATGAGCTAAAATTAATGGATCGAATCTAAGTGAATCATTGTTGATTGTGATTAGGTTATGTCTATTGTAGCTTAAATTTAGATAGCCCGCCAAGATCCCCAATCCACACGGACTTGCATGGATCACTTGATATATTCTACCGGACCAATTTAGGGTCCATCTAGAATTGCAATTTAATATATTAAGAATATAATTTGCACATTATTTATGTAATGGGCTGCACAATTATATTTATATATTAATGGATGACATGTGGGCTTGTTTCTTTTAGTAAGATTGGGTCTAGTTCACATGTGGGCTTTTTATTTAAAGTCCTATGGATTAAATGAAATAGGAAAAATAATATTTGGCCCAATACACATATGGGGCGGCAAGGTTATATATTAACCTAAAATATTATTTTGTTTTCATTATTTAATTAAATAAGAATTAATTAATTAATTAATTAATTATTTAATTAAGATACAAATCTTTTCTCATTAGGAAATATGTTTCCTAAAGGAATACTATTGGTAGTAGTATAATTAAATAGAAAGATGAAACAAATTTAGGTGTGTTCAATATTAATCTAGAGGGGGGGGGGGGTGAATAGATTTTATCAATTTTACCCAATTTTCGTTAATAAGCAAGATTACGAAAATACCCTTTACTAGTCAATATAAAATAGCAAGTGTAATATGGTGCGGAAAATTAAAAGACACTTGATATTTACGTGGAAACCCTCACGGGAAAAACCACGGGCTATGTAAGTGAGCCACACTTGAACCTCGAATCCACTAAATGTGAAAATAGACTACAACCTAATCCCGGAAGTAATCACACATCTACCTAATCCCGGTATAAGTGGACCTAGTTCAATTGCTTGTGATTTATGCAACCTAATCCCGGAAGCTACACAAGTCTTACAATCTCAAAGAAGAGATAACAAGCCTAAGTGAATATATGAATACTCAAAATGCAATAAGAGCAAGGCAACCCTATATGCTTATCTAGGATGATGATATTATCAATGAAATCAATCCTAGATATCAAAAGCTAAATGACATATCATAAAGCTTAGCTAATCAAGATTAAGCAAACCTAGATAGCTATCACAATACAACACTCAAACATGTCAACACAACAATCTCTATTTTGTATCAAGAATATATTCTAAGAGCATACAAATAATATAAGAGATTTCTTTGATAAATAAAACACTAAACTTAGATGAGGTTAGTGAAGAACATACCAAAGCAAGTGTGTTGAGCAAAACCTATGCAAGCAAGCATCCTAACTATGCTAGAAAATGCTAGATGATCTTTTGATGCATATGAGAATGGTTTTGTGTGTATAAAAATGAGTTCTTGATTTCTTTTCTCTCAAGTCTCTCTTTTTGAACTTTTTGGTTCTTTTAGAATCAGAGAACTAACTTAGAGAAATGAGAAAGTATGATATATATAGTCATCAAGAACAGGGCATGTGAAAAGACAAAATTGCCCCTGAAAGCGCTCAATCGGCGGTTTCATTCTGCGGTCGTGGCCGCCGAATCTGACCGCAGAATTGAGCCCGAGAAAGAAACTGACCTTAAATATCTAATTCGGCGGTTTCGTTCGGCGGCCAGGCCGCCGATCATAACCGCAGAATTCAACCCGAGAACAGGGGAGAAAACGGCGGTTTCATTCGGCGGTTTCGAAACCGCCGAGTAAACCGCAGAACACAACCCGAGAATAATAAATGCATCAGGTGTGAAACGGCGGTTTCAGATCGGCGGCCAGACCGCTGATCTAACCGCAGAATCAGACCAGAGACCTCTGGTCCAAAACGGCGGTTTCATTCGGCGGCCAGGGCCGCCGATTCACCAAAAGTGGTGAATCCAAGGAGAAAGCCAAGGCTATCACCTAGAGCGGTCTTCGCGCAAAACCAAGCACAAAATCGTGCAAGCGCGGACGTTTCCGAACAAATTCGGGAAACGAATTACAAGACACAACCAAACACACAACAAGATATAATTAAACAAAGTGCAAGTGTGTAATGTGACATGTGAAGAGTAAGCACACAAATGCAAGTATGCTAAGTGTGTGTGTGCTTCTAGATCTCTTCAATGAAAAACAAAGCACGAGTGATATACCTTGGGCGTGCTTGTCACCTTGAGGCCTTGAGGGCATAAGCTTGATCCTTAAACACCTAAAACTACCCTTACAAGTCAAACCCCAACATGTGGTTTGTCTACGAAATAAGCCAATCAAAATGAGAATCCTTACAATCTCCCCCTTTGGCTATTTCGTGACAAAACCACCTCTCACATTGATCCTCACAACAAAATATAAACTACGGGATTTTAAAGATAATCTACATTACAAAGAGATAAAACAAAATAAACATCTTCAAGTCTCCAATCTCTTGTAGAATTATCAACCCTTCAAAACAAAACAAATTACACTTTCCAAAGCAAGTGTATGTGAGATGATCAAGTGAAAATAACCAAGCATATGCATTTAAGTAAATTAAGCTCAATGCAATGAATGAAAATGCAATGCTCCCCCTCAAAGGGTTTCTCCCCCTCATGTAGGGAAAAATAACGTAGTACCCGCAGCGGAAGCGAGACTAAAAAATAGTGTTGGGTAGGTTTTAAAATTTTTCCAATTATGAACCTTAAACCCTTTTGATTAATTAAATATATATAACAAAGTAATAAAATTTAATACCTCTTGCCGCGTGATCCGATTGACTTGCGTCGATGGTAATCCGCAAGATCTTCAATCCTAGCACGAACGTGGATCACCTAGGAGCGTGGTCTCCCTTCTCTTTGAATTGCAAACCTGTGATGGGATTAAACAAACTTTTCTTTCTTGATCGTTAGTCACAAAAACAATCAAAAGAAACCTAAGATTATTCCGGTCACTTTTGAGTTCTCAATCTAATGATCGAAACTCGCGTGAACCTTGATCGATGTTGTATACACAAGCTTATCAATGATTAAGCAAATAGTACACCATCAAAGAATAATCTATGTTCCTTTTTCTTTTGTCTTAGTTGAATAAAATCTCTATCTATGAGTTAAGAAGAAGAAGAAAAATAATTTTCTGCCCTAAGCCTTAGGGCTGGCCGAAAATAATATATGTGCATGTATATATGGCCCAAATTTTTCTCCTTTCTTTTTTAGCTTTAGGGTTGGCCGAATTCTCTTCCTTGATGCATTAGGGTTGCCGCAATTTCCAAAACAAGTTAACTAGTTTGAATTGCACCCTAATTCCTATTTAGAAAAGATTTCCCAAACCTAATCAAACTCATAAATCTTTTATTCTCATATTTGACTAAAATAAAAAGACTTCCTGCTTGAATAAATAAAACTAATTATTTATTTCCTTGTCAAACAAGTCTTTCTATTTAATTATACTACTACCAATAGTATACCTTTAGGAAATATATTTCCTAATGAGAAAAGATTTGTATCTTAATTAAATAATTAATTAATGAATTAATTAATTCTTATTTAATTAAATAATGAAAACAAAATAATATTTTAGGTTATTATTTAACCTTGCCGCCCCATATTAGTAATGGGCCAAATATTATTTTTCCTATTTCATTTAATCCATAGGACTTTAATTAAAAAGCCCACATGTGAACTAGACCCAATCTTACTAAAAGAAACAAGCCCACATGTCATCCATTAATATATAAATATAATTGTGCAGCCCATTACATAAATAATGTGCAAATTATATTCTTAATATATTAAATTGCAATTCTAGATGGACCCTAAATTGGTCCGGTAGAATATATCAAGTGATCCATGCAAGTCCGTGTGGATTGGGGATCTTGGCGGGCTATCTAAATTTAAGCTCCAATCGACATAACCTAATCACAATCAACTAATGATTCACTTAGGTCCGATCCATTAATTTTAGCTCATTCCACTAAAGAGCTAAAATTGAACTCTTAAATAAAGACAGAAAAGGAAGATGCTTCCTCATTCATACCCTAGACAATCATATTGGAGATAGTGTATCCTCGTGATTAATATCAGTAATCGCCAAGAGTTCATAGACCGCCTATAACTCTCCAAGTTACCATATTTACTCATATGACCACATTTTGAACTTGGATATTTTGACTTGTCCAGAAGCCATGTTTTTAATAGACACTATTGAAAACTCAACGTTGAGATTTAATATCCAATTACCTCAAAACATCCATATGATGATATTATACTCTCATTTAATAAATGGAGCCACGATGTCCATATCTATAAATGAAGTCCTCTATCGATTAACAAATGAATATCACCAAACTATCGAGGATAGACTATGCGATATAATCGTACTCATTGATAGCTCAAATGATATCACCTGCAACCATAAGTCCATCATTTATCTCAGGATTAAGATAGACTCTCCGATTGTCCTAATAATGAAATTACTTTTATCTACTGACGGTTATAGATAAAGTATTTCATTGTGATCCTGTTCAATGCACCCAGTGCACTAGATCCTTTTGCTCGAAGACACTCCGATGATTTTAGACTCATCATATCTCATTTGATCCCACTCAAATGCTAGCAAAAGAATTCTACAACTTTAACAAGATAAAGGTGCCCAACCTTTAACTTAAGTTGTGAACGATATTCAAGACTAACTAAAGAATTGTGTCTACCACATACATATCCAGATGTATGAACAATTCTTCTTTTCTCATAGTCTTTAGACCTTATGATTATTTACTTTAACAATTATTAAACTATAAATGCTATAAGATTTGTTTAAACCAGAAATCACTTTATTAATATGAATAAGATTGTTAATTACACTATTACACTCTTGCTATTGAGCATAATCCTAACACCTCAAACCATAAACTCCCCATATGCACAATTGCTACAACAATTAGCAACAATTAGCAACTCCCCTTACCACATCCTACTCCCCCTTTTTGTCATGATATAGACAAAGGAGTAGTCCCCAACCGGGTCACTCATAGCAAAGAGAGAAAGAAGCATACAAGATAATGCATAGATAAATAAGCCACTTTATGCACTCAATTAATTGGAGAGAATCAAGGAGATTTATTTTTATTGAAAATGTGTGAATTAAAAATGCTTTGCATACAAGACATGTTGCATTCAAGTCCAAAATACAATGGTATTTGGCAAAGCAAATGACAAAGGTTTCAAATAGAATTCAAACCAATTTTTCCATTTGTCATGAGAGGAGCAAGGATATAGAGATTTCATTGATTTCAATTTCAATTTTTTAACAACAACTATATCCAACTTTATAAGCAAAACATGGCATGAGCGACTTTGCACCCTATTTGATTTTTCCGGGTATAAAACCCGTATGATAGTAACCATGTTCAACAAATAAAGAAAGAGAGACATTTGGATTGAAACATCCTTTGAATGGATACATGATCCTTTATCATTTTTTAGTCTCACTAGCTTATTCACACATTGTTTTGCATCTAAGAATATGCAATCATCAATTCATGTTCTTTCAACTTAGCATGTCATTTGAATTTCATGCTTTACATATGTCATTAGCATGACAATTAAGAATCATCATGTCATGGAAATAACTATAGGTCATTCAAATCATACTTCCTATGTAAATTTCCTAGTCCAAAAATGCATGTTTGAACATAAATATGACATGGATTGAAAAACAAAGCAAGGTTCACACTTATTGAGATAAAAGCATATATACATATGTCCAACCAAGCTTACTTCAAGCAATTAAAAGAGAGGCACAAGATCTTTCAAATATTTTGCATGCATCAAGTATACAAAAAGCTCTCTTTGCTTGAGTTCCCCTTATGGGGTCAATCACAAGAACTCATCACTCCACAAGACATATTCCAATAGATCTACTAAGAGTTTTAAATCGAGTAGCATCTAGAGGTTTTGTAAACAAGTCGGCTAGTTGATCATTTGTACCTACATGCTTAAGTACAATGCATTTATTTTCAACTAGTTCTCTAATGAAATGATGACGGATGTCAATATGCTTAGTTCTAGAATGTTGGACCGGATTCTTGGAAATATTAATAGCACTCATGTTATCACAAAAGAGAGTGAGTGTACCTTGGTTGAATCCGTAGTCCACTAGCATTTGCTTCATCCATAGGAGTTGTGTGCAACCACTCCCCGCGGCAATGTATTCGGCCTCCGCCGTGGACAAGGAAATTGAGTTTTGCTTCTTGCAAAACCAAGAAACAAGATTGTTTCCAAGGAAAAAGCAACCGCCCGATGTGCTTTTCCTATCATCACAATTTCCCGCCCAATCCGCGTCACTAAAGCCTACAAGACTAGCATTAGTGTCAAAAGAGTACCAAATCCCATAATTAGAAGTCCCATTCACATAACGAATGATTCTCTTGACTGAAGAGAGATGGGACTCCTTGGGATCGGATTGGTACCTAGCACACACACCCACACTAAAAGATATGTCGGGCCTACTTGCGGTCAAATATAGCAAGCTTCCTATCATACCCCTATAAAGTGTTTGTTCCACACTTTTACCACTAGCATCTTTGCTTAGTTTCAAAGTGGTACTCATGGGTGTATCACAATGTTTGGCTTTTTCAAGACCAAACTTCTTCACTAGGTTTTTGGCATATTTGGCTTGGGTTATGAAGATCCCATCATTCAATTGCCTAATTTGCAAACCTAGGAAGTAACTAAGCTCACCAACAAGACTCATCTCAAATTCATGAGACATAACATCAACAAATTGTTGAACTTTGGTGTTGTTGGTGGAGCCAAACACTATATCATCAACATATATTTGAGCTATAAAAAGCTCATTATTGTCTTTCTTGATGAATAGTGTCTTGTCAACACTACCTCTTGTGTAGTATTGTTGACAAGAAATTGAGTGAGACGCTCATACCAAGCCCTCGGTGCTTGTTTCAACCTATAAAGAGCCTTCTTAAGGCGATATACATGATTGGGGTGGTGTGCATCCACAAACCCCTTGGGTTGCTCAACAAACACTTCCTCTTGCAAGAAGCCATTGAGGAAGGCACTCTTAACGTCCATTTGGTGCAATCTGAACTTGTGCACACAAGAGATGGACAAGAGAAGCCTAATGGACTCTAAGCGGGCAACAGGAGCAAAAGTCTCCTCAAAGTCAATACCCTCAATTTGAGAGTACCCTTGTGCAACAAGTCTTGCCTTGTTACGCACTATGTTGCCATCCTCATCGAATTTGTTCCTATATATCCATTTTGTGCCTATGACATTAGTGGTCTTAGGCCTAGGAACTAGAGTCCACACCTCATTCCTTTCAAATTGGTTTAGCTCTTCTTGCATGGCAAGAACCCAAAACTCATCATTTAGAGCTTCATCAATCTTTTTGGGTTCTATTTGAGAGGTGTAGCAAGTAAAGCTAATAAGATTAGCTAATTGCCTTCTAGTCCTAACACCCTCATTCACATCTCCAATAACATCCTCTTTGTTATGGAGTCTTCTAACCCATGGAGTGGGTTCATTAGAGTCCAAGTTAGGAACTCTATCAATAGGTTGTGTGTCATTTTCAACAACATTAGACGTCTCCACATTAGGAGTCACAACAACCTTCTCCAAAGGAGAATCATCACTAAAAATAACCTCCTCCTCATGATTACTACACTTGAGCCTTTCATCATCAAATACAACATTAGATGATTCCATAACACTTAGAGTTTTCTTATTGAAAACTCTATAGGCTCTACTATTCAAGGCATAGCCAATAAAGATACCCTCATCACTCTTAGCATCAAATTTGCCAAGTTGATCTCGGTCATTTAAAATGTAGCATTTGCTTCCAAATGTGTGGAAGTAGCTAACATTTGGCCTCTTGCCTTTCCATAACTCATAGGAGGTATTCCTAGTACCGGGCCTTAGGAAAACTCTATTTCCTATGTAGCAAGCCGTGTTGATGGCTTCGGCCCATAAATTCCTAGACACATTGTTGCTAAGCAACATCACTCGGGCCATCTCTTGAAGTACCCTATTTTTCCTCTCAACAACTCCATTTTGTTGAGGTGTCCTAGGAGCCGAAAACTCATGGGAGATACCTATACTATCACAATAGGTTTCAAATGAAGAATTCTCAAATTCTCTCCCATGATCACTTCTAATACGTTTTATGCTTTTAATGTTGGAATTCATTTCATTTTGAAGTTTAGTACAAAGCATTTTAAACTTATCAAAAGTTTCGGATTTTTCTCTAAGAAAATATGTCCATGTGAACCTAGAGAAATCATCTACACAAACAAAAATGTATCTCTTTCCACCCAAGCTCTCGGTTTGCATAGGACCCATAAGATCCATGTGGAGAAGCTCTAGGGGCTCCTTGGTGGAGAGATACTTGCCATTTTTGTGCATGCTTTTAGTTTGTTTTCCTTGTTGACAAGGTCCACAAATACCATTGGCTTTCTTCCCAAGCCTAGGGAGGCCACGCACACATTCAAACTTTCCAAGGGTCCGTAGATCCCGAAAGTTCATGTGGCCAAGTCTTTCATGCCACAACTCAATTTGCTCATCCTTGGACACATTGTTTGAGACTATTCTAGCTTCAAGACAATAGCAATTGTCGCTAGATCTCATACCTTTCAATAAGATTTGTCCATCGGGCTTTAGGATAGAGCAATTCTCTTTGCTAAACAAGACGGAATATCCTTCATCACTAAGATGAGAAATGCTAATCAAATTGGCTTTCAAGCCATCAACAAGTAAAGCATTAGATAAGGAGGGCAATCCGGGAACGGAGATGGTTCCTTTCCCTATGACATTCTTTTTGGATCCATCACCAAAGGTGACATTTCCTCCTTCCTCCATAACAAGAGTCTCGAAGAAACTCTTGTTTCCCGTCATGTGCCTAGAGCACCCACTATCAAGATACCAAAGATTAGAAGAATTTGCCTTTAAGGCAATTTGTGCAACATGGCAAACATTTTCATTCTTTCTAACCCACTTAAGAACAACATTTTCTTTCTTAATGGTCTTTGGTATATGGGCTCTAGTAATCCTAGGATCATGCAAATTGGTCTTATTATTCCTAGGAACATGCATCTTGACTCTATTCTTTCTCTTTTCAATCATGCTTCGAGTTCTACACATTTTTATATAACGAAAGCAATTTGGTCGAATGTGACCATTAAAACCACAAAAATGACAAATTGGAATGAAATGAGAAAACATACCATTGCCTTGAGCATTTATGGGAGCCTTCCCTTTTCTTTGTGGTTGAGTGGGTTCAATCCATCTCCTTTGTTGAACCGGTCTATCTTGCTTCCAATATTGGATTTGCATGATTGGCTTCTTCCCTTTTTGAGCCAATTGATGAGGAAGGTTGGCTTGAGGTTGTCTCCTTGGTGCCACCTTCACTTGTGCACTTTTAGAGCTTTGTCCTAGGTCTATTTTCTTCCTAGGAGTGTGCACCGGTGAGGCTTCTATGTTGCCCAAGCCCTTAACAAACACGGTCTTCTTAGAGGAGGAGGTCTCTTGACAATCTTCAAACCCAAGACCTCTCTTGTCACATGGACTCTTTCCAACACCAAGCATGTGATCTAATTTTTTGGTGCTAGAGTCCATCCTAGTAAGTGACTTCTTAGCTTCAACAAGCTCCCTCTTCAAACCTTCTTCATTCCTCCTAGATAAAGCTAACTCCTCTCTTAGCTTATCTTCTCTCTTCTTAAGTCTTTCCACTTCTTCACTTAAGTGGTCATTGTGAGATGAAAGCTCAAGATTTTCTTCTCTCAACATCTTGATCTTCTTAGTGGTTTTCATCTCTAAGCTTCTAAACTCCTTAAGATATTCAACTAACACTTCTTTCTCCACATATCCATTTGTGGAGTTAGCTTCGGAGTCATCTTCACTAGAGTCACTTTCCCTTTGACTCTCTTCCTTTTTTTCACTACCACTTTTGCTCTTGTGAGAGGAGGCAAAAGCTAGGAAGTTAGCCATGATGTCTTCATCATCCGAAGACTCATCTTCTTCATTGGAGTCATCACTACTTCCACTCCAAGTGGCGGCCATCACTTTTCCCTTCTTCTTTTCCTTGTGATTTGCACAATTGGGAGCAAAGTGACCAATTCCACCACACTCAAAGCAACGGACCCCTTTCCTTTCGGTCCTCTCTTGCCTTGGTTCAAACTTCTTGAAGGGACCTTTTTTCTTGTCTTGGCCTCTAAAACCAAATCCCTTCTTTCCAAACTTCATGACCTTATTGAATCTTTTCACAAATAAGGCCATGTCTTCATCCGAGTCATTCTTCATCTCCTTTTCATCCTTAGATGCTTTCAAAGCAATTCCCTTTTACTTCTTAGGAGGAGTAGAGCTAGGAGCCTTCCTAGACTCGTAGGCGAGAAGTCTTCCAATGACCTCGCTCGGCTTCATATCCTTATAACCACTATTTTCTTCTAAAGCCGTCACCTTAGACTCGAATCTATCGGGAAGAGATCTCATAATCTTCTGCTTGATTCTTCTATCCGAATACGGGTCTCCTAGTTGATGACTTTGATTCACAATGTCCATCAACTTCACTTGGAAGTCATTGAAGTGCTCATGCTCTTCCATCCTAATGGTCTCAAAACTAGTTTGGAGGACTTGTAGTTTTGAATCCTTTACCACTTCGGTTCCTTCATGAGCCGTCTCTAGGATTTCCCATGCCTCTTTGGCAATCCTAGTAATTTGAACCAACTTGTATTGGTTCTCATCCATGGCACATAGGATGGCATGCATTGCCTTCCTATTCCACTTAGAAGTCTCAAACTCCTCATTAGTCCATTGAGCCTTTGGCTTGAGAACTTCTTCTCCACCACCCGTGGGAGTCATCATAGGAGGAGCATATCCGTCTTCAATGGCCATCCATGCCCTATCATGGATTTGGCATAAGTACGCCTCCATCTTCCCCTTCCATGAGGAGTAGTTATCACCGGTGAGGAGAGGAGGACGCGTGCTAGAAGCACCCTCATTGTTGCCACCGTTTCCACTCATTGTAAATATGAATGAAATGAAATGAATGCAAAATGTATGAATGAACAAAAATCACACAAATGCAAAACACACCAAAATGAGCAAGGATCACCTATGTATGTCTAGGAACCCGCTCTGATACCAATTGAAACAAATTCAGGTGTGTTCAATATTAATCTAGAGGGGGGGTGAATAGATTTTATCAATTTTACCCAATTTTCGTTAATAAGCAAGATTACGAAAATACCCTTTACTAGTCAATATAAAATAGCAAGTGTAATATGGTGCGGAAAATTAAAAGACACTTGATATTTACGTGGAAACCCTCACGGGAAAAACCACGGGCTATGTAAGTGAGCCACACTTGAACCTCGAATCCACTAAATGTGAAAATAGACTACAACCTAATCCCGGAAGTAATCACACATCTACCTAATCCCGGTATAAGTGGACCTAGTTCAATTGCTTGTGATTTATGCAACCTAATCCCGGAAGCTACACAAGTCTTACAATCTCAAAGAAGAGATAACAAGCCTAAGTGAATATATGAATACTCAAAATGCAATAAGAGCAAGGCAACCCTATATGCTTATCTAGGATGATGATATTATCAATGAAATCAATCCTAGATATCAAAAGCTAAATGACATATCATAAAGCTTAGCTAATCAAGATTAAGCAAACCTAGATAGCTATCACAATACAACACTCAAACATGTCAACACAACAATCTCTATTTTGTATCAAGAATATATTCTAAGAGCATACAAATAATATAAGAGATTTCTTTGATAAATAAAACACTAAACTTAGATGAGATTAGTGAAGAACATACCAAAGCAAGTGTGTTGAGCAAAACCTATGCAAGCAAGCATCCTAACTATGCTAGAAAATGCTAGATGATCTTTTGATGCATATGAGAATGGTTTTGTGTGTATAAAAATGAGTTCTTGATTTCTTTTCTCTCAAGTCTCTCTTTTTGAACTTTTTGGTTCTTTTAGAATCAGAGAACTAACTTAGAGAAATGAGAAAGTATGATATATATAGTCATCAAGAACAGGGCATGTGAAAAGACAAAATTGCCCCTGAAAGCGCTCAATCGGCGGTTTCATTCTGCGGTCGTGGCCGCCGAATCTGACCGCAGAATTGAGCCCGAGAAAGAAACTGACCTTAAATATCTAATTCGGCGGTTTCGTTCGGCGGCCAGGCCGTCGATCATAACCGCAGAATTCAACCCGAGAACAGGGGAGAAAACGGCGATTTCATTCGGCGGTTTCGAAACCGCCGAGTAAACGGCAGAACACAACCCGAGAATAATAAATGCATCAGGTGTGAAACGGCGGTTTCAGATCGGCGGCCAGACCACCGATCTAACCGCAGAATCAGACCAGAGACCTCTGGTCCAAAACGGCGGTTTCATTCGGCGGCCAGGGCCGCCGATTCACCAAAAGTGGTGAATCCAAGGAGAAAGCCAAGGCTATCACCTAGAGCGGTCTTCGCGCAAAACCAAGCACAAAATCGTGCAAGCGCGGACGTTTCCGAACAAATTCGGGAAACGAATTACAAGACACAACCAAACACACAACAAGATATAATTAAACAAAGTGCAAGTGTGTAATGTGACATGTGAAGAGTAAGCACACAAATGCAAGTATGCTAAGTGTGTGTGTGCTTCTAGATCTCTTCAATGAAAAACAAAGCACGAGTGATATACCTTTGGCGTGCTTGTCACCTTGAGGCCTTGAGGGCATAAGCTTGATCCTTAAACACCTAAAACTACCCTTACAAGTCAAACCCCAACATGTGATTTGTCTACGAAATAAGCCAATCAAAATGAGAATCCTTACAAAAGACTTGTTTGACAAGGAAATAAATAATTAGTTTTATTTATTCAAACAGGAAGTCTTTTTATTTTAGTCAAATATGAGAATAAAAAGATTTATGAGTTTGATTAGGTTTTGGAAATCTTTTCTAAATAGGAATTAGGGTGCAATTCAAACTAATTAATTTAGTTTGGAAATTGCGGCAACCCTAATTAATTTAGGAAGAGAATTCGGCCAACCCGAAAAAGAAAGAAGAAAAATTTCGGCCACCTATATATGTATACATATAATTTTCCGCCAGCCCTAATGCTTAAGGTGCAGAATTTTTTCTTCTTCTTCTTCTTAACTCATAGATAGAGAATTTATTCAACTAAGACAAAAGAAAAAAGAACATAGATTATTCTTTGATGGTGTACTATTTGCTTAATCATTGATAAGCTTGTGTATACAACATCGATCAAGGTTCACACGAGTTTCGATCATTAGATTGAGAACTCAAAAGTGACCGGAATAATCTTAGGTTTCTTTTGATTTTGTCTTAGTTGAATAAATTCTCTATCTATGAGTTAAGAAGAAGAAGAAGAAAAAATTCTGCACCTTAAGCATTAAGGCTGGCCGAAAATTATATGTATACATATATAGGTGGCCGAAATTTTTCTTCTTTCTTTTTAGGGTTGGCCGAATTCTCTTCCTAAATTAATTAGGGTTGCCGCTGAAAGTGTACACAATTTACTATGTACGAGCTCGGGTGTCTTTTAAGAATGACATAGAGGGTTTGTGAAAGGGTTGTTAATCCGTTATTACCAAATTTTCGGATTAGTCAATATTACAAATATAACCCAATTCACAAAACAATAATCAAGTGTAATAAGGTGCGGAAATATAAACGACACTTGATTTTTACGTGGAAACCCTCAACAGGGAAAAACCACGGGCTATTATAGTGCGCCACACTCGAACCTCAAATCCACTAATTGAAGTGAAGTTTACAACCTATGTAGACCTCGTCTAACACTCCGGTCTGTAACCCCCCACTTCTACCACGCGGGCCTATAAAAGTGGACCTAGTCCAATTTGCTTATGTGACCACCTAATCCCGGTGTACGACCTAATCCCGGTCTATCACACAAGACTTACCTCTCCGAAGAGATCAACACCCTATGTGAATATGCAATGATATCCAAATATGCAATAAGAGCTAGGGTACTCTAGATGCTTACCTAGGATTATATGATGACAATAAAATCAATCCTAGATATGAAAATAGCTATATGACATGGCATACAACTTTAGCTAAGTAAAGGATAACCAATCCTAGATACAAAGCTATCAAAAACAATCTCAATCATACAAAGAGATCAATTAGCTAGATGTTAGATAAACATGTAAAATCCTAGCTATCAAAAATAACCCACAAACATTCAAAGGATTAACTAGTTGATTAAACAACAATCTATCAACCTAGTTATCAATAAATCACACAAGAATGTTTATGGCATAGCTTTTAGGCAATAATGGCCTAATCAAATAAGCTATGTAAAAATAAACCCAATCAACACATAATCTCAATCATGTATGTAGAAATTACTCAAGAACATACAAGTAATAAAAGAGATAAAATTGATAAGTAAAAACACTAAAATTAGATGAGATTAGTGTTCAACAAATCATACCATGTGTGTTGAAGAAGACCCATGCTCAAATGATGTTGAATGATGCAAGATGGAGATGGGTTTTGGGTTTAGAGAGTTAAAGAAGCAATCTTGGTGCTTTCTCTCTCAAGAATATGGAGCCTCTCTCTCTAGGGTTTCATTTTGTGGCTCACACCTCAAAATGATGAGAAAGATATGTATTTATAGTGCCCAAGTGAAACTATGTCGTTTTGGAAGAAATAGAAAACCTATGGGCATTTTCGCGGTACTCGCGACAGTGCAGTATCTCTAGATTCGAGCGCTCCGAAACATGACCAAACGATATCGAAACCTTTCATATAATATATCGTTAGAAAGGTATGGATGTCTAGTTTCTACTCGTTTTTACATAAGGACATTTTGATGTCTGTAGAAAACGTTATGGTCATTTGAGTGGCCAAAGGTCAGATACGGATAACAGCTGTGATGCCCTGTTTTAGTGGTTACTTTGGAGATTTCAAAAGCAATCCAAACAGTCATAAAATATTATGAATAATATACCGTTGGAAAGGTATGAGTGTCTAGTTTGTCCAGAATTTTACAAAACACAATTTGAAACTTTGTGTAAAAAGTTATGGTCACAAGACCATACAAATGTCAGTTTTGAAAAACATTTAAATCATTGAAATCCAATATTTTGAACTTAGACACTTCACTCCAAATAACCAAACCGAATCTACCACTTATCTAAGAGAAGAATGAGACCTTCTCAAGTGGTCAACCATCGTGCTAAGATATGCACACCATCGTGCAAGCACGGACGTTTCCGATCACTCAAACGGAAACGAATTACACCACACTTAAAGCTAATCAAACATGAAGTGCAAGTGTGGGAATTGAATGCATCCTAATGCCTATCATGTCATGGCATTATCATAAAACAAGATGCAATCAATTCAAACAAGCATGAATACAATTCATGACTTTGCATCCTAATGCCTAAACATGTTATGGCATTTAATGACCTAGATGCAATCAAATAAAACATGCTAGAAGAGATGTTCAAGAACATGCAAGCACTCATATAAAACACACAACATACAAGAATAAGATTTATGCATGAGTTGTGTGTGTGTGCAACTATGATCTCTTCAAAGCATGTAAGCACTAGAATTTACCTTTGGTGCTTCTTCTCTTGAGGTCTTGAGAGGGCCATTGGATGTTCACCAATTCCTAAGCTACCCTTACAACAACCCCAACATGTGGTTTGTCCACGAAACAAGCCAATCAACAAATGGGAATCCTTACAGCCGCAATTTCCAAACAAAATTAATTAGTTTGAATTGCACCCTAATTCCTATTTAGAAAAGATTTCCAAAACCTAATCAAACTCATAAATCTTTTTATTCTCATATTTGACTAAAATAAAAAGACTTCATGTTTGAATAAATAAAACTAATTATTTATTTCCTTGTCAAACAAGTCTTTCTATTTAATTATACTACTACCAATAGTATACCTTTAGGAAACATATTTCCTAATGAGAAAAGATTTGTATCTTAATTAAATAATTAATTAATGAATTAATTAATTCTTATTTAATTAAATAATGAAAACCAAATAATATTTTAGGTTAATATATAACCTTGCCGCCCCATATGTGTATTGGGCCAAATATTATTTTTCCTATTTCATTTAATCCATAGGACTTTAAATAAAAAGCCCACATGTGAACTAGACCCAATCTTACTAAAAGAAACAAGCCCACATGTCATCCATTAATATATAAATATAATTGTGCAGCCCATTACATAAATAATGTGCAAATTATATTCTTAATATATTAAATTGCGAGGCAATGCATGTGAAAACCGCTATTGGCCTAAACACTTCCAACCAATGTGAATATGTGTGCTCCCAAGCCCCTTTGAAGCCAAACACATTTGAAGCTTTTCTTTCATAAACCACATCTACATGAACCTTATAGCCTTATAATAATTGACCTACCTTGACCAAATGATTTACTAAGGCTTAGGAAATCAATGTAAAATTTTGAACTTGTAAATGTAAGGTGTGTACCTAGGCATGTAAATGTGTGCAAGAGTCTTGCAAAGCAAGAATATTTGAAAAGAAAATTTGAAAGAAAAACAAAAGCTTGAAAAGAGTGTGAAAAGAAAAAGAAAATGAAAAGCATGCAAAGAAAAGAATTGGCAAGAAAAAGAAGAAAGAAAAAAAAAAGAACCAAGAAAATTAGGCACAAATGGCCTAGAAAAGAAAAGAAGTAAATGAACTATTCAAGTTGAAAATATGAGTAGCATGAACATGTATAATTGTGAGCCTGGACACCTTGAAGTGTGAACAATATGTGTGAAACTTGTGGAATTAAAAATTAGAATGTATGTCTTAATGTAATCATTAGGTTCCTTGATATCCATTTTTCTCATTCTTTGTTTCACCATAACCTTAGGCCCCATTACAACCAAAGAAAAGACCTTCATGATCTTTAGGATTGTCCATTTTGTACAATTTGGTTGATGCATGTTCTTCCTAATTCATGGTTTGCAATTCCATTCATGAGACCACTTTTCAGGAAATTACGTTTTTAATGATTATAATGTGCAATCAATTAGATGCCATAACATGAATTCATATTGCACATGTATGATATTGAGTGAACCTAGGAGTCTTGGAGAAAAGAAGAGAGAATCTGGTGAGGTTTAGTATCAAAGCGAATTACATTCTAACTTGAATAGCACATTTGCTTTGAAGCTTTGGCATATCGAATGTAAGATCGCATTGCGTACAATCATATCTAAGAGTGGCACATTTTCAATCTTTACTTGACATACTATTACATGTTGAAGTCCTCACTATTGCATAACTGTTTTAATCTCTTCATTATTGGCTTCGCACATTGACCATGAGAAGTAATAACTTTTGAAACATCTCGATGCATGTCTTTGGGGGTTGCTTGTGATTGTTTTGCTCGAGGACTAGCAAAAGATTGGTTTGGGGGTATTTGATCAAGCCAAAATTGGTATGATTTTGGCCCTCATTTCCGATTCTTTTCACTTGATTCTCGGGCATTTCCCTGTGTTTAATGTTGTTAAAATGAGTGTTTTAGGTTTTATTAGGTTTTGAGAGCAATTGAGATGAAGTGGAGGACTTGTGTGAAAATGCCTCACAAATGGGAAGAAACAGGGCATTTTCGCCACTTAGACATGAGGAGGTCGCTACATGGGCGTCATGGCGACAGAGGATTCTCCAAACCATCAGAAGATCGCCATTTGGGCGCCACTTGGTCGCCATGGTGACAGAAGGACTCCAAATGAATCAGGTGGGTCGCCACTTGGGGTCGCCATAGCGACCACCCTTGCAAGTGGCGACCTCTTTCAAACAAGGCAAGGTCGCCACTTATGGTCGCCATGGCGACATCTACACAAATTGCTCATGGTCGCCACTTGCTAGATGGCGAGAAAGATGATTTTCATGGTGACCTTCTCATCTAACCGTTTTACGCACCAGGGTCGTCATAGCGACCAAATAGCGAACTTGGCGCCACATCAGCGAATCAAGCAGTTATCAGTACATGTCCAAGAGTGAGTATAAATAGAACGACTTCGCATCTTCAAAGGCATCTGATTATCTGAGAAAAAAGAACAGAGAATACATCTTAAGATCTAGCTCTTCGTCCATGGAACACCATTCATCATCCTCCATTTCTCTCCTTGAACTCATCTAATCCATCCAAACCTCAACACAAAGCCTTGATTCCTTCCCTACATCATTCCTCATCCCACCATTTCTCCACCAAAATCCTTAGTCACTTTCCACCAAAACACCCACATTCCAAGACATATCCTCTACTTCCATTCCTTGCATCTAGAGCATAGAGGAGCAGAAGGATCAAGCTTAAAGAAGGTGAACCAAGGGTTATTTCCTTACTATTTACTTATTTTCATTTATTGCAAATATGTGTAACTAAACCCCTAATCTAGGGGATAGATTTGAGGATCAATTGGTTGTGGGTTTAGCTTAGCTTGTAATGAATCTCTTATGTGTTCTATTCATTCAAATTAATTAGATTCCATTCATTATAATTGACTTGTATATCACTTGTTAATTGCAATCTTGAGTAGAGTAATTTGTTACGTATTCATATGTGGATTGACACTCATTTTGTGATTGAGAACCCATTGGATAGGATAGATTAGTGGTGGGTATATCAACCCCACTAATCTAAGCCTCTAAGTGGTTAACATAATGAGATTGGTACATTAAAGTAGCTAATTAGCTTACCCACATTCAATTGTTAATCGATCTATTCCTTAGCTATCTCATTAATTGATTTTATCACTATTCTTATCAAGGTGTTGAGTATTCTATTTTTCATAACATTTTTGTGTATTTTCATTTTAGTAGTTAGCATTGGTGGTTTTAGAAACCACACATCTATCAATCACTATGATTTATTTTATTGTTCAAAGATTAGTCAATTTATCTAATTAACACTCCATTCCCTGTGGAACGAACTTGCTCACTATTTTGCTATCAAATCACATTTTAAAAAGGATTAAGTGGCTTAAAATAGTTTTCAAGAATCAACCAAAAATCATATTACTATTTTGTTGAGTACACAAACGACATCATCATTACCTTAACACCCAAGAGCAACTCAAAATAGAATGAGGCCACAAATGCTTGCACAAAGCTATGGTACGAACTTTTATTTTACTCTTACTTTTCATTTTTGTGGAATTAAAAGCCACATTAGGCCTAATTGTTTTAAGTATATTAAATTGTGTAGAAGAAAAAGCATGATTGAGAGAAATATGCTTAGAAGAGCCACAATGCATGCACCTAGGAAATTTAGAGATAATGGACCAATGGCTTCTAGGAATGACTATGTTTCACCTAGGATGAATAGAAATGATGAATATTATTGCTATGTGGCCCAAGTTGCCTTGAAAGCCAATACCTCCAACACTTGGTACCTTGATAGTGGGTGTTCCAGGCACATGACCGAAAACAAGAGTTTCTTTAAAACTCTTGTAATGGAGGATGGTGAATTCGTCACCTTTGGTGATCGGTCAAAGAAAAAAGTCGTAGGGAAAGGTAATATATCTATTCCCGGTTTGCTCTCCTTGCCCAATGCTCTTTATGTAGATGGCTTGTAAGCCAATCTTATTAGCATATCACACTTGAGTGATGAAGGGCTTTCGTTTATGTTTGGCAAGGTTGATTACTCTATTCTTAAGGAAAGTGGGCAACTTTTGTTGAAAGGCAAGAGATCAAGTGACAAGTGCTATTGTCTTAAGTCTAATCTCATCTCTTGTAACTTGTCCACTAGTGAGCAAGTTGAAGTGTGGCATGATAAGCTGTCGTGCACTCACAAAAATGATATAATTTTGTTTGATCTTTGAAAGCCCTTTTAAGCCACTTAAATCCTTTAAAATGTGATTTTATAGCAAATGGTAAGCAAGTTCGTTCCACAGGGATATGGAGTGCTAATTAGATAGATTGACTAGTCTTAGACAAGTAAAGTAAACCATGATATTTGATAGATGTGTGGTTTCAAAAACCATCAATGTTAACTACAAAAGTGGAAATACAAAAGTGATATGAAAAATAGAATACTCAACAACCATGATAAGAATAATGATGAAAACAATTAATATGATTGCTAGGGAATAGATTGATTAACATTGGAGTGTGGGTAATGCCTTATAGCCACTTTAATGTACCAATCTCTTTATGTTAACCACTAAAGGCTTAGATTAGTGTGGTTGATATACCCACCACTAATCTATCCTATTCAATGGGTTCTTAATCACACAAGGAGTGTCAATCCAAATATGAATATATAACATATTACTCTAATCAAGATTGCAATTAACAAGTGATATACAAGTCAATTACATATTGAGTAGAATCTAATGATTTGAATGAATAGAACACATAAGAGATTCATTACAAAGCTTAAAGCTAATACCCACAACCAAATGATCCTCAAATCTATCCCATAGATTAGGGGTTTAGTTACATATATTAGCAATAAATGAAAAGAAGTAAATAGTAAGGAAATCACCATTGGGCCTCCTTCTTTAAGCTTGATCCTTCTTCTCCTTTATGCTCCTAAATGCAAGGAATGGAAGTAGAGGATATGTCTTGAAGTGTGGATGTTTGGTGGAAAGTGATAAAGGAATTTGGGTGGAGAAATGGTAGGAGAGGAATGATTTAGGGAAGTAATCAAGGTTAGATGTTGAGGTTTTAGATGGAATTAGATGAGTACAAGTAGAGAAATGGAGGATGAGGAATGTTGATCCATGGATGAGAAAACTAGATCTCAATATAATGAATTTCGTGCTCTCTAAGGTGGTATATACTTCTGAAGATGAAAGTCCGCTCTATATATACACACTCTTGGACATGTACTGATAACTGCTTGATTCGTTGATGTGGCACCAAGTTCGCTATTTTGTCGCTATGGCGACCCTGGTGCGCAAAACGGTTAGATGCAAAGGTCGCCATGAACACCATCTTTTTTGCCATTTAGCAAGTGGCGACCATGAGAAAATTGAGAAGAGGTCACCATTTGCACATGAGTCGCTATGGCAACCATATGTGGCGACCCTGCTTAAAGGTGTGAGGTCGCCATTTGCAAGGGTGGGTCGCTATGGCGACCCCCAAATGGCGACCCACCTGATGCATTTTTGAGACTTTCTGTCACCATGGCGACCAAGTGGCGACCTTCTGAAGCTCTAAATAATCCTTTGTCACCATGGCGACCATGTAGCGACCTCCTCTTGCCTAAGTGGCGAAAATGCCCTGTTTCTTCTCTTTCTTCCCATTTGTGACCCTTTTTGCACACAAGTCCTCAACTTCATTCCAATTGCTCTTGAAACCTAATAAAACCTGAAACACTCGATTTAACACCATTGTAAGGACCTCTATTTTGTGATTGGCTTATTTCATGACATACCACATTGGGGATGATTGTGTTGTGGGTAGCTTAGGTCATCTTGATGATTATCAAGGCAAGCTTCCAAGCATCCCGGTGACTTCAAGATCAAGAGCTTCAAAAGGTATATCACTTGACTTGATTCTTGAAGAGATTAGGTGCACACACACACTTACATGCATCTTTATCTATCTTGCATTTATATGATTGCATTTGTGGTTCTCTTAATTGTGTGCTTATATGCTTTTTCATCACACTTATGCTTTTTCATCACACTTATGCATTTTCATATATTGCATATCTTTTGTGTGTCACATGCTTGGTGATTTTTCATGATGTTATCCTTTACCATACATGTTATTTATTCACAGCCACACTTGCACTTCATGTTAGTCTTAAGTGTGGTGTAATTCGTTTCCTTTTGTGTGATCGGAAACGTCCGCGCTTGCACGATGGTGTGCATATCTTAGCGCGATAGTTGACCACTTGAGAAGGTCTCATTCTTCTTTTGGATAAGTGTTAGATTTGATTTGGCTGATTGGAGTAAAGTGTCTAGGTTCAAAATATTGGATTTAAATATTTTTTAAAACTGACCTTTGTATGGTCTTGTGACGATAACTTTTTATACAAAGTTTCAAATTGAGTTTTGCAAAATTTTGGACAAACTAGACACTCATACCTTTCCAATGATATATTATTCGTAATATTTTATGACCGTTTGGATTGGTTTTGAAATCTCCAAAGTGACCACCAAAACAGGGCAACTCTGTTGTTGTCCGTTTCTGACCTTTGGTCACTCCATTGACCATAAATGTTTCTATAGACATTTAAATTTCATTCCATGAATTGGAGTAGAAAGTAGACTTCCATACCTTTCCAACGATATACTATACGAAAGGTTTCGATATCGTTTGGTCATGTTTCGGAGTGCTCGAATCTTGAGCTGTTGCGCTATCGCGCCTATGCGCTGGTGTGACGCTACTCGACCAGCGCTACTTGACCAGCACTTTTAGTCCAGAGATGTGGTGCTGGTGTGGCGCTGGTGTGGCGCTGCCTAACCACCAGCGCAATGCTCCGACCCTGTTTCGTAATTTGGCCATATCTCACTCATTTGGAGTCCGATTTGGCTCATTTTTGGAGCACAATTCATGAAATTTATAGGGCTATAATCTAAGCACTATAAATACATCTTTTTCTCTCATTAGTATTCAAGGAAATACAAGATACACAACCCTAGAGAGAGATTAAGAGTTTCCTAGAGAGAGAAAGCTTCAAGCTTGCTTCTTTAACTCTCCAAACCCAAAACCCATGTGCATCTAACATGTTTCATGCATCAATCTTCCATGGGTCTTCTTCATTTATGACTTGGTAAGTAGAACAAACACAACATCTTCATTTATTGTTCTATCTTAGTCAAGACATATCTTTTATTGCTTAGTTTAGCAAATCTTCACTCTTATTGCATATTTAGTGAAGTTATGACATGATTGGGTTTTGTATTGTGATAGCTAGCATTAGGACCATTTTCCCCTCTAGCTAAGTCTTTATGATTTGCATTTAGACATTTTTGTTTAGGACTCCTTGATTGCATTTCTTGATTGCATTTATTGTCCTTGCCTTGTTTAATGACAACTTATGTTGATTGGTTTTGTTTGATGACTAGATTTTAGGTTTTCATATCTATATCTAGTTAGGTCTTCATGAGCATTCATTTAGACATATTGATATCTAGGATTGATTTTATTGCCATCATTTAATCTCTAGATAAGCATTTAGTGTAGCCTAGCATTATTTGCATGTTGGATATTGTCATATATTCACATAGGTTATTGATCTCTTCATTGAGAATTAAGTCTTGTGACTACCGGTGTGTAGTGCTCAAGCAACTTTGATCTAGGTTCACTATTAAAGGCCTGCGGATAGTAGTGGTGGGTGATCGAACCAAAATTGGTACGATTTTGGCCCTCATTTTCGTCTCTTTATGCTTGATTCTTGGGCATTATTCTGTGATTTAATGGTGTTAATTAAGTATTTTCAGGTATTTATAAGGTTGAAGGGCATTGTAGTAAATTGGAGAAATTAGGGGCAAAAGTGTAACAATTGCAGGAAGAATTGCATTTATTGTGGTTTTTTAAGAAGACAGGGGTCGTTGCGTAATTTTTCACACAAATCAGGCAGCTCACGCCACCTAGACAGTGAAACGATGAGTTCAGCATTAATGGGGCAAGTCAGTAGCACAAGCACAGGCCCAACCGAACGTGAACACCATCAGCCCACCAAGCAAAACACATCGTTTTGTTAAAAGAGAAATTGGGCAGCTTGGCCCAAGTTGGCTCAAGACAGCGACCCAACATGAAATCAGCCCAAAACAGTGCATTTCCCCTCTTCTAAGCACTACCCTATCAATTTTAAATGCACCCCAAATAATTCTAAGAAAGAGCAACCCATTTGCACCCCACTCACCTGCTGAATGCACCCCTTTAACTATTCACTTTCTTCTTCCTCTCAACGTGCAGCAGCCATTAAATCTCCCCCAAAACCCTAGCTTTTTGCGGCACCATTTCCGGTGAACCAAGGCCTACCGTCAACCGATTTTCGGCTCAAACGAACGGCCACCTCGCTGGCTGCCTAGTCGTATGATTTTTAGAGCCTCAATCGACCGGAATTTCCTCATCCAAATCTCTTCCAAAGTCTTCCCATTTTGCCCCTAGGTCGCCATGGCGACAGGGGATGATTTTTCACACCTGATTGCTTCGCTATTTTGTCGCCCTTTGGTCGCCATTGATACAAACCGCGACCTCCTCTGTGTTTAACGCTGATTGGCTGATTTTGGTAGGCAAATTATAGAAAGGCCCCCGAGAGGGGCCAAAATGGAAATTTGACAAATAGAGGGGCTGTTTTGGTAATTTTACCATCCGTGACCTAATTCAAAACTACTATAAATTCATCCCTCTTTTCAAATTGAAAACCAAGCCTATTTTCTCCTACCAATCTCCTTTTCCTCTATTGATCACCTCCTAAATTCCTCCATTTCTATACTTGGACTTATCTTTTCCATCCAAAACCTCACACCAAATCTTGATTACTTCCCTAGACCATTCCTTCCCTACCATTTTCTCCATCACAAATCCTTTGTCACTCACCATAAGCCATCCACCTATCTAGACACATCCTCCTCTTCCATTCTTTGCATCTAGGAGCATCAAAGGAGAACAAGGATCAAGCACTAAAGAAGGTGGCCCAAGGGTGATTTCCTTACCATTTACTTGTTTCTATTTGATTGCTACTATGTGTAATTAAACCCCTAATCTAGGGGATTGATTTGATAAACATTTGGTTGTGGGTTTTTGCTTAAGCTTTGTAATGAATCTCTATATGTGTTCTATTTATTAATTCATTAGATTCTATTCATTATGTGATTGACTTGTATACCCATTTGTTAATTACAATCTTGTTTAGAATAACATGTTATATAATCACTCTTTGATTGACACACTTGAGTGATTAAGAACCCAATAAATAGGATAGATTAGTGGAGGGTATATCAACCATATTAATCTAAACCTAAATTGGTTAACATGTAGAGATTGGTCCTTAAAGTGGCTTAAAAAGCAATACCCATACCTACTTGCTAATCAATCAATTCCCTAGCATCAACATTAATTGTTTATATCCATTTGTCTTATCAAGATTGTGAGTCTTCTATTTTTCATATCACCATATTTTTAGTTAGGTTAATTTTGTATGTATGTTTGATGGTTTGACAAACCATACACTCATTCATTATTTATGATTTATTTTATTGTTTATAGATTAGCTAATTAAATCAACATATTTCTCTAATTCCCTGTGGAACGAATTCTAAGCTTACCACAATACTCGTTTTCAAATATTAAAATATATTGCGTAAAGATTTATTTTACAACATTCTTTTGGTAATTCGCAATTTGGTAACGACACAAAAAGCGAGTCATCGGTGGGTTAGTGACCGTGTAGGGTTTGACGTGGTCAACCTAGGTTGTAAACACCATTACAAGTAGTGGATTCGAGGATCGTGTGTGGTACACATATCAGCCCGTGGTTTTTCCTTGTTGAAGGTTTCCACGTAAAAATCAAGTGTTCTTCAAATTCCGCACTTTTACTTTATTTTTATTGTTTGTTGAAATGGGTTAATTGTGATTAATTTTGACTAATCGAAAAATTGGTAATAATCAATTAACAACCCATTCACCCCCCCTCTAGGTTGTTTTAGACACACGTAATATATATTTTCAACCATTAAACATGGGGAAATGCCCGAGAAACAAGCAAAAAGAATCGAAAATGAGGGCCAAAATCATACCAATTTTGGCTTGATCAAATACCCCCAAACCAATCTTTTGCTAGTCCTCGAGCAAAACAATCACAAGCAACCCCCAAAAACATGCATCGAGATATTTCAAAGGTTATTACTTTCTTATGGTCAATGTGTGAAGCCAAAATGAAGAGATTAAAACAATTATGAAATAGTGAGGACTTCAACATGTAAGAGTATGTCAAGTAAAGATTAAAAACGTGCCACTCTTAGATACGATTGTACGCAATGCGATCTTACATTCAAAATGCCAAAGCTTCAAAGCAAAGGTGCTATTTAGTTTAGAATGTAATTCGCTTTGAAACTAAACCTCACCGGATTCTCTCTTCTTTTCTCTAAGACTCCTAGGTTTCACTCAACCTCATACATGTGCAATATGAATTCATGTTATGGCATCTAATTGATTGCACATGATGATCAAGCCAAAATTGGTATGATCTTGACCCTCATTTCCGTTTCTTTTCGCTTGATTCTCGGGCATTTCCCGGTGTTTAATGTTGTTAAAATGAGTGTTTCAGGTTTTATCAGGTTTCAAGAGCAATGGAGTTGAAGTGGAGGACTTGTGTGAAAAATGCCTCACAAATGGGAAAGAACAGGGCATTTTCGCCACTTAGACATGTAAGGTCGCTACATGGGCGCCATGGCGACAGAGGATTCTCCAAGACATCAGAAGGTCGCCATTTGGGCGCCACTTGGTCGCCATGGCGACAGAAAGTCTCCAAATGAACCAGGTGGGGTCGCCATAGCGACCACCCTTGCAAGTGGCTACCTAGTTCAATCAAGCCATGGTCGCTACTTAGGGTCGCCATGGCGACCTTGATGTTGCAAGTGGCGACCCCTTTACATTTTGCAGGTCGCCACATATGATCGCCATGGAGACCTAGAGGTGCAAGTGGCGACCTCTACACAAATTGGTCATGGTCGCCACTTGCCAGATGGCAAAAAAATGGTTCTCATGGCGACCCTTGCCTGTAACCGTTTTACACACCAGGGTCGCCATAGCGACGAAATAGCGAACAAGGTGCCACATCAGCGAATCAAGCGGTTATCAGTACATGTCCAAGAGTGTGTATAAATAGGACGACTATTCTTCTTCAAAGGAATCAAAAATCTGAGAAAGAGATCAGAGAACACATTTGAGATCTAGCTCTTCATCCATGGCACACTATTCCTCATCCTCCATTTCTCTCCTTGAACTCATCTAATCTATCCAACCCTCAACATAAAACCTTGATTACTTCACTACATCATTCCTCATCCCACCATTTCTCCACCAAAATCCTTAGTCACTTCCCACCAAAACACCCACATTCCAAGACATATCCTCTACTTCCATTCCTTGCATCTAGAAGCATAGAGGAGAAGAAGGATCAAGCTTAAAGAAGGTGACCCAAGGGTTATTTCCTTACTATTTACTTCTTTTCATTTATTGCAAATATGTGTAACTAAACCCCTAATCTAGGGGATAGATTTGAGGATCAATTGGTTGTGGGTTTAGCTTGGCTTGTAATGAATCTCTTATGTGTTCTATTCATTCAAATTAATTAGATTCCATTCATTATAATTGACTTGTATATCACTTCTTAATTGCTATCTTGAGTGGAGTAATTTGTTATATATTCATATGTGGATTGACAATCCTTGTGTGATTAAGAACCCATTGGATAGGATAGATTAGTGGTGGGTATATCAACCCCACCAATCTAAGCCTCTAAGTGGTTAACATAATGAGATTGGTACATTAAAGTAGCTAGTTAGCTTGCCCACATTCAATTGTTAATCGATCTATTCCCTAGCTATCTCATTAATTGATTTTATCATTATTCTTATCAAGGTGTTGAGCATTCTATTTTTCATAACATTTTTGTGTATTTTCATTTTAGTAGTTAGCATTGGTGGTTTTAGAAACTACACATCTATCAAACACTATGATTTACTTTATTGTTCAAAGTTTAGTCAATTTATCTAATTAACACTCAATTCCCTGTGGAACGAACTTGCTCACTATTTTGCTATCAAATCACATTTTAAAAAAGGATTAAGTGGCTTAAAAGAGTTTTCAAGAATCAACCAAAAACTATGTTATTTTGTTGAGTACACAAACGACCTCATCACATTATAATCATTAAAAACACAATTTCCTGAAATGTGGTATCACGAATGGAATTGCAAACCATGAATTAGAAAGAACATGCATCAACCAAATTGTATAAAATGGACAATCCTAAAGATCATGAAGGTCTTTTCTTTGGTTGTAATGGGGCCTAAGGTTATCGTGAAACAAAGAATGGGACAATGGATTTCAAGGAACCTAATGATTACACTAAAGCATACATTCTAATTATGAGTTCCACAAGTTCACACATATTGTTCACACTTCAAGTGTAGGGAAAAAATTACGTGCACGCAGCGGAAGCGAGACTAAAGAAAGTTTAGTATATTTTAAAATTTTTCCCATATTGAACCTTAACCCTTTAATTAATAAACATATACATCAAAAGATATCATACCTTTGTCGCGTGATCCGATTGACTATGCGTCGATGGTAATCCGCAAGATCTTCCAATCCGATCACGAACGTGAATCACCTAGGAGCGTGGTCTCCCTTCTCTTTGAATTGTATACCTGAGAATGGACAACAAAACTTTTCTGATTTCTGTTAGTCACAAAAATTCAAATAGGTTGCTAAGAACGTTCCGGTCACTTTTGAATTCACAATCGTAAGATTGAAATTCGTGTGAACCTAATTCGAAAGTGTGTACAAGATCTCTTGATGTTAAGATCACTAGTACACTATCGAAACAAGAACAATTCTTCTCTCTGTAGGGAAAAATTCCGTAGTACACGCAGCGGAAGCGAGACTAAAAATAGATTTAGTAGCTTTAAAATTTTTTCCTTTTTATGAACCTTAACCCTTTAATTAATTAAACATATATATAATCAACAAAAGAAGAATACCTTTTGTCGCGTGATCTAATTGACTTACGACGATGGTAATCCGCAAGATCTTCAATCCTAGCACGAACGTGAATCACCTAGGAGCGTGGTCTCCCTTTTCCTTTGAATTGCAAACCTGAGAATGGACAAACAAACTTTTCTTTTCCTTTTGTTAGTCACAAAGCAATCAAAAGAAGACTAAGATTATTCCGGTCACTTTTGAGTTCTCAATCTCATAATCAAAACTTGCGTGAACCTAAATCGATGTTGTACACACAAGCTTATTGATGAACAAGCAATTAGTGTACCATCAAAGAATAATCTATTCATTCTTTTATGTTTTTAGTAGAATAAAAAATCCTTTCTATGAATTGAGAAGAAGAAGAAGAAGGAATCAAGCACCACAAACTTTTTCACTCATTGTGGCCGAATTCTATAAGTACAAATATATAGGTGGCCAAATTTTCTTCCTCTTTTTCTTTTAGGGTGGCCGAAAATCTTCCTCAAAAATGGACTAGGGTTGCCGCAAATCACAAGCCAAAAAGGAGTTTGTGTTGCACCCTAATTCACATCTAGTTTAAGAATTCAAACCCTAATCCAACTCATCGATATTTTATTCTTTTATTTGACTAAATAAAAAGACTTCTTATTTGATTAAATAAATTAAATTAATTATTTATTTTCTTATCAAACAAGTCTTTTAATTTTAGTATACTACTACCAATAGTATAACTCTAGGAATCATATTTCCTAATCAGAAAAGATTTGTTTCTTAATTAAACAATTAATTAATAAATCAATTAATTCTTATTTAATTAAAACAATGAAACAAAATAATATATTAGGTTAAATAAAACACCTTGCCGCCCCACTCATACAAATGGGCCATATATTATTTTCTTATTTCATTTGATCCATTGGACTTTAAATAAAAAGCCCACATGTGAACCAGACCCATTCTTACTAAAAGAAACAAGCCCACATGCATTTCATTAATATATTAATATAATTGAGCAGCCCATTAAATAAATAAATAATGTGCAAATTATATTCTTAATATATTAAATGCAATTCTAAATGGACCCATAAATTGGTCTGGTAGAATATATCAAGTGATCCATACAAGTCCGTATGGATTGGGGATCTTAGCGGGCTATCTAAATTTAAGCTTCAATAGACATAACCTAATCACAATCAACAAATGATTCACTTAGGTCCGATCCATTAATTTTAACTCATTCCACTAAAGAGCTAAAATTGAACTCTTAAATAAAGACAGAAAAGGAAGATGTTCCTCATTCATACCTTAGACAATCATGTTGGAGATAGTGTATCCTCATGATTAATATCAGTAATCGCCAAGAGTTCATAGACCGCCTATAACTCTCCAAGTTACCATATTTACTGATATGACCACGTTTTGAACTTGGATATTTTGACTTGTCCAGAAGCCATGTATTCAATAGACACTATCGAAAACTCAACGTTGAGATTTAATATCCAATTACCTCAAAACATCCATATGATGATATTATACTCTCATTTAAGAAATGGAGCCACGATGTCCATATCTATAAATGAAGTCCTCTATCGATTAACAAATGAATATCATCAAACTATCGAGGATAGACTATGCGATATAATCGTACTCATTGATAACTCAAATGATATCACTTGCAACCATAAGTCCATCATTTATCTCAGGATTAAGATAGACTCTCCGATTGTCCTAATAATGAAAAGACTTTTATCTACTGACGGTTATAGATAAAGTATTTCATTGTGATCCAGTTCAACGCACCCAGTGCACTAGATTCTTTTGCTCGAAGACACTCCGATGATTTTAGACTTATCACATCTCATTTGATCTCACTCAAATGCTAGCAAAAGAATTCTACAACTTTAACAAGATAAAGGTGCCCAACCTTTAACTTAAGTTGTGAACAATATTCAAGACTAACTAAAGAATTGTGTCTACCACATACATATCCAGATGTACGAACAATTCTTCTTTTCTCATAGTCTTTAGACCTTATGATTATTTACTTTGACAATTATAATATTAAACTATAAATGCTATAAGATTTGTTTAAACCAGAAATCACTTTATTAATATGAAAAAGATTGTTAATTACAATATCACACTCTTGCTATTGCGCATAATCCTAACACTCTCACAAACCTCTAGGCCGAATCACTCACTAGTCTTATAGTTGGATCTTATTTTTCTCTAGCAAAAGAAAAAGCTCTCAATTGTAAAAACTAGGGTTTTTCCAAAAATACAAAGAATATATATATATATTTATTTATTGCCGGCCATCTACCAAGAAAATAAGACTTTCTTTTAAGCCTAATATCTATATATATATATATATATTTATATATTTATATATATGTCATGCAATTACTGCATGCCTCTTATATATATATTTGAGTTTCAATCAAAAAACAACACTTTCTTAAAAAATATATATATAATCCAACATGCCTAATATGTTTATTGTTATAAACCTGCACGCCAAAACCAATTGTGTTTTAGTTTTGTTAAAGCACTACCATAATACTTTGCAAAATAATATATATTTACTTTGACTTGAATTCTGCTTTTATATATATATATTATATATCTCGGCAATAATTAAGTTGCCATATATATTATATATATTTTATAGCAATCTGAATTCAACTTGTCATGTATATAATATTCAAACCCTAATCCAACTCGTTAGTGTGTTTGTGACTATATAAAAGACTTCCTAAGTTGACTAAACAAATAAAGTCTTTTATATTTAGTATAATACTAATAGTAGTATACTTCTAGGAAACATATTTCCTAATCAGAAAATGATTTGATTTTTTAATTAAATAATTACTTAACATATTAATTAATTTCCATTTAATTAAATAATAAAATAAAACAATATTATGGGCTAAAAATTAGCCATTGCCGCCCATGACTAGAACTTGGGCCTACATATTGCTTTCTTATTTTATTTAATCCATTTGGCCTTTAATAAAAAGCCCACATGTGAACTAGACCCATTCTTACTAAAAGAAACAAGCCCACATTCTTTTCATTAATATATTAATATAATTAAATAGCCCATTAAATAAATAATGTGCAAATTATATTCTTAATATATTAAATACAATTCTAAATGGACCCACAAATAGTCCGGTAGAATATATCAAGTGATTCATACAAGTCTGTGCGGATTGGGGATCTTGGCGGGCCTATCTAAATTTAAGCTCCAATAGACATAACCTAATCACAATCAACAAATGATTCACTTAGGTTCAATCTATTAATTTTAGTTCATTCCACTAAAGAACTAAAATTGCACTCTTAAATAAAGATGGAATAAGTTAACGATACTCATTCATACCCTAGACAATCATATGGGAGATAGTGAATCCTCATGAAGAATATCAGTAATCGCCAAGAGCTCATAGACCGCCTATAGCTCTCTAAGTTACCATATTTACTCATATGACCACACTTTGAACTTGGATATATATTATGACTTGTCCAGAAGTCATCTTTCAATAGACACTATTGAAAACTCAACATTAAGATTTAATATCCAAAACCACAAAGCATCCATATGATGATATTCTACTCACATTTAATAAATGGAGCCACGATGTCCATATCTATAAATGAAGTCCTCTATCGATTAACAAATGAATACCACCAAACTATCGAGGATAGACTATGCTATATAATCGTACTCATTGATAGCTCAAATGATAACACTTGCAACCATAAGTCCATCATTTATCTCAGGATTAAGATAGACTCTCCGATTGTCCTGATAATGAAAAGACTTTTATCTATTGACGATTCTAGAAAAAGTATTTCATTGTGATCTAGTTCAATGCACCCAGTGCACTAGATTCTTTTACTCGAAGACCCTTCGATGATTTTAGACTCATCACAACACATTTGATCCCACTCAAATGCTAGTAAAAGAATTCTACAACTTTAACAAGATAAAGGTGCCCAACCTTTAACTTAAGTTGTGAACGTTATTCAAGACTAACTAAAGAATTGTGTCTACCTCATACATATCCAGATGTACGAACAATCCTTCTTTTCTCATAGTCTTTTGACCTTATGATTATTTACTTTGACAATTATAACAATAAATGCTATATAAGATTTTGTTAACAAACAGAAATCACTTTATTAATATAAAAAGATTGTCAAGTACAACATTACACTCTTGCTATTGAGCATAATCCTATCATCAAGGTGTCCATGCTCACAATTCTACATGTGCATGCTACTCTTATTTTCAAATTGAGTAGGTCCTTTACTTTTCTTTCTTTTCTAGGCCAATTGTGCCTAATTTCTTGGTTCTCTTTTTCTTTGCTTGCCAATTCTTTCCTTTGCATGCTTTTCGTTTTCCTTTCTTTTCACACTTTTTTCAAGCTTTTCATTTTTTTTATTTTTTTTTTCTTTTCAAGCTTTTCAGTTTTTCTTTTCAAACATTCTTGCTTTGCAAGAAACTTTTTGCACACATTTACATGCCTAGGTACACACCTTACATTTTCAAGTACAAGATTTTACATTGATTCCTAAGCCTTAGTAAATCGTTTGGTCAAGGTAGGTCAATATCGTAAGGCTATAAGGTTCATGTAGATGTGGTTCATGAATGAAAGGCTTAAAATGTGTTTGGCTTCAAAGGGGCTTGGGAGCACACGTATTCACATTGGTTGGAAGTGTTTAGGTCAATAGTGGTTTTTCACATGCATCGCCTAAAATCATTTCTAAAGGTTTGTCCACTAGGCAAAATAAGGCATCCACAAGCAGTCCATAATATTCTATGACAAACAACAATTTAGTGCAAATGAGACCAATACATGCTTGTATGAGTGTTTGAGAATGAGTGTTAAAGGAGTGAATATTTTACAACTCAAAATACTCTTTTTTTTTTTTTAAAAAGGCTGTGTTTGTGATCCTCATGGGAATCTCCACGATTAATTCATAGCCTTCAAGCACATTTGATAATTCACTCAACATTAAGAGAAAAAGATTAACGCACTTTGTTCAATAATACCCTAAGTGGCATGGTGTTAATCTAAACCCAACACTAGCAAAGATGCACAATTCCTCACTACATCATGTAAAGAACAATCTCCACAAGCAAAGCATGCTCAAATATGGTAATATCGCAAAAATTTTGAAAAATTTGGCACACAAATTTAAAACCAAGCACAATGGCATTGCGCAAATGTACCCCCAAACCTAAATTGGACATTGTCCTCAATGTTCATGGGTGGTAGAAATAGATTAACAAGCGGAATCTGACAAGTTTCAAGTAAAAATCCATCAAGCAAAGGCAATAACAAAAGATATCAATAATCTGGCATATTGCCCTCTCATCCATTCATTCACAAAATCCAAACAATCAAAATATATCAATAAGGCACAAGTGTCCTAAATCCACTACCAAAATCCAATCCACACCCTTATTCTATGCAGAAACAAAAAAAAATAATAAAATAAAATAAATAAATAAAACAAATTAAAATGCAAGAAAGAAATTGTACCTAGGTGGGGTGCCTCCCACCGCCGGCACTCCAAACTCCAAAATGTTGCTTTTCTTAGGATAAGGCTCTCGCCCTTTTTATGAGCACTCTTGGCTCGCTTGTCCCTCCAAGACTCACAAGTTATCTTTGTTTCATCCTAAGAGATAAAGAAACCTTACTTCAACGCACAAGCAACACAACACACTTCCTCAAGAAGCAATAGAAAATCTACACAAGCACTAAGCACATTAGAAAGTTCCGGCAAATAAAGATATACTCAATACATGCAATTGCCAAAAAGAGCTTGGAAAACCATTTATTTCTCTTAAAAGAAACAAATTTAACCAACTAAAAACACAATGCAAAAGAACATCTATATATGGAGGACAAAATTCCAAAAAAAACTGGTGACTTTCGAATTCGACCAATGTCCGCTCTTTAGTGCATATTTTCAAAAATACTCAATAAAACCTTCTCCAATTTTGGAACAGAAAAATAAACATGTAAATTCACACTTTTCATTTAGAAAACATTTCAAAATTCAAATTGGAAAAGAGTGGAAACAGACTTCGAAAATGGTTTACGTGCAGAATTTCAAAACAGGGCATCGCCCATGACCTTTGGTTGAAGAAACATTCATAACTTTTAAACCCCTCCCTAGAATTTTACGTTCTTTATACTGTTGGAACCATATCGAAAAATTGAATAACGCAACGTGGGCAAAATAATTTATTTCCTCACCAAGAAGTACAGTTTAAATGAAACTTTTGGCCTCAGAAATTTCAAAACAGAGAACTTTTGCAAAGGTCAAAGAAAAACTTGAAAAAATAAAATGAAAAATGACTCAAATAATGAATCCACACCCCCAAACCTAATCTAAACATTATCTTCAATTTATATATGACATTGAGATGCATGGACAATGAATAAACGAAGCATGGAAGACAAGAACTCAAAACACAAACAATTTAAATACCCTGGGCACTAAACACAACACAAACAAACCACACACTTATTCTAAACAAAAATGTAAATGAACAAATAAAGAAATTATACCTAGGTGGGGTGCCTCCCACCAAGCGCTTGGTTTTATGTCCCCGCTAGACGTGCTACTTGGATCGGTCAACCGAATTCCAAGGCTTCGAAAATACACCTATATACGATTAGGTCTTGGAAGTATTTGTCGTACGCCGGTGTGTTCCTAATCACATAAAGCAAAGGCAAGTAAATGTTCACTTGAAAAAGTGGCTTGATAAGTTTAGGAAACAACCTATACCAAATGCTTTTAAGTAGGCGGCCTGGAAAAGTAGTGGGAGGGATATAAGGCTCGGTTTCCTTCACTCTATCTCTCATTTCCTCCTTTCTTACTTCTTCACCTGAAATACTAGAAGAATCATTAGCAAAATAATGAATGAAATCATGCTCTACATTCTCACCACTCCAAGGGATGGTGGTAACTTCTTCTAGCTTTGGTGGAATTGGGAACTCTTCACTCTCTTGCCCTTGCATGGACTCCGTGATTGTTCCAATGTGCACTTCTATTCTTCTCAATGAAGCTTCTAGTCCTGAAAACCTAAGTGCACTTGCCTCCAAACATCCATTCAAAGTTTGCTCGTATGACATTTGTGATGTTTGGATGGCCTCTAGCATTTCTTCCTCAAGAATCCCCCCCTTTGGCCCTGTATTGGAAGAATTCGAGTCATGAGCTCTTTCTTCCCTCAAGTGCCTTAAGGCAAATAATTCCACTTCCCGTTTGAAGTTGGCCAATTGCAAGTCATAAGAATCCATTGTTCCTGAAAAGAAAACAAAAAAGAAAAACGACACAAGACACAAAAGAAAATAACACTAGAAAATCTAACTACAAAGAATGAGTAGCACAAGAACTACGAAAATCTAACAACAAACTAAAAACTAGCAAAAGATAATAATTAAATAAAAACAAATGTTAGTAGGCTATCTAATAAGAATATAAATCACAAAGAAAAGTCAATGTATGTAATCAACGCTACCAATCCCCGACAACGGCGCCAATTTTTGATGAGCCGTCGTGCACTCACAAAAATGATATAATTTTGTTTGATCTTTGAAAACCCTTTTAAGCCACTTAAATCCTTTAAAATGTGATTTTATAGCAAATGGTAAGCAAGTTCGTTCCACAGGGATATGGAGTGCTCATTAGATAGATTGACTAGTCTTAGACAAGTAAAGTAAATCATGATATTTGATAGATGTGTGGTTTCAAAAACCACCAATGTTAACTACAAAAGTGGAAATACAAAAGTGATATGAAAAATAGAATACTCAACAACCTTGATAAGAATAATGATGAAAACAATTAACATGATTGCTAGGGAATAGATTGATTAGCACTTGAGTGTGGGTAATGCCTTATAGCCACTTTAATGTACCAATTTCTTTATGTTAACCACTAAAGGCTTAGATTAGTGGGGTTGATATACGCACCACTAATCTATCATATTCAATGGGTTCTTAATCACACAAGGAGTGTCAATCCAAATATGAATATATAACATATTACTCTAATCAAGATTGCAATTAACAAGTGATATACAAGTCAATTACATATTGAGTAGAATCTAATGATTTGAATGAATAGAACACATAAGAGATTCATTACAAAGCTTAAAGCTAATACCCATAACCAAATGATCCTCAAATCTATCCACTAGATTAGGGGTTTAGTTACACATATTAGCAATAAATGAAAAGAAGTAAATAGTAAGGAAATTACCCTTAGGCTTCCTTCTTTAAGCTTGATCCTTCTTCTCCTTTATGCTCCTAAATGCGAGGAATGGAAGTAGAGGATATGTCTTGAAGTGTGGATGTTTGGTAGAAAGTGACAAAGGAATTTGGGTGGAGAAATGGTAGGAGAGGAATGATTTAGGTAAGTAATCAAGGTTAGATGTTGAGGTTTTTGATGGAATTAGATGAGTACAAGTAGAGAAATGGAGGATGAGGAATGATGATCCATGGGTGAGAAAACTAGATCTCAATGTAATGAATTTCGTGCTCTCTAAGGTGGTATATACTTCTGAAGATGAAAGGTTGCTCTATATATACACACTCTTGGACATGTACTGATAACTACTTGATTCACTGATGTGGTGCCAAGTTCGCTATTTTGTCGCTATGGCGACCCTGGTGCATAAAACGGTTAGATGCAAAGGTCGCCATGAACACCATCTTTTTCGCCATTTAGCAAGTGGCAACCATAAGCAAATTGTGAAGAGGTCGCCATTTGCACATAAGGGTCGATATGGAAACCATATGTGGCGACCCTGCCTAAAGGTGTGAGGTCGCCATTTGCAAAGGTGGGTCGCTATGGAGACCCCCAAATGGCGACCCACCTGATGCATTTTTTAGACTTTCTGTCATCATGGTGACCAAGTGGCGACCAAATGGCGACCTTCTGAAGCTCTGAATAATCCTCTGTCGCCTTGGCAACCATGTAGCGACCTCCTCTTGCCTAAGTGGTGAAAATGCTCTGTTTCTTCCCATTTGTGAGCCTTTTTGCACACAAGTCCTCAACTTCATCCCAATTGCTCTTGAAACCTGATAAAACTTGAAACACTCGATTTAACACCATTAAACACGGGGAAATGCTCGAGAATCAAGCAAAAAGAATCAGAAATGAGGGCCAAAATCATACCAATTTTGGCTTGATCATGGCACCAAAGATTTTGCCACATGAACTATAACGACTTGAAAGTCCTTGATAGATTGAATGTTGTTAGAGGCCTTCCCAAGCTTTGGAAAAAGGTTGAGGGTATTTGTGGATGAAAATGCCTACAAGGTTATACTAAACAACCTAGAGGGGGGGTGAATAGGTTGACCCACTAGTTTTAAAAAAACTCTTTCGTGACTAGTGTAAAAACCTTGGTGAGCATATAATAAACCTTGAACAAGATTGTTATGAGAAAAACAATTTGCACAAGTATGCTCAATTCACCACACTTAGTCCACTTAGTCTACAAAACATATACCAAGAATCAATGTATCTCATATACAAGTATATTCGATAAAGAGCACATTCTACAAGTTGTATTATGAATATTACAATAAAAGATCATTAAGTAAAATATTACAACTTGATATAGAATATTGTAAGATACAAAGTTCAAACACTTACAAGATATATACAAATATCACTATACACAAAATTCTAAACAATATACAAAAGAAATGTAATTACAATTATGATCAAAAGAATTGATTTACAAATCACACTTTACAAAATCTTGTTTCCAAAAACATCACAAGTGAAGATTGTACTACAAGATTAAAACATACACAAAAACAAATATAAAAGATAGAGATACAAAGAATTAACACAAGGGATTTTTTAACGTGGTAAAACCTCCAAGGAGGAAACATCCACGCGTTGAATTACAACCATTGGGTACTTATATATATTTGGAAAGTAAATTAGAAATTCCACAAAGTGACCAATCCTAGATCACCAACCCATGTGGAGTCTATGTTTACCCAATCCCTATTGGAAAATACAAAATCCCTCAATGATGTAAACCACATATTGGAACTCATACCAAACCAACATCGTTGGAAGATTAGAAATTCCTCAAGAGTGCATACATATCCCATGTACCCCACTCTATCGAACTCTATGTCTAACCAAACACCCGAGCCTACCAATATATAAGCCAACTCTCTATACAAGGCACACTTTCCCCTAGAAAGCCTCCTATGCATGACTATCCAAGTCCTCCTGACTCTAGCCATGACTTCCTGCTTGTCTATCCAAGTCATCCCGACTCTAGACAAGACTTCTTGCTTACCTATCCAAGTTCTCAAGACTCTAGGCAAGACTTCTTGCTTGGCTATCTGAGTTATCCCAACTCTAACCAAGACTTCATGCCTTTTGCAAGGACTTCCTAGTGTGATCATGTGAATGCAAATGATGCAAACAATCAAAACAACATAGAACATGTGATCAATACATTCCATGGAACAACTAGATCTAGAGATATGAAAACACAAGCAAAAGAAATCTAGATGCAAAATCATGAATGAAAACCTAGAGCATGTGAAAGCAACTAACACATAAAACTCCTAGATTCATTCACACAAATAACTCTTGAACAATTCATATACATGAGGCACAAGTTCAAGATGTTATAAACATACATAAAAAAAGCTAGAATCACAAAATGTATTTAACAAGTATTCTAGCCAAAGATTTAGAGATAGGAGATATTGTTAAAAACAAATCAATCCTAGATATCTCTAAAAACACATACAAAGGCTCTAATCCTAGAAATCATCAATCAAGGATCAAAGACACATATCAAGGATTATTAATCATAAAATGAATCAATCAAGTCTCAAATAATCCTAGATGTCAATCTAATCACAATACAACTCCCAATCATGTGAAAAACAAAGAATCCAAGAATCTAGTCCACATGTGTCTCTAATTAGACTTTTCAATTAGATTGATTGTGAAGCTATCTTTCTCAATAGCATTCACTAAACAAACACATACATATAGAAGAAGAAACCCCAAGCAAATTGAAGGTTTAAAAAGATGAAATCACCAAGATATGAACTCTACCTTGATTTCACGAGCTGGTTCGGTTTTTTGAGTAGATCACTCCGAAAATCAATCAAACAGCTGCAAGATCACTTGGAAAAGGTAGATGACTCAATTACAAACAATCTCCAACTTGAATCACTCAATTCCGACTTCGTATGAGAAAGTTATGGTGTTTGGAAGTTGAGAAAATTGGAGAGAAAATTCTAGACGGGATTTCAAATCTTTTCTTCTTAGAAAACAAATGGAGGGAGATGAAGGCATTTAAAAAGGAAGGAGAGAAGGGCATTTTTGTCCAACAAAAAATAGGCCACACCAGCCATGCCCACGTGTGGGGAGCGTGTGCCACACAGGACCAGAGGGCTGGTTGGGCTGTGTGGCACACGGCCTCCACACGTGGTGGCTAGGCCATGGCCTTTGGCCACCTTGCCTCTGCCGCGCACCTCTCACGTTCTTCAGCCGCATTCGGGCATCCGAACTTCGATTTCGAATCTATTTTCGAATTACAAACCGTGACTCCCTTATACACAATGATGACTATGAAACTTTGACAAATGGTTGAGAATTCATCTCGGAAAATGACGACGAACACAACTCAACGAATGAGAACGAAAAGTATCGTAGCTACATCGTTTGGACTCGAAACTTAACATATGAGTAACCAAAATGACCGGGACTCAATAAGGAATAAATTAAGATCAAGTACAAGTCCAAAACACAAGAAACACAAACATACAAATACAAGTTCACATATGAATGTCATTTCCTAAACACAGTCTTAGAACATGCAACTCTAAAATGTATGAGCATTTGAGTTCAATGCATGAGCATACGAAATCATGTGAATGTGTTACATAAATGGTGCACAACGATGTAGGGACATTTATGAATGATTTGTGTGTGTGTGTGCCTATGCCTTGTAAAAGAAATGAGGTCAATTATACATTTGATGAGCAATGAAGCTAATTCCCCTTATCAAGCCATCATCTTGCATGTACCGTAGTCAAATCTTTCTTTGAAGCTTTGTATCATCATCAATATGACCACATAAACATTACAAGATAAACAACGTTTTGATATGGAATACATGCCAACAACAACCAAAAACCTAACAGTGGACCTTACCAATAAGGCAAGCAAACCAAGAGTGTGCACAAGAAAGGCAAATACCTTTCCACCAAAGAGCCATTGGAGATTCTCCATATGGATCTTATGGGTCCCATTCAAACCGAAAGCTTAGGTGGTAAAAGGTACATTCTTGTTGTTGATGATGACTTCTCTAGGTTCACATGGACTTACTTCCTTAGAGAAAAGTCTGAAGCCTTTGAGAAATTTAAAATGCTTTGTGTCAAAATTCAAAATAAGAAAACTTCTCATATTAAAAGCATTAAGAAAATTAGAAGTGATCATGGGAAAGAGTTTGAAAATGCTAGCTTTGAAAACTTTTGCATTAGCCTAGTCATTTCCCATGACTTTTTGGCCCCTAGGACTCCTCAACAAAATGGTGTTGTTGAGAGGAAGAATAGAGTCCTCCAAGAGATGGCCTAAGTGATGTTGCTTAGCAACAAAGTCCCTGGAAACTTTTGGGCCGAAGCCATTGATACAGCTTGTTACATAGGAATAGAGTATTGATCGAACCAAAATTTGTATGATTTTGGCCCTCATGTCCTTCTCCTTTTGCTTGATTCTCGGGCAATATCCTGTGATTTAATGGTGTAAATTAAGTGATTTCAGGAATGTATAGAGTTCAGGGGCATTGAAGTAATATTGGAGAAATAGGGGCGAAAGTGCAAAATAGGAAGAAGGTTTGGAATTATCGCAAAACTAGAAGAGTTCAGGGGTGCTGTTCGTAATTTGTCAAGAGAAACAGCCAAGCAGTGCCACGTGGCTAGTTGAAACGGTGCGTTTCATCAAAGAAGAATCGAGCTTGGGCCTCTGATTGCACCCCAACCCATTTCTTTATGCACACTAAGAAGCTGTAGCAGCGCCATCTCATTAAATGACACGGTGCATTTTGATCATGGTTTGGGCTTCTAAATACAGCCCATTCCATTTCTACATGCACCACTATTAAGACAAAAAGAAGGCAAGGCAAGTGGCTCCTAAGTGAACCCCAACCTGCTGCTAATTACACCCCTCCCCTTTAAGACAAAAAATAAATGTTGTGCGCATCCCTCTTACCTACAGATTGCACCCCACTAACTATTTGTCTTCTCCTTCCTTCAGGTCATGCACAACAGCCTTGGCCACCAAACCCTTACTGACCGGAAAAGGCCCATTTCAGACCTATCTTCGGTCAATTTCCGGTCGGAATCAATGGCCAGGTCAACGGCAACCTGGTCGTTGACTTTTTAGGCCTCCAATTGGTTGGAATCTGACCACCCAAATCACGCCCAATTTTCTCTTAGTCGCCCCCAATCCCAAATCGCGACCAAACAGTGTAAATCGAGGTCGCGGTTTGCATTCCGAGGTCGCCATGGCGACAGGGAGTTATTTTGGCACCTAATTCCTTCGCCATTTGGGTCGCCCCATGGTCGCCAAAGACAACAAATAGTGACCTCTCCTCTGCTCAAATCTAATTGGTGGGGAAAATTACAAAATGCCCCCTCTGTTGGACTAAATGGTAATTTGCCATGGTCAGGGGTGTTTCGGTAATTTGCCACCCAAGACCTAATTTAAAAATCCTATAAATTCCACACATTTTCCTCTTTTGAAAAACTCTTGACCATCAAGAAACCTTCTTTCTACACCATTCCTTATCTCTCCATTTTCTCTTCTACCTAAACTTAACATCTAGATTTCCTTCCCCCAATCATTCCTTTCTTCACATCTTCTCCACAAATCTCCTTAGTCAATTCTCATTTGACTCCACCTATCTAGACACATCCTCATCATCCACTCTTTGCACAAGGAGCATCAAAAGCAAGGAAAGAATCAAGCTTACAAAAGGAGGCCCATGGGTAATTTCCTAATCTTTTACTTGCCTTCCCTTTGATTGTAATATGTGTAATTAAATCCCCTTTTCTAGGGTTTTAATATGAGGACATTTGGATTGGGATTTGCTTAAGCTTTAGATATTTTAATCTCTATTTATGTTCTATTCATTTTATAATTCGATTCTATGCATTATATAATTGACATGTATACCCACTAGTTGATTATACTCTTGTTTAGGATAATATGCTATATAATCTTGATTGGATTGACAACCATGATGGATTGAGAACATAGTGGCTAGGATAGATTGTTAGAGGGTATATCAACCGTGATAATCTAAACCGCTAATTGTAACAAACCGATCCCGCCGCGACCCCCTCTCCTTAATCGGTTAGGCATTGCGGTAGGAAGTTGTTTAGGGTTCATAGTAATGGTCTAAACACATTTTATAAATCAATTGGTTAACATTTATGAGGTTTGTTCACTAAGGTAGCTTGAGAAGCATTTCTCGTAATCCACTTGTGATCCCATTAATCCCCTAGCAATTCTCTTAATTGTTAATTCCATTTATCTTATCTAGATTTGTTAAGCATTCTTTTATTAGTTTATTAGGTTTATTTTTCATGTATGTTTGATGGCTTGACAACCCATTCACTCATCCATATATTTATTATTTATTTTACAGCATTTAGATTAGTTAATTTATTCAACTAATCACTCTAATTCTCTGTGGAACGAATCCTACTTGCCACTTTACTAATTTAATATCTAAGTGGTGAAAAATCGATTTTCTAAACGAACACATTTAAAATATCATTTGTTGAGCACACAAAGACGGCTCATTAAGTATTCCTTAGGCCCGGGACTAAACAAACATCTTATGAGTTATGGAAGGGTAGAAAACCCAATGTGAGCTACTTCCACATCTTTGGAAGCAGGCGCCATATACTTAATGACCATGATCAACTTGGCAAGTTTGATGTCAAGAGTGATGAGGGTATTTTTATTGGATATGCACTTAATAGCAAGGCCTATAGAGTTTTTAATCTAAAGACTCGAAGTGTGATGGAATCATCAAATGTTGTCTTTGATGATTGTAGGCCCAAACATGATGACCATGAAAAGGATGTTAGTGAGATTGATGACCTTCCTTTGAAGGAGTGTGGTGAGACTTCAAGTGGTGTGAAGTCAAACCAAGATGAAGAGGATGATTTACCTCTTAATAGAGTTCCTCCTTTGGACTCTAATGAACCCGTTCCTTGGGTTAGGAAACTCCATGATAAAGATGATATCATTGGAGAGGTTAGAGAAGGTGTTAGGACTAGACGTCAAATAGCTAATCAAATTAGCTACACTTATTACACCTCTCAAATATAACCTAAAAAGGTGGATAAGGCCTTGAATGATGAATATTGGGTTCTTGACATGCAAGAAGAGCTAAACCAATTTGAGAGAAATAAGGTTTGGACTCTTGTTCCTAGACCTAAGAACACCAATGTCATAGGCACTAAATGGTTGTTTAGGAACAAATACGATGAGGATGGCAACATTGTGCGAAACAAGGCAAGGCTTGTTGCACAAGGGTACTCTCAATTAAGGGTATCGACTTTAAGGAGACATTTGCTCCCGTTACAAGCTTAGAGTACATTAGGCTTCTCTCGTCCATTTCCTGTGTGTACAAATTCAAATTACACCAAATGGATGTCAAGAGTGCCTTCCTCAATGGATTCTTGCATGAGAAAGTGTTTGTTGAGCAACCCAAGGGGTTTATGGATCCTTACCACCCCTCTCATGTCCATCGCCTCAAGAAGGCTCTATATGGGTTGAAACATGCACCGAGGGCTTGGTATAAGCATCTCACTCTCTATCTTGTTGACAATGGCTACTCTAGAGGTAGTGTTGACAAGACATTATTCATCAAGTGCACTAACGATGAGCTATTCATAGCTTAAATTTATGTTGATGACATTGTATTTGATTCCACCAACAACTTGAAAGTTCAACAATTTGTTGATGTCATGACTCATAAGTTTGAGATAAGCATAGTTGGTGAACTAAATTACTTCCTAGGCTTGCAAATTAAGTAAATGCATGATAGGATCTTCATATCCCAAGCTAAATATGCCAAGAGCCTAGTGAAGAAGTTTAGCCTTGAGAATGCCAAACATTGTGACACACCTAGGAGCACCACCTTGAAACTAAGCAAAAATGCTAATGGAAAGGATGTTGAGCAAAGTCTATATCGTGGCATGACAGGTAGCTTGCTTTATTTGACCACAAGTAGGCCCGATATAGCATTTATTGTAAGTGTTTATGCTAGATACTAAGCTAATCCCAAGGAATATCACCTTGTTATGGTAAAGAGGATCATTCGGTTTGTGAATGGTACCTCAAACCATGGGATTTGGTACTCCTTTGACACTAATCCAAGTCTTGTTGGAAATAGTGATGCCGATTGGGCGGGAAATTGTGATAATAGGAAAAGCACATCGGGCGGTTGCTTTTACCTTGGAACAATTTGGTTTCTTGGTTTTGCAAGAAACAAAACTCTATTTCCCTATCCACGGCTGAGGCGGAATACATTGCCGCCAGTAGTGCTTGCACTCAATTGATGTGGATGAAACAAATGCTAGCCGACTATGGCTTAGAGCAAGGTACTCTTACTTTATTTTGTGATAACATGAGTGCCAATAACATTTCTAAAAATCCCGTCCAACATTCTAGGACAAAGCACATTGACATTAGACACCACTTCATAAGAGAGCTAGTTGAGAGCAAAACCATTGCAATGGAACATGTGGGAACAAATGACCAACTAGCAGATTTGTTTACAAAACCCTTAGACACTCTTGGATTTGAGTACCTTAGCAAGTCTATTGGGATTTGTCACTTGGGTTGAAGTGGTATGTCTTGACCCCATATGGGGAGCTCAAGCAAAGAGAGCAAAGTTGCATAATCATGCATTATGCTACATTGATATATTTTATGCCTCTTAGTTAATTGGTTGAGATGATTGGTTATACTTATTTATATGTATTTTTCTTAAATAAGTGTGCTCAATTGCCTTGCTTGCAATCCATGTCATATTTATGCTCAAACATGCCTTTTCAGAATATGAGATGTTCTTTGGAAGTACTTTTTTGAATGACCTTTAATTGATTCCCATGACATGATAATTTTTTTTGTTGACATGCTTAAGGTGTAAAGTATGATATGCTTAATTGCCTTATCTTTAATGCAAATATGAGTGCAAAAGCAAATGTTGAGACTCAAATCAATAAGGATCTTAAATTCAAATTCTCTCTTTCTTTATTTGTAGAACAAGACTACCATCATAAGGGTGTCTCACCCATAAAAATCAAATAGGTGCAAAGTCGCTTGAAAATGCCTACAAGGTAATACTAAACAACCTAGAGGGGGGTGAATAAGTTGACACACTAGTTTTAAAAACTCTTTCATGACTTGTGTCAAAACCTTGGTAAGCATATCATAAACCTTGAACAAGATTGTAATGAGAAAAACAATTTGCACAAGTAAGCTCAATTCACCACCCTTAGTCTACTAAACATATACCAAGAAATAATGTATCTCATATACAAGTATATTCAATAAAAAGCACATTCTACAAGTTGTATTATGAATAATACAATGAAAGATCACTAAGTAAAATATTACAACTTGATATTGAATATTGCAAAATACAAAGTTCAAACACTTACAAGATACAAGAAACAAATGTTTATTCAACAAACAATGTGTGCATCTTTTTCTTTATCAATAACATGTTTACAAGGATATGAGAAATTAAAGATCATAAACAAGTTATATAGAACAAACATACAAATATAAAGAGATAAAGACAGAGACATTTGACATATTGATTTTAACATGGTAAACCGCAGAAGAGGAAACATCCACGGGTTGAATCCACAACCACCAGCAAAGCAAATCCACTATTTAAAAAGGACATACACACTCAAGGCTATCAACACTATGATATCCAGCTCAAGCTATCAAAACCTAATCTACCCTCGGGCTAGTGAATCACAAAGCCTAATCCCTATCCAAAGTGTGTCCTACAACTCTAGGAAGCAACTTCCTATCCAAGGCTCTCAAGCCTCTAGGAAGATTCCCTTACTTAGTATTCTAGATCACAAGGATCCTAGTTAAGCTCCCCTAGCTCAACAATCCGGAGTACACAACTCCTTGCTAAGACTTTTGCTTGGCTATCTGGAACACTTTCCTAGCCAAGTCTTCTTGCACAAATTGAAGCTTCACTCACTCCAAGATGAGACTTCCACCTTTTGCAAGGCAAATGATCTAAGTGATGCAAACACATGCAATATAGAATATATGATCAATACATCCTATGGAAATTAGAAATAATCAATGAGCACACAATGTATATTTTTCTAGTTCATGATCCAAAACATGACACCACACAAAATGATGCATGAGCATGTGAAATGTATGGATAAGGTACACTCCATGAAGATCTAGACATAGGCAACAAAGCACACAAGACAAGGTTGTCTAGACCTTAAACTTGAACAAAAATCTAGAGCATGCAAAACACCTAAAACAGGCTAAATCCTAGATTCTATTCATGTTACTAAAGTTTGAAAACAAAGCATGATCATTAAGCATATATTCAAGTCTTTAGAACACAAACAACAACAAAATGCTAGAATTATAAGATATGATCAATGAATATTCTAGCAAGTACTTAGAGCAAATATAGTCACAATAATCAATTAAATCCTAATTAGCCCTTAATACAAAATCAAATGTGATAATCCTAGAATTATTCAATTAAAGGATCAAAGCACATTTCAAGGATTATTAATCATAAAATCATTCAATCAAGTCTCAAATAATCCTAGACGTTAATCTAATCATAATACAACTCTCAAGCATGTGAAAATCATATAATCAAATATTCTAGTTCACAAATGTCTCTAATTAGACTTTTGATTAAGATTGATTATGAAGCTATATTTCTCGATAGCATTCACCATACATACACATACATATAGAAAAAGAAACCCCAAGCAAATTGTGTAGGGAAAAATATACCGTAAAGTACACGCAGCGGAAGCGAGACTAAAAAAATAGGTTTAGTAGCTTTTAAAATTTTTTCCTTTTATGAACCTTAAACCCTTTTAATCAATTAAAGATATATTTTATCTAACAAAAGAAGAATACCTTTTGTCGCGTGATCCGATTGACTTACGTCGATGGTAATCCGCAAGATCTTCAATCCTAGCACGAACGTGGATCACCTAGGAGCGTGGTCTCCCTTTTCTTTGAATTGCAAGCCTGTGATTGGATAAGACAAAACTTTTCTCTTCTTTGTTAGCCACAAAAACAATCAAAAAAACACTAAGATTATTCCGGTCACTTTTGAGTTCTCAATCTTATGATCGAAACTCGCATGAACCTCGATCGATGTTGTATACACAAGCTTATTGATGAATAAGCAAATAGTATACCATCAAAGAATAATCTATGTCTCTTTTTGTTTTAGTAGAATAAAAGTTATCTTTCTATGAATTGAGAAGAAGAAGAAAATAGAATTAAGCACACCAAAACCCTAAGTGGCCGAAAATTATAAGTCCACTTATATATGTGGCAAAATTTTCTTTCTTCCTTTTTACTAGGGTGGCCGAATTCTCTAACCTAAAAGGGACTAGGGTTGCCGCAATACTCAAGCCAAAAAGAGTTTGTATTGCACCCTAATTCCTATTTAGTTTAAGACTTCCAAACCCTAATCAAACTCATAAATCTTTTATTCTTTTATTTGACTAAATAAAAAGACTTCTTATTTGATTAAATAAATAAAATTAATTATTTATTTCCTTGTCAAACAAGTCTTTTAATTTAAGTATACTACTACCAATAGTATACCTTTTAGGAATCAGATTTCCTAATCAAAAAAGATTTGTTTCTTAATTAAACAATTAATTAATAAATTAATTAATTCTTATTTAATTAAACAATGAAACAAAATAATATATAAGGTTAATTAATTCACCTTGCCGCCCCATATAAACATATTGGGCCATATATTATTTTCTTATTTCATTTAATCCATAGGACTTTAAATAAAAAGCCCACATGTGAACTAGACTCATTCTTAATAAAAGAAACAAGCCCACATGTCATTCATTAATATATAAATATAATTGAGCAGCCCATTACATAAATAATGTGCAAATTATATTCTTAATATATTAAATGCAATTCTAGATGGACTCTTAAATTGGTCCGGTAGAATATATCAAGTGATCCATGCAAGTCCATGTGGATTGGGGATCTTGGCGGGCTATCTAAATTTAAGCTTCAATAGACATAACCTAATCACAATCAACAAATGATTCACTTAGGTCCGATCCATTAATTTTAACTCATTCCACTAAAGAGCTAAAATTGAACTCTTAAATAAAGACAGAAAAAGGAAGATGTTTCCTCATTCATACCCTAGACAATCATGTTGGAGATAGTGTATCCTCGTGATTAATATCAGTAATCGCCAAGAGTTCATAGACCGCCTATAACTCTCCAAGTTACCATATTTACGCATATGACCACGTTTTGGACTTGGATATTTTGACTTGTCCAGAAGCCATGTTTTCAATAGACACTATCGAAAACTCAACGTTGAGATTTAATATCCAATTACCTCAAAACATCCATATGATGATATTATACTCTCATTTGATAAATGGAGCCACGATGTCCATATCTATAAATGAAGTCCTCTATCGATTAACAAATGAATATCACCAAACTATCGAGGATAGACTATGCGATATAATCGTACTCGTTGATAACTCAAATGATATCACTTGCAACCATAAGTCCATCATTTATCTCAGGATTAAGATAGACTCTCCGATTGTCCTGATAATGAAATGACTTTTATCTACTGACGATTATAGATAAAGTATTTCATTGTGATCCAGTTCAATGCACCCAGTGCACTAGATTCTTTTGCTCGAAGACACTCCGATGATTTTAGACTCATCATATCTCATTTGATCCCACTCAAATGCTAGCAAAAGAATTCTACAACTTTAACAAGATAAAGGTGCCCAACCTTTAACTTAAGTTGTGAACAATATTCAAGACTAACTAAAGAATTGTGTCTACCACATACATATCCAGATGTACGAACAATTCTTCTTTTCTCATAGTCTTTAGACCTTATGATTATTTACTTTGACAATTATAATATTAAACTATAAATGCTATAAGATTTGTTTAAACCAGAAATCACTTTATTAATATGAAAAAGATTGTTAATTACAATATTACACTCTTGCTATTGAATCCCCTCCAGAGTATACAAGCATATTATCTCTCGTTCTCTTAAGATACTTGAAAATATGCTTGACTTCCGTCCAGTGATTAGGACCAGGTTTCGATTGAAACCTGCTAACTATGCCAACAGCAAAACAAATATCTGGTCTAGTACAGAGCATTGCATACATGAGACTTCCAACTGCTGAGGCACATGGAACTCTACTCATGAATTGCTCTTCATGCTCATTCTTAGGAACTTGTTCCTTAGAAAGCTTGATTCCATGTCTGAAAGGTAACATACCTTTCTTGGAATCCTGCATGGAAAACCTAGACAAGATCTTGTCTATGTATGAAGCTTGGGATAATGCAATCGTTCTATTCTTTCTATCCCTTATAACTTGGATACCAAGAATAAAACTTGATTCTCCTAAGTCCTTCATATCAAATTGTTTTGCTAACCATTCTTTTACTGATGTCAATACACCTACATCGTTTCCAATGAGTAGTATATCATCAACATAAAGAATCGGGAAAACCAACTTGTCGCCCTTAATCCTTTTGTATACACAAGGTTCGTCAAGATTCTGAATAAATCCAAAACCTTTGACAGCTTGATCAAACCTTATGTTCCAGGATCTGGATGCTTGCTTTAATCCATATATGGATTTCTGCAACTTGCATACCTTTTCCATTTGGCCATTTTCAATGAATCCCTCTGGTTGCATCATGTAGATGCTTTCGTCAAGACTTCCATTAAGGAAAGCTGTCTTGACGTCCATTTGCCAAATCTCTAGATCTAAAGATGCTGCAATAGATAAGAGTATCCTAATGGATTTAAGCATGGCCACAGGAGATAAGGTTTCCTCGTAATCGATACCTTCTTTCTGTGTATACCCTTTAGCTACCAATCTAGCTTTAAAGGTTTCCACCTTACCATCCATACCTCTTTTCCTCTTGTATACCCACTTGCACCCAATGGGTTTTATCCCTTTAGGCAAGTCTACAAGGGACCAGACTTTGTTATCAAACATAGATTCAATCTCAGATTGCATTGCCTTTTGCCAATTGCGACTATCAACATCCTCCATAGCTTCCTTGTATGTGTAGGGATCATCGTCGTCCGGGAGATTCTCCACTGATTCTCCTAGACCGATGTATCTTTCGGGTTGTGTTCTAACCCTCCCACTACGACGAGGAATGGTAGGTTGTTGACCTTGTGTTGGATCGGAACTTACAATTGGGTTTGGTTGTGTAACCTCTCGTGGAATTGTATCTCCTGACATCTCATTCAGGACAATTCTACTTCTAGGCACAAAATCATTCATATAGTCCTTTTCCAGAAATTTAGCATTTGTCGAAACAAATACTTTAGGATCTGAAGGACTATAAAAATAATATCCTTTAGTTTCTTTTGGATACCCTACAAATATACATGTTTCCGAATGGGACTCCATCTTTTCTGTCTTTCCTTTTAACACATGCGCAGGACAACCAAATATCCTTAAGTGTTGTAAACTAGGCTTGCGCCCAGTCCACAACTCATGCGGTGTTTTAGGAACAGACTTAGATGGTACATCGTTTAGAATGTATATAGCAGTTTGTAAAGCATATCCCCAGAAAGAAATAGGAAGTGTTGAATAACTCAACATAGACCTAACCATATCCAAAAGAGTTCTATTTCGCCTTTCTGCTACCCCATTTTGTTGAGGTGTACCTGGTGCAGAAAACTGAGAAACTATCCCATTATCAATAAGATATTGCTGAAACTCACCAGATAGATATTCTCCACCATGATCAGATCTCAAGATTTTTATGTGTTTCTCAAGCTGATTTTCCACTTCAGCTTTAAATGCTTTGAACGTGTCAAAAGCATCCGACTTATGTCGCATGAGATACACATAGCCAAATCTTGAGTAATCATCTGTGAAAGTGATGAAGTACTCATATCCACCTCTAGCTTGAATGCTCATAGGTCCACATACATCAGTGTGTATCAATCCTAAACATTCAGTAGCTCTGGCACCTTTGGCAGAGAACGTCCTTTTGGTCATTTTACCTTCCAAACAAGATTCACAAGTTGGTAGATATTCAACCTTTAAGTCACTCAAAGGTCCGTCACTTAACAATCTTTTAATCCTATTAAGGTTAATATGACCTAGGCATAAATGTCATAGATAGGTTTCATCTTTTGATAATTTAACTCTTTTATGATTAGGTTCCGTTATTTCTGTGTCTAACGAGTGAGAGATATTTCTATGCAAAAAGTATAGACCGTTTTCCAATGTACCTTTGCAAATAATTTTGTCATTCTTACTAATAATAAAAACTTTATTAAAAGTAACCGAATATCCAAATTTATTCAAACAAGAAACTGAAATTAAATTCATCTTGAATTGAGGTACATAATAAACGTCTGTTAAATCTAAATGCCTTCTAGAATCCAAACAAACTCTAATATCTCCCACTGCACTTGCAGACACTAACGTTCCGTTGCCCAAGCGCAAATTGATTTCATTCTCACTCAGCCTTCTCCTTTCTTGGAACCCCTGCAAGGAATAACAAACATGATTAGTGGCTCCAGAGTCTATGATCCAAGAATCTGTAGAATCTGCCAAAAAACATGTTTCAAGATAATTCACATTACCTTCTTCCTTCTTGTTCTGGGACTTTGGGCAATTTCTTTTCCAATGTCCCTTTCACCACAAAGGAAGCATTTCCCTTTGATCTTGGTTACTTTCTTGGTCTCCTTCTTGGTAGGCCCAAGTTGCTTTTTCTTCTGTTGTTTCTTGACCTTCTGACGGGTCTTAACAGTAGCAACTTTACCAACCACATGAATCTCTTGACCTTTGCTTTTCACAAGGATCTTTTCAGCACTTTGAACATCTTGCATCAGGCTCTGTAAGGTGTATTCCTTTTTGTTCAAAGTGTAGTCCAATTTAAACTGATCAAAGGAATCTGACAATGAATTGACAACCATATCAATTTTTGTCTCACCATCTATCTCAGCGCCATGCAGTTCAGCAATGTTGAGATGTGCTATGACTTTCATCATGTGATCCTTCACAACCTGTCCAGGTTTCATCCTAAGATTCATAAAAGCAGTCACTGCCTCTCTCTTAGTCGTCCTGAACTTCATAGCAAACATCTCCTCTAGAGACATCATTATATCAGCAGCAGATTCCATTCCTTCATGCTGCTGTTGCAACACGTCGGAGATAGTGGCCATAATATAACATTTGGCTATATCATCTGAAGTCTTCCACTGCTCATACTCATCTCTTTGCATTATGCTAGATTCATTATTAGGAGCAGGTGGTTTAGGAGTAGTTAGAACAAACTTATGTTTTTCACTTTGCAGCAACAACCCAATTTTCCTTTTCCATGTGACATAATTATCTCCAGTTAAAGTGTTATCTTTCAGGATGTTCATAAGTGATGGGGTCATGATTTCTAAATAAAAACAAAACATATATAAGTAAATAATCATTATAAAGCACTTTAAATATTTATCTTGAATTAAATGAATAACTCAATCATAAAAATTCAACGGTGATCTAACACCCATAAATGTTACGCCTCCTTTGGGAGTTCGCACCATTTACTAGTTAGACTAGGTCCCACCTAATTGTTAACATAACAACTAGCGTTTTCAATTTTAGCCTTGCAATTTTACTGTCAAGAACTCTTGGGAGGATATCAATAAAATTACATTGAGTGTGCTACCAAGATATCGACCCTCAACTTTCTATCACGAAAATCCCTCCTTGGGGAGTAGATCTCGTTTGAGTCCATTGTCTAGTTTATCCTTGTAAGGAAGTATATTGCTAAATTCCATTCATGGACGCCCCTTGGGGGGATTACCAATAAATAATTAAGCTCAACTAACCTTGGAGGCCATAGGTGTTACATAAACACCTTCTCCCACTCAATTATTTAAGGCGTGTGATTAAATCCCATAGAATGATTTACCAAGTTATCTAGATGCCAATTTAGATACCTAAATCATTCAATGCATGTTCATACCAAAAAAGATATATGAGTGGCACTCCTATTCTATATGTCATGTTATCATACAATAACAAATATTGTAATATTTAAGCATAAATTAAATAGCAACAATTTTGGCCCATCCTAGAAAAACAAGTAAATTACAATGAATTTGGAATACAAGATCTTCAAGTGGCCCATCAACCATAAGCTCATCCTTCGGCCTTCTCCCATGGGCGTGCACAGCCCACAACCCCACAAAGGGGCTGCCATGCGCAGCCCACAAGGCCACACAAGGCTGCCATGCGCAGCCCACCAAGGCTTGGGCTTGCCATGCGCATCCCAATCCACTCCTAGGGTGCGCACGGTGCTCGTTCTCGGTTCCGGTTGCTTCGTTTTTCTTCGTGTCTTCGAATCTTCAACACCGAAATATATTACAGCAATATAAAACAATAAATACTGCAGTATTAATTTTTTTTTTTTTATTCACTGCAGTATTTTTATACATAAAAAACTACACTAAAAAATAAAATAAAAAAAACTGCAGTAGTTTTAAAAAAAATACTGCACCTATATATATAAAATAAAAATAAAAAAAAACCTAGCAACTACCAAGAAGGAATTATGGAGATGATAGACCAACCTTCTTGTTACAATTCCATAACAAAAATACATTGAAAATCTAGGACCAAAATCGAGCAATAACAATCCACATAAAACATATATAAATCCATACATCACATGTAATTATATATGCAAATACCTAGAGTGCCATCTCTTTCTAAACATGCATAATCACAATAAAAAGAAATCGATCCACGTATATATACGTTAATTAATTAAAAGGGTTCAACCAGGCTCTCATAACAATTGTAGGGAAAAATATACATAAAGTACACGCAGCGGAAGCGAGACTAAAAAAATAGGTTTAGTAGCTTTTAAAAAATTTTCCTTTTATGAACCTTAAACCCTTTTAATCAATTAAAGATATATTTTATCTAACAAAAGAAGAATACCTTTTGTCGCGTGATCCGATTGACTTACGTCGATGGTAATCCACAAGATCTTCAATCCTAGCACGAACGTGGATCACCTAGGAGCGTGGTCTCCCTTTTCTTTGAATTGCAAGCCTGTGATTGGATAAGACAAAACTTTTCTCTTCTTTGTTAGTCACAAAAACAACCAAAAAAACACTAAGATTATTCCGGTCACTTTTGAGTTCTCAATCTTATGATCGAAACTCGCGTGAACCTCGATCGATGTTGTATACACAAGCTTATTGATGAATAAGCAAATAGTATACCATCAAAGAATAATCTATGTCTCTTTTTGTTTTAGTAGAATAAAAGTTATCTTTCTATGAATTGAGAAGAAGAAGAAAATAGAATTAAGCACACCAAAACCCTAAGTGGCCGAAAATTATAAGTCCACTTATATATGTGGCAAAATTTTCTTTCTTCCTTTTTACTAGGGTGGCCGAATTCTCTAACCTAAAAGGGACTACGGTTGCCGCAATACTCAAGCCAAAAAGAGTTTGTATTGCACCCTAATTCCTATTTAGTTTAAGACTTCCAAACCCTAATCAAACTCATAAATCTTTTATTCTTTTATTTGACTAAATAAAAAGACTTCTTACTTGATTAAATAAATAAAATTAATTATTTATTTCCTTGTCAAACAAGTCTTTTAATTTAAGTATACTACTACCAATAGTATACCTTTTAGGAATCAGATTTCCTAATCAGAAAAGATTTGTTTCTTAATTAAACAATTAATTAATAAATTAATTAATTCTTATTTAATTAAACAATGAAACAAAATAATATATAAGGTTAATTAATTCACCTTGCCGCCCCATATAAACATATTGGGCCATATATTATTTTCTTATTTCATTTAATCCATAGGACTTTAAATAAAAAGCCCACATGTGAACTAGACCCATTCTTACTAAAAGAAACAAGCCCACATGTCATTCATTAATATATAAATATAATTGAGCAGCCCATTACATAAATAATGTGCAAATTATATTCTTAATATATTAAATGCAATTCTAGATGGACCCTAAATTGGTCCGGTAGAATATATCAAGTGATCCATGAAAGTCCGTGTGGATTGGGGATCTTGGCGGGCTATCTAAATTTAAGCTTCAATAGACATAACCTAATCACAATCAACAAATGATTCACTTAGGTCCGATCCATTAATTTTAACTCATTCCACTAAAGAGCTAAAATTGAACTCTTAAATAAAGACAGAAAAAGGAAGATGTTTCCTCATTCATACCCTAGACAATCATGTTGGAGATAGTGTATCCTCGTGATTAATATCAGTAATCGCCAAGAGTTCATAGACCGCCTATAACTCTCCAAGTTACCATATTTACTCATATGACCACGTTTTGAATTTGGATATTTTGACTTGTCCAGAAGCCATGTTTTCAATAGACACTATCGAAAACTCAACGTTGAGATTTAATATTCAATTACCTCAAAACATCCATATGATGATATTATACTCTCATTTGATAAATGGAGCCACGATGTCCATATCTATAAATGAAGTCCTCTATCGATTAACAAATGAATATCACCAAACTATCAAGGATAGACTATGCGATATAATCGTACTCATTGATAACTCAAATGATATCACTTGCAACCATAAGTCCATCGTTTATCTCAGGATTAAGATAGACTCTCCGATTGTCCTGATAATGAAATGACTTTTATCTACTGACGGTTATAGATAAAATATTTCATTGTGATCCAGTTCAATGCACCCAGTGCACTAGATTCTTTTGCTCGAAGACACTCCGATGATTTTAGACTCATCATATCTCATTTGATCCCACTCAAATGCTAGCAAAAGAATTCTACAACTTTAACGAGATAAAGGTGCCCAACCTTTAACTTAAGTTGTGAACAATATTCAAGACTAACTAAAGAATTGTGTCTACCACATACATATCCAGATGTACGAACAATTCTTCTTTTCTCATAGTCTTTAGACCTTATGATTATTTACTTTGACAATTATAATATTAAACTATAAATGCTATAAGATTTGTTTAAACCAGAAATCACTTTATTAATATGAATAAGATTGTTAATTACAATATTACACTCTTGCTATTGAGCAAAATCCTAACAAATTGAAGGTTTAAAAAGAAGAAATCACCAAGATATGAACATTACCTTGATTTCATGTGCTGGTTCGTATTTCTGAGCTGAGTAGAGCTACTCCGAAAATCGATCAAACAGCTACAAGACCACTTGTAAAAGGTAGGGGACTCGATTACGAACAATCTCCAACTTGAATCACTCAATTCTGACTTCGTATACGAAAGTTATGGTGTTTGTAAGTTGAGAAAATTGGAGAGAAAAATTATGACAGGATTTCTTATTTTTCTTCTTTCTTTTTTCTTCTTGAAAACAAATGGAGGGAAGTTGGAATATTTAAAAGGAAGAGAGAGAGGGAAGAATTTTGGCCAATCAAACAAGGCCACATCAGCCTCTTCCCCATGTGGGGCGCATGGGCCACATGGGACGAGAGGGCTGGTCAGCCCGTGTGGCACACGGCCTCCACACGGGATGGCCAAGGCATGGCCTTAGGCCATGCTTGCTTCTCCCACGCACCTCCCACGTTCTTCGGCTGTATTCGGGCCTCCGAACTCCGATTTTGAATCCGTTTTCGGATTACTAATCATGACTCCCTTACGCACAATGAAGACTATGAAACTTTGACAAAAGGTTGAGAATTCATCTCGGAAAACGATGACGAACACAACTCAATGAATGAGAATGAAAAGTAGCGTAGCTACATCATTTGGACTCGAAACTTAATAAATGAGTAACCAAAACGACCAGGACTCAATAAGGAATCAAATAAGATCATGTACAAGTCCAAAACATAAGGAACACAAACAATCAAACACAAATTCACATATGAATGTCATTTCCTGGACATAGTCTTAGAACACGCAACTTTACAATGTATGAGCATTTGAGTTCAATGCATGAGCATACAAAAAAAAACATGTGAATGTGTTATATAAAAGGTGCACAACGATGCAGGGACACTTATGAATGATTTGTGTGTATGTGCCTTAACGCCTTGCAAGAGGAAGAAGAACCTTTATACCTTAGCATCCAAGTACATGATTTTCCTCTTAAAGACGATATTTGCATGAGAAGTTGCCTTTCTTCCTTTAAACTTCTTTTCACCAAGAACCACCTAAGCAACTAACCATTACAAATAAAGAGAGTTTTGCAATGGAATCAAGCCAACAAAGATCTAGGATCTTACAATCTCCCCATTTGGCTATTCCATGGCAAAACCTCATCCTCACCATACACTGTTAACTCCAATAAACTCAATGTTGATAGCATTCTCTCATCCTCACATTACAAAGAGATCCCTAGACTAAAAGGACTTCTAGTCTTCTTGAGTCTTCAAGAATCCATTCTTTGAACTTCAAAGTACCTATAAGAAAAGAAGCAAACCAACAAGAGAACTTCTTCCAAAGAAGAATGGTGAGATATTATCACATAAAGAAAAATAAAAACTTCCCTTATCTCTAACAAACAATGCCTTATCTCACGTAAATAAATGTTATCACATTAAAAGCTCTCTCTTAAAAACCTTAACACAAATAAGGCAAGAATTTTTTTTCTCCCCCTTAAGACAAAGTCTCCAATAAGCACAAAGGTGAGGTATACAAATCTCCCTTATGTCAAACATGGATTACCCCATATTAAACTAGGTGACGTATACAATTTCTCCCCCTTTTTGTCAAGGAATAGACAAAGGGCACAAGAGATAAATAACGAGATATTAAGCAAACAAATCGTATAGAAAGCGTAGTTAAATAAACTAAAGCTCCTCCTTAACATATGCTCCACATATTATCACCAAGTAGATTTGTTCACAAGGGACTATGAATCACAAAAGCATAAAGTTTACTCTTAAGCACATGGGTCATATCTACCAAGTTCAGCAATTGCATGAACAATCATATCAACCCCAAATATGAAGGAATTTGTATCAACAACAATCATCTCGACCCTATTCAAGAAGAGATTTGATTACAACCACAACTACTATCACTCTAAGCAAGGAGGAATTTTCTGCAACTACAATCAATAGAATTGATTACAACCACAATTACTATCACTCTAAGCAAGGAGGAATTTTTTGCAACTATAATCAATTAACTTGATTACAACCACAATTACTATCGACCCCAAAAAAAAAAGGAACTCATTGCAATTATGATCAAGCCAAAATTGGTATGATTTTGACCTTCATTTTCGATTCTTTTTGCTTGATTCTCGGGCATTTCCCCATATTTAATGGTGTTAAAATGAGTGTTTAAGGGTTTATCAGGTTTCGAGAGCAATTGGGATGAAGTGGAGGACTTGTGTACAAAATGGCTCACAAATGGGAAGAAACAGGGCATTTTCGCCACTTAGACAAGAGGAGGTCGCTACATGGGCGCCATGGCGACAGAGGATTCTTCAAGTCATCAGAAGGTCGCCATTTGGTCGCCACTTGGGCGCCATGGTGACAGAAAGTCTCCAAAAGCATCAGGTGGGTCACCACTTGGGGTCGCCATGGCGACCTACCTCTACAAATGGCGACCTCTCTCAAACAAGGCAAGGTCGCCACTTATGGTCGCCATGGCGACCTTGATGAGCAAGTGGCGACCTCCACACCATTTGCTCATGGTCGACACTTACTGAGCAAGTGGCGACCTCCACACCACTTGATGGCAAAAAAGATGGTTTTCATGGCGACCTTTGCATCTAACTGTTTTATGCACCCAGGGTCGCCATAGTGACCAAATAATGAACTTGGCGCCACATCAGCGAATCAAGCAGTTATCAGTACATGTCCAAGAGAGTGTATAAATAGAACGCACATCCATCTTCATCAGCATCCGAATTCTGAGAGAAAAGACCACCAAATACCTTCCTTGAGATCTAGCTCTCTCATCCATGGCACACCATTTCTCATCCTCCATTTCTTTCCTTGAACTCATCTAATCCATCCAAGCCTCAACATAAAGCCTTGATTCCTTCCCTACATCATTCCTCATCCCACTATTTCTCCACCAAAATCCTTTGTCACTTTCCACCAAAACACCCATATTCCAAGACATATCCTCTACTTCCATTCCTTGCATCTAGAAGCATAGAGGAGAAGAAGGATCAAGCTTAAAGAAGGTGACCCAAGGGTTATTTCCTTACTATTTACTTCTTTTCATTTATTGCAAATATGTGTAACTAAACCCCTAATCTAGGGGATATATTTGAGGATCAATTGGTTGTGGGTTTAGCTTAGTTTGTAATGAATCTCTTATGTGTTCTATTCACTCAAATTATTAGATTCCATTCATTATGTAATTGACTTGTATATCACTTGTTGATTGCAATCTTGAGTGGAGTAATTTGTTATATATTCATATGTGGATTGACACTCCTTGTGTGATTAAGAACCCTATGAATAGGATAGATTAGTGGTGGGTATATCAACCCCACTAATCTAAGCCTTTAGTGGTTAAGATAATGAGATTAGTACATTAATGTTGATATAAGGCATTACCCACATTCAATTGTTAATTGATCTATTCCTTAGTTATCTTATTAATTGATTTTATCATTATTATCAAGGTGTTGAGTATTCTATTTTTCATAACATTTTTGTGTATTTTCATCTTAGTAGTTAGCATTGGTGGTTTTTGAAACCACACATCTATCAAACACTATGATTTATTTTATTGTTTGAAAATTAGTCAATTTATCTAATTAACACTTCATTCCCTGTGGAACGAACTTGCTCACTATTTTTCTATCAAATCATATTTTAAAAGGATTAAGTGGCTTAAAAGAGTTTTCAAGAATCAACCAAAAACTATATTATTTTGTTGAGTACACAAACGACCTCATCAAATTACACTCAATTAAATTGATTATAACTACAATTACTATCAACCCCATACAAAGAGGAACTCATTGCAGGTACTCTCTTATCAACCTCAAGAATGAAGAAATTGATTGCAATCTACTATACAACCTCAAATAAGGAGAAGGTGATTGCAAACACAATCACATAATTATTACAAAAAGATTCATGCATTAATTGTGATCAAACATACAAAGGCATATATCATTATGAAGTATCATCATGCATATCACGACATATGAAATAACATCTTCAAGGATTCAACATATCAACCAAAACAATATGCCAACATTTATTAAATCGAAGCATGTAAACATATCATAAAAGAGAACAAAGCCTAGCAAACTAGGCTCCCCCTTGATAAGAACTCTATCTAAGATCAAGATAGAAAATTTGTTCACAATAAAATCCACACAATCACACATTCAAGCAATAAAAGAAAATATTTCATCACTTTTCAAAGTCCAAGAGAGAATCATAGATTTTCATTAATCTCTCAAAAATATTCTCACATTTCTAATGAATCAAGCACATGAGCAAAATATGTGTGTGTGTGAATACTTCTCACATATATAGAAGGAGTAATTATGATATCAACATGCAAACAATTTCCACACCTATCCAACTAAAGCGTTTCCAAAAATAGGTTAAACCGATATATATCCGGATTTTTGCTTTAAAAGAATAGTTATCAACATGTGAGCGTGTGTGTGCAAGTGGCTCGTTTTCCCGTTTCTATTTGTCAACCCAAGCTTTTCACAATTCTCAACTATACACCATTAAGCCTTTTGGTTTTTTTTTTTATTTTTTTTTATTATTATTTCTTTTAGGCTTAGAATCAAAGATTTTTTTTTTTAATGATTCTTTTCAACTCTTCTTTGATTTTACTAACGAAAACATATACACCTCTTGGCGGCTTTCACTCATCACAAAGGCGCCCTTTCCAACATTGGGCGGCTTCACAACCAATGCGTGTAGCCCTTTCCAAGAGGGTGCTCGTTGAATACTATGTAGTGCCGAAGCAAAATGGATACATATCATAGGTCATTTATTATGTACTAAGCAATAGGCTTCCAGATGCATCCATAATCTACATACTTTCTGTTAGGATTATGCTCAATAGCAAGAGTGTAATAATGTAATTAACAATCTTATTCATATTAATAAAGTGATTTCTGGCTTAAACAAATATTATAGCATTTATAGTTGAATATTATAATTGTTAAAGTAAATAATCATAAGGTCTAAAGACTATGAGAAAAGAAGAATTGTTCATACATCTGGATATGTATGTGGTAGACACAATTCTTTAATTAGTCTTGAATATCGTTCACAACTTAAGTTAAAGGTTGGGCACCTTTATCTTGTTACAGTTGTAGAATTCTTTTGCTAGCATTTGAGTGGGATCAAATGAGATATGATGAGTCTAAAATCATCGGAGTGTCTTCGAGCAAAAGGATCTAGTGCACTGGGTGCATTGAACTGGATCACAATGAAATACTTTATCTATAACCGTCAGTAGATAAAAGTAATTTCATTATCAGGACAATCGGAGAGTCTATCTTAATCCTGAGATAAATGATGGACTTATGGTTGCAAGTGATATCATTTGAGTTATCAATGAGTACGATTATATCGCATAGTCTATCCTCGATAATTTGGTGGTATTCATTTGTTAATCGATAGAGGACTTCATTTATAGATATGGACATCGTGGCTCCATTTATCAAATGAGAGTATAATATCATCGTATGGATGTTTTGAGGTAATTGGATATTAAATCTCAACGTTGAGTTTTCGATAGTGTCTATTGAAAACATGGCTTCTGGACAAGTCAAAATATCAAAGTTCAAAACGTGGTCATATGAGTAAATATGGTAACTTGGAGAGTTATAGGCGGTCTATGAACTCTTGGCGATTACTGATATTATTCACGAGGATACACTATCTCCAATATGATTGTCTAGGGTAAGAATGAGGAAACATCTTCCTTTTCTGTCTTTATTTAAGAGTTCAATTTTAGCTCTTTAGTGGAATGAGCTAAAATTAATGGATCGGACCTAAGTGAATCATTTGTTGATTGTGATTAGGTTATGTCTATTGTAGCTTAAATTTAGATAGCCCGCCAAGATCCCCAATCCACACGGACTTGCATGGATCACTTGATATATTCTACCGGACCAATTTAGGGTCCATCTAGAATTGCAATTTAATATATTAAGAATATAATTTGCACATTATTTATGTAATGGGCTGCTCAATTATATTTATATATTAATGGATGACATGTGGGCTTGTTTTTTTTAGTAAGATTGGGTCTAGTTCACATGTGGGCTTTTTATTTAAAGTCCTATGGATTAAATGAAATAGGAAAAATAATATTTGGCCCAATACACATATGGGGCGGCAAGGTTATATATTAACCTAAAATATTATTTTGTTTTCATTATTTAATTAAATAAGAATTAATTCATTCATTAATTAATTATTTAATTAAGATACAAATCTTTTCTCATTAAGAAATATGTTTCCTAAAGGTATACTATTGGTAGTAGTATAATTAAATAGAAAGACTTGTTTGACAAGGAAATAAATAATTAGTTTTATTTATTCAAATAGGAAGTCTTTTTATTTTAGTCAAATATGAGAATAAAAAGATTTATGAGTTTGATTAGGTTTTGGAAATCTTTTCTAAATAGGAATTAGGGTGCAATTCAATCTAATTAATTTTGTTTGGAAATTGCGGCAACCCTAATTAATTTAGGAAGAGAATTCGGCCAACCCTAAAAAGAGAGAAGAAAAATTTCGGCCACCTATATATATATATACATATAATTTTCGGCCAGCCCAAATGCTGAAGGTGCAGAATTTTTTTTTTTCTTCTTCTTCTTAACTCATAGATAGAGAATTTATTCAACTAAGACAAAAGAAAAAGGAACATAGATTATTCTTTGATGGCGTACTATTTGCTTAATCATTGATAAGTTTGTGTATACAACATCGATCAAGGTTCACGCGAGTTTCGATCATTAGATTGAGAACTCAAAAGTGACCGGAATAATCTTAGGTTTCTTTTGATTGTTTTTGTGACTAACGAACAAGAGAGAAAAGTTTGTTTAATCCAATCACAGGTTTGCAATTCAAAGAGAAGGGAGACCACGCTCCTAGGTGATCCACGTTCGTGCTAGGATTGAAGATCTTGCGGATTACCATCGACGCAAGTCAATCGGATCACGCGACAAGAGGTATTAAACTTTTATTACTTCTTTATATATCTTTAATTAATCAAAAGGGTTTAAGGTTCATAAAATTGGAAAAATTTTAAAAGCTACTCAAAACTATTTTTAGTCTCGCTTCCGCTGCGGGTACGTTATTTTTCCCTACACTTTCAACCACATATACTCAAAACTAAAACATATAAGAGAAGCATTAGTGCACTTTTTCAAAATAAGATTTTCAAGCTCAAGTGCATGATCTAGAAACAATAAAAGTTATTTATTTAAGATCATTACTTCTCAAGTGAGTAGCTCTCAAAAATATCGATATTCAAATTAAGCTTTGCTCATCAAGCCACTTAACAATCACACAAGCATTTCAAGCATCATGAATAAGATCATTGTGAACACACCACTAAAAGATCTTTAGAGAGCACATGTCAATGAGAACCATATGAATGTTATACTAGTTCTCTAATATGACATGCTACATGATGTAATGCAAACATAGAGTCGAAAGATGAAAAGCTAGAAAGCAAGCATTAGGATATAGAAATATCTAAGCAAGCTTTTTCATCAAATGAAAAGCCTTCGCTCCTTTTATGAGCTCTCTTGGGTTGTTTGTCCTCATAACAACAAGTTGTTGGTGTGTTATTCCAAGAGAATAAAGACTTAACACCTCAACTCAAACACATACAAAAATGACTTTCTTCAAAAGTCTTAACAAAAAATCATTACCATATAGATTTCATGATATACAACTTCTCAAAAGTTAATCAACGGATTTTGACTATCATAACAATATTTGTGAGATAGCTAAGTTCATGTCAAAGTCATAGAGAAACAAAGCTAACTAGCTAAGTTACTCAAAACTAGACACTAATCAAGCTAACTCACATGTGTAACTTACACTAATGGTAAGAGCACAGCACTCACCCTTGACCCATTTGGTCTTGGGTGCACAAACACAAAAACAATAATGATCATTTCTCAAGACAATATTATATCTAGAAGATAAATCATCAACTATCTTCTCTAAAAAGATATTCTCATATTAAACACAACATAATTGCCATCAACAAAGATATTATCAAGACTATGCAAATGATCATGTGAAACACTCATTTTCAACCAAATCTTCTTGACAATTTTCCTTACAAGATTATCATTAACACGCTCAAAATTCAAAGTGTTATCAAGCAAGAAACATTCATAGAAGATTTTCTCATCTCACTAACATGCATCTCATTTCCTAGTTTACATTATCTAATAAACTCATGGCATCTAGATTTAGTATGCACTACAACATTTCAAAAAATGGCAAACCAGAATACATATGGAGATGATATTATTTAGGTGAGAATGTACCGACGGTGATGGCTTCTTACACTTCTTGATTTTGCACTTGACCTTGGAAGATTGACCTTTGAAATCCTTTTGTTCCTTAGTGACTTGCATTTAGTTGTAGGAGACTCCATTTGCTCATCTACAAAGCCTAAGTCACTTGAATCTTCATGAAGTTTACAAAGCTCTTTGGCCTTCATGATTGTCAACTCCTCTTCCTTGCCTTTGATTGTTTCCTACAAAAAGAAACACATTATTAGCAAAATCAATCATTAAACTATATATAACTGATGACTCGCTTTTTGTGTCGTTACCAAATTGCGAATTACCAAAAGAATGTTATAAAATGAATCTTTACGCAATATATTTTAAGTTTTGAAAATGAGTAATGTGGTAAGCTTAGAGTTCGTTCCACAGGGAATTAGAGTGATTAGTTGAATAAATTAACTAATCTATATGCAATAAAATAAATCATAAAAATATGGATGAGTGAATGGGTTGTCAAGCCATCAAACATACATGAAAAATAAACCTAATAACTAATAAAAGAATACTTAACAAATCTAGATAAGATAATGGAATAAACAATTAAGAGAATAGCTAGGGAATTAATGAGATCACAAATGGATTACGGGAAATGCTTATCAAGCTACTTTAGTGAACGGATCTCATAAATGTTAACCAATTGATTTCTAAAATGTGTTTAGGCCATTATTATGAACCCTAAACAACTTCCCACCGCAATGCCTAACCGATTAAGGAAAGGGGGTCACGGCGGGATCGATTTGTCACAATTAACGGCTTAGATTATCGTGGTTGATATACCCTCCGACAATCTATCCTATTCACTAAGTTCTCAATCTATCAAGGTTGTCAATCCAATCAAGATTATATAACAAATTATCCTAAGCAAGATTATAATCAACTAGTGGGTATACATGTCAATTATATAATGCAAAGAATCTAATTATAAAATGAATAGAACACAAATAGAAATTAAAATATATTAAAGCTTAAGCAAATCCCAATCCAAATGTTCTCACATCAAAACCCTAGAAAGGGGATTTAATTACACATATTACAATCAAAGGGAAGGCAAGTAAAAGATTAGGAAATCACCCATGGGCCACCTTTTGTAAGCTTGATCCTTTCCTTGCCTTTGATGCTCCTTGTGTAAAGAATGGATGATGAGGATATGTCTAGATAGGTGGAGTCAAATGGGAAGTGACTAAGGAGATTTGTGGAGAAGATGGGAAGAAAAGGAATGATTTGGGGAGGTAATCTAGATGTTAAGTTTAGGTAGGAGAGAAAATGGAGAGAAAAGGAATGGTGGAGAAAGGAGGTTTCTTGGTGGTCAAGAGTTGTCCAAAAGAGGAAAAATGTGATGAATTTATATGATTTTCAAATTAGGTATCGGGTGGCAAATTACCAAAACACCCCCTGACCATGGCAAATTACCATTTAGTCCAACAGAGGGGGTCATTGTGTAATTTGCCCCACCAATCAGAATTGCACAGCAAAGAGGTCGCTTGATGTTCAAATGGCGACCCTTAGAGCGACCCAAATAGCGACCAATCTGGAGCCAAAATGACTCCCTGTCGCCATGGCGACCTCGAATGACAAATGGCGACCTAGGATGACGTGGGCATGACACAAGGGGCAAAATGGGAAATGAAGGGTGTGATTTGGTCGTGGAGAAAACCGGTCATTTGAGAGGCCGAAGTTGGACCGACCGGCCAGCCGGTCGGTTGGCCGTAATTTTGGGCCCAAAACCGGCCGGAGATAGGTCCGGGAAGGGTGGTTTCGGGCCGGTCAAGGGTTTAAGGTGGTTTGGCCATGGCTTCACGTTGAAAGGAAGAAGAAAATGAATAGTAAAGGGGGGCATTTAGCAGGTGTGTGGGGTGCAAAGAGCTGTAGCCATTTGTCTTTGAAGTGGGGTGCATTTAGCAAGAGTAAGGGGTGCGTTTAAGGGCCCAATCCTTAAACGCACCGTTTCATTAAAACCACAGTGGGCTGGCCTTTATGGGGTGTATTCAGTAACAGCATGGGCTGCACTTAGAGGCCCAACCTCCTAAACGCACCGTTTTGCTTGCCTGCGTGGCGCGCTTGGCTGGTCAATTGCAATTCAGTCCCCATCTTCTTCTTTATTTGCGATAACCTCAATTCTTCCTCCACTTTTTACACTTTTACCCCTGTTTCACCAAAATTACTCCAATGCCCCTGAACTCAAATAAATTCCTGAAAACACTTAATTTACACCATTAAATCACAGAATAATGCCCAAGAATCAAGCAAAAGGAGAAGGAAATGGGGACCAAAATTATACCAATATTTGTTCGATCAAATACCCCCAAACCTATCTTTTGCTCGTCCTCGAGCAAAACAAACATAAGCACACAATGGACATGCATTTAAAAATCAAATAATCACAATAAAGCACCAACTCTTTGCAAAAGACTCAAAAGCCAATATTTCGACTTGCAAAACCAAAAGTGAAAAGATTAAACCACGTTGTGCTCATTAGGAAATAATGCATCTAAGATATGCTAAATAAAGATTAAAGACATGCCACTCTAAGTACACATTGCACGCAACGCAATTCCACATTCAAAATGCTTAAGCTTCAAAACTAAAGTGCCTTTAGGACAAGAATATAATTCGCCTCGACATCTAATCCTCACCGGATTCTCTCATTTTCACTCGGATTCCTAGGCTTCACTCACAATCCATATGCAATATGAGTTTATGCTCAAAATATCAAATATAATTGCACATGATTATTTAAAAACACAATTTCTAAAAATTTGTCTCATGAAAGGAATTGAAAACCATGAACGGAAAGAACATGCATCAACCAAAATTTCCAAAGTGGACATCCCTAAAGATCAAATAGGTCTTTTCATTTGGTTGTAATGGGGCCAAAGGTGAATGGTGAGTCAATAAATAGGAAGAATGGATTTCAAACACCCAATGGTCACACTAAGGCATACATTCTAATTAAGCACAACATACTCATTACAACTTGCATATTCCACACTTAGGCGTCTAGGCTTACAATTTACTTTGTGCATTTTTCTACTCTTAATTTTCATTGAGTAGCTCATTTAATTCTACAAAATTGATCTAGGCACTTAGTGCCTCATTCATTTTCTTTTTACTTTTCTTTTCTTTCTTTTGCTATGCTTTTCTTTTCTTTTCTTTGCTTGTCTTTTCTTTTTCTTTTCAAGCATTGCATTTCATCTTTTTCATGTGTTTGCACATACATATTTGCCTAAGTACACGCCTTACATTTTGATACTCCTCAAAGCTTACATTCAACCCCTAAGCCTTAGCAAACCATTTGGTACAAGGTAAGTCTAGTGTTTAGGCTATATGATTTCATGTTAATGTGGTTCATGAATGAAAAGCTTAATTGTGTTTGGCTTCAAATGGGCTATGGAGCACACACATAGAGGGATAGGAAGTATTTAGGCCAATTTGGTGGTTTTTCACATGCATTGCCTAAAATCATTTCTAAAGGATTGTCCACAAAGTCAATCAAGGCATCCACAAGCAGTCCATATGTTCTATGGCAAACAACATTTAAGTGCGAATGAGACATTTTAAAATATGCATAACATGTGTTTGAATGAGTGTTTAAAGAGTAAAAACTTTCCCTCAAAATACGCTTTTTAAGGCCGTGTTTGTGAACCTCACGGGAAGTCTCCACTATTAATTCCTAACCTTCAAGCACAATTGAACATCCACTCTAACATCAAGAGAAAAGAACTAGCGCGCTTTGAGCAATGCAACCCTAAATGGCATGAAGTTAATCTGAACTAAGCAAGGCTAAGATACACAATTCCTCACTTGCACACACAAAGGCACAATCTCAACAAGCAAAGTATGCTCAAGCATGGCATTTTCACAAGATTTTCGAAAATTTTGAAAATTTTAGGCTCAAAATGTTTTTGCACACAATTGCAAACAAGAGACGATGTTGCGCACACACCCCCAAACCTAAATTAGACATTGTCCTCAATGTCTTTGGGGCATATACCGGTAAGTTCGGCGCAACACATCCTCAATCAAAGAGTTTAAAACACATTTCAATGTCCATTTAAAAATTATCCCAAAGATTTAAATCAAGTGGCTCAAGAATATCCTATATGCTCCTAATCCACTCAAGAGATAAATCAATGCAAATTCATCAAGAGTTATCATCACAATCCATGTGGATAAAATATGATCATCAAAGCCTAAATCCACTATCACAAACAACTCACAACCTTATTCTAAGCAAAAATAAAATAAAGACAAAAACGAAATTTAAACTAGAAAAGAAATGTACCTAGGTGGGTTGCCTCCCACCAAGCGCATGATTTAACGTCTAGGCAAGACGTGGCATGGTGCTCCCGCACATTGAACTCCCACAATGTTGCTTCCTTAGGATAAAGTCCTCGCCCTTTTTATGAGCACTCTTGGCTTGCTTGTCCCTCCAAGACTTGCAAGTTGTCTTTGTTTCTTCCCAAGAGATAAAGAACCTTGCCTTGCCGCACAAGCAACACACATTTGCTTCCTTAAGAAGCAATAGAAAATCTACACAAACACTAAACACATTAGAAAGTTCTGGCAAAATATAATCAATACATGTAATTGCCAACAAGAGTTTGGAACACCATTTATTTAAAAGAAATAAACTAAACAAATAAAGCATAAAAAATTAAAATGCACAAAAAGAATTTTCAAAATTATGTACATGTGCTAGGGGTGTCATCAACTAAAGGAGGTTTTATCAAGTTTGGAAATATGTTCTTTTTCACAACCCAAACAAGTTGAGTTAATTTCCCCTTTTCTTTTCTTTTGGGTCTAACTTGTTCAACCAAGTCTTTTCTTACCCAAATTTGCTTGACTCTAGGTGGACTCTTCCTATTCCTAGACTTTTTCAATTTTTCATGCTTATGGAATTTAAAACAATTAGCTTTGAAGTGCCCTTTTTGAAAACAAAAATAGCAAGTAGGAGGATGGTTAAGAAAACTCCCTCTTGGTTGGTGACTATGTGGCCTTTGATGTTGCTTCATTTGTAGCGCCTTGACCTCTTTTTCCACCTTGTCTACATAGACAATGTAGTCACACTCCTTCACTTTTGCTATTTTGAGGGCTTCATCCTTCCTACCAAGTTCCTCCTTCGTTTCTTCCAAAGCTTTTGCCTTCCGCTCCACTTTCATAAGCATCTTCCTAGTCTTCCTTGCACACTCTTCTTCAAATTCTTCAAATAGCCTTGCAAGGTCTTCGAATTCCCTTGATGTGGAATTCCTCTCAACTTTAAGTCTCCCAACTTGTATTTCCAACTCCTTGTTCTTGTTGGAGACTTCTCCTACCTTCCTCCGAAATGTGGCATTTTCTTCTTTGAGCATATTTACTTCAAGAGTGAGCTTCTCATTTTTCACTTCAAGCTCTTCAATCTTCACCTTCCCCAAGGCCTCCTTTTCTTCCAACTCCTTTTCCATGAGTTGTATTTTCCTTTCCAACTCTTCCTTTCCTTGGGAGGTTTTCACCAATCTCTCTTGAAGCAAAGACAATTTTTCCTCTAACTTCGTGCTTCGCTCTTGGTTCCTAGGCGGTTCGTCCTCGATTTCCGCACCATTCTCAAATACTTGCACAAGAGCGTGCACACGGCTCCTTGTCCTCCCTTGCTTGGGATACACCGATTCTATTGATTGATCCGGCCAACTAGGGATCACATGGTTGGACATCCTTTCCTCATGTGCTCGTTGTGCGGATTGGAATAACTCCATGGTCTTTCGTTGAGAAGCATGGATGCTCTCAATCTCCCGAAAGTGATCCTCCATGAAATTTTTCCTCTCATCATCTATGGCATTTGATTGGCATGATGAGAAGGAATCTTGATTCATCCACCAATCCGCATTGAAGCCATTCCCATGAGTCTCGTAGCTAGGCCCTTGATTTTGCATGAAGAAATCCATAGAATCCTGAAACAAAAGAAACAAAAACTACCAAAGAAGTAAAAAGAAACTAAAAGACTAAAAACAACTAAAAGACTAAAAATTAATAAAACCTAAACAAAGAAAAGTTAATTGATTCAACAACCGCTTTAATTCCCCGGCAGCGGCGCCATTTTGATGACTCGCTTTTTGTGTCGTTACCAAATTGCGAATTACCAAAAGAATGTTACAAAATGAATCTTTACGCAATATATTTTAAGTTATGAAAATGAGTAAAGTGGTAAGCTTAGAATTCGTTCCACAGGGAATTAGAGTGATTAGTTGAATTAATTAGCTAATCTAAATGCTATAAAATAAATCATAGATAAATGGATGAGTGAATGGGTTGTCAAGCCATCAAACATACATGAAAAATAAACCTAATAACTAATAAAAGAATACTTAACAAATCTAGATAAGATAATGGAATAAACAATTAAGAGAATAGCTAGGGAATTAATGAGATCACAAATGGATTACGGGAAATGCTTATCAAGCTACTTTAGTGAACGGATCTCATAAATGTTAACCAATTGATTTCTAAAATGTGTTTAGGCCATTATTATGAACCCTAAACAACTTCCCACCGCAATGCCTAACCGATTAAGGAAAGGGGGTCACGGCGGGATCGATTTGTCACAATTAACGGCTTAGATTATCGTGGTTGATATACCCTCCGACAATCTATCCTATTCACTAAGTTCTCAATCTATCAAGGTTGTCAATCCAATCAAGATTATATAACAAATTATCCTAAGCAAGATTATAATCAACTAGTGGGTATACATGTCAATTATATAATGCAAAGAATCTAATTATAAAATGAATAGAACACAAATAGAAATTAAAATATATTAAAGCTTAAGCAAATCCCAATCCAAATGTTCTCACATCAAAACCCTAGAAAGGGGATTTAATTACACATATTACAATCAAAGGGAAGGCAAGTAAAAGATTAGGAAATCACCCATGGGCCACCTTTTGTAAGCTTGATCCTTTCCTTGCCTTTGATGCTCCTTGTGTAAAGAATGGATGATGAGGATATGTCTAGATAGGTGGAGTCAAATGGGAAGTGACTAAGGAGATTTGTGGAGAAGATGGGAAGAAAAGGAATGATTTGGGGAGGTAATCTAGATGTTAAGTTTAGGTAGGAGAGAAAATGGAGAGAAAAGGAATGGTGGAGAAAGGAGGTTTCTTGGTGGTCAAGAGTTGTCCAAAAGAGGAAAAATGTGATGAATTTATATGATTTTCAAATTAGGTATCGGGTGGCAAATTACCAAAACACCCCCTGACCATGGCAAATTACCATTTAGTCCAACAGAGGGGGTCATTGTGTAATTTGCCCCACCAATCAGAATTGCACAGCAAAGAGGTCGCTTGATGTTCAAATGGCGACCCTTAGAGCGACCCAAATAGCGACCAATCTGGAGCCAAAATGACTCCCTGTCGCCATGGCGACCTCGAATGACAAATGGCGACCTAGGATGACGTGGGCATGACACAAGGGGCAAAATGGGAAATGAAGGGTGTGATTTGGTCGTGGAGAAAACCGGTCATTTGAGAGGCCGAAGTTGGACCGACCGGCCAGCCGGTCGGTTGGCCGTAATTTTGGGCCCAAAACCGGCCGGAGATAGGTCCGGGAAGGGTGGTTTCGGGCCGGTCAAGGGTTTAAGGTGGTTTGGCCATGGCTTCACGTTGAAAGGAAGAAGAAAATGAATAGTAAAGGGGGGCATTTAGCAGGTGTGTGGGGTGCAAAGAGCTGTAGCCATTTGTCTTTGAAGTGGGGTGCATTTAGCAAGAGTAAGGGGTGCGTTTAAGGGCCCAATCCTTAAACGCACCGTTTCATTAAAACCACAGTGGGCTGGCCTTTATGGGGTGTATTCAGTAACAGCATGGGCTGAACTTAGAGGCCCAACCTCCTAAACGCACCGTTTTGCTTGCCTGCGTGGCGCGCTTGGCTGGTCAATTGCAATTCAGTCCCCATCTTCTTCTTTATTTGCGATAACCTCAATTCTTCCTCCACTTTTTACACTTTTACCCCTGTTTCACCAAAATTACTCCAATGCCCCTGAACTCAAATAAATTCCTGAAAACACTTAATTTACACCATTAAATCACAGAATAATGCCCAAGAATCAAGCAAAAGGAGAAGGAAATGGGGACCAAAATTATACCAATATTTGTTCGATCAATAACACAAGAGCAACTTCAACCGTCTTCTCTTCTAGACAATTGATCACTTCATTCTTCACTTCAACTTCCTTCAAAGCTTTATCTATTTCCTTCTCAAGAGATTGAGCTCTTACCATCAAGTTGAAGTTGGTGATCTTTGATCATGTCTAGAACAATCATCCTCCGGGAAAACTTCTTCTTCTTTGCTTTTGTCACTAGCATTCTTTTCTAGCTTATCAACAAAATTGTTAGTAAACAAATGAAATATAAATAAGAAGAACCTATTTCGCAAGTACCTTGGAATTAATTCCAAGCCACTTTTGCCATATTTGAATCTTTATTAAGAACAAGGTGATTAAAAATTAACACCACTATTAATGGCAAAAAGGTCTAAAAGTTTCAACTTCTTAAAAATAAACCTCATTCATACTTCATGAATGTATTGATTTAGAGAAACTACTCCATCAAATATAAAACATGGAGAAGAGAAACCTTTCTTGACAATCCAACCAAGCTTGCTCATCACTAGACTTGGTGAAGTCTTCCATGAGCATTTTCAACAAAACAAATATTTTCCCATTCAACAAAGGAGGACAACCAATATAAACAATTATAGACTAAAGGTTGTTATCATAGTAAATAACCTTGTAGATCCTGAATCACACTAATTGCTTTAAGTGACCCGCTCTGATACCATTTGAAAATGCCTACAAGGTTATACTAAACAACCAAGAGGGGGGGTGAATAGGTTGACACACTAGTTTTAAAAACTCTTTCATGACTTGTGTCAAAACCTTGGTAAGCATATAATAAACCTTGAATAAGATTGTTATGAGAAAAACAATTTGCACAAGTACACTCAATTCACCATCCTTAGTCTACAAAACATATACCAAGAAACAATGTATATCATATACAAATATATTCAATAAAGAGCACATTCTACAAGTTGTATTATGAATAATACGATGAAAGATCACTAAGTAAAATATTACAACTTGATATTGAATATTGCAAAATACAAAGTTCAAACACTTAAAAGATACAAGAAACAAATGTTTATTCAACAAACAATGTGTGCATCTTTTTCTTTATCAATAACGTGTTTACAAGGATGTGAGAAATTAAAGATCATAAACAAGTTATATAGAACAAACATACAAATATAAAGAGATAAAGACAGAGACATTTGACACATTGATTTTAACGTGGTAAACCTCAGAAAAGGAAACATCCACGGGTTGAATCCACAACTACCGACAAAGCAAATCCACTATATGAAAAGGACATACACACTTAAGGCTATCAACACTATGATATCCACCTCAAGCTATCAAATCCTAATCTACCCTCAGGCTAGTGAATCACAAAGCCTACTCCCTATCCAAGGTGTGTCCTACACCTTTAGGAAGCAACTTCCTATCCAAGGCTCTCAAGCCTCTAGGAAGATTCCCTTGCTTAGCAATCTAGATCACTAGGATCCTAGTTAAGCTTCCCTAGCTCAACCATCCGAATCACGCAACTCCTTGCTAAGACTTTCGCTTGGCTATCCGGAACACTTTCCTAGCCAAGTCTTCTTGCTCAAATTAAAGCTTCACTCACTCCAAGATGAGACTTCCACCTTTTGCAAGGCAAATGATCTAAGTGATGCAAATGATGCAAACACATGCAACATAGAATATATGATCAATACATCCTATGGAAACTAGAAATAATCAATGAGCACACAATGTATATTTTTCTAGTTCATGATCCAAAACATGACACCACACAAAATGATGCATGAGCATATGAAATGTATGGATAAGGTACACTCCATGAAGATATTGTTAGGATTATGCTCAATAGCAAGAGTCTAATATTGTAATTAACAATCTTTTTCATATTAATAAAGTGATTTCTGGTTTAAACAAATCTTATAGCATTTATAGTTTAATAATTGTCAAAGTAAATAATCATAAGGTCTAAAGACTATGAGAAAAGAAGAATTGTTCGTACATCTGGATATGTATGTGGTAGACACAATTCTTTAGTTAGTCTTGAATATTGTTCACAACTTAAGTTAAAGGTTGGGCACCTTTATATTGTTAAAGTTGTAGAATTCTTTTGCTAGCATTTGAGTGGGATCAAATGAGATATGATGAGTCTAAAATCATCGGAGTGTCTTCGAGCAAAAGAATCTAGTGCACTGGGTGCATTGAACTGGATCACAATGAAATACTTTATCTATAACCGTCAGTAGATAAAAGTAATTTCATTATCAGGACAATCGGAGAGTCTATCTTAATCCTGAGATAAATGATAGACTTATGGTTGCAAGTGATATCATTTGAGTTATCAATGAGTACAATTATATCGCATAGTCTATCCTCGATAATTTGGTGATATTCATTTGTTAATCGATAGAGGACTTCATTTATAGATATGGACATCGTGGCTCCATTTATAAAATGAGAATATAATATCATCATATGGATGTTTTGAGGTAATTGGATATTAAATCTCAATGTTGAGTTTTCGATAGTGTTTATTGAAAACATGGCTTCTGGACAAGTCAAAATATCCAAGTTCAAAACGTGATCATATGAGTAAATATGGTAACTTGGAGAGTTATAGGCTGTCTATGAACTCTTGGCGATTACTGATATTAATCACGAGGATACACTATCTCCAATATGATTGTCTAGGGTATGAATGAGGAAACATCTTCCTTTTCTGTCTTTATTTAAGAGTTCAATTTTAGCTCTTTAGTGGAATGAGTTAAAATTAATGGATCAGACCTAAGTGAATCATTTGTTGATTGTGATTAGGTTATGTCTATTGAAGCTTAAATTTAGATAGCCCGCCAAGATCCCCAATCCACACGGACTTGCATGGATCACTTGATATATTCTACCGGACTAATTTAGGGTCCATCTAGAATTGCATTTAATATATTAAGAATATAATTTGCACATTATTTATGTAATGGGCTGCTCAATTATATTTATATATTAATGGATGACATGTGGGCTTGTTTCTTTTAGTAAGAATGGGTCTAGTTCACATGTGGGCTTTTTATTTAAAGTCCTATGGATTAAATGAAATAAGAAAATAATATTAGGCCCAATATCTTATATGAGGCGGCAACGTGACTTAATAACCTTAAATATTATTTTGTTTTCATTGTTTAATTAAATAAGAATTAATTAATTGTTTAATTAAGAAACAAATCTTTTCTGATTAGGAAATATGGTTCCTATTGGTATACTATTGGTAGTAGTATACTTAAATTGAAAGACTTGTTTGACAAGGAAATAAATAATTAATTTTATTTATTTAATCAAATAAGAAGTCTTTTTATTTTAGTCAAATAAGGAATAAAATATTTATGAGTTTGATTAGGGTTTGGAAGTCTTAAACTAAATAGGAATTAGGGTGCAATACAAACTCTTGTGTGTTTGAGGATTGCGGGAACCCTAATCTTTTTTGGTAGAGAATTTGGCCACCCTTAAAAGAAAAAGAAGAGAATTTCGGCCAGCAAGGGTTTTTTGTGTGCAGAATTTTTATTTTTCTTCTTCTTCTAAACTCATAGATAGAGAGCTTTTATTCTACTAAAAACAAAAGGGAAACATAGATTATTCTTTTATGGTATTCTAGTTGCTTATTCTTGAATGAGCTTGTGAATACTACATCGATCAAGGTTCACGCGAGTTTCGATCACAAGATTGAGAACTCAAAAGTGACCGGAACAATCTTAGGTTTCTCTTGATTGTCTTTGTGACTAACGAATAAGAGAAAAGTTTGTTTTATCCAATCACAGGCTTGCAATTCAAAGAAGAGGGAGACCACGCTCCTAGGTGATCCACGTTCGTGCTAGGATTGAAGATCTTGCGGATTACCATCGACGTAAGTCAATCGGATCACGCGACAAGAGGTATTCATCTTTTGTTATATATTATATATCTTTAATTGATTAAAAGGGTTTAAGGTTCATAAAAGGAAAAATTTTAAAAGCTACTCAAACTATTTTTTTTAGTCTCGCTTCAGCTGCGGGTATATTTTTCCCTACAGATATAGACATAGGCAACAAAGCACACAAGACAAGGTTGTCTAGACCTTAAACATGAACAAAAATCTAGAGCATGCAAAACACCTAAAACATGCCAAATCCTATATTCTATTCATGTTACTAAAGCTTGAAAACAAAGCATGATCAATAAGCATATATTCAAGACTTTAGAACACGAACAACAAAAAAATGCTAGAATGATAAGATATGATCAATGAATATTCTAGCAAGTACTTAGAGCAACTATATTCACAAAAATCAATTAAATCCTAATTAGCTCTAAATACAAAATCAAATGTGCTAATCCTAGAATTATTCAATTAAAGGAACAAAGCACATTTCAAGGATTATCAATTATAAAATCATTCAATCAAGTCTTAAATAATCCTAGATGTCAATCTAATCACAATACAACTCTCAAACATGTGAAAATCATAGAATCAAATATTCTAGTTCACAAGTGTCCCTAATTAGACTTTTGATTAAGATTGATTATGAAGCTATCTTTCTCAATAGCATTCACCATACATACACATACATATAGAAGAAGAAACTCCAAACAAATTGAAGGTTTAAAAAGAAGAAATCACCAAGATATGAACACTACCTTGATTTCACGAGCTGGTTCGTTTTTCTGAGTAGAACTACTCCGAAAATTGATCAAACAGCTTCAAAACCACTTGGAAAAGGTAGGGGACTCAATTACAAACAATCTCCAACTTGAATCACTCAATTCTGACTTTGTATGAGAAAGTTATGGTGTTTGGAAGTTGAGAAAATTGTTGAGAAAAATTCTGACGGGATTTCTTATTTTTCTTCTTTCCTTTTTCTTCTTGAAAACAAATGGAGGGAAGTTGGAATATTTAAAAGGAAGAGAGAGAGGGAAGAATTTTGGCCAATCAAACAAGGCCACATCAGCCTCTTCCCCATGTGGGGCGCACGGGCCACACGGGACCAGAGGGCTGGTCAGCCCGTGTGGCATACGGCCTCCACAAGGGATGGCCAAGGCATGGCCTTAGGCCATGCTTGCTTCTCCCACGCACCTCCCACGTTTTTCGACTGTATTCGGGCCTCCGAACTCTGATTTCGAATCCATTTTCTGATTAAGAATCATGACTCCCTCACGTACAACGAAGAATATGAAATTTTGACGAAAGGCTGAGAATTCATCTCGAAAAATGATGACGAACACAACTCAACGAATGAGAACGAAAAGTAGCATAGCTACATCGTTTGGACTCGAAACTTAATGAATGAGTAACCGAAATGACCGAGACTCAATAAGGAATCAAATAAGATCATGTACAAGTCCAAAACATAAGAAACACAAACAATCAAACACAAATTCACATATGAATGCCATTTCCTAGGCATAGTCTTAGAACACGCAACTTTACAATGTATGAGCATTTGAGTTCAATGAATGAGCATACAAAAAAATATGTGAATGTGTTATATAAAAGGTGCACAACAATGCCGGGACACTTATGACTGATTTGTGTGTGTGTGCCTTAACGCCTTGCAAGAGGAAAAAGAAACTTGATACCTTAGCATCCAAGTACGCGATTTTCCTCTTGAAGACAATATTTGCATGAGAAGTTGCCTTTCTTCCTTTAAGCTTCTTTTTTCCAAGAACCACCTAAGTAACTAACCATTACAAATAAAGAGAGTTTTGCAATAGAATCAAGCCAACAAAGATCTAGGATCTTACATCGCTCATGTCTTGTTTTGCATATAAAGTTGGATATAGTTGCTCTTTAAATTTTGAAATGCTTAAACTTTATATCCTTGCTTTTCCATGACAAAGGATGAAATTAGTTTGAATTCTATTAGGAAACCTTTATTGTTTGCTTTGCCAAATACCATTGTTTTTGAACTTGAATGCAACATGTCTTGCATGCAAAGCATCTTTGTCACACATTTTTTTTCTTAAAATAAAACTCCTTGAATCTCTCTTACTTAATTAAGTTGCATAAAATTGCTTATATGATTATGCATATGTGTTTGTGCTACAAGCTCTCCTTGCTAATACTTACCTATTAGGGGAGACTCCCTTTGCTTATCTCATGACAAAAAGGGGGAGTAAGGTTGGGGGAGAATTTGTTTCTTTTTGGCATTGCATTTAGGGGGAGTTGAGAGAGAGAGTAACCTATGTTGGGAGTTGTTGCATTTAGATGGAGTTGCATTGCATTGCATGATTACATTATTTGATTGTATCTATTTTTTATTTTTTTTGGCAATTGCAATTACTCTTGTTACAAGCACCTCTCACACACTTGCTCTTGAAAGGTATCTTTCTTGTTGATTGTGTGTAGGTTGGATTTTTCTACAAGCTTGGAATTGACTTGAAGATGTTTAAAACTTAGACTAGGGCTTTAATTCTATTGTAGAAAAATTTTTGTTGACCAACTTTTCTTTTGTTTTTGTGAGGTTGATTTGTGAGTGTTGGTTTTGTCACGAAATAGTCAAATGGGGAGATTGTAAGTGCCTCACTTTTGATTGGCATATTTCGTTGACAAAATCACAATGGGGTTCAAACTTGTAAAGGTAGCTTAGGATTGAAGAAATCATCATCAAACGTCAATGGACTTCATTGTGGGCATCAAGAGCTTCAAGGAAGGTAGATTACTTGTCTTAACTCTTAATTTGAAGAGATTTAGGTTGCACACACTCACTTCAAATGGTTGCATATGTATGCTTTGTCTTTGTGTGCATTTTTCTTCACATGTCATGTTTCACTTGCACATTGTACACAAAGTGGAAAACAGGGCATTGTCGCCATTTGTGTGGTGTCGCCATTTGATGGTGTCGCCATGGTGACAGAAAGATTGATTCTTGAAAAATTAATCTGGTGTGATGTCGCCCTGAGACAAATGGCGACAAAGAAGAATTGTGTGGCGTCGCCAAGGCGACAGAGAAGCATTTTTGATGTCGCCACGATGTTGCCATTTGATAGGTCGATAAATGTTGATATTTGAGACCCCTAATTCCTATGTTTTATGTTATGTTCATTAGTATAATTGATTGTTTTAATGTGTGTATTTAGATTTTGTAGAAGATAGCTCTCGGAGTGAGTTTGTTGGCAAAAAGGTGATTTTTAGTGAAGTTTGGAGAAATGCCTCTGCAATACCTCCAACTTGTGAAGACCGTATCTGTCTCCTTAGATCGAACTAGACTGATATCTACATATTTTCAAAAATCTCCAGAAGTCTAGTTTCTGGTTCACTTTACGGTTCATCAATCCGAGTTTTCTAGTGGAAGTTATGGCCGATTTAGTGACCGAAGGTCAGAGCTGGAAAAGCCTACCGTGGCCCAGACCGCCGCTCGTGCATCATGCATGCGTAGCGACACAAGCAGTGGAAATTAACAGAGAAATTCTGTGGTGTAGACTTAGTGACCTCCCTAACGACCCAGGCAGTGGTAATTACATATTTTGGCGTATTTCCAACCTGAATTGGGTCAGATTTGTCCCAAAGCTTCCCATATCAAATCCTAATGACTTCAAGAGATCAAGACATGTTTGGGAAACTTCCTAAACTCAAATTACGAGTCTATCATCAAAAGAGGAGACCCAAGTTAGGAAAGGATTATCATTCCTTGTTCAAATCATCCTCCAACTTGGTGTGTCTCCTACATCAAAGCAAATTAGGGATCTCTAAGGTGAAACACCTATAAATACCAAGAGCTTCTTCAAGAGCCAAGTCAAAAAATCATTAATCAGGATTGAAGTCCGAAGATCTTCCAGAGTTTTATTTCCTCTCTTTTTCTACCTTTCTTTAGTTTTAATGTCTTTAATTTCTTTCATAGTTATGATGTGTAACTAAACTTCTCATAGCTAGGGCTAACTTGAAGCCCTAGGCATGATTTCAAATTCATAGACATATTTTAATGGTGTATTATTTTTTCTTACATGATGAATTCAATTTCCCCATAAGAATTGTCTTTCTTTTATTATGTTTCTTTGATTGATCACCTTAGGAGCATGATTTTAGGATTTATGTTGCAAGGATACAAGTTGGACACCATACGAAGCTATCCTTGGTTGCAACAATTAATTGTAATAAGATTCAATTAAGGGAAGTTGTTTCATAAATTACCTAGAATAAATACCATGTTTTAGGGTTCATGTGATATTCATATTCTCTTTGTTCTTAATGGATTCTTATCATTAAATCTAGTAAATACCCATGTTAGGTTATGATTTGGAATACATGTATTTATGTAGATGCCATGCAACTTACATACTAACTAAGAGAGAATCTATACGGCTGGAGTGGGATGCCAACACCTTGTCGTGAATATCTTCATCATGTTTGATATCTTTAACTCCGTTATTGTCTATGGATTGGATGAATGTTTAGTGGTGGATAGGAAGCTCTAGTTAGCTTCTTCTTATTGATTTTTCTAAATATATTTTCTGCTGCACTTTTATTTAAGTTTAATTCAAATTCTTAGTTTATAATAAACAATTAAAAACCCCCCATTCGTGTGTGTGAGTTGTGTTTTATTCAAGTAGTTTGAGAGTCTTAGAGTGTCTTAATTTAGTGTTTTCAAATTCATAACTTCCGTAGGTAATTCATTCCTCGTGGGAACGACCCTTGCTTGCCTATTGTGCCATCGTTTACGATTTGTGCACTTGCAAGGTTTGATAATATTTTGTTTGCTCTTTTGTAACCAACAAGTTTTTGGCACCGCTGCCGAGGAATAAATTGCTTACTTTAATTTTGAGTTTGTTTTTGATTTTATTTGATAATTTTTAGTTCTTTTCTTTTCAAGGTTTATGCAAGGTCGTCGCTCTGTGGATACTCATCCTATAGAACAAGATCCTGAGATCAAAAGAACTCCTCAGCAACTACGAAGAGATCAAGAACAAAACATGGGTGAAAACGTTCCACCAAATCAAGTGGCTGTCCAAGAACAAGACCAAGTGGTCATCCAAGTGCAATTGAACAATCTCACAACACCTCTCAAGGACTTCACGATTCCCAGAGCTTTTGACCAGCCAACATGCATTATTCTACCACCCAACATTAATTTTGAGAAAATCAATAGCGGTACAATCCATCTTCTCCCAACATTCTATGGAAAATCGGGACAGGATCCTCACATCCACATCAAGGAATTCTATGCGGTGTGCACCACTCTCACTGAAGGCATGAATGATGAAGGAATTCGTTTGAGACTTTTTCCCTTCTTACTCAAGGACAAGGCTAAAGAGTGGCTCAACTCACTACCAAGTGGTTGCATCGGAACATGGGTCGATCTAGCGGCCAAGTTTCTTTCAAAATTCTTTCCAGCTCAATGCACAAACAAAATTCGGAAAGAAATTATGGGAGTGCAGCAGCTCGATGGTGAACCATTCCATGAATATTGGGAGCATTATCAACGTCTACTCAACTCGTGTCCACATCATGGGATAGAACAACATTATCTCATTCAATACTTCTATGAAGGATTGATTGACTCTGAGAGGATCATGGTTGATGCTACAAGTGGAGGAGGATTGATGAATAAGAATGTGTTGGAGGCTAAGGAGATAATTGACAGACTTTCAAAGAATTCTCAACAATTCAACTATCGAAGAACTCCTCCGAAAAAAGATGGAGTGTATGAGGTGAGTGCTAATGATTATGGACCCCAAATCACCCAATTAACAAAGATGGTTCAACAATTGATCCTGAATTCTCAACTGTGCACGGTATGCACAAATCCGGGACACTCTTCGGAGACATGTCCAAGTCTAGGCAGTGATGGGGAGGAGATGGCTTAAGCAAATTATTTACAACAACAAAGGCAAAGGAATGATCCATTCTCCAACACATACAATCCGAGTTGGCGACAACATCCAAACTTTGGATGGAAGAACACTCAAAATACGTTAATGCCACCGTCGGTTCAAAATCAATTTGCACCTCAACAACCTCCAAAACAAGGTAAGTCTCTCGATGAACTCATTGAATCGTTAGTGCTAAGTACCCAATCTTTTGTGCAGGAAACAAGGCAATCTATCAAGAATTTAGAGAACCAAATTGGACACATAGCATCTTCGTTGAACCAAAGAGACCAAGGTAGACTACCAAGCCAAGTGATCCAAAACCCAAGAGGAAATCATGAGTCTGCAAAGGCAATCACTCTTCGAAGTGGTAAAGAAGTGAGACAAGGAAAGGAAGAGGTGGAAGTGGACATGGAGGCCAAAGACAAAGAAGTTCCTCAAGAGATGAAGGGAACACCTCAAAAGGACCGACAACAAAAGAAGAAAGATACGGTGAGTAAGGAACCAAGTGCTGAAATTTTAGCTCAAGTACCATATTCGGGAAGACTTGTAAAGGGAAAGAAAGAGAAAAACACAAAAGATATCCTTGACACCTTCCGGAAGGTACAAATCAACATTCCACTACTGGATGCTATTCAACAAATTCCAAGGTATGCAAATTTTCTCAAGGAATTGTGTACCAACAAGAGAACATTCTCTAAATGAAGAGGTCTCTGATGTGCTTTTGCGCAAACTACCTCCAAAACTCAAGGATCCGGGGAGCTTCACAATTCCATGCATCATCGGAACCCAAAGGTTTGAAAGGGCTCTACTTGATTTAGGTGCTTCTATTAATTTAATGCCATTTTCTGTGTTTGAATCTTTAAAAATAGGTGAACTCAAGGAGACTTCGGTAAGCATACAACTTGCGGATCGATCTCTTCCATACCCAAGAGGAGTACTAGAAGATGTTCTAGTCAAGGTCAATGAATTAATTTTTCCAGCCGATTTTCTAGTACTCGAGATGGAGGATGCACCTACTCCCGGAAGAGATCTTCCATTAATCCTTGGAAGGCCATTCATGCGGACAGCAAAGACGATGATCAATGTCCATGAAGGCACATTTACGATGTCAATGAATGAGGAAATGATAAAATTCAATGTTTTTGATGCTTTTAAGTTTCCTAATGATGAGGGTGCTTTTTTTGTCTATAGATTTCATAGATGAGTTGGTCCGAGAGGCAATTGAAGCATCACAAGAAGAAACTCCATTGGAGAGAGTGTTAATCCACGGGTTACAAACAGAGGAGGAAGCATCAAGTCTCATCCAAGACCTATGGCGTGATCCTTGGTCATGCTTGTCAACAAAAAGGGAAGAAAAACAAGCATCAGGTGTCACCGCTGCACATGCCGCTCCACAGGCATGGTGCACAAGCCGCGGTCTAAGCTGCGATAATTCATTGCAATTCGAAACAAGTGAACACCGATTAAAGATATACTACGAGCCATTTGTGATAGAAAAAAAAGGTGTCGATTTAGTTGCACCTACCGATGGGATGAATGGATGAATTGAACTGAATGCGTCAAGCCGAGACATTAAACCAAGCACTAGGTGGGAGGCAACCCATCTAGGTTTTTCTTTCCTTTTCACTTTTGTTTGTGTTTGTGTCACTCCTCCTCCTTCCCTACTTCTTTCATTCTATTTTTTTGTTTATACATTGAGGACAATATTTAGATTAGGTTTGGAGGTGTGGTTTAGTTTGCATTTTTTTTTTTTTGTGTTTTTGTGTTCTGCTAGAGATATTTTTGTGCAAACTTGTTCAATAAAACTGTACCTTTCGACAAGGAAATAAATTTTTTCGTCCATGTCGGATTCTTCGATTTTTCAATATGAATCCAACGGTATATAGAACGTAAATTTCTGGGCGGTATTTTGAAAGTTGTGATCAATTCTTCGACCAAAGGTCAGAAGCGATGCTTTGTCTCGCGAATCCGCGAGTGAGCTATTTCATCGCTTACTTTCACACTTTTCCAAATCGATTTTTGAAAAAGTTTCTAAATGAAAAGTGTTTTTTGCATGCCTATTTTCTTGTGTCAAAATTTGATCAAATTTCATTGAGCATATTTAGAGATGAGCACTTGAATGTGGATATAGGTCAGAATTGAACTTCAACAGAGTTTATTAAAAAAAAAATTTAGTCAATTTTTGTGTTTTGTTTGTTTTTGTGTCGTTTTGACAAGTCTGCTATTGATTCAAGTCTAATTGCATGCTATGCACATGAATTCTTGACTTTAGGAGTGCATTGATAGTTAGTGTATCATGTTTTGAGTTAAAGCCTGAATCTTGATGATTGGTAAGTGGATGCCATGCTTGTTTGCATTTGGAAGAATTGTGGAGACTACCCTTGTTAGTATCACAGCCTTAAATTGTGTAAACTAAGAGGATTTTGATTTATTTCTACTCCTAAACACTCTTCATGTTCTTCATTGTTTTAGATTGATCTCATTAGGCTTTTGCATTGGATACCAATGAACTATTCTCTTAAAAGGTATCACATATTTTGCTTTTGTTCTTATGCTGGATGAACCTTAAGAATTGATGTTAGGCAATGTGTGCTAACCTACATAAAAGGCCTCAAATTTCCCCACCCATGTGTGTGCTCCATTAGCCCATTTGAAGCCAAACACTTATAAGCCTTTTTCTTTCATCACTCACATAATCCCTATTCCTTATACCCAATATATATTGGTCGTAAATTGTGAGTTGACTGTGGTAGATATTGCATATAGGACTTTGGTTGCATATTTAGCTATGTTATATGCATGTCACTTAGCAAAATGATATCTAGGAATGTCTAACATGCTCATCCATGCCTAGATAAGCTTAAATGTCTAACCTTTCATTTTAGCATCTTGAATATTGCACATATTCACCTTAGGCTGTTTTATCTCTTCTCTTTGAGAGATAAGTTTTGTATTTGCCTTTTGGTAGTTTGCAAGCAAGGGACTAGATTCACTTTTGAAGGCCCGTGGGTTGTAGTGGTGGATTAGTAACCGTATAGGGTTTGATCTGGTCAACCTAGGTTGTAATCACCATTACAATTAGTGGATTGAGGTTCTTGTATGGTGCACAAAACAGCCCATGGTTTTTCCCCATGTGTGTTTCCACGTAAAAACCAAGTTTTTTTTACTTTCCGCATTTTTACACTTAATTTTTGTTGTTGACTAGTTGGGGTTGATTTTGTAATATTGACTAATCTCGAAAATTTGTAAAAAGGGATTAAAATCTATTCAACCCCCCCTCTAGATTATATTAGGACTCATTTATAGTTATTTTCATGAATGATAGAGATCACTTGGGTAAATTTGATGCTAAAAGTGATGTTGGTCTCTTTCTTGGGTATGCTATTAATAGTTGTGCTAACATAGTGTTCAACTTGACTACTAAGACTATTATGGAATCTATCAATGTTAAGATAGATTACCTTAGCATGCTTAATTTGTGTGATTATAATAAAGTCAATGAACCTAATGAAAATCTTGTTAATGACATTGTTGAACATATTGATGTGGCTAGTAGTGAATCTAGTCAAGATGATGAAAAAACTAGTTGTATTGAAGTTCAAAGTCAAAAATTGGAAAAAGCTTTAAATGATAATCAACAAAATGACCAAGATATTGAAAATTCTCCTCATCCTAGACCTCGAAACTTACACTATCAAGATGACATCATAGGTGACTTAAATGAAAGTGTTAGAACTAGAAATCAAATTACTAACCAAATTTCTTATGCTTGCTATACTTCTCAAATTGAACCCAAAAAAATTAATGAATTTATTGTTGATGAATATTGGGTTGGGGCTATGCAAGATGAACTTAGTCAATTTGAGAGGAATGAAGTGTAGTCCTTAGTTCCTAGACCTAAAGATATAAATGTAATTGGCACTAAATGGGTTTTTAGGAATAAGACCGATAAAAGTGGCAAGATTGTGAGAAATAAAGCAAGACTAGTGGCTAAAGGTTACACTCAAGTTGAGGATGTAGACTTTGATGAGACATTTGCACCTGTTGCTCATCTCGAGTCCATTAGACTTTTGTTGTCCATTGCATGCATTAAAAAGTTCAAATTATTTCAAATGGATGTCAAAAGTGTTTTTCTCAATGGATACCTTCAAGAAGAAGTGTATGTTGAACAACCTAAGGGTTTTGTAGACCCACATTCTCCTAATCATGTGTTTAAATTGAAAAAGGCTCTCTATGGCCTTAAACAAGCTCCAAGAGCTTGGTATGATAGGTTGACTCAATACCTTATTGACAACCATTATAGGAGAGGTGGCATTGATAGAACATTGTTTATCAAACATCATGATCATGATGTTTTTGTTGCACAAATATATGTTGATGACATTGTTTTTGGCTCCACTAATAAAACCAAGGTTGATGAATTTGTAAGTGTGATGTAAAGTGAATTTGAAATGAGTATGGTGGGTGATTTAAATTACTTTCTAGGAATGCAAGTAAAGCAAACTAGCATGGGCATAATGTTGAATCAATCTAAATATGCTAAAAATCTTGTTAAAAGATTTAGCCTAGAAAATGGAAAAGATTTTGAAACTCCTATGAGTACCACTCTTAAACTTGACAAAGATGAAAAAGGGAAAAGTGTTGACCAAAGCCTTTATAGAAGCATGATTGGTAGTCTACTTTACCTAACGGCTAGTAGACCGGACATTTGCTTTAGTGTAGGCTTGTGTGCTAGATTCCAAGCCAATCCTAAGGAATCTCACTTCAAAGCTATCAAGAGGATCATTAGGTACATCAAAGGAACTCATAGTCTTGGTCTATTTTATTCATTTGATACCAATGATATCCTTGTAGGCTATTGTGATGCCAATTGGGCAAGAAACATAGATGATCGCAAAAGCACATCTGGTGGTTGCTTTTATGTTGGGAATAACTTGGTTTCTTGGTCTAGTAAGAAACAAAATTCAGTTTCCCTTTCTTTTTCCGAAGCCGAGTACGTTGCGGCCGGAAGTCCATGCACACAATTACTTTGGATGAAACAAATCCTTAAGGATTATGAGATAGAACAAGGAACAATGACACTTTATTGTGATAACTTAAGTGTCATTAACATCTCTAAAAATCCGGTTCAACACTCCCACACAAAGCACATTGATATTAGGCATCATTTCATTATAGATCTAGTTGAACATTCTATTGTTACTCTAGAGCATATGCCTACTAAAAATCAACTTGTGAACTTGTTCACCAAGCCCTTGGACAAAGAGAGGTTTAAAACTCTTAGAATGTCCATTGGCATGATTTGTGTTGATTGATGTGCTTGTGTCATTGTGAGTGGCTTGATGAGCAAAACTTTATTTGTATATCCATATCTTTGAGAGCTACTCACTTGAGAAGTAATGATCTTAAGCTAATAAATCTTATTGTTTCTAGATCATGCACTTGAGCTTGAAATTTTTTTTTTTAAAAAAAAGTGCACAAATGCTTCTCTTATATGTTTTAGTTTTGAGTATATGTGATTGAATATGTGTAGATAATTGATACATCTAGAAGCCTATTGCTTAGTACATGATAAATGACCTATGATATGTATCCATTTTGCTTCGACACTACATAGTATTCAACAAGCACCCTCTTGGAAAGGGCTACACACATTGGTTGTGAAGCCACCCAATGTTGGAAATGGCTATGCCTTTGTGATGAGTGAAAGCCGCCAAGAGATGTATATGTTTTTGTTAGAAAAATCAAAAAAGCGTTGAAAAAGAATCATTAAATATATATATATCTTTGATTCTAAGCCTAAAAGAAATGAAAAACAAAAGGCTAAATTGTGTATAGTTGAGAATTATGAAAAGCTTGGGTTGACAAATATGTAAGGATTCCCGGTTTTTGATTGGCTTATTTCGTGAACAAACCACATATTGGGGTTGTTTGTAAAGGGTAGCTTAAGTGATAGGTGTTCATGCTCAATGACCCTTCTCAAGACCTCAAGGTGGACAAGCACTCAAAGGTATATCTTGTGCTTACTTTCTTATTGAAGAGATTTAGTTGCACACACTCACTTGTAATGTTTGCATATGTATGCTTTACTTATGTGTGTATTCTCTTCAAATGTCACTTTTCACACTAGCACATTGTTTGTCATATCTTGGTGTGTGTTTTGTGTCGTGTAATTCGTTTCCCGAATATGTTCGGAAACATCCGCGCTCGCACGATAATATGCTTGGTTTTGCGCGAAGATCGCCTTTGGAGAATGCCCTTGGCTTCTCCTTTGGTTTCACCATCATTGGTGAAACGGCGGTTTGATCGGCGGCCATTGACCGCCGAATGAAACCGCCGTTTGATTCCAGAAAGCTCTGGATTGAATCTGCGGTTACGATCGGCGGTCAGGCCGCCGAATCGAAACCGCCGAATTGACCTGATGCATTTATTATTCTCGGGTTTGATTCTGCGGTTTAATCGGCGGCCTGGCCGCCGAATTGAAACCGCCGAATTAGATATTTTAGGTCGGTTTCATTTTTGGGTTTTGATCGGCGGTTTCGCTTGACCGCCGAATCTGGTCGCCGAATGAACCTCTGCTTCTCGGGTTCAATTCGGCGGTTAAATTCTGCGGCCACGACCGCAGAATGAAACCGCCGATCGGTGATTTCAAGGGCAAAATTGTCTTTTCACTTGCCCTGTTCTTGATGCCTATAAATATCATACTTTCTCATTTCTCTAACTTAGTTCTCTGACTCAAAAGAACCCTAAACTTGAAAGAGAGATTTTTGAGAGAAAATCAAATCAAGAACTCATTTTTATACACTCAAATTATACACATATGCATCAAAGATCATCTAAGCATTTTCTAGCATAGTTAGTTTGCTTAGTTGAGTGAGTATTGGTCATCACACATCCCTTGGTATGTTCTTCACTTTTATCATTGATATTTAGTGATTTATTTATCAAGACATCTCTTTTATTATTTGAATGATCTTAGATTAATATCTTATATTCAAAATAGAGATTGTTTGTGATGACATGATTGAGTGTTGTTTTGTGATAGCTATCTAGGTTTTTATAATCTATTGTTAGCTAAGCTATTTGACATGTCATTTAGCTATTGATATCTAGGATTGTTTTTATTGACATATTATCATCCTAGATAAGCATATAGGGTTGCCTAGCTCTTATTGCATTTATTGAGTATTGTTGAATATTCACATAGGTTGTATTATCTCTTCATTGAGAATTTAAGTCTTGTTGTGATAGACCGGGATTGGGTCGGACACCGGGATTAGGTGGTCACACAAGCAAATTGGACTAGAGCCACTTTTAAAGGCCCGCATGGTAGAAGTGGGGGGTTACAGACCGGAGTGTTAGACGAGGTCTACATAGGTTGTAAACTCCATTTCAATTAGTGGATTTCGAGGTTCGAGTGTGGCGCACTAAACAGCCCGTGGTTTTTTCCCAGTGGTTGGGTTTTCCACGTATACATCAAGTGTCTTTTATAATTCCGCACCATATTACACTTGTTGTTTTTATATTGACTATTAGGGGCATTTTCGGTATATTGACCTTAAACGAAAATTGGGTGAAAATTAGTTAAAATCTATTCACCCCCCCCCCCCCCCTCTAGATTGATATTGTATACACACCGTGTTAATTTGTGAACTTTCAATTGGTATCAGAGCGGGTTCCTAGATATACTTAGGTGATCCTTGCTCACTTTTGGTGTGTTGTGCATTGTGTGTGATTTTTTGATTTATTCATACATTTTGCATTTTACTCATTTGCATTCATCCAAAGACTATGAGTGATATCGGGATGAGCAAAGAGGGAGCGTCGAGTGTGAGGCCACCATTGCTCACCGGCGTGAATTATGCCTCATGGAAAGGCAAGATGGAGGCATACTTGTGTCAAATCCATGATAGGGCATGGATGGCAATTGAGGATGGGTATGCACCTCCTATGATGACTCCCACTGGTGGAGGAGATCAAGTTCTCAAGCCTAAGGCGGATTGGACAAATGGAGAGTTTGAGATTTCGAAGTGGAATAGAAAGGCATGGCACGCCCTTCTATGTGCAGTGGACGAAAATCAGTACAAACTGATTCAAAACACTAGGATAGCCAAGGAGGCATGGGATATCTTAGAGGTTGCACACGAAGGAACCGATGTTGTCAAGGATTCCAAGCTACAAGTCCTTCAAACGCAATTTGAGTTGCTCAAGATGGAGGAGGACGAGTGCTTCAATGACTTTGAAGTCAAGTTGATGGATATTGTCAATCAAAGCTATCAACTAGGTGATCCATACACGGATAGGAGAGTTAAGCAGAAAATTATGAGGTCTCTCCCCGCTAGGTTTGAATCGAAGGTGACGGCTTTAGAAGAGAACTCTGAATATAGAGATATGAAGCCGAGCGAGGTTATAGGAAGACTCCTCGCCTATGAGTCTAGGATAGGTCCTAGCACTTCACCTCCTAAAAAGCAAAAAGGAATTGCTTTGAAAGCTTCCAAGGTTGAGAAGGAGGAAAAAGTTGACTCGGATGAAGACACGGCTTTATTGCTTAGAAGATTCAAGAAGTTTGTCAAGTTCGAGAAGGATGGTTTTGGATCCAAAGGCCAAGAGTTGAAGAAAAAGGCCCCTTTCAAGAGATTTGAGCCTAGGCAAGAGAATAGTGAAAGGAAAGGAATCCAATGCTATGAGTGTGGCGGTATAGGACACATCTCACCCGATTGTGGGAATTTGAAGAACAAGACGGGAAAAGTTATGGCCGCCACATGGAGTGATGACTCCGGAGAGGGAGATAAGTCATCAAGTGATGATGAGCTTACCATCAACTATACGGCTTTTGGAGCTACTTATGTAGAAAATGAAGTTGATGGTAAGGAAGTTGTGACAAGTGATCCCATAGAAGAAAAAGATGAAGAAGTAGCACAAAGAGTTGAAGAAGTAGCTACTCATTGGGATATGTCCATTACTTCATCAAGAGACAAATTTGATGATCTTGATGAAGAAGATGACTCCATTGGTGAATTGGAGAATGTAGAAGATGACTCAAGTAGTGAGAATTTATTACCAAACTCTACAAAAGGAAATGTGGAGAAAATGGATGTTCATGACTTCATAGTCAAGTGTGAAAGTTCTATGATGAAGGATAAAAGAAAAATGAAGATTTTAGAGGAAGAAAATCTAGAACTTTCATCACACAATGACCACTTAAGCAAGCAAGTGGAGATGATGGGTCTTAAAGATATTAAAGAGATTGAAGGCTCTAGGTTAGAGAATCTTAGGCTTTCAACACTTGTTGACCACTTAAGTAGTGAAGTGGTAAGATCCATGAAGGATGAAGACAAGCTAAAGAATGAACTAGCTTTGTCTAAGAGGAATGAAGAAGGGTTGAAAAGAGAGCTTAGGGATGCTAGAGATTTGATCTCTAAGTTGACCTCTACACTACAACAAATTAGGTCTACGGCAACACACAATGTGTGTTGAGAAAACTTTTCGCAACATACATTGCCTGTTGTTGATACGCGTGTTGCCAAAAGATGATATGCATTTTACAACTTACACCGCGTGTTGTCGTAGATATAATAACAACATGAAGCGCGCGTTGTTATAACCAATGACAACGTCTATGTATGTTGTCATAGATATTTATAACAACACACCACGTTTGTGTGTTGCTGTAGATAAGTATACTGCAACAAATGCAGTACGTTGCGGTAGATGTTAACACTCCGCCGCCGCCATCCGGCCACCCGATGCTGTCCGGCAACCCACCTCCATCACCGCCGGCCACCCACCGCCGCCGCCGTCTGTTCGACCACCCACCATCGCCGCCGCCGTCTCCAGCCACTAATGATAATAATGACAATTAATTGTCATTATTCGGAATTGAACTTGAGACCTCAAGTCAATAGTTGGAAGTCTTTACCGCTTGACTACAAGACTTGTTGTGTTAACAATTGAACAATATTTATATATAACCTATATGAGTTGTTAGAAATAAATAAATAAATAAACCTTGTTAGATAAATTTAAATTTATTCAACTAATCAAAATTCTAATTTCTACAATAGACATATATTAAAAAATATTTATTGAAACTTTTAATAAAATTATATTTTTTAAAACATATATAGTCGAATTATTGGTCAATACGTTATGGTCATGTTTGGTTACATAGTGGAATGGTAATCGGAATGGTAATAAGAATGAGAATGAGAATGAGAATGAGAATGGAAAGGAAAGGAAAGGAAAACTAAGTTTTCTGTTTGGTTGGAACTTTAAAATTAGTCTCTGAATCAATATTATTTTGTTTGATTAACAGCGGAATGGAATTGAGTTAACTGTATTTTGACCAAAATACCCCTAATTATAAAACATTCATAATAACATGATATATTATGGATAATAATAATAAAATATAAAAGTATATTATATATTATTTAATATAATAATATATTATTTATATATATAATATACATAATAAATAATAGATTTCTATCGCTGAGTTGAATAAAAATAAATAACTAAATATTTAAATAATAAAATTTAGTCAAAATTTTAAGTTTTTGTAATGTAGCGTAACTACCCTAATAATTATGTTATTGCTATATACCTGTCTATATTGCTACAATAAACATCCTTTAATAATATTCATTTTATTTAGATTAAATTAATTAGTATAAAAAAATAATGAGCATTAAAAACACCATATTTTGAAAATGAATATTTAGTTATTTTTAACAACATGCATAATCTAGTTGTAAAAACTCTGAGTTTTGACAACATTAAAACAAAGTATGTTGTTAAAGATAAGTCTATGACAATAATAAAATTAGTATGTTGCAGAATATGTTACTTTTAACAACATAAGGAAGTGCGTGTTACGAAAGACACATTTTTAATAACAAGCAAAGTTGCGCGTTGCGGAAGATAAACACTTTTAACAACGTCCAGATTGCGTGTTGTGAAATGTAGGAAATTTAGCAATATGCAAGTCTGCATGTTGTGAAACGCAAGACATTTAACAACATGCGGGTTTGTGTGTTGCAAAATGCAAGAAATTTAACAATATGCAAATTTGCGTGTTGCGAAAAACTAATAGTTTAACAACATGTGAACTTGTGTGTTGTGAAAGACAAGTCGTTTAACAACTTGCATAAAATGTGTGTTGTCATATATTGTGATTTTTTAACAACTCGCATTGCGTGTTGTAATACGTAACCTTTCGCAACATTCATCAGTTGTACGTTGCAATATGTCTTCCATTATTGACTACTTACGCATGTGTGTTGTTGTAAATCACTTCCACAACATGCATTTTTCGCGCGTTGCGATATGTGACTTTTGGCAACATTTACGTGATGTATGTTGCTAATTGAATGTTGTCTTAGACTATTTTTCTTGTAGTGCTAGCACGGAAAAACTCAACCACTTGTTGAGTGTTGGAAAAGGCCCAAGTGACAAAAGAGGTCTTGGCTTTGAAGAAGACAAGGAGAGTCTCACTCCTAAAAAGACCATATTTGTCAAGAGCTTAGGCAAGCAAGAGGCTTCACCGGTGCACACTCCTAGGAAGAAGATTGATCTAGGACAATGCTCTCATAGTGCACAAGTGAAGGTAGCTTCAAGGAGACAACCTCAAGCTCAAAGAGTTCCTCATGCTAACTTCCCTCAACCTAAGATCCACAAAGGGAAGACATCTATCATGCAAGCTCCATTGAACGAGCAATCTTGTCTTGGTTATCAACAAAGAAGGAGAGATCCTATTCAACAACCAAGACAACCACAACGACATGGGAATGCACCAAAACATGCAGAAGGGAATGGTATGATTCCTAATTTTGTTCCCACTTGTCATTATTGTGGTATTGATGGTCACATAAGACCAAGTTGCTTTTATTACATTCAAATGTGTAGAGTAAAAAGCATGATAGAAAAGAGAAAGGCTAGAGCTAGAATGCATGTTAACATAAAGGAAGAATCTCATTTGCATGATCCTTTAACTTCTAATGCTCTAGAACCCTTGTCCACTAGGAAGAAATCTATATCACCTAAGTGGATAAGAAAAAATAATGAACCTGCTTGCTACGAGACTAACAAGTCTCACATAGGTTCAACCGAGTCTAATGGACTTGGAAGGTCCATAGGACCTAATGACCTTCTTTGTTGAAGGGTGGTTATTGACCCCATATGGGGAACTCAAGCAAAGAGAGCTTTTTGTATACTTGATGCATGCAAAATATCTTAAAGATCTTATGCTTCTTTGTTGATTGCTTGAGTAAGCTTGGTTGCACTATGTATATATGTTTTCTATTCAATAAGTGTGAACCATGCTTGTTTTACAATCCATGTCATATTTATGTTCAAACATGCATTTTTGGACTAGGAAATTAACATAGGAAGTATGATTTGAATGACCTATAGTTATTTCCATGACATGATGATTCTTATAACATGCTAAATGCCATATGAAAAGCATGAAATTCAAATGACATGCTCAAATGAAAAAGCATGAATTGATGATTGCATAATTATTAAATGCAAAACTTGTGTGAAAAAGCTTATGAGACTCAAATTGATTAAAGGATCTTGTATCCGGTCAAAGGATTTTACAATCCAAATTGTCTCTCTTTCTTTATTTGTTGAACATGGTTACTATCATACGGATTTCATATCCGGAAAAATCAAATAGGGTGCAAAGTCGCTCATGCCATGTTTCGTTTATAAAGTTGGATATAGTGTTTATTAAAATTGAAAATCAATAAATTCTCTATATCTTTGCTTCTCTTATGACATTGGTGAAACTGGTTTGAATTCTTATTAGAAACCTTTGTCAATTGCTTTGCCAAATACCATTGTATTTTGGACTTGAATGCTACATGTCTTGTATGCAAAGCATTTTTGATTCACACATTTTATGAAAATAAATCTCCTTGTTTCTCTCCAATTATTTGAGTAGCATAAGTGACTAACATGAATATGCAAATATCTTGTATGCTACTATCTCTCTTTGCTATGAGTAACCTTGTTGGGGACTACTCCTTTGCCTATATCATGACAAAAAGGGGGAGTAGAAGTGGTAAGGGGAGTTGCTAAATTGTTGTGGCAATTTGTGCATGTTGGGGAGATTACATATTGAGGGGGAGTAACCCATTGAGGGGGAGCATTGCATTCACATACATTATACTATGTTGTGCTTAACTTACGTAATTGCAAATGCTTGGTTTATCTCACATGATTTATCTCACATGTTTGTGTATTAGAAAATATAGAAACTTGTTTTCAGGGATTGATTGTTCTACAAGGGATTGAAGACTTTAAGATTTTATTTCTTATATCTCTTTGTAATGTAGAAAATCATTGTAGACCCTTAGTTTCTATTTTGTTGTGAGGAATCAATGTGAGTGGTGGTTTTGTCACGAAATAGCCAAAGGGGGAGATTGTAAGGATTCCCGGTTTTTGATTGGCTTATTTCGTGAACAAACCACATATTGGGGTTGTTTGTAAAGGGTAGCTTAAGTGATAGGTGTTCATGCTCAATGACCCTTCTCAAGACCTCAAGGTGGACAAGCACTCAAAGGTATATCTTGTGCTTACTTTCTTATTGAAGAGATTTAGTTGCACACACTCACTTGTAATGTTTGCATATGTATGCTTTACTTATGTGTGTATTCTCTTCAAATGTCACTTTTCACACTAGCACATTGTTTGTCATATCTTGGTGTGTGTTTTGTGTCGTGTAATTCGTTTCCCGAATATGTTCGGAAACATCCGCGCTCGCACGATAATGTGCTTGGTTTTGCGCGAAGATCGCCTTTGGAGAATGCCCTTGGCTTCTCCTTTGGTTTCACCATCATTGGTGAAACGGCGGTTTGATCGGCGGCCATTGACCGCCGAATGAAACCGCCGTTTGATTCCAGAAAGCTCTGGATTGAATCTGCGGTTACGATCGGCGGTCAGGCCGCCGAATCGAAACCGCCGAATTGACCTGATGCATTTATTATTCTCGGGTTTGATTCTGCGGTTTAATCGGCGGCCTGGCCGCCGAATTGAAACCGCCGAATTAGATATTTTAGGTCGGTTTCATTTTTGGGTTTTGATCGGCGGTTTCGCTTGACCGCCGAATCTGGTCGCCGAATGAACCTCTGCTTCTCGGGTTCAATTCGGCGGTTAAATTCTGCGGCCACGACCGCAGAATGAAACCGCCGATCGGTGATTTCAAGGGCAAAATTGTCTTTTCACTTGCCCTGTTCTTGATGCCTATAAATATCATACTTTCTCATTTCTCTAACTTAGTTCTCTGACTCAAAAGAACCCTAAACTTGAAAGAGAGATTTTTGAGAGAAAATCAAATCAAGAACTCATTTTTATACACTCAAATTATACACATATGCATCAAAGATCATCTAAGCATTTTCTAGCATAGTTAGTTTGCTTAGTTGAGTGAGTATTGGTCATCACACATCCCTTGGTATGTTCTTCACTTTTATCATTGATATTTAGTGATTTATTTATCAAGACATCTCTTTTATTATTTGAATGATCTTAGATTAATATCTTATATTCAAAATAGAGATTGTTTGTGATGACATGATTGAGTGTTGTTTTGTGATAGCTATCTAGGTTTTTATAATCTATTGTTAGCTAAGCTATTTGACATGTCATTTAGCTATTGATATCTAGGATTGTTTTTATTGACATATTATCATCCTAGATAAGCATATAGGGTTGCCTAGCTCTTATTGCATTTATTGAGTATTGTTGAATATTCACATAGGTTGTATTATCTCTTCATTGAGAATTTAAGTCTTGTTGTGATAGACCGGGATTGGGTCGGACACCGGGATTAGGTGGTCACACAAGCAAATTGGACTAGAGCCACTTTTAAAGGCCCGCGTGGTAGAAGTGGGGGGTTACAGACCGGAGTGTTAGACGAGGTCTACATAGGTTGTAAACTCCATTTCAATTAGTGGATTTCGAGGTTCGAGTGTGGCGCACTAAACAGCCCGTGGTTTTTTCCCAGTGGTTGGGTTTTCCACGTATACATCAAGTGTCTTTTATAATTCCGCACCATATTACACTTGTTGTTTTTATATTGACTATTAGGGGCATTTTCGGTATATTGACCTTAAACGAAAATTGGGTGAAAATTAGTTAAAATCTATTCACCCCCCCCCCCCCCCTCTAGATTGATATTGTATACACACCGTGTTAATTTGTGAACTTTCAAAATAGAAACGAAAAAACGAGACACTTGCACACACACGCTCACGTGTTGATAAATATTCTTTTAAAGCAAATATCCGGATGAATATCAGTTTGACCTATTTTTGGAAATGCTTTAGTTTGATAGGTGTGAAAACTTTTTGCATATTGATATCGCAATTACTTCTTCTATATATGTGAGAAGCATTCACACACACACACATATTTTGCTTATGTGATTGATTCATTAGCAATGTGAGAATATTTTTAAGAGATTAATGAAAATCTATGATTCTCTCTTGGACTTGGAAAAGTGATGAAATATTTTCTCTTATTGCTTGAATGTGTGAATGTGTGAGTCCCTTGTGAACAAATATAATTGGTGATAATATATGGAGCATATGTTAAGGGGGAGCTTTAGTTTATTCAACTTCGATTTCTATACGATTTGTTTGCTTAATATCTCGTTCTTTATCTCTTGTGCCATTTGTCTATTCCTTGATAAAAAGAGGGAGAAATTGTATTACTCACCAAGTTTAATATGGGAGAATCCATGTTTGACATAGGGGAGACTTGTATACCTCACCTTATGTGGATAAATGTTCCAATTGTGTGAGTTTTGTACCTCTTTGTGCTTTATTGGAGACTATGTCTTAAGGGGGAGAATTCTTGTCTTAAGGGGGAGAAAAGAATTCTTGCCTTATTGTGTTAAGGATCTAAGGGAAAGTTTTTATGTAATAACATTCATACACTTGAGATAATGCTTTTTTTTTTTTTTTTTTGTAAGAGATAAGGGAAGCTTTGTTATTTGTTTTTGTGATAATATCTCACCATTGTTCTTTGGAAGAAGATCTCTTGTTGGTTTGCTTCTTTTCTCATAGGTACTTTGAAGTTCAAAGAAGGGATTCTTGAAGACTCAAGAAGACTTGAAGATCTTTTAGTCTAGGGATCTCTTTGTAATGTGAGGATGAGAGAATGCTATTAACATTGAGTTTATTGGAGTGAACAATGTATGGTGAGGATGAGGTTTTGCCATGGAATAGCCAAAAGGGGAGATTGTAAGATCCTTGAATTGTATTGGCTTGATTCCATTGAAAAACACTCTTTATTTGTAATGGTTTGTTGCTTATGTGATTCTTGGAGAAAAGAAGCTTCAAAAGTGAAGAAGCAACATCTCGTGCAAATATCGTCTTCAAGGGGAACATCGCGTACTTGGTTGCTAAGGTATCAAGATTCTTCTTCCTCTTGCAAGGCATAAACGCACACACACACAATTCATACATGTGTTTCCATGCATCGTAGTTCAAACATTTGGTATAACATGTTCACACTCATTTAAGTATGCACATGCATTGGTCTCATATAGACAAACATTGTAGAATTGCATGTTTTATGACTATCGCTTGGATATGGTATACTTGCATGACATTGTATTTATTTGTTTGTGTTTCTTGTGTTTTGGACTTTAACATGATCTCATTTGACTCCTTATTGAGTCCCGGTCATTTCAGTTACTCATTCAATAGGTTTCAAGTCCAAACGACATAGCTATGCTAATTTGCATTCTCATTCGTTGAGTTATCTTCATCGTCATTTTCTAAGATATATTCTCAATCTTTTGTCAAAGTTTTATAGTCTTCGTTGTGCATGAGGGAGTCATGATTCGTAATCCGGAAACAAATTTGAAATCGGAGTTCAAAGGCCCAGATACGGTAAAAGAACGTGTACGGAGCGCGAGAGGAGCAAACGTGGCCAATGGCCAAGCTTGGTGGCTCACATGTGGAGGCCGTGTGACATGTGGCACACGTGGGCAGAGAGGTACTCTGGCCGTGTGCCACACGGCCAGAGTATCTCTCTGCCCACGTTTGCCACATGCACCCCACATGTGGAGGTGACATGTCACACATTGATTGGTTCCTTCCTTTCCCTCTCTTTCTCTCTTTTAAAAACATTTTCCTTCCGTCCAAACACAACTTGAAGAAAATTGAAAAGAAAGAAAGTGTGCAGAATTTCTTCATGATTTTTGGTGTCTTGATTCAATCATAACTTTCTCATTTCAACTCCGAATCACTTGATTCAAGAGCCAAAAATTTTGGTCTTGATGAGAGCTACAAATCCTAAGCATTTTTAGAGCCAAGTGACTTTGTGATTTTTCTCTGTGAGCTGATTTCAGTCCGAGGTTCATATTTGAAGTAAAACATCTTCTTCTTACTTTCATTTTTGATCAACTCTTTTAATCTTCTTATTTGATTGATGAAATCTGTTAAGAATGATGGTAGTTCACATGCTAGGTTTTTATGATTGATTGATTGATTGAGTTTTAGCTTTGTGATTTCATTTGAACATATTTAGCTAAACTTGATTGGACTTGAAATTGACTCTAGAAATGATTTATATGATATGCCTCATGATATTGTCTAGGTTTAATTTCATGATCTAAGAACTAAGATTTTTTTGTGATATATTGAATATTCATATTGTTATCTGAAAATCGTTAATGGGATGAAATTCCAAATAACAACTTTAAAAGGACCAAGGTCGAGATTAATTCTGGTCGGAGGGGTATCACGTAGTTTGATACTCACTATGTCTCTATCAATGCAAGTACGACATAGAATACTAGAAATCAAACAAAAAACAAGTTTTTATTCATCGTCCCTTTACATTACAGATATACAACTATGTATTTAGGGGTTACAGCAATGTATGGTCACTTGGTAAGTAATGGAGATGGTGGTGGTGGAAAATCTGTGCCTGTCGATAAGTAGAATTTGATTGTAGGGTTTTTTGGTCTCTCGAAGAAGATCCCCTTTTCGATAAATAAGTAGTTGTATATATTGGTCATGTTGCTTGCCATGCACTCCTATAATCTCGGTCTAGGGTTTGGCCAACGCAGGATCCTCTTATTTTTAGGAGATAATCTCGGAGCTTTACGTGTAGAATCCAGTCTTTCCTTCCTAGGAGGAGTCAATCTCATGATCAAATTGTTGCCTTCCTAGTAGGATTCTTACTGTGTTGACCTGCTCAAAATAGGACTCTCTGACAGGAAGGAGTATATCTCATCTGTACGGCAACGTTTTATTGGATCTTTTATAGAGCTTTAGTTTCTAGTACGAGAACTTGGCTGCCTGGTATTCTCTCGCTTGGCGGACTGGCTATATCTGGAAGTGCAAGCCAGTAAATATCTGTTGATAAAGTAAGGAGAAGTCTGACTGGTATTATAGTGGGATGCTCAGTAGGACTTCGTGTTGGGGTGTTACGGGGTTTATATGGTTGCGGGATGCTCAGAAAGACTCCGTATCGGGGTGCTGCAGGGTCTATTGGGAGCCCGGTCATAGCGGGGTTGGATCCCGCTGTGAGTTCTAGTGAGTAGTCTTGCTCGCGGCCATAATCATGAGTTAAGATACTGGCGAGGTCCTAAAAAACTGGAGGAAGGCTGGGTTGGACCCCATTGGAGGGGATGTGCTCTCGGATCAGTCGGGGTCCACTTTGTCTGGGTAGCCAGATGGTGTTCGCACTCCTATGCCCTTCTTGTGTTGAGGTGGAAAATTCTTCTTTGGTCCTTGATGAGCGTCGTTTGTGTACTCAACAAAATGATATTTAAAATGTGATCGTTTAGAAAACCGATTTTTTACCACTTAGATAGAAAATTAGTAAAGTGGCAAGTGGGATTCGTTCCACAGGGAATTAGAGTGATTAGTTGAATAAATTAACTAATCTATATGCAATAAAATAAATCATAAAAATATGGATGAGTGAATGGGTTGTCAAGCCATCAAACATACATGAAAAATAAACCTAATAATCTAATAAAAGAATACTTAACAAATCTAGATAAGATAATGGAATTAACAATTAAGAGAATAGCTAGGGAATTAATGAGATCACAAATGAATTACGGGAAGTGCTTATCAAGCTACCTTAATGAACAAATCTCACAAATGTTAACCGATTGATTTCTAAAATGTGTTTAGGCCATTATTATGAACCCTAAACAACTTTCAACCGCAATGCCTAACCGATTAAGGAAAGGGGGTCACGGCGGAATCGATTTGTTACAATTAACGGTTTAGATTATCGCGGTTGATATACCCTCCGACAATCTATCCTATTCACTATGTTTTCAATCCATCAAGGTTGTCAATCCAATCAAGATTATATAACATATTATCCTAAGCAAGATTATAATCAACTAGTGGGTATACATGTCAATTACATAATGTATAGAATCTAATTATAAAATGAATAGAACACAAATAGAGATTAAAAATATATTAAAGCTTAAGCAAATCCCAATCCAAATGTTCTCACATCAAAACCCTAGAAAGGGGATTTAATTACACATATTACAATCAAAGGGAAGGCAAGTAAAAGATTAGGAAATCACCCATGGGCCACCTTTTGTAAGCTTGATCATTTCCTTGCCTTTGATGCTCCTTGTGTAAAGAGTGAATGATGAGGATGTGTCTAGATATGTGGAGTCAAATGGGAAGTGACGAAGGAGATTTGTGGAGAAGATGGGAAAAAAAGGAATGATTAGGGGAGGTAATCTAGATGTTAAGTTTAGGTAGGAGAGAAAATGGAGAGAAAAGGAATGGTGGAGAAAGGAGGTTTCTTGGTGGTCAAGAGTTGTTCAAAAGAGGAAAAATGTGATGAATTTATAGGATTTTCAAAATAGGTCACGGGTGGTAAATTACCAAAACACCCCCTGACCATGGCAAATTACCATTTAGTCCAACAGAGGGGATCATTGTGTAATTTTACCACCCAATCAGATTCTTACAGAGAGGAGTTCACTGTTTGCTCAAAGGGCGACAATGTGGCGACCCTAAATGGCGACGTTTCTGGAGCCAAAACAACTCCCTGTCGCCATGGCGACCTTGGAATCTAAACCGCGACCTCGATTTATGTGGTTTCGTCACGATTTGGGCTTGGGAGCGACAAAGGGCAATTTGGGCAAGAGAGGGAATGCCGGATTTCGGCCACTTGGAGGGCCAGAAATGGTGCGACCAGCCAGCCGGTCACCTTGCCGTAATTTTGGCATAAATTCCGGCCAAAAAGTGGCCGGAAACAAATTGGACGATGATGATGTAAAACGGCTGCGTTTTAAGGGTATGGCTGCCATGCTGTCTCACGCATGAAGAAGATGATGAATAGGAATGAGGGACATTTAGAAATCAGGTGGGGGCAATTGGGCTGCAGCAGTTTGTCTCTAATGGGGGTGCAATGGGCTGCTACATGGGGTGTAATTAGGTGCAATGGGACGTGGATCTGGGCTGATTTATGTTGGGTTGCTTGATTTGGGCTCAAGCCCATGCTTAATGCACTTAATCAAAACACACCGTTTTGATTTCTTGGTGCATGGCTGCTGGGCACTATTAGAATTGGGCCGGGGTGCGCTCAGTGGAAATGATCTGGTGTGGGCACTCGTTTGGGCTTCAATTTGGGCCTGACTTGGATCAAAACGCACCGTTTCACTCTGACAGGTGGCACGCTCCCTTGGTCAATTGCGATTCAGTCCCTGTTCTCTTCTTTAATCACGATAACCTCAATTCTTCCTCCACTATTTACATTTTTACCCCTGTTTCACCAAAATTACTCCAATGCCCCTGAACTCTATAAATTCCTGAAAACACTTAATTTACACCATTAAATCATAGAATAATGCCCAAGAATCAAGCAAAAGGAGAAGGAAATGGGGACCAAAATTATACCAATTTTGGTTCGATCAGTCCTTCGCCAATTTTGGCGGTTAACACATATCTTGTTCTTATTGATTCACATGCTTTGATTTCTAGGTACATTTGTGATTGTTTGTTGATAGCATATCCTAGAATATCTCTTAGCATGTTCATACAGCTTGATTGATCATCTAGCTTTATTTGATTGTGATTTGCATCATTTGCATCACTTGGATCATTGCGTTGTGATAGGTTGAAGTCTCTTGCAAAATGAGTGATGCTTTGTATTGAGCAAGAAGACTTGGCTAGGAATGAGTTCCGGATAGCCAAGCAAAAGTCTTAGCAAGGAGTTTGGTACTCTGGATAGTTGAGCTAGGGGAGCTTGACTAGGATCTCTTGATCAAGATTGCTAAGAAGGGAAAATCTTCCTAAAGGTTTGAAAGTCTTGGATAAGGAGTTGCTTTCTAAAGGTGTAGGACACACCTTGGATAGGAAATAGGCTTAGTGGATCACTAGCCCGAGAGTAGATTAGGAGGTGATAGCTTGAGGTGGATATCACAGTGTTGATAGCCTTGAATGTGTAAGTCCTTTTCATTTAGTGGATTTGCTCTGCTGGTGGTTGTGGTATCAACCCGTGGATGTTTCCTCTTTGAGGTTTTACCACGTAAAAACTTTATGTCTCTTCTCACTTTAAGTTTTTGTTATCTTCCATATTTTACATGTATTGATTCTTTTGTATATTGATGTTCACGTGTATTGATTCATACTATACAATTGATATAGGAATTAGGCGCTCAAAACATATACATATTTAGAGCGATCAAGGGCACGTGGGGCTCACGGCTCATACACCCCTCTGCCTCGTGAGCCTTACGTGCCTCTCACAAGGTGGTGACATGGCTGATCATGATCTCATATGATTCCTTATTGAGTCCCGGTCATTTCAGTTACTCACTCATTAGGTTTCAAGTCCAAACTAGGATGATACGCTACTTTGCGTTCTCATACGTTGTGCTGTCTTTGTCATATTATATCGAGTCAAATTCTCAACCTTTTTGTCAAAGTTTTATTGTCATCCTTGTGCGTGAGGGAGTCAAGGTTTGTAATCCGAAGATGGATTTGAATTCGAAGTTCGGAGGCCCGGATATAGCTGAAGAACGCGAGAGGAGAGCAAGGGAGGCAAGCAAAGGCCAAAGGCCATTGGAGGGGACTCCCATGACGAGCACGTGAGGCTCATGGCCTTCACACCCCTCTGCCCCATGAGGCTCATGCGCATCTCATGGGGTGGTGACATGGCTGGCTGTGATGGGTCACTTCATTCCCTCTCTTTTATCCTTTTTAAATTCCTCCTTTCCTTCCCAATTCATTTCAAGAAGAAAAATAGAAAACACTATGTGCAGAATTTTCTCTCCAAACTTTCTCACCTTCCAAACAACATAAATTTCTCATTCGGACTCTGAATTGAGTGATTCAAGTTGGAGAATCTTCGTGATCAAGTCCTCTACCTTTTCCAAGTGAGTTTGCAGCTGTTTGATTGAGTTTTATGGTGGTTCTACCTTCAAAACAGAACCAGCTCGTGAATCATAGGTATTTGACAAATGTTTGTGTTTTCTTCTTCTATATGTATGTGTATGTATGATGAATGCTATTGAGAAAGATAGCTTCAAATCAAATCTAATCAAGTCTAATTAGAGACAAATGTGAACTAGTTTTCTATGATTCTAGTTTTTCACATGTTTGAGTGTTGTATTGTGATTAGTTTGATATCTAGGGTTATTTGTGATTTGATTGATTGATTTTATGAACAATAACCATAGCATATACTTGGATCCTTTAATTGAACAAATCTAGGATTAGCACATTTGATTTTTTGTTTAGAGCTAACTAGGATTTAATTGATTATTCATTATATCCTTGCTCTAAATACTTGCTAGAATATTCATTGATCATATTTTGTGATTCTAGCATTTTTGTGTATGTTTCTAATATCTTGAATATGTGCTTCATGAATATGATTTATTCAAGTGTTAGCTTTGTGAATGAAACTAGAAATCACATGTGTTAGGTGTTTTACATGCTCTAGGTTTCGATTCATGTTTTGTAACTAGACAATTTTTGACTTGTGTGTTCACATGACTAAGTCTAGTTTCCATGAGATGTATTGATCATATATTCTATGTTGCATGTGTTTACATCATTTGCATCACTTAGATCATTTGCCTTTCAAAAGGTGGAAGTCTCATATTGGAGTGAATAAAGCTTCAACTTGAGCATTAAGTCTTGGCTAGGAGTGTAAAGCTCTAGATAGTCAAGCAAAGAAGTCTTGGTTAGGACAAGTGGTCTGGATAACCAAGCAAGAAGTCTTAGCTAGGACTGTGATGCTCCGGATGGTTGAGCTAGGGAAGCTTAACTAGGATCTTTGTGATCCGGATAGCTAAGCAAGGAAGCTTCCTAAAGACATGAGCGTCTTGGATAGGAAGTTGCTTTCTAGAGACATGAGTGAAGTGTCTTGGATAGAAAGTAGGAAAAGTGATTCAATAGGCCCGATGGTAGAATAGAAGTTGATAGCTTGGAGAGTGTATCATGGGATTGGTCATGTCTCTGGGTTTTTTGAAAGAATGAAGGCTTTGGTTTTAGAAAGAGAAAGTAAGTTTTGCTTTTTTGAAATTTGAATAAGTATGAGTGAACACTACTACAAAAAATGCAAAAGAAATCGGTTATTTTACATGGAAGAAATCGGTTTTTAAAATTTTTAAAACCGATGTCTATTTGAGTGATTTAGAAAAAAGCTAGCTAAAGACATCGGTTTTTAACCGATGTAAAAGCATGCGAAAACACATCGGTTTTATATAAAACCGATTTAAAAACCGCGACATAAAATTGATGAATTATAAAAATTAATCTCGCCGTCCGACCGCTCCACCGTCCGGCCACCGTCGTCCGACCGTCGCTGCTGGCCTGCCCCACCGTCCGGCCGCCGCCGCCGGCCAGCCCCACCTCTAATAATAATCACAATTAATTGTCAATATGAGGAATCGAACTTGCAACCTCAAAGTCGAAATGGTAAGCCTTTACCACCTGACTACAAGATTGAATGTGTTAACAATTGCACAATATTTATATATAACCTATATGAGTTGTTAGAAATAAAATAAAAATAAAAAACTTGTTTGATAAATTTAAATTTACTCAACTAATCAAAATTCTAATTTCTACTACAAACATCTATTAAAAAAAAATTATTAGTGGGTTTATTTTTCATTTCATTTTTTGTGTGGTTTTGCATGTGTTTTGCTGGAGATATTTTTGCGTAATTGTTTTTCTTAAAACTGTATCTTTTGGCAATGAAATAATTTTTTTTGTCCATGCTGGGTTCTTTGATTTTTCGATACGAATCCAACGGTATAAAGAACATAAAATTTTGAGTGGTATTTTGAAAGTTATGAACAATTATTTAGTCAAAGGTCAGAAGTGATTGGAGATATTTTTGTGCAAAATATTTCCTTAAAACTGTACCTTTTGGCAAGGAAATAATTTTTTTGGTCCATGTTGGGTTCTTCAATATTTCGATACGAATCCAATGGTATAAAGAACGTAAAATTTTGGCCGGTATTTTGAAAGTTATGATCAATTATTCAGTCAAAGGTCATAAGCGATTGGAGATGATCAATTTTTGTGCAAATGTTTTCCTTAAAAATGTATCTTTTGGAAAAGAAATAAATTTTTTTGTCTATTTTGGGTTCTTCAATTTTTTGATACGAATCCAACGGTATAAAAAATGTAAAATTTTGTTCAGTATTTTGAAAGTTATGATCAATTATTCAGTCAAAGGTCAGAAGAGATTGGAGATGATCAATTTTTGTACAAACATTTTCCTTAAAACTGTATCTTTTGGTAAAGAAATAAATTTTTTCGTCCATTCTATGTTCTTCAATTGTTTGATACGAATCCAACAGTATAAAGAACGTAAAATTCCGGGTGGTATTTTGAAAGTTATGATCAATTATTTAGTCAAAGGTCAGAAGTGACTCGAATCCGCGAGTGAGATGTTTTCATCGCTCATTTTCACACTTTTCCAAATCGATTTTTGGAATATTTTCTAAACAAAAAGTGTTTTTTTGCATGTCTACTTTCTTGTATCAAAATTTGAGAAAATAAAGTTAAGTATTTTTAGAGATGTGCACTTGAATGTGGACATAGGTCAGATTTGAATTTCAGCAGAATTTTACTTTTGAATCCATATCGGTTTTCCCAAAAACCGTTGTCTTTTCAAACCGTAATATTTAAGACATCAGTTTTAATGGAAACCGACTTCTTATTGGAAAAGAAAACCATATCGGTTTTTCCAAAAACCGTTGTCTTTTCAAATGGTAATATTTAAGACATCGGTTTTAAGGAAAACCGATTTCTAAAAGTTTTTTTAAATCGGTTATCAAAAAACCGATGTAAACAACCGATGTATTTTTACATTTTTGTAGTAGTGGAAGGAAGAAGAAGGGCGAGTTATTTGTAAAAAGAGGTAGACAATTACTGGAATGGAAAAGGAAACAGGGATTAATGATCGGAGACTTGTGAGTGACAGTTTCAAGAAAATCGCACCAAAAAAGGTCCATTCAAACAAGCAAACCATTCATTGCCTAACACGTGGATAGCTCATTAAATGCAGGCGTGCCAAATGAGGATTTCCTCCTAGATAGTGGAAACCAACCAAGCAAGATGGATAAAATCCTTCAAGTGCATCAGGTATCTGACTCCAACCCTAAACCAAGTACCGGTGTTCAAGTTATGAGGGACCTCTATTAACTACCTAAAAAGGCAGGCTTCCAAAGAAGAATTTTCCTTCCTTGCCAAGACCATGTGAAGGAGAAGGGCATTACAAGAAGTATCCAGCTACCCCAGGAAGATGCTAGACTGGTATACCCAGGCGTACCATCTATAAATCAAAATCAAGATCAAGATCAAGGTCACCTACATCAGTAAGTACCAAGAAACATGAAAGTCAAGGTCCTAAAGACCCCGTTACCAGGTTGTCTCAGTACCCTGGTACCCCGATAACTAAGGAATACTAGCACCATGGTCCAATAACATGCATAGTACCCCGATACCGCAATTCCTCCTAGAACCGGTCTACTCAATAGTGGGGACCAAGATAACAGAGGAGTTTTTTATACATCAGAAGAGGATCATGCTACAAGAAAGACAATATGCTCCAACTTTTAAATACAAGGAAAGTTAACTTCTCCCACCATTTTAAATGGGATTCGTCAACTCTATCAAAATCGTCGAGAAAAGGGAACAAATCACTTGATTATGGGACAATTCCCACCCCTAAACGAAGCCACAATCAACGTCCATTTGATTGCTAAATTGATTGACTGAATACTAGAGTGATTAGCAAGAAAAGGGACGGACCTATAAATATGACAAGACTCTCAAAAGAGGGAGATCCAATTTTTTCCAAATCCCTACAACTTTTCCACTTATCGACTAGCACAAGATCACCATCGCCAACTGTGTTAGAAACCTCCTATCTAAACCTCCCAGAAATCTCCATTGTATCATTTAAATTATGTATCATTTATCAATAAAACGGTATTATTCCTCTGTCTCCATAATATATATATACATAGTGTTAATTGGAATTTTACCCCTTTAACTTTTTCCTATTAACAGTTGTATATAACAAGAGAGATCTAATGATATACCTAAAAATTCTATTCCAAACAGGTCTTAAAAATTCTCTCTTTTATCTTCTTTGTTATAACAAGAGGTCAATTCAAAAGATGAAGGATGAAGTCAAAAATATCAAGCATGATGGCCTTGGGCAAAGTAGCATCTTAAAGTACTTTTCTAGTTCTTGATTATCATGTAATATATTTCGTAATTTTATGGAATTATTAATTTATGCGACAGTCGGGACTGAAATTTTACACTGGGTTTCAAAAAAGAATTATTAATTATTACGATAGAGGGGTTTATTAATTTTTTACATTGGTCAAAGTCGGGATTGGAATTTTTTATTAATTTAGAGAATATATTAATTTATAAGAGATTAATTTATAAAGGTTCTACCGTATATGCATATCTAGTGACAATTAACCATCTGAAAATTGTGTCACTATACACATATATACTTAGTGACATAATATTATGTAATTATACCCATTACAAAAAAAGTGGTTTTGCATTGTAATAATCAAGCATATTGAGTGATTTGGAAGTTGTTCCAGATTTTGATAAGCCCATGACACTTTATTGTGATAATAGTGGTGCAGTGGCTAATTCCAAATAATCAAGAAGCCACAAAAGAAGAAAGCATATATAGAAAGGAAGTATCATCTCATTAAGGAGATAGTGCAGAGAGGAAACGTGACCGTGACCAAGATCGCGTCACAAGATAATCATGTTGATCAATTTACGAAGACCTTAACGGCTGAAGTGTTTGAAGCTTACCTAAAGGGTCTGGGATTACAAGATATGTCTCACCTGCTTTAGTGCAAGTGGGTGCTTTTTCGCAATTTTCACAAAGAATAGAACAAACATGAATTCACACCCCTAAACCTAATATAAACATTGTCCTCAATGTTTGTATGACATTAAAAGCATGGACAACGAATAAAGAAAAAGCATGGAAGGCAAGAACTTGAAACACAAAACACAAAAACTAGAAAACTAAAAACAAAAACAAATTACCTAGGTGGGTTGCCTCCCACCAAACGCTTAATTTAAAGTCTCAACAAGACAGATGCAAGGACAACTCTACCAAATTCCAATGTCTCGAGTTTGTGCTTATGCGTGATTAAGTCCTTGAAGAATTTTTCACGCACCAACATGGTCCTACACACAATAAGCAAAGGCAAGTAAATGTTCACAATTACGTGTGGTGAAAAAAGTTCAAAAAACCACTTATTCCATTTGTTTTTGTGTAGGCGGCTTGGCAAAGTAATGGGAGAGACATAAGGCTTGAATTCCTTGTATAGGAACGGCCCTCGAAAGGTACATCTTCCACTTCCTTTACCTTTTCTTCCATCTCTTTTTTTTTCTACTTCTTCACCATTAGAAAGGACGGTGATAGCATTTTCTTGCTCTATTTAGCTAGGGAATTCTTCAGATTCGCTCTTTTGACTTGGTTGTGAGATCGGCTACTCATAGGTATTGACTTCATTATAGCTCCATGAGAAGTCTGGATGGGAGTCCTTGATAGCTTGAATTGTTTTCTTTGAAGCTTGTTGAGGATGTTGCATGAACTATTCCATCATTGTTTGTTGATTTGGTTGCATGAAGAACTCCTTTACTATCTCCTTCTGTGATGTTGAGAGCAACTGCTCATCGGTATCTACTTCATTGTTGCTCCATGAGAATTCTTGATTACTCCTCCAGTCCGGGTTGTAAGTACTTGTTAGGATTTTGAGTATTAGTTGGCATTATTCTATATCAAAACATTATTTGCTTTGTATTGTTGTGTTGTTCTTTGTTACTTGGTTTATCAAGCTTCAAGGAAACCGGACAACTTTTCAAGCAAAGTGTTGCCTTCGTTCGAGGAAATCACTATATGTCTACAAAGGTAATTAGACATCTTTCCTCTTACAAGGCTTAGACGCACACACACATAATTCATTCATAAGTATCCTTGCATAGTTGTGCCAATTTAGTATAACACATTCACATGTTTAAGAATGCTCATGCATTATTCTCATTTTGTCATACATAGTAGAAATGCATATACTAGGACTATGTCTAGGAAAATGCATGCTTGTGTGATCTTGTGCTTATTTGTTTAAGTATAAGTTAATTGAACTTGAATATGTTCCTAAATGATTCTTTGTTGAGTTCCAGTCATTTTGAATACTCACTCATTTGATTTCGAGTTCAAACGAGGAAGTTACGCAACTTTACATTCCTTAACAATGCGTTGTCTTCATCTTTGTATATCGAGTCGAGTTCACATCCAATTGTTAAAGTTTCATAGTTATCCTCATGTATAAGTGAGTCATGGTTCATAATCCAGAACGGATTTGAATTATGATTTTAGAGGCCAAAGGACGGTCAAAGAACATGAGGGGAGCGTGAGGAGAAGAGAAGGCCATGAGGGAGTCCCTCCCGTGAAGGCGTGTGGCCACCACGGGAAGGGAGGCTCTCGGCCTCCCCATGGTGGCCACGCACCTTCACGGGATGGCTGAAAGCCACCTCCTAAAGTGGGCCCCATCTCACTTAAACTTTCCCTCACATTCTCTTTTAAATATCTTCCCTCTCTCACTTGTTCATAAGTTGAAGAAAATTGAAACTAGAAGAGCAGAATTTTCTCTCCAACTTACCTACCCTCCAAACACCATAACTTTCTCATTTGGACTCTGAATTAAGTGATTCAAGTTGGAGAATCTTTGTAATCAAGTCTCCTACCCATTCCAAAAGAGCTTGCATCTTTTTGATCAAGGTTTAGAGTAGTTCCACTGTTAAAACCGAACCAGCTCGGGATTTCAAGGTATTGAGTCAAACTTTATGATTTTATCTTTTTTGATTCTCAATCGCCTTGGGTTTTCTTCTTAGATATGTATGTGTATGTATATTTAAATCTATTGAGAAAGATAGCTTCATATCGAAGCTTTTTTCTATGATTCTAGTATATCACATGTTTGAGAGTTGTATTGTACTTAGCTTGATATTTAGGGTTATTTGTGACTTGATTGACTTATTCTAAGATCAATAACCTTGCTAGAACATTCATTAATCATATATTATGATTCTAGCATTTTTGGTGTATGTTTCTAATATCTTGAATTTGTGCTTCATGGATATGATTTATTCAAGGATTAGCTTTGAGAATGAAACTATAAATTACATGTGTTAGGTGTTTCACATATTCTAGGTTTCGATTGTGTGCTCACATGATTAAGTCTATGTCTACATGATTTTTACTTGATCCATACATCTCATATGTTCATGCATCATCTTGTGTGATTGCATCACTTGGATTGTTAAACTAGAATATCATACATTGTGTGCTCATTGTCTAATTCTAGTTTTCATAGCTCATATTGATCATATGTCCTATGTTGTATGTGCTTGCATCATTTGCATCACATAGATCATTGTCTTGTAAAAGGTGGAAGACTTGGCTAAGAGTGTGAGGCTCTAAGTAAGTCCAAGCAAAGAAAGACTTGGTTAAGAGTGTGAGGCTCTAAGTAATTCCAAGCGTGGAAGTCTTGCCTAAGAGTGTGAGGCTCTAAGTAAGTCCAAGCAAAGGAAAACTTGGTTAAAAGTGTGAGGCTCTAAGTAATTCCAAGCGTGAAAGTCTTGGCTAAGAGGTGCGAGGCCTCTAAGTAAGTCCGAGCGAAGTCTTGTCTAGGGGTGTACAGCTCTAGTTAAACAAGCGTGGAAGACTTTGCAAGGGGTGTGAGGCTCCTATAGGTCCGAGCAAGAAAAGTCTCTTATTGTTGAGTGATTCTTCAACATAAAGCAAGGGAAGTCTTAGCAAGGGGTGTGAGGCTCCTATAAGTCCAAGCAAGGATATTCTCTAAAGGCATATGATGTGTCTCAGTTAGAGAATAGGCAAGTTCTTCTCTAGTGGGAATAGATAGGGAGAAATCCAATAGATTGTGATACAAGAGAGTTGGTCACATTTGAGGGTGTATTCTCTTATTTAACTAGTGAAAAACCTTTTGCCAGTGGTTGTGGATTCAACCCGTGGATGTTTCCTCTTCGGAGGTTTACCATGTAAAAATATCATGTTTCAAATGTCTCTTTCCTTATCTCTTGTATTGTATTTGTTTTAATCAAATTGATCTTGAAAGCATTGTAATTGATTATATTCTTGTGAGACTAGATCTTTGATTATTCTTGTATCTTTTATATGTACTTGTACTATTGCGACATATATAATGAATGCAAGTATTTGGTGATTTGTTATTTTTGGTATATCCTCCACATGCTATCCATAGGCTATGTTTGAACTATATATTGAATATGCTTGTTATGCATGCACATTTGTGTTTATAGTGGTGTTTTATAAGCTATCTAGAGGGACAAACTTTCGTCTGTTTCAAAGGTTCGAAAAAGGCCTTAAAACCTATTCACCCCCCCCCTCCCCCCTAGGTAAGCTTAAGGCAATTTAACTGTGATTGTATTTACAGTACTGTCATATGGTTCATAACTCGACCACTAATTGTGGGAATTTCCATATGGTTCATTGATAGGCCAGGAAAGGCCAGGAATTGAAGGAATGTTCAAAAGGTTCATGCACATACCATGGATTGTAATAATTCATTGCTTGGGCTTGTTCTCTTGAAAAAATCATATATTTCAATTCCCCCACTTGTTGTGCTATAGCAGTTAGTTGCATAACAAGTCCATTCATTGCTTCACTTTCCTCATCATAAGTGTGTTGCTCGTAGAAGTCCATTGTACCTAAAAAGAAAGAAAAGAAAAAAGAAAACAAAACAAAACAAAATCTAAAAGCTAAAAGCTAAAAAAAAAATAATAAATAAAATAAAATATAATAAAATTAATTAATTAATTAATTAAACTAAAACTATTAACTAAAACTAAAACTAGAAATAACCAATAAATTCACTAGTCCCCGGCAGTGGCGCCAAAAACTTAATGGATAAAATCATGTTATAAAAACTTGACTCACAAGTGCACGAATCGTGAGATAAGTACTGCGACAAGTAAGGATCGTTCCCATGAGGAAAAGTGAATTATTTATTTAACTAATTCTAATTAAAGCTAAGCAATTAAAAGTGTCCAAGAGATTTTTGATTGATTGATTGATTTAACTAAAGCTAAATTATCTAAAAGAGCAAGTAACTAGAATATGTGAATGTGATCAAGAGGTGAGAAAACTAAGTCATCAATGCCCCCCAACTATGTTTACTCAATGCTTCGAATTAACTTTGATAAAAGATGTTAATTAAGTTAAGGGTTCATTCTTAAATTAAGTATTATTGTTACCATATGATCCTGGGATAAATCAAGTGTTCTCAATTATATTTTACCTTAAAAACTTGATGTGTAAACTACAACCGAGAACTCATTAAGTAAATGAACTAGTGAACCAAAACCTACTTGCATAAGCCATATAAGATCAGTTTTAGCCATTCAATTGAAGATTGATTGAGATTACATGTAAGTCCACACTCTAAACTCAATCATTAAATTATCAAAACCCTAAATTCATGCCAACATATAGTCATGCATTAACAAGAATAAAGAATTAAGACATAAAATAAATTGAATGAATCAAAACTTGAATTAAGAAAATATAGTCGATTCTAACAAAGAGTATTCATAAAGGTTCACATTGATTCCCTAGTATGAAATTAGTTACACATGAAAAAGATTAGAAGAAGAGGAGAAAGAGTTGATAAAACTCATGAATGTCTTCTTCAAGCTTCCAAGTGCAACAATGGTTATGGTGTGATGAGGGACAGCCCCCTTGGTGGCTTGGGACCTTCCTTGGCTTATGTGCTGGCTAGTCTCCCAAAATTAGGGTTCAAAGGGGGTTTAAATAGGTTAGATGCTAGGCCATGTCCTTAAACAATAAGGAAATCAATTCCCCTCCGGAACTCTACCTTTTTGGAATTCTATTTATTTCCTAATTCATCCAAATTGATTACTTATTGATGGAAGATAAGGATTAGATGTCTACTTGCTTTCCAAGACTATCACACATAGCCAAGAATGTAATATTTCCCGTTCCGGCAACTTGCGAAACAAATCTCGAAAGTATTCGCGAATTTTATGACAGATTGATCTGACCATTGGGTACTAAAATAGGCATAACGTCTTCTAGAAAGTTCAGATCGACAAGCCATTAATTGGGTTGGAAACTAGACTTCCGGGGCTTCAAATCCATAGGTGGTAGGACACACAATTCAATCCGAGTTAAGAGATATGGGCCCCACAATATTGATGTCCTGCACTGGCTAAAATTCATCTTTTTGCTCATTTTCTCCAAAATAACATCCAACACCTCTTGAATGGAATGTGATCGAACCAAAATTGGTATGATTTTGGCCCTCACTTCCTTCTCTTTTTGCTATTATCCTATGATTAATTGTGTGAATTAAGTGATTTTCAAGTATTTATAAGGTCCAGGGCCATTGGAGTAATTTTGGTCAATTGAGGGCAAAAGTATAAATTTTGCAGGAAAAATTGAAGTTGTTGCAATTATGGAAGAGAGCAGGGGAGCTAATTGTAATTCGCTAAGAAAATCATAGAAGGATTCCACGTCATTAAGTGAAACGCGTGTTTTGGAGTTGGGTTTCAGTAGGCTTCTAAACGTGCCCCAGTCTATTTCTTTGTGCACCCCAAAGAAGACAAATGGCATGCAGCTGTGTGCACCCCGTGAAAATCAATGTCGCGATTTGCATTCCGAGGTCACCATGGTGACAGGGAGTTGATTTGGCTCCAAATTTGTCACCATTTGGGTGACCCTAGGGTCGCCATGAACACCCAAATAGCTACCTCTGCTCTGTAAAAATCTTATTGGTGGGAAAAATTACAAGATGCCCCCTCTGTTGGACTAAATGGTAATTTACCATGGTCAGGGGTGTTTTGGTAATTTGCCTCCGGATACCTAATTTGAAAATCCTATAAATTCATCACATTTTTCCTCTTTTGAACAACTCTTGACCACCAAGAAACCTCCTTTCTCTACCATTCCTTATCCCTCCATTTTCTCTTCTACCTAAACTTAATATCTAGATTTACTTCCCCAAATCATTCCTTTCTTCCCATTTTCTCCACATATCTCTTTAGTCACTTCTCATTTGACTCCACCTATCTAGACACATCCTCATCGTCCACTATTTACACAAGGAGCATCAAAGGCAAGGAAATGATCAAGCTTACAAAAGGAGGCCTGTAAGATACTAGATCTTTGTTGGGCTTGATTCCATTGCAAAACTCTCTTTATTTGTAATGATTAGTTGCTTAGGCGGTTCTTGGTGAAAAGAAGCTTAAAGGAAGAAAGGCAACTTCTCATGCAAATATCGTTTTCAATAGGAAAAGCGTGTAATTGGATGCTAAGGTATCAAGTTTCTTCTTCCTCTTTCAAGGCGTTAAGGCACACATAATAAGTATCCCCACATCATTGTGCACCATTTACATAACACATTCACATGTATTTGTATGCTCATGCATTGAACTCAAATGCTTATACATTGTAGAGTTGCATGTTCTAAGACTATGGCTAGGAAATGGCATTCATATGTGAATTTGTGTTTGATTGTTTGTGTTTCTTGTGTTTTGGACTTGTACATGATCTAATTTGATTCCTTATTGAGTCCTGGTCATTTCGATTACTCATTCATTTAGTTTCGAGTCCAAACGATGTAGCTACGCTACTTTTCGTTCCAATTCGTTGAGTTGTGTTCGTCGTCATTTTCCGAGATGAATTCTCAACCTTTTGTCAAGTTTCATAGTTTTTATTGTACGTGAGGGAGTCATGATTTGTAATCTGAAAATTGATTCGAAATCGGAGTTCGAAGGCCCGAATACGGTCGAAGAACGTGGGAGGTGCACGAGAGGGGCATGCATGGCCAAAGGCCATGCCTTGGCCAACCCGTGTGTAGGCCGTGTGCCACACGGGCTGACCAGCCCTCAAGTCCCATGTGGCCCATGCACCCCACATGGGGAAGAGGCTGATGTGGCTTCATTTTATTGGTTGAAATCCTTCCCTCTCTCTTCCTTTTAAATATTCCAACTTCCCTCCATTTGTTTTCAAGAAGAAAGAAAGAAGAAAATAGAACGTCAGTTTTTTTCTCTCCAATTTTATCAACTTCCAAACACCATAACTTCTTCATACAAAGTCGGATTTGAGTGATTCGAATTGGAGATTGTTCATAATTGAGTCCTCTACCTTTTCCAAGTGATCTTGCAATCATTTGATTGAGTTTTCAAGGTGTTCTACCCAGAAAATCATGACAGCTCGTGATGGAGAGGTATTGACTTTATCTTTGTGATTTCTTCGTTTGTAACCTTCAATTTGCTTGGGGTTTCTTCTTCTATATGTATGTGTATGTATGGTGAATGCTATTGAGAAAGATAGCTTCATAATCAATCCTAATCAAAAATCTAATTAGAGATATATGTGAACTAGTTTCTTGGATTCTGTGATTTTCACATGATTGAGAGTTGTATTGTGATTAGATTGATATATAGGATTATTTGAGACTTGATTGAATCATTTTATGATTAATAATCCTTGAAATGTGCTTTGATCCTTTAATTGAATAATTCTAGGATTAGCACATTTGATTTTGTATTTAGAGCTAATTAGGTTTTAATTGATTATTGTGAATATGTTTGCTCTAAGTACTTGCTAGAATATTCGTTGATCATATCTTGTCATTCTAGTATTTTTGTTGTTTGTGTTCTAAAGTCTTGAATATATGCTTAATGATCATGCTTTATTTTCAAGCTTTAGTAACATGAATATAATCTAGGATTTGGCATGTTTTAGGTGTTTTGCATGCTCTAGATTATTGTTCATGTTTAAGGTCTAGACAACCTTGTTTTGTGTGCTTTGTTGCCTGTGTCTAGATCTTCTTGGAGTGTACTTTATCCATACATTTCATATGCTCATGCATCATTTTGTGTGGTGTCATGTTTTGGATCATGAACTAGAAAAATATACACTGTGTGCTCATTGATTATTTCTAGTTTCCATAGGATGTATTGATCATATATTCTGTGTTGCATGTGTTTGCATCATTTGCATCACTTAGATCATTTGTCTTGCAAAAGGTGGAAGTCTCATCTTGGAGTGAGTGAAGCTTCAATTTGAGCAAGAAGTCTTGGCTAGGAATGAGTTCCGAATAGCCAAGCGAAAGTCTTAGCAAGGAGTTGCGTACTCCGGATGGTTGAGCTAGGGGAGCCTAACTAGGATCCAAGTGATCTAGATTGCTAAGCGAGAAAATCTTCCTAGAGGCTTGAGGGCCTTGGATAGGGAGTTGCTTCCTAGAGGTGTAGGACACACCTTGGATAGGGAGTAGGTTTAGTGATTCACTAGCCCAAGGGTAGATTAGGATTTGATAGCTTGGGGTGGATATCATAGTGTTGATAGCCTTGAGTGTGTATGTCTTTTTCATATAGTGGATTTGCTTTACCGGTGGTTATAGATTCAACCCGTGGATGTTTCCTCTTCGGAGGTTTACCACATAAAAATCAATGTGTCAAATGTCTCTATCTCTATCTTTTTATATTTGTATGTTTGTTCAATATAACTTGTTTATAATCTTCAATTCCTTACATCCTTGTAAACATGTTATTGATAAAGAAAGAGATGGACACATTGTTTGTTAGATCAACATTTGTTTCTTGTATCTTATAAGTGTTTGAACTTTGTATCTTGCAATATTCTATATCAAGTTGTATAGTTTTACTTAGTGATCTTTCATTGTAATATTCATAATACAACTTGTAGAATGTGCTCTTTATTGAATATACTTGTATATGAGATACATTGTTTCTTGGTATATATTTTGTAGACTAAGTGTGGAGAATTGAGCATACTTATGCAAATTGTTTTTCTCATAACAATCTTGTTCAAGGTTTATTATATGCTCACCAAGGTTTTGACACTAGTCACAAGAGTTTTTAAAACTAGTGTGTCAACCTATTCACCGCAACCCCCCCCCCCCCCCCCCCCCTCTCTCTAGGTTGTTTAGTATAACCTTGTAGGCATTTTCAAGGCCCATGGGTGATTTCCTAATCTTTTACTTGCCTTCCCTTGATTGTAATATGTGTAATTAAATCCCCTTTCTAGGGTTTTGATGTGAGAACATTTGGATTGGGATTTGCTTAAGCTTTAATATATTTTAATCTCTATATGTGTTCTATTCATTTTATAATTAGATTCTATGCATTATATAATTGACATGTATACCCACTAGTTGATTATACTCTTGTTTAGGATAATTTGTTATATATAATCTTGATTGGATTGACAACCTTGTTGGATTGAGAACATAGTGACTAGGATAGATTGTCGGAGGGTATATCAATCGCAATAATCTAAACCGTTAATTGTAACGAACCGATCCCGCCGTGACCCCCTCTTCTTTATCGGTTAGGTATTACGGTAGGAAGTTGTTTAGGGTTCATAGTAATGGTCTAAAGACATTCTAGAAATCAATTGGTTAACATTTGTGAGATTCGCTCACTAAGGTAGCTTGAGAAGCATTTCCCGTAATTCACTTGCAATCCCATTAATTCCCTAACAATTCTCTTAATTTTTAATTCCATTTATCTTATCTAGATTTGTTAAGCATTCTTTTATTAGTTTGTTAGGTTTATTTTTCATGTATGTTTGATGGCTTGACAACCCATTCACTCATCCATTTATCTATGTTTTATTTTATCACATTTAGATTAGTTAATTTGTTCAACTAATCACTCTAATTCCCTGTGGAACGAATCCTACTTACCACTTTACTAATTTTCTATCTAAGTGGATTTTTAAGTGGTGAAATTGGTTTTTAAAAACGATCACACACAAAAAGTATTTTGTTAAGTACACAATGACAGCTCATCATAATGTGACCTACACATGCTCAACAAACACATAAAATACCTAATTTCATCTGAGAACAAAGCACAAATAATAGGAAGGGGGGACCTAAAACATGTATAGAAATAGACCGATCAGGTCACCTCAAGGGTCTGGGATTACGAAATATGTCTCACCTGCTTTAGTGCAAGTGGGAGATTGTTGGGATTTATGCCCTAAAGCTTGTAATTTGTAAATGTTATAAATTCATTAATAAAAGAAGTATTTCATTCAATTAACATGACTCATACGTTTATATTATATGTGCTAAACATCCAAGATTGCTAGATGTAATATCAAGCTAAGTATACAAATGTCATATACAAAGGAATTCATTTTGAGACACACAATCTAAAAAGTCCATAGAAAGCAAATAAAGCTGGATACTTTATTTGTGGTTAATCTATAACTGCGATCCATTCCATAATGTACGATGGTCTTATCCTAGACTACTCATATGGTGATATGAGAATGGAGGCTCCTTATATGATGTGATCATATTGGACTGGGCCACAATATATATGAATCTACCACTAACATCCGTTAGTTGAAAAGATTCATATATATCGACAAAATGATGGATGTATATGGGTGATCTGAATCCTGAGTATCTTGCTGACTCTTTCAAGTTAGATCGTGTTTCTTGATATACCATGGGTGAGATTGGAATAGCATTCCCAGTCAATAACTCTGTATCTTAGAATCACGGTTTGGCTTGTGGCTAGGAAGGTATGCACACAATAGAGGAATCCACTCCTTCTTGCGAGAAGTAGATGAGTAGTTCCCTTAAGGGTTGAATCGGGACTTGAACGATTAAGAGCACTCTCCTTCTTTTGTAAAGGAATGAAAGATATAATCATTCATTAGAGAATCAATGGTACTTAGAGGAAAAGTTATAATTAGAGAGATATAACGGACTTTATGACCTAGCTCTAATTATGAAATACTTGTGGATGATCATACCATATGTAATAGATATATCGATGGACACTGATAATTTTGTTGTGTAAAACATCTACAGTTACGAGAGTACAACCTTGGGTTTTTAGTGGAATAACTCCGAGATTAATAATTGTGAAATATTAATTAAAGATTTAATTATTTTTTCTAAGTATTATTGGAACTCAGAACTGTGGGTCAATTAGGTCCCCTTGCTAGCCCTTTACGATTGATAGTGACAAGGCTCACAGAGAATTGGATGGTCCAATTGATGTTATGAAAGTAACTTAAATATATTCTAGAAATTAATTAAACGATATGATTATTTAATTAATATATTATTTAATTGATTAATTAAATATTATTAAATAATATGATTATTTAATTGACATATTAATAATTAAGAATTATTAATTGTTATTTGGAGGTTTCAATTTCGAACCTTAACAAGAGCAAAAGAATAAAATAATAAGAGATTATTTTTATTTGCTTTAAAGAGGTCAAAGATTCAAACCCTAGTGGTGATCGAATTAAAAAGGATTTATAATCTTATTTTGACTTGGTTTACTAAACCCTAAGATCCTAGTATATAAGATATACTTATCAGGAAAGATAACCAAAACCTAATAGAGAGACAAGAGGTGTAGCAACAAGGAAAGAAAAAAAAAAATTCTTTTGCTCATAGTTTGGCTGAACTCAACAAAAGGGACAAGGGGTTATCTTATGGATCTCTGAAGCCTCCATTCAAGTACTCATATAATCTGTGACGTGCCCACACACACAGGTGCTAGATCGCGGGACATAGCTCAGAAGGCTTAAAGGTGAAGGATCAAAAAGAAAATAAATGAGAGATCTTCAAAGGTATGAAAACAAATCCCTTCTCATGTTCATGTATACAAAAGGGTCCAAAGACGATAAAATTTTTAAAACCTAACGATCATTCTTTCTTTTTCTGTTGCGCAACACTTACACTATGGAAAAAAGCCATGCAAAAGGAGATGGATTCAATGAAAAGTAATCATATCTAGGACCTGGTTGACTTACCACCGGGAAAGAAAGCCATTAGTAATAAATGGGTCATTCGCAACAAACGTAAGGCAGATGGCATAGTAGAGAGACATAAGGCGCGTTTAGTCGCAAAAGGTTATACCCAACAAGAGGGTATTGACTATGAAGAAACTTTTTCCCCTGTGATTAGGTTTGCTTCAATACGCCTTATCTAGCAATCATCGCACTTATGGACCTAGAATTACATCAAATGGATGTAAAAACAGCAATTTTCAATGGAGAACTGGATGAAGAAATTTACATGGAATAGCCAAAAAAAATTGTTTCAAAGGCCATGAGTGCAAAGTGTGCAAGCTCATAAGGTCAATATATGGTTTGAAATAATCATCCAAACAATGATACCTACGGTTCCATCAGGCTGTTGTGTCTTATGGGTTTCAAATGGTTGAAGAGGAACATTGTGTGTACATAAAACGGGATAAAGATAAGTATGTGATGATATATTTATATGTGGACGATATTTTATTGGCTAGAGACTGTAAAGAGTATGAAATGTACAAACGTAGTTAAATTGCCTAAAGTATACCTAGAGGGGGGGTGAATAGGTTTTTACACCTTTTTCAATCCCTTTAAACAAATGCAAGTTTGTCCCTCAATGTAGCTTACATTACAAAACATAAACCATACATTCATATATAGACAAGATAAGCATGTGATAATTAAAGCATTGTCTACAAGTAGCAAAAGGGAGAATAACATTAAAAATCAACAACAAAGAATACTTGTATTAACTTATTATCTCAGTCTTAACAAGTATTCAAGTCTTTTGGGCTAGTCACATTTGTCTTCTAAAGAAAATCTTGAAGAGCATTGAGCAGAAATTCTAAAGTTTTTTATGGAATGGGGTTGAGGTTAATAGCAAAGGATCTAAAATTGCTTGGTCTGATATTTGTATTCCAAAGAAAGAAGGTGGCCTTGGAATCAAATACCTCTATTCTTGGAATAAGGTGCTTATGATTAGACACATATGGATTCTGGTTTATGGCACTAATAATCTTTGGACATCTTGGATCAAAGCTTATCACCTCAAAAGTACTAATTTGTGGGAGGTGAAAGCTGTTAAGATTATGCTCAATAGCAAGAGTGTAATATTGTACTTGACAATCTTTTCATATTAATAAAGTGATTTCTGTTTTAACAAAATCTTATAGCATTTATTATTAAAATTGTCAAAGTAAATAATCATAAGGTGAAAAGACTATGAGAAAAGAAGAATTGTTCGTACATCTGGATATGTATGAGGTAGACACAATTCTTTAGTTAGTCTTGAATAACGTTCACAACTTAAGTTAAAGGTTGGGCACCTTTATCTTGTTAAAGTTGTAGAATTATTTTGCTAGCATTTGAGTGGGATCAAATGTGTTATGATGAGTCTGAAATCATCGAAGGGTCTTCGAGTGAAAGAATCTAGTGCACTGGGTGCATTGAACTGGATCACAATGAAATATTTTTTCTATAATCGTCAATAGATAAAAGTCTTTTCATTATCAAGACGATCGGAGAGTCTATCTTAATCCTAAGATAAATGATGGACTTATGGTTACAAGTGTTATCATTTGAGCTATCAATGAGTATGATTATATAGTATAGTCTATCCTCGATAGTTTGGTGGTATTCATTTGCTAATCGATAAAGGACTTTGGTGAGGTCGTTTGTGTACTCAACAAAATATTAATAATAGAAATTATGGTTGATTCTTGAAAACTCTTTTAAGGCCACCTAATCCTTTTAAAATGTGATTTGATAGCAAAATAGTGAGCAAGTTCGTTCCACAGGGAATGAAGTGCTAATTAGATAAATTGACTAATCTTAGAGCAATAAAATAAATCATATTGTTTGATAGATGTGTGGTTTCTAAAACCACAAATGCTAACTACTCAAATGAAAATACACAAAATATGTTATGAAAAATAGAATACTCAACACCTTGATAAGAATTGTGATAGAAATCAATTAATGAGATAGCTAGGGAATAGATCGATTAACAATTGGATGTGGGTAAGCTAACTAGCATCATTAATGTACCAATCTCATTATGTTAACCACTTAGAGGCTTAGATTAGTGGGGTTGGTATACCCACCACTAATCTATCCTATCCAATGGGTTCTTAATCACACAAGGATTGTCAATCCACATGTGAATATATAACAAATTACTCCACTCAAGATAGCAATCAACAAGTGATATACAAGTCAATTATAATGAATGGAATCTAATTAATTTGAATGAATAGAACACATAAGAGATTCATTACAAGCTAAGCTAAACCCACAACCAATTGATCATCAAATCTATCCCCTAGATTAGGGGTTTAGTTACACATATTTGCAATGAATGAAAAGAAGTAAATGATAAGTAAATAACCCTTGGGTCACCTTCTTTAAGCTTGATCCTTCTTCTCCTCTATGCTCCTAGATGCAAGGAATGGAGGTTGAGGAAATGTCTTGGAATGTGGGTGTTTTGGTGGAAAGTTACTAAGGATTTTGGTGGAGAAATGGTGGGATGAGGAATGATGTAGTGAAGTAATCAAGGTTTTGTGTTGAGGGTTGGATGGATTAGATGAGTTCAAGGAGAGAAATGGAGGATGATGAATAATGTTCCATGGATGATGATCTAGATCTGAAATGAGTGTTCTCTGAATTTTATCTCTGATTTTTCGATGCCTTGAAGATGGAGAGACGCTTCATATATATACTCACTCATGGACATGTACTGGTAACTGCTTGATTCGCTGATGTGGAGCCTTGGTCGCTATTTGGTCGCTATGGCGACCCTGGAGCGTAAAACGGTTAGATGAAAAGGTCGCTTCGAAAACCATCTTTCTCGCTATTTGTCAAGTGGCGACCATGACCAATATGTGTAGAGGTCGCCACTTGTAACCTTTAGGTCGCCATGGCGACCATAAGTGGCGACCCTGGAAAAGTGAGGAGGTCGCCATTTGCACCATCAAGGTCGCCATGGCGACCCTAAGTGGCGACCAAGCCTTGAGTGCACTAGGTCGCCACTTGCAAGGGAGGTCGCCATGGCGACCCCAAGTGGCGACCCCACCTGATTGTTTTTGTGACTTTCTGTCGCCATGGCGCTCAAGTGGCGACCAAGTGGCGACCTTCTGATGCCTTTGGAGAATCCTCTGTCGCCATGGCGCTCATGTAGCGACCTCTTATGTCCAAGTGGCGAAAATGCCCTGTTTCTTCCCATTTGTGAGACATTTTCGCCCAAGTCCTCCACCTTCATCTCAATTGCTTCTGAAACCTAATAAAACCTGAAACACTCAATTTAACAACATTAAACATGGGGAAATGCCTGAGAATCAAGCAAAAAGAATCGGAAATGAGGGCCAAAATCATACCAATTTTGGCCTGATCAAATACCCCCAAACCAATCTTTTGCTAGTCCTCGAGCAAAAACAATAACAAGCACACCCCCAAAAACATGCATAGAGATATTTCAAAGGTTATCACTTCAAATGATCAATGTGCGAAGCCAAAATGAAGAGATTAAAACAGTTATGCCATGGTGAGGATTTAAACATGCAAGAGCGTGTATAGTTATGATTAAAAACGTGCCACCTTAGACATAATTGTACGCAATGCGATCTTACATTCAAAATGCCAAAGCTTCAAAGCAAAGGTGCTATTAGTTTAGAATGTAATTCGCTTTGATACTAAACCTCACCGGATTCTCTCTTCTTTTCTCCAAGACTCCTAGGTTCACTCAAATTTGTACATGTGCAATATGAGTTCATGTTATGGCAACAAATTGATTGCACATGCTAATCATTAAAACGCAATTTCTTGAAAGTGATCTCATGAATGGAATTGCAAGCCATGAATTAGAAAGAACATGCATCAACCAAATTGTACAAAATGGACAATCCTAAAGATCATGAAGGTCTTTTCTTTGGTTGTAATGGGGCCTAAGGTTATGGTGAAACAAAGAATGGAAGAAATGGATATCAAGGGACCTAATGATTTCATTAAGGCATACATTCTAATTCTTTAAGTTCCACAAGATTCACACATATTGTTCCCACTTCAAGGTGTCCAGGCTCACAATTACACATGTGTATGCTACTCCTATTTTCAACTTGAGTAGTTCAATTACTTCTCTTCCTTTTCTACGCCCTTTGTGCCTAATTTCTTGATTCCTTTTTCTTTGCTTTTCTTTGCTTGCCAATTCTTTTCTTTTCATGCTTTTCATCATTTTTTTTTTCTCTTTTTTTTTTTTTTTATTTATTCTTTACAAGCTTTTGTTTCCTTTTCCATTTTCAAACATCTCTTGCTTTGCAAGACTCTTACACACATTCACATGCCTAGGTACACACCTTATATTTATAAATTCAAAATTTTACATTGAGTTCCTAAGCCTTAGCGAATCATTTGGTCAAGGTAGGTCAATTATTATAAGGCTATAAGGTTCATGTAGATGTGGTTCATGAAAGAAAGGCTTCAAATGTGTTTGGCTTCAAAGGGGCTTGGGAGCACACATATTCAAATTGGTTGGAAGTGTTTAGGCCAAAGAGGTTTTCACATGCATCGCCTAAAATCATTTCTAAAGATTCGTCCATTAAGCAAAATAAGGCATCCACAAGCAGACCATAATATTCTATGGCAAACAACATTTAGTGCAAATGAGACCAAAACATGCTTGTATGAGTGTTTTAGAGTGAGTGTTTAAAGTGTGAATGTTTACAACTCAACGTATGCTTTTTAAAGGCTGTGTTTGTGATCCTCACGGGAATCTCCACTATTAATTCTTAGCCTTCAAGCAAATTTGATCATTCACTCAACATTAAGAGAAAAAGATTAACGCATTTTGTTCAATGACACCCTAAGTGGCATGGTGTTAATCTAAACCAAACACTCTCAAACATGCACAATTCCTCACTATATCATGTAAAGAACAATCTCCACAAGCAAAGCATGCTCAAATATGGCAATATCGCAAAAATTTTTGAAAATTTTGGCACACAATTCTTTTGAAAACCAAGCATCATGTTCTTTTGAAAACCAAGCATCATGGTGTTGCGCAAAAGCACCCCCAAACCTAAATTTGACATTGTCCTCAATGTTCAAAGGTGGAAAAATAATAAAGACAACAAGCGCAACCCACTAAATTTTAAGCAATAATCCAACAAGCAAGAGCAAAAACAAAATATCCAATCATCCGGCATATTGCCCTCCAAATAATCATACACAAAATCCCAACAACACATATAACAATGAAGCACAAATGTCCTAAATCCACTACCAAAATCCAATTCACACCCTTATTCTATGCGGAAACAAAATAAAGGCAACAATGAGAAATAATGATTAAAAGGAAAAAGAAATGCGAATAAACATAAATCAACAAAAATATCCAACAAAATAATCCAAAAGTAAGAACATAAAACTAGCAATGTCCCAATAAAATGATAGAAAATGCAAATGATGAAAAGATAAAACAAATCCTAGGAATGCTAGTAGGCCAACTACTCTGAATCATCCTCCTCATCCTGCACTACCCTACCCTTCCCTTTCGGGTCCATCCTTCTCTGCTCCCTAGCTAATGCTGCTCTCCTAGACTGCTCCTCTCTCCATTTCCTCTGTGCGACCGCCTCATCAATAGGAGGACCTCCCACATAACGGGGCCCCTGATCAGTCAAGGAACGGGCCATGGCCTCCTCCAACTGTGCTGCCTCCTCAACAGCAGACTGTGCAGTCTGAAATACGAAGTCAGGCTCCTCTGTGCTATGTCCTGAAGGTGCAGTGGGGGTAGGTGGAATCACTGTGGCAGGCTTCTTCGGCCTCCTGACATAAGGGGTGAGCTTTAGATCATGGCGGAGGTCTGTAAAACCTGTGATCACTGTCTCACTCAAATCCTGAATAAGGCTTTCCAACCTCAGCTGCCTGTCCTCCAAGGCCTTCTGCCTTCTGCCTTCCTTCAATATCAAGTTTATCAGCATGAAGGATATCAAAATCACCAGTCTGAGTCTTCCTAATGCGCTGTACACCATCTAGAATCTGAAGACCCAACGGCTGCCCATGATCATCACAAATAGGAATCTCCTCCTCCTCATCATCATCGTCCTCCTCAGGGACCACTCTCTCAAATTCTTCCCTAACACTAGTGCCAGCCTTTGAACTCCGCACTCTCCTACGTTTTCCCCCAGTAGGTATCTCCCCACGCTTAATCATCAAACGTCTCCAGGTGGTCAAGTCCATATCTGACATGGGGGGCTTAAGTATGTCCCCGGAGATATCTACACCCGCCAACTTGCAGGCCTCTGTGATCAAACAAGGGAAAGGGAGGATATCTGTCTCTGATTCATTCCTCCCAATCCGCTGAATCTCCATCTTCACGATAATTCCCACATCAATAGGCTGCCTCTCACTAATACTGTGTAGAATCCTAGCTGCCTCAAATGGAACAGTGGTGTAAGGATTCTCATTTATTGATTGGCTTGTTTCGTGGACAAACCACATGTTGGGGTTGTTGTAAGGGTAGCTTAGGAATTGGTGATCATCCAATGGCCCTCTCAAGACCTCAAGAGAAGAAGCACCAAAGGTAAATTCTAGTGCTTACTTGCTTTGAAGAGATCTAGTTGCACACACACACAACTCATGCATAAATCTTATTCTTGTATGTTGTGTGTTTTATATGAGTGCTTGCATGTTCTTGAACATCTCTTCTTGCATGTTTATTTGATTGCATCTAGTTTATTGAAATGCCATAACAAGTTTAGGCATTAGGATGCATTCAATTCCCACACGTGCACTTCATGTATGATAGTTGTAGGTGTGGTGTAATTCGTTTCCGTTTGAGTGATCGGAAACGTCCGTGCTTGCATGATGGTGTGCATGTCTTAGCACGATGGTTGACCACTTGAGAAGGTCTCATTCTTCTCTTGGATAAGTGGTAGATTCGGTTTGGTTCTTTGGAGTGAAGTGTCTAGTTTCAAAAGATTGGATTTCAATGATTTAAATGTTTTTCAAAACTGACCTTTGTATGGTCTTGTGACCATAACTTTTTATAAAAAGATTGAAATTGAGTTTTGTAAAATTCTGGACAAACTAGACACCCATACCTTTCCAACGGTATATTATTCGTAATATTTCATGACCGTTTGGATTGGTTTTAAAATCTCCAAAGTGACCACTAAAACAGGGCATCTCAGCTGTTATCCGAATCTGACCATTGGTCACTCAATTGACCATAACTTTCTCTACGGACATCAAAATGTCATTCCATAAATTGGAGTAGAAAGTAGACTTCCATACCTTTCCAACGATATATCATATGAAAGGTTTCGATGTCGTTTGGTCATGTTTCGGTGCGCACAAATTTGAGTTATGCGCTGTCGCGTTTTCTGCGGACCGTGTCCGCAAAATATGGGCGCCGAATGTGTCAGGTGCATTTCTGCGCCCTTGATTATGCTGCCACGGGCAGCAGAATAGGCCGCCGAATTGGCCCGTAAAGTTGGGACAATTTTGTCTTTTCACCCAACATTTTTACTCTCTATAAATATATCCTTATCTTTGGTTCAAAATATAAGTCTTTCATCCCAAGAACCCTAGAGAGATATTTAGAGAGACTTGAGAGAAAAAGCTTAAAGATCACATCTTTATTTCTCTCAACCCATTTCCACATGCATAAATCATCATCTAAGCATCATCTAGGATCATCTAGTGTGTGCTAATGCATGGGTCTTCTTCAACACACATGGTATGATTTGTTGAACACTAATCTCATCTTATTTTAGTGTTTTTACTTATCAATTTTATCTCTTTTATTACTTGTATGTTCTTGAGTAATTTCTACATACATGATTGAGATTATGTGTTGATTGGGTTTATATTTTACATAGCTTATTTGATTAGGTCATTATTGCCTAAAAGCTATGCCATAAACATTCATGTGCATCAAAGATCATCTAAGCATTTTCTAGCATAGTTAGTTTGCTTAGTTGCATGGGTTTTGGTCATCACACTTCCCTTGGTATGTTCTTCACTTTTATCATTGATATTTAGTGTTGTATTTATCAAGGCATCTCTTTTATTATTTGAATGATCTTAGATTAATATCTTATATTCAAAATAGAGATTGTTTGTGATGACATGATTGAATGCTTGTGGGTTATTTTTATAGCAACATCTAGGTTATTTAATCTATGATTTGCTAAGCTATTTGACATGTCATTTAGCCATTGATATCTAGGGTTGCATTTATTGCCATCTAATCATCCTAGATAAGCATATAGAGTTGCCTAGCTCTCATTGCATTTGTTGAGTATTTATATATATTCACATAGGTTGTAATCTCTTCATTGAGAAGTAAGTCTTGCGTGTAGCTTTCGGGATTAGGTTGCTTAGATCGCAAGCAATTGAAGTCTTGTTGTGATAGACCGGGATTAAGTCGGACACCGGGATTAGGTGGTCACACAAGCAATTGGACTAGGTCCACTTTTAAAGGCCCGCGTGGTAGAAGTGGGGGGTTACAGACCGGAGTGTTAGACGAGGTCTACATAGGTTGTAAACTTCATTTCAATTAGTGGATTCGAGGTTCGAGTGTGGCGCACTATAATAGCCCGTGGTTTTTCCCTGTTGAGGGTTTCCACGTAAAAATCAAGTGTCGTTTATATTTCCGCACCTTATTACACTTGATTATTGTTTTGTGAATTGGGTTATATTTGTAATATTGACTAATCCGAAAATTTGGTAATAACGGATTAACAACCCTTTCACAAACCCTCTATGTCATTCTTAAAAGACACCCACGCGTATAATGGTAAAATTTGTGAACTTTCAAGTGGACCTATGGGAAACTGGTCTAAGGGAAGAGGTGAGGAAAATGTGCCAAAAGGCGTGCTCAATCTTCAAGTTTGATTGCTTGAGAGGGAACCTCTTTGCCATCCATATGGTCATAGGAGTGATGGTCATAGTGTTAGCAAATTCCACCAAATTCTTCACATACAAAGGATTTGTGGTGATTCCTTCCACCATCCTCTCATGTAACCCCTCAATTTCCAACAATGTCGTCCCAAAATAGATGTTAATGTCCGGTGCGTTCAAGTACACGGGAACCCCTCTCACTAGAATGGGACCACCCCTCATATACTCCCTGGGATTCATTCCCGCATAGAATTCTTTCACCAAACTCTCGCTGTAATGTGGCGGAGTAGCTGCTAATCCTCCCCATCCCATGTCATTCACTGTTGTTGGGACAGAGGTATCCCTCAAATTCTCCAAATCAATGCCCCTCTCAGGCCACATTTTCTTCTCAGCAAATGTCTCCAATCGTTCATCGAATTTCCTATTCAGTTTGCATTCGGGAACTACTCTCCTCTTAGGAGTGGGGTCTTGCTACCCTTGCCCCCCTTGTTCTGCAATTTCATCTTCGGAGCCATTTTTCACACCTAAATTCGGACTAACTCTCTGACAGAAATCCGGCAGCACAACGGCACTACAATAACACTCCGGCACTCACCAATGTGCACCACAATCAACCAAAATCACTTCAATACTATCACAACCACTTCTATATGAATCAAACCACACAAAAATCCAATCCTAAGCACTAATCACTTCAAATCAAACTCAAAACCACCCTTAGTGATTCTAGATGCAATGTAGGAAGGATTTGATCAAAAGAATTGAAGAACTAGAGTGATTTCTTACCGGATTTGGAGATTACGTGCGTGCCACGGCTTTGGAATTGAGAGAAATTGAGAAGAGAGAGCTTTTGTTTGTGCGGCGTTATGTTTTGAGCAGCAACTTATAAGCGAACGCCCTATGTCGCCACTTGTGTCACTCGGTCGCCATGGCGACCAAATGGCGACCAAGAAGAAATTTCATGTTTGCATGTGGTCGCCATTTGCACAAGTAAGGTCGCCATGGCGACCAAATGGCGACCATATCTGATAACAAAGGTCGCCATTTGCAACATGTGGGTCGCCATGGCGACCATGTAAGTGGCGACCTCTGAATCCTTCATGTAAGTGAGGTCGCCATTTGCGTGCAAATAGCGACCAAATGGCGACCCTGACTTAAAGTCCTCTTCTGAATGTATTTCATCATCTGCAATGAAACAAAATCCACAAATAATCTCATATTTCAAACCACTATCAAGAATTGAAGGACATTTATTCAGAAAAACGAAATAAACAAAGGAAAAACACACAACAAGCAAAATTAAACACAAACATTTTTATTCATGGCATGAAATGTAAAAACCAAATGTAAATCCAACTACCGCATCATACTATGCGAAATGGAATCATGATGCTCATCATCCAAGTCAATCACATTATAACTCAATTTCTTCTTGACTACCCAAATTGGACCTATAGACTCATCCCGGACTTGATTTACCAAATCCTTCCTAACCCAAATTTGCTTAACATGGTTAGATCTCCTTATAGGTCTATTTTTATCATTATTGGCATGCTTCAAAAATTCAAAACACCTAGACTTTACATGACCCTTTTTATGACAAAAATAACAAGTTAAAGGATATGAAGGAAATCTTCCCTTTTTCATTGGAGATTTAGGCCATGAGGGACCGTTATTGGTGAGTTCCTTGATGGCTTGATCCATCCGATCTATCTCCACCAAAAAGTCGCACTCCTTTACCTTAGCAACCTTCAAGGACATCTCCTTCTTGCTCAATTCCTCCTTCAACTCCTCAAGTGCCTTGTTCTTGGCATCTACACTCATGGGGGCCTTCCTCATCTTTCTTAAGGATTCTTCCTCAAATTCTTCGGTGAGCTTAGCCAAATCCTCAAGCTCTTTCACCGTCACCTCATTCTCCATTGTGAGAGCCACGTTGACCTTCTTAAGCTTGTGATTTTTCCTTGCTAAGTCATCAAGCTTCTTTTCCAAGGCATACTTCTCCGCCTTAAGAACTCTACCTCAAGCATGAGCTCTTGGTTGGAATTTTTGAGCTCTTCAATTTCAGAGTCACCAATGCTCTCAACTTCGTCCTCTTGGCTATTCTTTTCAAACAATTGCACCAAATCACATACTTTTCCACCCGTTGACTTTGGTGGTTGCAACTCAACCACATAGCAACTCTCAATGCTTTTTAGGTCATCATTGCATATGGTTATATCAATCTCAAGTTCTTTCTCAAATGCATGCATACAAACTTTCCTCTTGCAAACATCGATCTTCATTTGAGCGGTAGCCATGAATGGTCTACCAAGGAGAACTTGCCACTCCCTAACATCTTTTGACTTGTCACCAATGTCTAGAACTACAAAATCCGTTAACACCACTACTCCTTCAATGACAATTGGGACATCCTTTATTTCACCACTTGATGAAAGTGAGGTTTGATCCGCTAGCATAAGCTTCTTCCCGGTTGGCTTCAATCCTACCAAACCCAACTTTACATAAGTAGATAGGGGCATCATGCTCACACTTGCTCCTAAATCTAGTACTCCTTTAAGCACTCCACTATTTCCTATTGATATGGGAATCACAAAGCTTTCCAGATCTTCCACTTTCTGGATGTATGCTTCTTCAAACAACAATGCCTCATCTCTAGCTCCATCCTTCTTGACAAAACTACCTTCTTTAGCTTGCTCTGTGTGGCTTGGAAACTTCCCCTTTTCTTGCTTTTGAAAGGCCTCGGAAATTTGCCCCATTTGGGTCTCCAATTTCCCAAAAGATGCCTCTAGGTTGCCAAACCTTTGACCACTAGCTTGCATGAAGCTTGTCAAGGTATTCTCAGCTCTTTGGAAGCCTTGCATCATACCTCTCATTTCTTCATCAATATTTCGGCGAGGTTGATACGAGCTTGGTTGAGCATTGTTGTTGTTGTTCCATTGGTTTCCTCCCCATTGATTTCCTCCTTGGGGGAATCCTCCTTGTGATTGATTTTGACGATAGCTTCCTTGTGAGCTACTTCCTTGAGTGTTCAACCCTTGTTGTGGATTCTGACGGTAACCCCCTTGTGAGCTACCTCCTTGATTGTACACCCCTTGTTGTTGATTTCCTTGTTGTTGATTTCTTGGTGGTGGGTTTAGAATGTTGTTGTTATTTGACCAAGAGAAGTTTGGGTGGTTCCTCCATGGTTGAGCATAGTTGTTGGGATAGGAGTTGTTGCCTTGTCCTTGAAATCCCATAGCTTGAACCTCCTCTTGCTCTTGACTTTGAAAAGTGTCCTCAAACCTTTCATTCTCGTTGAATTGCCCGCTAGAGCCTCCTTCTTGCCTTCCTAGCAACTTAACTCCCGCCTTAGGAAATCCCATACTTTCAATATGAGAAGTTAAGGTCTCCACCTTCTTGTTTATCCTTGAGATTTCGATGGCGGCTTCCGTACTAGCATTCACATCAAACTTCCCACCTCTAATACTGTTGGCATTCCTTTGTTGAGAGTTTTGTGCCAACATCTCATAGATGTCGTAGATCTCCAAAGCGGTCTTGGTATCATAAGAACCTCCACAAGCGTTATCCACCAACACTTGGGAGAACCGAGTTAGACCTCCTTGGAAACAAGACACCTTGTATTCCTCAGTGAACATGTGAGGAGGGCATTGGGCCACAAGGCGTTGATACCTCCCCCATGACTCATGAAATAGCTCCCCCTCACTCTCATAAAAATCGGCTATCTTCACCTTTAACTCCTTTGCTTTCCTAGCCGGAAAGAATCTGTTGAAAAACACCTTGCAAATTTGGCCCCAACTTGTCAATGATCCCGGCCTAAGCCCCATGAGCCATGTCATAGCCGCATCCTTCATACAATACTGGAAGCAACGCATTTGCAACTGTTCACGCGTGAGTCGCATGATGGGGAAGGTCTCAATAATAGCACTGTACTCCTTCATGAACTGGAGGCAGTCTTCATTCAACTTCCCATGAAATGACGGCAAGAGGTTGACGTGCATTGTCCTCAACTCATAACCCCTAGCAACCGGGTCTAGCACGATCGGTGATGGTTGGTTCCCGATATCCGGCAAGGCATACTCACCCATGGTCATCCTTTGACCACGGTTGGTTTGAGTCTCTTCCGTCATCTCCTCTCTCAAAGGAGCTTCGTCTTCCCTACCATGTTGTTGTCCTTCGGTACTCATAGCTTGACTTGGAATTGGTTCGAACTCTCTCACACGGCTAGTGCCTTCTAGTGGTGGATGAACACCTCTACCTAGAGATCTCCTACCGTGCATAAAACTGAGCACCTGAAAGAGGAATAAATAAAGAGATACAAGGAAAGAAGAAAAAGTAAAAATAGCACTATGAACAAGTCAATAACCACAAAACAAAATATTTAACTAACAATCTACAAAATACCAATAAAATGTGAAGAAAAGTCAATCTATGTAATCAACGCTACCATTCCCCGGCAGCGGTGCCATTTTTTGATGAGGTCGTTTGTGTACTCAACAAAATATTAATAATAGAAATTATGGTTGATTCTTGAAAACTCTTTTAAGGCCACCTAATCCTTTTAAAATGTGATTTGATAGCAAAATAGTGAGCAAGTTCGTTCCACAGGGAATGAAGTGCTAATTAGATAAATTGACTAATCTTAGAGCAATAAAATAAATCATATTGTTTGATAGATGTGTGGTTTCTAAAACCACAAATGCTAACTACTCAAATGAAAATACACAAAATATGTTATGAAAAATAGAATACTCAACACCTTGATAAGAATTGTGATAGAAATCAATTAATGAGATAGCTAGGGAATAGATCGATTAACAATTGGATGTGGGTAAGCTAACTAGCATCATTAATGTACCAATCTCATTATGTTAACCACTTAGAGGCTTAGATTAGTGGGGTTGGTATACCCACCACTAATCTATCCTATCCAATGGGTTCTTAATCACACAAGGATTGTCAATCCACATGTGAATATATAACAAATTACTCCACTCAAGATAGCAATCAACAAGTGATATACAAGTCAATTATAATGAATGGAATCTAATTAATTTGAATGAATAGAACACATAAGAGATTCATTACAAGCTAAGCTAAACCCACAACCAATTGATCCTCAAATCTATCCCCTAGATTAGGGGTTTAGTTACACATATTTGCAATGAATGAAAAGAAGTAAATGATAAGTAAATAACCCTTGGGTCACCTTCTTTAAGCTTGATCCTTCTTCTCCTCTATGCTCCTAGATGCAAGGAATGGAGGTTGAGGAAATGTCTTGGAATGTGGGTGTTTTGGTGGAAAGTTACTAAGGATTTTGGTGGAGAAATGGTGGGATGAGGAATGATGTAGTGAAGTAATCAAGGTTTTGTGTTGAGGGTTGGATGGATTAGATGAGTTCAAGGAGAGAAATGGAGGATGATGAATAATGTTCCATGGATGATGATCTAGATCTGAAATGAGTGTTCTCTGAATTTTATCTCTGATTTTTCGATGCCTTGAAGATGGAGAGACGCTTCATATATATACTCACTCATGGACATGTACTGGTAACTGCTTGATTCGCTGATGTGGAGCCTTGGTCGCTATTTGGTCGCTATGGCGACCCTGGAGCGTAAAACGGTTAGATGAAAAGGTCGCTTCGAAAACCATCTTTCTCGCTATTTGTCAAGTGGCAACCATGACCAATATGTGTAGAGGTCGCCACTTGTAACCTCTAGGTCGCCATGGCAACCATAAGTGGCGACCCTGGAAAAGTGAGGAGGTCGCCATTTGCACCATCAAGGTCGCCATGGCGACCCTAAGTGGCGACCAAGCCTTGAGTGCACTAGGTCGCCACTTGCAAGGGAGGTCGCCATGGCGACCCCAAGTGGTGACCCCACCTGATTGTTTTTGTGACTTTCTATCGCCATGGCGCTCAAGTGGCGACCAAGTGGCGACCTTCTGATGCCTTTGGAGAATCCTCTGTCGCCATGGCGCTCATGTAGCGACCTCTTATGTCCAAGTGGCGAAAATGCCCTGTTTCTTCCCATTTGTGAGACATTTTCGCCCAAGTCCTCCACCTTCATCTCAATTGCTTCTGAAACCTAATAAAACCTGAAACACTCAATTTAACAACATTAAACACGGGGAAATGCCCGAGAATCAAGCAAAAAGAATCGGAAATGAGGGCCAAAATCATACCAAGTTTGGCCTGATCAGACTTCATTTATAGATATAGACATCCTGGCTCCATTTATTAAATATGAGTAAAATATCATCATATGGATGCTTTGTGGTTTTTGATATTAAATTTTAACATTGAGTTTTCAATAGTGACTATTGAAAGATGACTTCTGGACAAGTCATAATATATATCCAAGTTCAAAGTGTGATAATATGAGTAAATATGGTAACTTGGAAAGCTATAGGCAGTCTATGAAGTCTTGGCGATTACTGATATTCTTCATGAGGATTCACTATCTCCTATAAGATTGTCTAGGGTATGAATGAGAATCATTTACTTATTCCATCTTTATTTAAGAGTGCAATTTTAGTTCTTTAGTGGAATAAACTAAAATTAATAGATTCAACCTAAATGAATTATTTGTTGATTATGATTGGGTTATGTCTATTGGAGCTTAAATTTAGATAGGCGCACCAAGATCCCCAATCCACATGGACTTGCATGAATCACTTGATATATTCTACTGGACTATTTATGGGTCCATCTAGAATTGTATTTAATATATTGAGAATATAATTTGCACATTATTTATTTAATTGGCTGTTTAATTATATTAATATATTAATGATAGGCATGTGGGCTTGTTTCTTTTAGTAAGAATAGGTCTAGTTCACATGTGGGCTTTTTATTAAAGTCCAAATGGATTTAATAAAATAAGAAAAACAATATATGACCCATGTTTTGGTCATGGGCGGCAAGGTTAATTTTATTAGCCCATTATATTGTTTATTTTATTATTTAATTAAATGGAAATTAATTAATATGTTAATTAATTATTTAATTAAGAATCAAGTCTTTTTTTGATTAGGAAATATGTTTACTAGTATTATACTATTAGTAGTAGTATATTAAATATAAAAGACTTTATTTGATAAGTAGATAAATAAGGGATTTATTTATCTAGTCACATTAGGAAGTCTTTTATATAGTCACAAATACACTAAAGAGTTGGATTAGGGTTTGTACATAAGATATATGCATGAATGCGGAATATATATGTTTTATATATGCATGAATGTAGAAGATATATATGTTTTATATATGCATAATGCATGTGGAATATATAGCAATATATACATATATGCATGCGGAAATATATATGGTATATATATGAAGGCATGCAGCAATATATGGTATACATGGCACTTGGCCAATAGATATATGGATATGTAATTGAAAAGAAGAATTCGCCTATCATATAGCTATATATATATTATATTGAGAAAAGAAGATTTCGGTAAATATATATATATATATATATTATTTTGGGCAGAAGAATTCGCCTAATAAAATACCCATATATATATATATTTGAAAAACCCTAATTTTTGCAATTGAGAGTTTTTTCTTTTGCTAGAGAAAAATAAAATTCAACCCTTAGACTAGTGAAAAATTCGGCCAAGAGAGATTGAAAGAAGAGATTGTTGTCGTTTTCGATAGTGCACTACTAGCCTTTACATCAAAAGGTTTTGTGCACAATTTCGAATAAGGTTCACGTGAATTTCAATCTAACGATTGTGAATTCAAAAGTGACCGAGACATTCTTAATAACCTTTTGGAGTTTATTGTGACTAATAGAAATCAGAAAAGTTTTGTAGTCCATTCTCAGGTACACAATTCAAAGAGAAGAGAGACCATGCTCCTAGGTGATTCACGTCCGTGATCGGATTGGAAGATCTTGCGGATTACCATCGACGCATAGTCAATCGGATCACGCGACAAAGGTATGATATCTTTTGGTGTATATGTTTATTAATTAAAGGGTTAAGGTTCAAACTTGAAAAAAAAAATTAAAATATACTAAACTTCTTTTAGTCTTGCTTCCGCTGCGTGCAAAAGTTTTTCCCTACAAAAGCTCCTCATACCTGTTCATGGAATTGGAGAAAGCTTCTTCATCTTAGGCCTTTTGTTTGTCCTTTAATTTAGCACATCATTAGTAATGGCTTGAAAACTTCCTTATGGTTTGATAATTGGCACCCGGATGGCCCTATTCATTCGAAATGGAGCTCCCGTGTAATTTATGACTCTGGCCTCTCTATCAATGCTAAGGTTAATGCCATTGTTGTAGGTGATAATTGGAAATGGCATGTTTCTATGTCCATTGATCTTGCTGAATATAAGGAGTCATATGCCTTCTTACAACCTAAACTCTAATTTGGATAATAGTATTCGATGGCTTCCTTCTTCAAATGGCAGTTATTCAACTGCTTCTACTATGGATTCTCTTAGACCCCTCGTCCTCTTGTTTCTTGGTATGAAATTGTGTGGTTCCCTTAGAATATTCCAAGAATGGGTTTTGTCCTTTGGTTGGCTATTAAAGGTAGGCTTTCTACCTTAGATCATGTTCAACGCTACAACCTTCAAGTTTTTGCTACGTGTGTCCTAAGCAACTCTCAAACTGAGACTCTTGCTCACCTTTTCTTTGAGTGTTCGTATAACAAAGCCATATGGACACAACTTTTGAATAAATGTGGTTGTCCTTAGATTGGTCTCAACTGGTATGATTTTATAGAATGGGTGTCCATTCATTGGAAGGGGAACTCTCTCTCCACGGTGACTAAAAAGCTTTGTCTTGCGGTGGTTGTCTATTTTATTTAGAGAGAACAAAATTGTCGCTTTTTTAAAAGCTCTCGAAAGCTTAATACTGAGGTTGCCCGATCCATTATTGACACTATCCATTGCTGGCTTTCCTATATCAACTTGAAGGATTGGCCTCTTCTTGCATTGAATTAGAACATCAACTCCAGATAATCCATTGTGTTGTAGGCTTACTTGTTTGCTTTTGGCTTTTGTGTTTGGTTGTGATTTGTTGTAGCCTTTGTTTAGCTCTTGTTTGAGCTTTGTTGTGCTTGTTTTTTGGGCCTTTCGGTTCTTGTCTCTTTGCTTCATGGGGTATGCCCCTTGAATCTGTACATTCTTTCCTTCTTTTCTATGATACTATTTATTTACCAAAAAGAAATACTTGTATTTCCAATAATGTTCAATGTGTTACTAGTATCGATCAAAATATAACTATACAAAAGAATCAATGAACAAAAGAATTATATATACAACAATAATCAAAATGATTTGCTTACATATCACACTTAACAAAAATATTCTTTCAAAATACATCACAAGTGAATACTGAGCAACAAGATTAAAACATACACATATACAAATAAGAGAGAGAGAGATAGAAAGAATTGACACAAGAGATTTTTTAACATGGAAAAACCTCCAAGGAAGAAACATCCACGGGTTGAACTACGATCATTGGGTACTATATATATATATATATATATTAGATGATAGATTAGAAACTCCTCAAAAGTGACCAACCTATGATCTACTCTCTATTGAAGTCTATGTCTACCCAATCCCTATTGGAAGATAATAAATCCCTTAATGATGCAAAACCACCATATATTGGAGTCCATGTCTAACCAACATCGTTGGAAGATTCGAAATTCCTCAAGAGTGCATACACATCCCATGTACCACTCTCTATTGCAGTCTATGTCTAACCAAATGCCCGCGCCTACCAATAATGTAGCCAACTCCCTATCCAAAGGACTCATGCCTCTAGAGAGCCTCCAATGCATAGCTATCCGGACCTTCCCAATCCTAACCATGACTTCTTGCTTGGTTATCTGGACCTCTTGTCCTAACCAAGACTTCCTTGCTTGACTATCCTGACCTCTTGTCCTAGTCAAGACTTCTTGCTTGGTTATACGGACCACATGTCCTAACCAAGACTTCATGCCTCTTACAAGGACTTCCTAGTGTGATCAATGAATGCAAATGATGCAAACAAGCAAGTCAACATAGAACATGTGATCAATACATTCCATGGAAACTAGACTTAATCATGTGAGAACACAAGTCAAAATAGTCTAGATACAAAACTTGAATTAAAACCTAGAGCATGTGAAAACACCTGACACATGTAGCTCCTAGTTTCATTCACAAATATAACACTTGAACAAATCATATACATGAAGCACATATTCAAGAGATCAGAAACATACACTAAAAAATGCTAGAAACACAAAATATGTTCAATGAATATTCTAGCAATTATTTAGGGCAAGGACATAATGAATAATCAATTAAATCCTATTAGGCTCTAAATACAAAATCACAAGTGTTAATCCTAGATTTGTTCAATAAGAGGATCTAAGCACATGTTAAGGTTATTGATCATAAAATACATCAATCAAATCACAAATAACCCACAATACAACTCTCAAACATGTGAAAAACTAGAATCCTAGAAAACTAGTTCAGATTTGTCTCTAATTAGACTTGATTAGGTTTGATTATGAAGATATCTTTCTCAATAGCATTCAGCATACATGCACATACATATAGAAGAAGAAACCCCAAGGTAATTGAAGGTTATAAAAGAATAAAACACATAGATAAGTCAAATACCTAAGAATCTCGAGCTGGTTTGTTTTTAGAGGTAAAGCCACTAGAAAAAGTGATCAAACCACTGAAAACTCTCTTGGAAAAGATAGAGAACTTGATTACAAAACTTCTCCAACTTGAATAACTCAATTCGGAGTTCGAATGGGAAAGTTATAGTATTTGGAAGGTGAGAAAGTTTGGATGCTCAAGTGTTTTCTATTTTTTTCTTCTTGAAATGAAATGGGAGGGAAATGAGTAACTTAAAAGAGATGAAAGAGAGGGAAAGAGATAACGAATCATATGCTACCACCTCACCACCCCGTGAGAGGCACGTGAGCCTCATGGGGCAGAGAGGTGTATGGGCCGTGAGGCTCACGGGCTCACGGGCTCACCACCAAATGGCCTTTGGCCATTCTTGACTCTTTTGCGCTCCTCTCGTGTTCTTCGGCCGTATTCGAACCTCCAAACTCTGAATTCGAATTCATCTTTGGATTACAAACTGTGACTCCCTCACACACAAGGAAGACTATAAAACTTTGACAAAAGGTTGAGAATTTGACTCGGTATACGACGACGAAGACAACTCAACGAATGAGAACATAAAGTAGCGTAGCTTCATAGTTTGGACTCGAAACCTAATGAATGAGTAACCGAAATGACCAGGACTCAATAAGAAATCATATGAGATTATGTTCAAGACCAAAGACAATAAAACAAAAACAAATAAATACAAAGTCACACAAAGTATGCCATTTCCTAGAGATAGTCCTAGAACATGCAAATTTCACAATGTTTGTTAAAATAAATCTAATGCATGTGCATACTTTGTCAAGTGTGTGAATGTATTATACAAAAGGTGTACAACTATGTAGGGACACAAATGAATGTCTTATGTGTGTGTGCATATGCCTTGTAAAAGGAATGAGGTCAATTATACCTTTGATGACCAATGTGGCTTATTCCCTTTTTCAAGACACCATCTTGCATAGCCAAGTCTTTATTTGAAGCTTTGAATCATCATTTCTAAGACCACTTATCAATACAAGAGAAACAACATTTTGATATGGAATACATGCCAACAAAAACCAAAAACCTAACAATCTCCCCATTTGGCAAATTCCATGTCAAAACCCCTATACATATACTAAAACAATTACAAAGAAAATTGGTCACAGTGAGTTACACATTTCTAGACAAATTTTCAACCACAAGTCTTGGACTCCATCTTGGTCTTCTCTTGATATCACCTAAAATCAACTTGAAAGCACAAGAATATCCAAGAGACAACACATATGGCAATATACTTTCTTTGGCAAGAAAATAAAACATTAAAGTTCAAATAGATCATGTATGCTCCCCTTTAATACATGCTATCCAACAAAATATTCTAGCCAAGATCAACAAAAAATATTACATGCCATAAAGTTCAAACTTTATACCAAAATACAACAAAAACAAAAAAATGAGACTAAGCAAGCCAGAAACTATCATATATCTCCCATATTTCTCCCCCTTTTTGACATGATATGAAGCCAAAAAGAAAGAATAAGAAAATATACCTTAAGATCATTTCTAGCCACTTGTGCCACCAAGGAATGTTGTGCAATTTGATGATCTCACATAATGCTTTGTAGTAGATGCTTTGCTTTCCAATTCTTTGATCTTCACATCTTGTAGCACTACCTTAGCATTGAGTTCTTCAATCGTCCTTTGTGACTCCTCAATCAACCTTCTTGACTCTTCAACCTTGCTTTTCAATTGCATAGCCTAATTTGGAAGAATAGTTGTGCTAGATACAAGGCTGGAATCATAAGATTCGCCAAAGAGCCTAAATGTATCACAAGACTTTCCCTTTTCCTTGTATGACATGGTAGCCATACATTTATCACTAAACATTTCTAAGGAAGGTAGTAGCACATCATCATCTTGTTTCTTCACTCCTTTAGCTAAACACAAATGAGAGATAAACCCTAGAAATGCCAACTTTTTGTCCAAACAAATTGAACAAGCCGCAATCTCAATATGTTCTATAAGGATATCACCAAGGTTTATGGGTTTGTTAGTCACTAAGGCATACACAATCTTGATCTTCTCTTTGTTTAGTTCGGTAGCATTAGAAGAACCAACAAGATTGGCACATACAAAGAGATGCCAAAAGGCACTAACCGTAGTCAACTCACTTTGCCTAAAAAAGGCTTGTTTTCCCCACTCAAAATATCATCATTGTCACAATAAGTTCTACCCTTCTCATTGAGGTTCTCCAAGCCATCAACATCAAGAAAATCCGACTCAATATCATAGGGTAACTCTAGAAACTCATTCAAGTTCTTCGATCGAGTTGACTCTAAAGACAACACCTCTCAAATCTAACAAGGCATCTTCAAGGGAAGTACTTTCCTTATACTCATGATAGAATTCTCTAATCATGGTATCATTCACTATTCCTAGCATTTTGATCCAAGTACTCCAATTCCTTTCAACAATGACCTTATAGACATAAGAACCACTACAAGAATCCAAATCAATACCTTTTTCTTGAATGATCTTTTTGCACCCAAAAATCTCCAAAAGTTTCAACTTGTTATTTTTGGCTATCTTTGAAAAAGAGAAAGTTTGGACTTGTCTATGGGTTTAGAAGGGTTGCTAATCCCAACTTTCTTGGATTTGCCCATGACCTTGTGTAGTGTATCACTATAACATGAAAACAAATGTGAGTGGAAACATCAAAGCAAGTTAGTGACTAAAAACAAATATAAAGGCAAAACACCATTTTTGATCAAATCAATATGCATATAAAGAGTTATCATATCATCTTTAAGATTTATCAAAAACATGAATAATGCCAACAAACAAAAATCTTGAAGAACATGTGAATATGTCATAAAAGAGAGCAAAAATTTAGCATGTAATGCTCCCCATTGATAACTGCCTTATCTAAAATCTAGATAGACAATTGTTCACAAAAATAACCACACAATCACATCACCAAGCAATTTTAATAGATTTTTCAAATAAGCTCCATATAGTAATAAGAGTTACACCAAGATTTTCAATCACTCTCATATTTCTTCAAAAATTGTAAGAGTATCAAAATACCAAATAAGCAAATGTGAGTGTGTGAAGATTTTTCAAGTATATGAAAAGAAGTACTTTGACAATCAAACATGCAAACATTTTCAATATCTATTCATCTTAAGCCTTTCCATAAAAAGGTCAAACCAATTATCATCCAAAATTTTGCTTTTAAAGAGAATAAATTTCTACATGTGAGTGTTGTGTGTGCATGTGGCTTGTCATTCCATTTCTATTTGACAACCCGAGCTAATTTGATTATTCAACTATACTCCATAAAGCTTTTTTGTTTTGTTTTGTTTTGTTTTGTTTTATGCTTGAATCAAAGATATATTTATTTTTTAAATGATTCTTTTCAACACTACTTTGATTTTTCTAACATAAACATATATATCTCATGGCGGCTTTCACTCATCACAATGGCGTAGCCCTTTTCTACATTGGGCAGCTGCACAACCAATATATGTAGCCCTTTCCATGAGGGTGCTCGTTGAGTTTTACATTACCGAAGCAAATGGATACCAACCATAGGTCATCTTTAAACATACTAGTCCTAGGACTTCAAGTTGTATCCAAAACTTACATCAATCAAACTCAACATACCTAACCAAGCATACAAGAGAAGTAAAGTGCATTTTTGAAACCAAGTTTTTGTTAGGATTATGCTCAATAGCAAGAGTGTAATAGTGTAATTAACAATCTTATTCATATTAATAAAGTGATTTCTGGTTTAAACAAATCTTATAGCATTTATAGTTTAATAATTGTTAAAGTAAATAATCATAAGGTCTAAAGACTATGAGAAAAGAAGAATTGTTCATACATCTGGATATGTATGTGGTAGACACAATTCTTTAGTTAGTCTTGAATATCGTTCACAACTTAAGTTAAAGGTTGGGCACCTTTATCTTGTTAAAGTTGTAGAATTCTTTTGCTAGCATTTGAGTGGGATCAAATGAGATATGATGAGTCTAAAATCATCGGAGTGTCTTCGAGCAAAAGGATCTAGTGCACTGGGTGCATTGAACAGGATCACAATGAAATACTTTATCTATAACCGTCAGTAGATAAAAGTAATTTCATTATCAGGACAATCGGAGAGTCTATCTTAATCCTGAGATAAATGATGGACTTATGGTTGCAGGTGATATCATTTGAGCTATCAATGAGTACGATTATATCGCATGTCTATCCTCGATAGTTTGGTGATATTCATTTGTTAATCGATAGAGGACTTCATTTATAGATATGGACATCGTGGCTCCATTTATTAAATGAGAGTATAATATCATCATATGGATGTTTTGAGGTAATTGGATATTAAATCTCAACGTTGAGTTTTCAATAGTGTCTATTGAAAACATGGCTTCTGGACAAGTCAAAATATCCAAGTTCAAAATGTGGTCATATGAGTAAATATGGTAACTTGGAGAGTTATAGGCGGTCTATGAACTCTTGGCGATTACTGATATTAATCACGAGGATACACTATCTCCAATATGATTGTCTAGGGTATGAATGAGGAAGCATCTTCCTTTTCTGTCTTTATTTAAGAGTTCAATTTTAGCTCTTTAGTGGAATGAGCTAAAATTAATGGATCGGACCTAAGTGAATCATTAGTTGATTGTGATTAGGTTATGTCTATTGGAGCTTAAATTTAGATAGCCCGCCAAGATCCCCAATCCACACGGACTTGCATGGATCACTTGATATATTATACCGGACCAATTTAGGGTCCATCTAGAATTGCAATTTAATATATTAAGAATATAATTTGCACATTATTTATGTAATGGGCTGCACAATTATATTTATATATTAATGGATGACATGTGGGCTTGTTTCTTTTAGTAAGATTGGGTCTAGTTCACATGTGGGCTTTTTAATTAAAGTCCTATGGATTAAATGAAATAGGAAAAATAATATTTGGCCCATTACTAATATGGGGCGGCAAGGTTAAATAATAACCTAAAATATTATTTTGTTTTCATTATTTAATTAAATAAGAATTAATTAATTCATTAATTAATTATTTAATTAAGATACAAATCTTTTCTCATTAGGAAATATATTTCCTAAAGGTATACTATTGGTAGTAGTATAATTAAATAGAAAGACTTGTTTGACAAGGAAATAAATAATTAGTTTTATTTATTCAAACAGGAAGTCTTTTTATTTTAGTCAAATATGAGAATAAAAGATTTATGAGTTTGATTAGGTTTGGGAAATCTTTTCTAAATAGGAATTAGGGTGCAATTCAAACTAGTTAACTTGTTTTGGAAATTGCGGCAACCCTAATGCATCAAGGAAGAGAATTCGGCCAACCCTAAAGCTAAAAAAGAAAGGAGAAAAATTTGGGCCATATATATATGCACATATATTATTTTCGGCCAGCCCGAAGGGTAAGTGCAGAAAATTATTTTTCTTCTTCTTCTTAACTCATAGATAGAGATTTTATTCAACTAAAACAAAAGAAAAAGGAACATAGATTATTCTTTGATGGTGTACTACTTGCTTGATCATTGATAAGCTTGTGTATACAACATCGATTAAGGTTCACGCGAGTTTCGATCATTAGATTGAGAACTCAAAAGTGACCGGAATAATCTTAGGTTTCTTTTGATTGTTTTTGTGACTAACGATCAAGAAAGAAAAGTTTGTTTAATCCCATCACAGGTTTGCAATTCAAAGAGAAGGGAGACCACGCTCCTAGGTGATCCACGTTCGTGCTAGGATTGAAGATCTTGCGGATTACCATCGACGCAAGTCAATCGGATCACGCGACAAGAGGTATTAAATTTTATTACTTTGTTATATATATTTAATTAATCAAAAGGGTTTAAGGTTCATAATTGGAAAAATTTTAAAAGCTACCCAACACTATTTTTTTAGTCTCGCTTCCGCTGCGGGTACTACGGTATTTTTCCCTACAGTTTTATGGCTTAAAAACACATGATTAAAAAGCAAGTAAAGAGACTTACTTAAGATCTCTACTTCTCAAGAGAGTAGCTTTCAAAGAATATGAAGCTCATATTTTTCAAAACATGCCACTCAACAATCATACAAACAACAACACACATCATGATTAAGATCAATGTGAACAATTATTTGTTAGGATTATGCTCAATAGCAAGAGTGTAATAATGTTTTTGACAATCTTTTCATATTAATAAAGTGATTTCTGGTTTAACAAATCTTATAGCATTTATAGTTTAATTATTATAATTGTCAAAAAGTAAATAATCATAAGGTCAAAAGACTATGAGAAATGAAGAATTGTTCATACATCTGGATATGTATGAGGTAGAAACAATTATTTAGTTGGTTTTGAATAAGGTTCGCAACTTAAGATAAAGGTTGGGCACCTTTACCTTGTTAAAGTTGTAGATTCTTCTGCTAGCATTTGAGTGGGATCAAATATGCTATGATAAGTCTAAAATCATCAAAGTGTAGTGTCTTAAAAGAATTTAGTGCACTAGGTGCATTGAATAGGATCACAATGAAATACTTTATCCAGAACCGTCAATGGATAAAAGTTTTCATTTTGAGGACAATTGGAGAGTCTATCTTAATCCTGAGATAAATGATAGACTTATGATTCCAAATGTTATCATTTGAGCTATCAATGAGTACGATTATATAGCATCATAGTCTATCCTCGATAGTTTGGTGGTATTCATTTGCTAATCGATAGAAGACTTCATTTATAGATATGGATATCGTGGCTCCATTTATTAAATTAGAGTAGAATATTATCATATGGATATTTTGAGGTATTGGACATTAAAACATTAAGTTTTCGATAGTGTCTATTGAAACATAGCTTCTGGAATATGGTAACTAGGAGAGCTATAGGCGATCTATGAGCTCTTGGCGATTACTGATATTTTTCACAAGGATACACTATCTCCAATAAGATTGTCTAGGGTATGAATGAGAAACATTTATTTATTCCATCTTTATTTAAGAGTTCAATTTTAGTTCTGTAGTGAAATAAGCTAAAATTAATATATCGAACCTAAATGAATCATTTGTTGATTATGATTGGGTTATGTTTATTGAAGCTTAAATTTAGATAGCTCGCCAAGATCCCTAATCCACACAGACTTGCATGGATCATTTGATATATTCTACCAGACTAATTTATGGGTCCATCTAGAATTGTAAATGGAGAGATGCGGTCATATGTGATCAAGACTCATGATAACTCTTCAAATACCTGGAATGGGCGACCAAGGATGTAGGAATCCTTGGGCGGTCCTAATGGGGTGCAATAAGCATTCCATTAATACATTAAGAATATAATTTGCACATTTTAATTAAATGGGCTATTAAATTATATTAATGTATTAATTAAAGGCATGTGGGCTTGTTTCTTTTAGTAAGAATGAGTCTAGTTCACATGTGGACTTTTTATTAAAGTCCAATAGATTTAATAAAATAATATATATATATATATAATATATTGCACATGTATATACATGGGCAGCAAGGCTAAGAAAATTAGCCTATTATATTGTTTTAGTTTATTGTTTAATTAAATGGAAGTTAATTAATTTATTAATTAATTAATTATTTAATTAAAAGTCAAAATCTTGTCATACTATTGTTGGTAGTTTGATAAGTATCAAACACTTTATTTGATAAGTAGATAAATAAAAAGAATTTATTTATCTAGTAAAATTATGAAGTTTTTGATTAAGTCACAATTTAATTTATATTCAATAAATTATTGGATAATACACTAAGAAGTTGGAATAGGGTTTGGATTCTAAAGTTGATAGGAGTTTTGGTGAAACACAAATCCTCTTGGTGGGTGGATTTCGGCCACAAGATTGAATCCTCTTTGTGTGAGGATTCGGTCACCACCTATAATACCTATCAAGGGAATTCGGCCAACCCTAATAATTTTGAAGAGAATTTTTCTTTTGCTTAAAAAAAATTCTACTCTAAGAAAGTGTGTTGAAAAATTCATCCAAGAGAAAAAGAGAAGTAGGAGCATCTTATTTTCGAAAGTGCATTAATAGCTTTTACATCAAAAGGTTTTGTACACAACATCGAATTAGGTTCACACGAGTTTCAATCAAAAGATTGAGAATTCACAAGTGACCCAACGTTCTTCGTTTTTCTCTATGAAGGTTTTGTGACTAACAAAAGGAAAAAGTTTTTTGTTTTCCATCCTCAGGTACTCAATTCAAAGAAAGGAAGCCCACACTCCTAGGTGATTCACGTTCATGATTGGATTGGAAGATCTTGCAATTTACTATCGACGCAACATCAATCGTCACGTGGAAAAGGTACGATATCTTTTATTATATGTTAATTAATCAAGGGTTAAAGTTCTCTTTTAAAAGGAAAATTTTTAAAATATACAAATCTATTTTTCGCTTCTGCCGCGTGTATTTTCCCTACAATTGTAGGGAAAAATTGTACCCGCAGCGGAAGTGAGACTAAAAAAATAGTTTGAGTAGCTTTTAAAATTTTTCCAATTTTATGAACCTTAAACCCTTTTGATTAATTAAAGATATATAAAAATAAACAAAAGATTAATACCTCTTGTCGCGTGATCCGATTGACTTGCGTCGATGGTAATCCGCAAGATCTTCAATCCTAGCACGAACGTGGATCACCTAGAAGCGTGGTCTCCCTTTCTTTGAATTGCAAATCTGTGATTGGATTAAACAAACTTTTCTTGATTCGTTAGTCCCAAAAACAATCTAAAGAAACCTAAGATTATTCCGGTCACTTTTGAGTTCTCAATCTTATGATCGAAACTCGCGTGAACCTAGATCGATATAGTATTCACAAGCTTATTGATGAATAAGCAACTAGAATACAATCAAAGAATAATCTATGTTCCTTTTGTTTTTAGTAGAATAATAGATCTCTAACAATGAGTTGAGAAGAAGAAGAAGAAGAAGAAGAAAATTATGCACACAAGCACTAGGGGGGTGGCCGAATTCTATAAGTGGCCTTATATAGGTGGCCGAATTTCTTCTCCTTTTTACCCTAGGGTGACCGAAATCTTTCCCCAAAATTCACTAGGGTTGCCGCAAATCCTCCTACAAAAAAGGAGTATGTTTTGCACCCTAATTCCTATTTTGTTTAAGATTTCCAAACCCTAATCCAACTCAATAATCTTTTATTCCTTATTTGACTAAAATAAAAAAACTTCCTATTTGATTAAATAAATAAAATTAATTATTTATTTCCTTGTCAAACAAGTCTTTCTATTTAATTATACTACTACCAATAGTATACAAATAGGAATCATATTTCCTATTTAGAAAAGATTTGTTACTTAATTAAACAATTAATTAATAAATTAATTAATTCTTATTTAATTAAATAATGAAAACAAAATAATATTAAATGCTATTTTAGCACCTTGCCGCCCCACATGTATATATTGGGCCAAATATTATTTTTCTTATTTCATTAAATCCATAGGACTTTAAATAAAAAGCCCACATGTGAACTAGACTCATTCTTACTAAAAGAAACAAGCCCACATGTCATCCATTAATATATAAATATAATTGTGCAGCCCATTACATAAATAATGTGCAAATTATATTCTTAATATATTAAATTGCAATTCTAGATGGACCTTAAATTGGTCCGGTAGAATATATCAAGTGATCCATGCAAGTCCGTGTGGATTGGGGATCTTAGCGGGCTATCTAAATTTAAGCTCCAATAGACATAACCTAATCACAATCAACAAATGATTCACTTAGGTCCGATCCATTAATTTTAGCTCATTCCACTAAAGAGCTAAAATTGAACTCTTAAATAAAGACAGAAAAGGAAGATGCTTCCTCATTCATACCCTAGACAATCATATTGGAGATAGTGTATCCTCGTGATTAATATCAGTAATCGCCAAGAGTTCATAGACCGCCTATAACTCTCTAAGTTACCATATTTACTCATATGACCACGTTTTGAACTTGGATATTTTGACTTGTCCAGAAGCCATGTTTTCAATAGACACTATTGAAAACTCAACGTTGAGATTTAATATCCAATTACCTCAAAACATCCATATGATGATATTATACTCTCATTTAATAAATGGAGCCACGATGTTCATATCTATAAATGAAGTCCTCTATCGATTAACAAATGAATATCACCAAACTATCGAGGATAGACTATGCGATATAATCGTACTCATTGATAACTCAAATGATATCACCTGCAACCATAAGTCCATCATTTATCTCAGGATTAAGATAGACTCTCCGATTGTCCTGATAATGAAATTACTTTTATCTACTGACAGTTATAGATAAAGTATTTCATTGTGATCCTGTTCAATGCACCCAGTGCACTAGATTCTTTTGCTCGAAGACACTCCGATGATTTTAGACTCATCATATCTCATTTGATCCCACTCAAATGCTAGCAAAAGAATTCTACAACTTTAACAAGATAAAGGTGCCCAACCTTTAACTTAAGTTGTGAACGATATTCAAGACTAACTAAAGAATTGTGTCTACCACATACATATCCAGATGTATGAACAATTCTTCTTTTCTCATAGTCTTTAGACCTTATGATTATTTACTTTAACAATTATTAAACTATAAATGCTATAAGATTTGTTTAAAACAGAAATCACTTTATTAATATGAAAAAAGATTGTTAATTACACTATTACACTCTTGCTATTGAGCATAATCCTAATAACAATATCACTAAAAGATCTTAAAAAGCAAATGTCAAGGAGGGCCATATAAACACTATACTAGTTCTCTAACATAACATGCTTCATGAAGTGGTACAAACAATGAGTTGAGAGATGAAAATTCATGCAAGCAAGCAATGTGATATAGAGATACCTGCGCAAGCTATTTTCATCAAATGTAAAGCCTTCACCCTTTTTATGAGTCCTCTTGGCTTGTTTGTCCTCATGACAACAAGTTATTGGTGTGTCGATCCATGAGACTAAAGACTATGCATTTCAACTCAAACAATAAAAAAATGACTTTCTCCAAAAGTCTTAGCATGATTATAACCATATAGATTTTGAAAGTATACAAACAAGGTTAAATTGCTTAAAGCGTACCTAGATGGGGGTGAATAGGTTTTTCGCCTAATTTCAATCACTTGAACAAACTTATGTTTGTCCCTCAAGGTAGCTTTACATACAACATATAAACGGAACATTCATATATAGACAAGTTATACATATCATCATTTAAGCAATGTCTACGTATAACAAGTTATTGTATGAGGTATAATATCACTAAAATACAAAATCAAGGAATATCTTGTATATCAATATTGTTCAAAGTTATTACAAGAGTGATCAAACATATCAATATACAAGAATAACCAAATATGAAAAATTACAAATACAAATTGATTTAAAGAGGATTGTTTTACAAATCACTCTTTACAAGTACTTGTTCAAATATACTACACAAGTAAATGATATTCAACAAGATAACACATACACAAACACAATATAAAAGAGATAGAGAAAGAGACAATGAACACAAGATTTTTACGTGGTAAATCTCCGAAGAGGAAACATCCACGGGTTGAATTCACAACCACCGGCAAAGCAAATCCACTATATGAAAAGGACATACACACTCAAGACTATCAACTCGATGATATCCGTCTCAAACTATCAAATCCTAATATACCCTCGGGCTAGTGAACCACAAAGCCTAATCCCTATCCAAGGTGTGTCCTACACCTCTAGGAAGCAACTTCCTATCCAAGGCTCTCAAGCCTCTAGGAAGATTCCCTTGCTTAGCAATCTAGATCACTAGGATCCTAGTTAAGCTCTCCTAGCTTAACCATCCGGAGTATGCAACTGTAGGCAAAAATATCGTAGTACACGCAGCGGAAGCGAGACTAAAAATAAAATAGATTTAGTAGCTTTTAAAAAATTTTCCTTTTATGAATCTTAACCCTTTTAATTAATTAAACATACATATAATCAACAAAAGAAGAATACCTTTTGTCGCGTGATCCGATTGACTTACGTCGATGGTAATTCGCAAGATCTTCAATCCTAGCACGAACGTGAATCACCTAGGAGCGTGGTCTCCCTTTTTCTTTGAATTGCAAACCTGAGAATGGACAAACAAACTTTTCTAATTTTGTTAGTCACAAAAATTCCAATAGGTTGCTAAGAACGTTCCGGTCACTTTTGAATTCACAATCGTAAGATTGAAATTCGCGTGAACCTAATTCGAGTACAAGATCTCTTAATGTTAAGATCACTAGTACACTATCGAAACAAGAACAATTCTTCTCTCACAAACCTCTAGGCCGAATCACTCACTAGTCTTAGAGTTGGATCTTATTTTTTCTCTAGAAAAAGAAAAAACTCTCAAATGCAAAAAACTAGGGTTTTATAAAATATATAAAGAATATATATATGTCTATTTATTTTTTTTCCGCAAAAAACAAAAAAATATATATCTATATGCCTGCACCGCCTAAATATACACCTTTTTCAATTTGTTTAAAACACATGCATTATATGTATATGTCATTGTTTAAAACACTGCATGCATGTTATAAGTGTTTTAATAAAATACTGCATGCATTATATATATTATATATTGTGCATCGGCCATATATATCTTTAAAAAACTGATTGCCTTTTAAATATATATATATATATATTGCCATATATGGCTGCATGCCTTCATATATACCCCATATATATTTCGGCATGCATATATGTATATATTCCTATATATTCCGCATGCATTATGCATATATAAAACATATATATATCTCACATTCATGCATATATCTTATGTACAAACCCTAATCCAACTCTTTAGTGTATTTGTGACTTTATAAAAGACTTCCTTATTTGACTAAACAAATAAAGTCTTTTATATTCAGTATAATACTAATAGTAATATACTACTAGGAAACATATTTCCTAATCAGAAAAAGATTTGATTTTTAATTAAATAATTAATTAACATATTAATTAATTTCCATTTAATTAAATAATAAAATAAAACAATATAATTGGCTAAAATTTAGCCATTGCCGCCCATGACTAGAACTTGGGCCTACATATTGTTTTCTTATTTTATTTAATCCATTTGGACTTTAATAAAAAGCCCACATGTGAACTAGACCCATTCTTACTAAAAGAAACAAGCCCACATGCCTTTCATTAATATATTAATATAATTAAACAGCTCATTAAATAAATAATGTGCAAATTATATTCTTAATATATTAAATACAATTCTAAATGGACCCATAAATTGGTCCGGTAGAATATATCAAGTGATCCATACAAGTCCGTGTGGATTGGGGATCTTGGCGAGCTATCTAAATTTAAGCTTCAATAGACATAACATAATCACAATCAACAAATGATTCACTTAGGTCCGATCCATTAATTTTAACTCATTCCACTAAAGAGCTAAAATTGAACTCTTAAATAAAGACAGAAAAGGAAGATGTTCCTCATTCATACCCTAGACAATCATGTTGGAGATAGTGTATCCTCGTGATTAATATCAGTAATCGCCAAGAGTTCATAGACCGCCTATAACTCTCCAAGTTACCATATTTACTCATATGACCACGTTTTGAACTTGGATATTTTGACTTGTCCAGAAGCCATGTTTTCAATAGCCACTATCGAAAACTCAACGTTGAGATTTAATATCCAATTACCTCAAAACATCCATATGATGATATTATACTCTCATTTAATAAATGGAGCCACGATGTCCATATCTATAAATGAAGTCCTCTATCGATTAACAAATGAATATCACCAAACTATCGAGGATAGACTATGCGATATAATCATACTCATTGATAACTCAAATGATATCACTTGCAACCATAAGTCCATCATTTATCTCAGGATTAAGATAGACTATCCGATTGTCCTGATAATGAAAAGACTTTTATCTACTGACGGTTATAGATAAAGTATTTCATTGTGATCCAGTTCAATGCACCCAGTGCACTAGATTCTTTTGCTCGAAGACACTCCGATGATTTTAGACTCATCATATCTCATTTGATCCCACTCAAATGCTAGCAAAAGAATTATACAACTTTAACAAGATAAAGGTGCCCAACCTTTAACTTAAGTTGTGAACAATATTCAAGACTAACTAAAGAATTGTGTCTACCACATACATATCCAGATGTATGAACAATTCTTCTTTTCTCATAGTCTTTAGACCTTATGATTATTTACTTTGACAATTATAATATTAAACTATAAATGCTATAGGATTTGTTTAAACCAGAAATCACTTTATTAATATGAAAAGGATTGTTAATTACAATATTACACTCTTGCTATTGAGCATAATCCTAACAATCTCCCACTTGCGCTATAGCAAATGTATCATATCTCTCAAGCCCATGTTCTCTAGATGCCCATCGAAACTCTTCTTGACTGCCGTCCAGTGATCAGGACCAAGTTTCGATTGAAACCTGCTAACTATGCCAACAGCAAAACAAATATCTGGTCTAGTACAGAGCATTGCATACATGAGACTTCCAACTGCCGAGGCATATGGAACTCTACTCATGAATTGCTCTTCATGCTCATTCTTAGGAACTTGTTCCTTAGAAAGCTTGATTCCATGTCTGAAAGGTAACATGCCTTTCTTGGAATCCTGCATGGAAAACCTAGACAAGATCTTGTCTATGTATGAAGCTTGGGATAATGCAATCGTTATATTCTTTCTATCCCTTATTACTTAGATACCTAGAATAAAACTTGCTTCTCCTAAGTCCTTCATATCAAATTGTTTTGCTAACCATTATTTTACTGATGTCAATACACCTACATCGTTTCCAATGAGTAGTATAACATCAACATAAAGAATCAGGAAAACCAACTTGTCGCCCTTAATCCTTTTGTATACACAAGGTTCGTCAAGATTTTGAATAAATCCAAAACCTTTGACAGCTTGATCGAACCTTATGTTCCAGGATCTGAATGCTTGCTTTAATCCATATATGGATTTCTGCAACTTGCATACCTTTTCCATTTGGCCCTTTTCAATGAATCCCTCTGGTTGCATTATGTAGATGCTTTCGTCAAGACTTCCATTAAGGAAAGCTGTCTTGACGTCCATTTGCCAAATCTCTAGATCTAAAGATGCTTTAATGGACAAGAGTATCCTAATGGATTTAAGCATGGCCACAGGAGAGAAGGTTTCCTCGTAATCGATACCTTCTTTCTGTGTATACCCTTTAGCTACCAATCTAGCTTTAAAGGTTTCCACCTTTCAATCCATACCTCTTTTCCTCTTGTATACCCACTTGCACCCAATGGGTTTTATCCCTTTAGGCAAGTCTACAAGGGACCAGACTTTGTTATCGAACATAGATTCAATCTCAGATTGCATTGCCTTTTGCCAATGGCGACTATCAACATCCTCCATAGCTTCCTTGTACGTGTAGGGATCATCGTCGTCCTGGAGATTCTCCACTGATTCTCCCAGATCGATGTATCTTTTGGGTTGTGTTCTAACCCTCCCACTACGACGAGGAATGGTAGGTTGTTGATTTTGTGTTGGATCGGAACTTACAATTGGGTTTGGTTGTGTAACCTCTCGTGGAATTGTATCTCCTGACATCTCATTCAGGACAATTCTACTTCTAGGCACAAAATCATTCATATAGTCTTTTTCCAGAAATTTAGCAATTGTTGAAACAAATACTTTAAGATCTGAAGGACTATAAAAATAATATCCTTTAGTTTCTTTTGGATACCCTACAAATATACATGTTTCCGAACGGGACTCCATCTTTTTTGTCTTTCCTTTTAACACATGCGCAGGACAACCAAAAATCCTTAAGTGTTGTAAACTAGGCTTGCGCCCAGTCCACAACTCATGCGGTGTTTTAGGAACAGACTTATATGGTACATCGTTTAGAATGTATATAGCAGTTTGTAAAGCATATCCCCAAAAAGAAATAGGAAGTGTTGAATAACTCAACATAGACCTAACCATATCCAAAAGAGTTCTATTTCTCCTTTCTGCTACCCCATTTTGTTGAGGTGTACCTGGTGTAGAAAACTGAGAAACTATCCCATTATCAATAAGATATTGCTGAAACTCACCAGATAGATATTCTCCACCACGATCAGATCTCAAGATTTTTATGTGTTTCTCAAGCTGATTTTCCACTTCAGCTTTGAATGCTTTGAACTTGTCAAAAGCATCCGACTTATGTCGTATGAGATACACATAGCCAAATCTCGAGTAATCATCTGTGAAAGTGATGAAGTACTCATATCCACCTCTAGCTTGAATGCTCATAGGTCCACATACATCAGTGTGTATCAATCCTAAACATTCAGTGGCTCTGGCACCTTTGGTAGAGAATGTCCTTTTGGTCATTTTACCTTCCAAACAAGATTCACAAGTTGGTAGATCATCAACCTTTAAGTCACTCAAAGGTCCGTCACATACCAATCTTTTAATCCTGTTAAGGTTAATATGACCTAGGCGTAAATGCCATAGGTAGGTTTCATCTTTTGATAATTTAACTCTTTTATGATTAGGTTCCGTTATTTCTGTGTCTAACGAGTGAGAGATATTTCTATGCAAAAGGTATAGACCGTTTTCCAATGTACCTTGGCAAATAATTTTGTCATTCTTACTAATAATAAAAACTTTATTAATAGTAACCGAATATCCAAATTTATTCAAACAAGAAACTGAAATTAAATTCCTCTTGAATTGAGGTACATAATAAATGTTTATCATATCTAAATGCCTTCTAGAATCCAAATAAACTCTAATATCTCCCACTGCACTTGCAGACACTAACGTTCCGTTGCCCAAGCGCAAATTGATTTCATTCTTACTCAGCCTTCTCCTTTCTTGGAACCCCTGCAAGGAATAATAAACATGATTAGTGGCTCCAGAGTCTATGATCCAAGAATCTATAGAATCTGCCAAAAAACATGTTTCAAGATAATTCACATTACCTTCTTCCTTGTTGTTCTGGGACTTTGGGCAATTTCTTTTCCAATGTCCCTTTTCACCACAAAGGAAGCATTTCCCTTTGATCTTGGTTACTTTCTTGGTCTCCTTCTTGGTAGGCCCAAGTTGCTTTTTCTTCTGTTGTTTCTTGACCTTCTGACGGGTCTTAACAGTAGCAATTTTACCAACCACATAAATCTCTTGACCTTTGCTTTTCACAAGGATCTTTTCAGCACTTTGAACATCTTGCATCAGGCTCTGTAAGGTGTATTCCTTTTTGTTCAAAGTGTAGTCCAATTTGAACTGATCAAAGGAATCTGACAAAGAATTGACAACCATATCAATTTTTGTCTCACCATCTATCTCAGCGCCATGCAGTTCAGCAATGTTGAGATGTGCTATGACTTTCATCATGTGATCCTTCACAGCCTGTCCAGGTTTCATCTTAAGATTCATAAAAGCAGTCACTACCTCTCTCTTAGTCGTCCTGGACTTCATAGCAAACATCTCATCTAGAGACATCATTATATCAGCAGCAGACTCCATTCCTTCATGCTGCTGTTGCAACACGTCGGAGATAGTGGCCATAATATAACATTTGGCCATATCATCTGAAGTCTTCCACTGCTCATACTCATCTCTTTGCATTATGCTAGATTCATTATTAGGAGCAGGTGGTTTAGGAGTAGTTAGAACAAACTTATGTTTTTCACTTTGCAGCAACAACCCAATTTTCCTTTTCCATGTTACATAATTATCTCCAGTTAAAGTGTTATCTTTCAGGATGTTCATAAGTGATGGGGTCATGATTTCTGAATAAAAACAAAACATATATAAGTAAATAATCATTATAAAGCACTTTAAATATTTATCTTGAATTAAATAAATAACTCAATCATAAAAATTCAACGGTGATCCAACACCCATAAATGTTACGCCTCCTTTGGGAGTTCGCACCATTTACTAGTTAGACTAGGTCCCACCTAATTGTTAACATAACAACCAGCGTTTTCAATTTTAGCCTTGCAATTTTACTGACAAGAACTCTTGGGAGGATATCAATAAAATTACATTGAATGTGTTACCAAGATATCGACCCTCAATTTTCTCTCACGAAAATCCCTCCTTGGGGAGTAGATCTCGTTTGAGTCCATTGTCTAGTCTATCCTTGTAAGGAAGTATATTGCTAAATTCCATTCATGGATGCCCCTTGGGGGGATTACCAATAAATAATTAAGCTCAACTAACCTTGGAGGCCATAAGTGTTACAAAAACACCTTCTCCCACTCAATTATTTAAGGCGTGTGATTAAATCCAATAGAATGATTTACCAAGTTATCTAGATGCCAATTTAGATACCTAAATCATTCAATGCATGTTCATACCAAAAGAGATATATGAGTGGCACTCCTATTCTATATGTCATGTTATCATACAATAACAAATATTGTAATATTTAAGCAAAAATTAAATAGCAACAATTTTGGCCCATCCTAGAAAAACATGTAAATTACAATAATTTAGGAATACAAGATCTTCAAGTGGCCCATCAACCATACGCTCATCCTTCGGCCTCCTCCCTTGGGCTTGCACAGCCCACAACCCCACAAAGGGGCTGCCATGCGCAGCCCATAAGGCCACACAAGGCTGCCATGGGCAGCCCACCATGTAATGGGCTTGCCATGCGCAGCCCAATCCACTCCTAGGGTTTGCAGGTTGCTTGTTCTTGGTTCCGGTTGCTTCACATCTTCGATTCTTCGATGTAGAACGTGTTACAATTTTATTTAAACAATAAAATACTGCCGTAATAATTTTTTTTTTTATTCACTGCAGTACTTTTTACAAACAAAAAACTGCACAATAATTAAAAAAAACTGCAGTAAAAAACTGCACTAAAAATAAAAATAAAACCTAGCAACTACCAAGAAGGAATTATGGCGATGATAGACCACCCTTCTTGTTACAATTCCGAAACCAAAATTACATTGAAAATCTAGGACCAAAATCGAGCAATAACAATCCACATAAACATATATAAATCCATACATCCACATGTAATTATATATGCGAATACCTAGAGTGTCATCTCTTTCTAAACATGCATAATCACAATAAAAAGAAATAGATTCACGTATATATACGTTAATTAATTAAAAGGGTTCAACCAGGCTCTGATACCAATTGTAGGGAAAAATAGCGTAGTACAAGCAGCGGAAGCGAGACTAAAAATAAAATAGATTTAGTAGCTTTTAAAAAAATTTCCTTTTATGAATCTTAACCCTTTTAATTAATTAAACATACATATAATCAACAAAAGAAGAATACCTTTTGTCGCGTGATCCGATTGACTTACATCGATGGTAATCCGCAAGATCTTCAATCCTAGCACGAACGTGAATCACCTAGGAGCGTGGTCTCCCTTTTTCTTTGAATTGCAAACCTGAGAATGGACAAACAAACTTTTCTGATTTTGTTAGTCACAAAAATTCCAATAGGTTGCTAAGAACGTTCCGGTCACTTTTAAATTCACAATCGTAAGATTGAAATTCGCGTGAACCTAATTCGAAAGTGTGTACAAGATCTCTTAATGTTAAGATCACTAGTACACTATCGAAACAAGAACAATTCTTCTCTCACAAACCTTAGGCCGAATCACTCACTAGTCTTAGAGTTGGATCTTATTTTTTCTCTAGAAAAAGAAAAAACTCTCAAATGCAAAAAACTAGGGTTTTATAAAATATATAAAGAATATATATATATATAGGTCTATTTATTTTTTTTCCGCAAAAAACAAAAAAATATATATCTATATGCCTGCACCGCCTAAATATACACCTTTTTCAATTTGTTTAAAACACATGCATTATATGTATATGTCATTGTTTAAAACATTATAAGTGTTTTAATAAAATACTGCATGCATTATATATATTATATATTGTGCATCGGCCATATGTATCTTTAAAAAACTGATTGCCTTTTAAATACATATATATATATATATTGCCATATATGGCTGCATGCCTTCATATATACCCCATATATATTTCGGCATGCATATATGTATATATTCCTATATATTCCGCATGCATTATGCATATATAAAACATATATATATCTCACATTCATGCATATATCTTATGTACAAACCCTAATCCAACTCTTTAGTGTATTTGTGACTATATAAAAGACTTCCTTATTTGATTAAACAAATAAAGTCTTTTATATTCAGTATAATACTAATAGTAATATACTACTAGGAAACATATTTCCTAATCAGAAAAAGATTTGATTTTTAATTAAATAATTAATTAACATATTAATTAATTTCCATTTAATTAAATAATAAAATAAAACAATATAATTGGCTAAAATTTAGCCATTGCCGCCCATGACTAGAACTTGGGCCTACATATTGTTTTCTTATTTTATTTAATCCATTTGGACTTTAATAAAAAGCCCACATGTGAACTAGACCCATTCTTACTAAAAGAAACAAGCCCACATGCCTTTCATTAATATATTAATATAATTAAACAGCTCATTAAATAAATAATGTGCAAATTATATTCTTAATATATTAAATACAATTCTAAACGGACCCATAAATTGGTCCGGTAGAATATATCAAGTGATCCATACAAGTCCGTGTGGATTGGGGATCTTGGCGAGCTATCTAAATTTAAGCTTCAATAGACATAACATAATCACAATCAACAAATGATTCACTTAGGTCCGATCCATTAATTTTAACTCATTCCACTAAAGAGCTAAAATTGAACTCTTAAATAAAGACAGAAAAGGAAGATGTTCCTCATTCATACCCTAGACAATCATGTTGGAGATAGTGTATCCTCGTGATTAATATCAGTAATCGCCAAGAGTTCATAGACCGCCTATAACTCTCCAAGTTACCATATTTACTCATATGACCACGTTTTGAACTTGGATATTTTGACTTGTCCAGAAGCCATGTTTTCAATAGACACTATCGAAAACTCAACGTTGAGATTTAATATCCAATTACCTCAAAACATCCATATGATGATATTATACTCTCATTTAATAAATGGAGCCACGATGTCCATATCTATAAATGAAGTCCTCTATCGATTAACAAATGAATATCACCAAACTATCGAGGATAGACTATGCGATATAATCATACTCATTGATAACTCAAATGATATCACTTGCAACCATAAGTCCATCATTTATCTCAGGATTAAGATAGACTCTCCGATTGTCCTGATAATGAAAAGACTTTTATCTACTGACGGTTATAGATAAAGTATTTCATTGTGATCCAGTTCAATGCACCCAGTGCACTAGATTCTTTTGCTCGAAGACACTCCGATGATTTTAGACTCATCATATCTCATTTGATCCCACTCAAATGCTAGCAAAAGAATTATACAACTTTAACAAGATAAAGGTGCCCAACCTTTAACTTAAGTTGTGAACAATATTCAAGACTAACTAAAGAATTGTGTCTACCACATTCATATCCAGATGTACGAACAATTCTTCTTTTCTCATAGTCTTTAGACCTTATGATTATTTACTTTGACAATTATAATATTAAACTATAAATGCTATAGGATTTGTTTAAACCAGAAATCACTTTATTAATATGAAAAGGATTGTTAATTACAATATTACACTCTTGCTATTGAGCATAATCCTAACAGCAACTCCATGCTAAGACTTTCACTTGGCTATCTGAAATTCATTCCTAGCCAAGACTTCTTGCTCAATACAAAGCTTCACTCACTTTGAAAAAGACTTCAACCTTTCCTCAAGGCAAATGATCTAAGTGATGCAAATGATGCAAATCATAATCAACACAACATAGAACATGTGACCAATATATTCTATGGAGCAACTAGACCTAAACATGTGAGAACACAAGCATAAAAGTCTAGAAACAAAAACATGAATTAAACTAGGGCATGTGAAAACACCTAAACACAAAAGCTCATAATTCCATTCACACATATAACACTTGAATATATCAAAATCATGAAGCACAATATCAAGATATTATAAACATACAAATAAATGCTAGAAACCTAGAATGTATTCAATGAGTAATCTAGCCAAAGATTTAGAGAAAGGATATATTGATAAATCAATTAAATCCTAGATATCTCTATAAACACATACAAGAGCCTTAATCCAAGATTTCATCAATCAAAGGATCAAAACATATTTCAAGGATTATCAATCATGAAATCATTCAATCAAGTCTCAAATAATCCTAGATGTCAATCTAATCGCAATACAACTCTCAAACATGTGAAAATCATATAATCAAATATTCTAGTTCACAAGTGTCTCCAATTAGACTTTTGATTAAGACTGATTATGAAGCTATCTTTCTCAATAACATTCACTAAACATATACATACATATAGAAAAAGAAACCCCAAGCAAATTGAAGGTTATAAAAGAAGAAATCACAAAGATAAAGTCAATATACCTCCAAATCACGAGCTGTCATGATTTTCTGGGTAGAACACCTTGAAAACTCAATCAAATGACTACAAGATCACTTGGAAAAAGTAGAGAACTCAATTACAAACAATCTCCAATTCAAATCACTCAAATCCGACTTCGTATGAAGAAGTTATGGTGTTTGGAAGGTGAGAAAATTGGAGAGGAAAAATCTGACGGGATTCTTCTTTCTTTCTTCTCTTTTTCTTCTTTTGAAAATGGGAGGGAATGGAAATATTTAAAAGGAAGCAAGAGAGAGAGAGAAGCCACCCAATCAGGAGCAGCCACGTTTCATCCACGTGTGGACCGCGTGTGACACATGTGGACAGAGAGGTGTCTCAACCGTGTGTCACACGTGGCTCACACGTGGACAACAAGCTTGGCCTTTTGGCCTTGCTTGTCCCTATAGCGCTCCGCTCGCGTTCTTCGGCCGTATCCGGGCCTCCGAACTCCAATTTTGAATCCATCTATGGATTACGAATCGTAACTCCCTCACGCACAACGATGACTATGAAACTTTGACAAAAGGTTGAGAATTCATCTCGGAAAATGAAGATGAACACAACTCAACGAATGAGAACGAAAAGTAGCGTAGCTACATCGTTTGGACTCGAAATCACATGTATGAGTAACCAAAATGACCGTGACTCAATAAGAAATCATAAGAGATCATGTTCAAGTCCAAAAACAATAAAATGTAAACATATAAGCACAATTATCACACATGCATGCCGTTTCCTAGACATAGTCGTAGAACATACAATACTACAATGTATGAGAATTTGAGTTCAATGCATGAGCATGTAAAAACATGTGAATGTGCTAAATAAATGTTGCACAACAATGCAAGGACACGTATAAATTATTTGTGTGTGTGTGCCTATTGCTTTGAAGAAGAATGAGGTCTATATTACCTTAATTGTGCAAAGTAGTCCATTCCCCTTCAAAGGCATCTTCTTGCTTGATCTTTCAGCCACAACTGTCTTTGAAGCTTCAAATCATCAACCTATGAACATTAATCACATAAAAGGAAAACATCATTTTGATATGGAATATATGCCAACATAAACTAAAAACCTAACAGATTTCATAAACAACTTCTCAAAAGTTAATCAATTGATTTCAACTATCATAACAACAATGTGAGATAGCTAAGTTCATGTCAAGTTATAGAGATACAAAGCAAACAAGCTAAGTTTCTTAACAACATAACACTAATCTTAAAGCTAACTCACATGTGCAACTTACACTATTGGTAAGAGCACTCACCCTTGACAAACTTTGTCTTGGGTGTACCTACACAAACATTATCAAGATTCTTATTGACAACAATGTTGAATCTAGAATAAAGTTCTTCTACCACTTGATTCACAAGAATATCATTGATACTCTTCCTTTCAATATTACTAGGAACACATGCTTTGTTAATATTTGCAAGATTTGCATTCTTCACATTCTGAACATTTTTAACATGTTTTGTGACATTATCATGCTTTCCATATTCAAAAGTTTTAACATGCGTAAAATGTAGTTCAATCTCTTTATCCCTAGATGCATTTCCTACTTTGCAATATTCAATGTATTTAAAGCACTTTGGCCTGATATGGCCTGCGGTATTGCAAAAGTGGCATATGGGAATAAAAGAAGAGATTTTACCTTCTGGAGTTGGAGAAGCACGAATGGGAGTTACAATGTGTACCTTGTTCTTCAATTTGTTCTTGGTCTTGGAACGTTTCTTCTTAGGAGCTTTCATGTCAATAATGACCTTACTTGTAGGAAGTGATGCTTCTATGAGCTTCTCCTAAACTAACAAGTCGCTTAAGCCTCCTAAAGTCAAACTAGAGAGGATCCTATCCCTCTCAAGAACAATCCCTTCAACTTCTCTAAGCTTCTTGGCAAGAGCATTCCTTTCACCCAAGAGGCTCCGAGTTGTTGAATCAAACTCATCCACTTGTAACTTGATCAAATCATCCTTCTCATCCACCTCCTTTAAGGCTATCTTCAAATTCTCTTCAAGACATTTTACCTTAGCCAAAAGATCAATATAGGATGGATTTTCACTTAAGCACTCTTGATGATTCGGATCAACCTCCTTGTCCAAAGAATCTTGACATACATCCTCTAGAGTATAGTGAGAGGGCATGAAGGCAACAAAGTTGCTCACTAACTCTTTTTCACTAGAAGACTCGTCACTTGAGCTCTCCTCTTCACTAGAGTCATCACTATCACTTCATATGGCTGCAATAGCTTTTCCCTTCTTGTCATTCTTAGTATCAACACTAGGACATTCCGAAGCATAATGTCCAAGCTTTTTACACTTGAAGCATTGAACCTTACGATTGCTCTTAGCATGACCACTCCTCTCATGAGTAGGAGTAAATGACTTCTTGACTTCCTTTTCCCTTGAGTACTTGCCGCTTGGCTTGGCACCTTTGCTCATAAACTTCCTAAACTTCCTCACCTATAAAGCCATCTCCTCATCATCCTCACTACTACTTTCTTTAACGACCTTGAGAGCTAAACCTTTGTTCTTAGCCTTAGGTTTCATGCACGCCTCAAAGGTTTGAAGAGACCCTAGCAACTAATATATGCTCATGATGTCTATGTCCTTGCTCTCTTCAATGGTCGTAACCTTGGCTTTGAACCTCTTTGGTGGTGATCTTAGAATCTTCCAATTTAGTCTCTCATCGGAGACAGGAACTCCAAGGGCTTGACATTGATTGGCGATGTCTAGTAGCTTGAATTGAAAGTCATCGAACTTATCTTCCTTACACGTTTGCAATATCTCAAATTGAATTGTGAGCATTTGAAGCCGAGACTTCTTCACTGCTTTAGTCCCCTCATTGGTGACTTGGAAAGCGTCTCACACCTCTTTTAAGGTCACTAGGTTTTGGATGTAGGAAAATTGCCTACTACCCACACCTCCGAAAATAGCATTCACCACTTGATAATGCCATTTCACTAACTCGAACTCATTAGTAGACCACTCACTCCTAGGCTTGGAAATGATGGTTCAATTCTTAAGTCTCTTATTGGGAGAGAGGTAACCTTCTTCCACGGTCATCCAAGCTCTCTCATCAATAGAGCAAATGTAAACCTTCATCCTCAATTTCCAAAACCCGTAGTTGTGACCCTTGAGAAGAGGAGGCCTAGAGTTTGAAGCCCCTACGGTCATAAGATCATCTTGTAAAACCATACTTCAAAAACCTAAGCAATTCAAACGTGAGTACAATCCGGATCTCGTCAAGTGTCGTCTGACGACCAGCTTTGATACCAATTGAAATGTACAAACATAGTTAAATTGCCTAAAGCATACCTAAATGGGGGGGGGGGGGGGTGAAAAGGTTTTTACACCTTTTTTCAATCCCTTGAAACAAACGCAAGTTTGTCCCTAAAGGTAGCTTACATTACAAAACATACACCATACATTCATATATAGAAAACATAAGCACGTGATCAATAAAGCATTGTCTATATATTAACAAGTAGCAAGAGGAAGAATAACATTAAAAATCAACAACAAAGAATACTTGTATTTCCAATAATGTTCAATGTGTTACAAGTATCAATCAAAATATAACTATACAAAAGAATCAATAAACAAAAGAATTATATATACAACTATAATCAAAATGATTTGCTTACATATCACACTTAACAAAAATCTTCTTTCAAAATACATCACAAGTGAATATTGAGTAACAAGATTAAAACATACACATATACAAATACGAGAGAGAGAGAATAATTGACACAAGAGATTTTTTAACGTGGTAAAACCTACAAGGAGGAAACATCCACAGGTTAAACTACAACCATTGGAGACTATATATATTGGATGATAGATTAGAAATTCCTCAAAAGTGACCAACCTATGATCTACTCTCTATTGGAGTCTATGTCTACCCAATCCCTATTGGAAGATAATAAATCCCTCAATGATGCGAAACCACCATGTATTGGAGTCCATATCTAACCAACATCATTGGAAGATTAGAAATTCCTCAAGAGTTCATACACATCACATGTACCACTCTCTATTGGAGTCAATGTCTAACCAAATGCCTGGGCCTACCAATAATATAGCCAACTCCCTATCCAAGGCACTCATGGCTCTAGAGAGCCTTCAATGCATAGCTATCCGGACCTTCCCGATCCTAGCCATGACTTCTTGCTTGGTTATCCGGACTTCTTGTCCTAACCAAACTTCCTTGCTTAACTATTCAGACCTCTTGTCCTAGTCAAGACTTCTTGCTTGGTTATCCGGACCACATGTCCTAACCAAGACTTCATGCCTTTTACAAAGAATTCCTAGTGTGATCAATGAATGTAAATGATGCAAACAAGCAATTCAACATAAAACATGTGATCAATACATTCCATGGAAACTAGACTTAATCATGTGAGAACACAAGTCAAAATAGTCTAGATACAAAACTTGAATTAAAACCTAGAGCATGTGAAACACCTAACACATGTGGCTCCTAGTTTCATTCACAAATATAACACTTGAATAAATCATATACATGAAGCACGTATTCAAGAGATTAGAAACATACACTAAAAAATGCTAGAAACACAAAATATGTTCAATGAATATTCTAGCCAATATTTAGGGCAAGGATATGATGAATAATCAATTAAATCCTATTAGGCTCTAAATACAAAATCATAAGTGCTAATTCTAGATTTGTTCAATGAGAGGATCTAAGCACATGTTAAGGTTATTGATCATAAAATACATCAATCAAATCACAAATAACCCTAGATATCAAACTAATCACAATACAACTCTCAAACATGTGAAAAACTAGAATCCTAGAAAACTAGTTCACATTTATCTCTAATTAGACTTGATTAGGTTTGATTATGAAGCTATCTTTTTCAATAGCATTCATCATACATACACATACATATAGAAGAAGAAACCCCAAGGTAATTGAAGGTTATAAAAGAAGAAAACACATAGATAAGTCAAATACCTAAGAATCATGAGCTGGTTCATTTTTGGAGCTAAAGCTACCAGAAAAAGCAATCAAACAGGTACAAACTCTCTTAGAAAAGGTAGAGAACTTGATTACAAAACTTCTCCAACTTGAATCACTCAATTCGAAGTCCGAATGAGAAAGTTATGGTGTTTGGAAGGTGAGAAAGTTTGGAGAGAAAATTCTTCTCAAGTGTTTTCTATTTTTTTCTTCTTGAAATGAAATGGGAGGGAAAGGAGAAACTTAAAAGAGATGAAAGAGAGGGAAAGAGATGATAAATCACATGCTGCCACCTCACCACCCCATGAGAGGTGTGTGAGCCTCACGGGACAGAGAGATGTGTGGGCCGTGAGGCTCATGGCCTACTCACGGGCTCACCACCAAATGGCCATTGGCCAATCTTGACTCCCTCGCGTTCTTCGGCCGTATTCGGGCCTCCGAACTCTGAATTCGAATCCATCTTCAAATTACAAACCATTACTCCCTCATACATAAGGAAGACTATGAAACTTTGATAAAAGGTTTAGAATTTGACTCGGTATACGACGACGAAGACAACTCAACGAATGGGAATGTAAAGTAGCATAGCTTCCTATTTTGGACTCGAAACCTAATGAATGAGTAACCAAAATGAACATGACTCAATAAGGAATCATATGAGATCATGTTCAAGTCCAAAGACAATAAAATAAAAACAAATAAACACAAAGTCACACAAGTATGCCATTTCCTAGAGATAGTCCTAGAACATGCAAATTTCACAATGTTTGTTAAAATAAATGTAATGCATATGCATACTTTATAAAGTGTGTGAATGTGTTATACAAAAGGTGTATAACTATGTAGGGACACAAATGAATGTCATGTGTGTGTGTGTGTTCATATGCCTTGTAAGAGGAATAAGGTCAATTATACCTATGATGAGCAATGTAGCTTATTCCCCTTTTCAAGACACCATCTTGCATAGAATCATCATTTCTAAGACCACTTATCAATACATGAGAAACAACGTTTTGATATAGAATGCATGCCAACAAAAACCAAAAACCTAACAGAGTATGTGTTGGCCATCAAGAAATGGTTGTCTTCAAATTTTGAAATGAAGGACATGGGTAAGGCTGCCTATATATTAGGAGTCAAAATTACAAGAGATCGTTCGAAGAAACTACTTGCTTTGTCACAATAGCCTTATATAAGGAAAATTCTTGAACGATTTAACATGACTGATTGTAAGCTTATGGATACACCCATATCAAAAGGTCATACTCTTAGTCTTGACATGTGTCCTAAAACTCCACAAGAACTTGAAAGTATGAAAAATGTTCCTTATTCTAGTGCTATCAGCGGTCTCATGTATGTTATGCTGTGTACAAGACTTGATATCTGCTATGCGATAGGATTCGTAAGTAAATATCAATCCAATCTTGGACAAAAACATTGGATTGTCGTGAAGAGAATTTTGGCATATCTCAAAGGTACTACCAATTACTCCATTTGTTACCAAGGTGGAGATTTGTGTCTCATTGGATATACAGATGTTGATTGGGGAGGCAATCTAGATGAGCAAAAATCTACATCAGGATATGCATTCCTACTCAGTAATGGTGCTATCACTAGGAGTAGCAAGAAACAGACATGTATTGCTCTATCAACAATGGAGGCCAAATTTGTGGCATGTTCAGCAGCAGTACAAGAAGCCGTCTTGCTTAAGAGATTTTTAGAAGATATAGATGTCTCTTAGGTAAAGGTGGCCACGGTTTTGGTTAAACCGTTGGTTTTATCTACGGTTTAATAGAAACTGTTTCGCCCAAAATCGACCCAAAACCGAAACCGTAACCAGCGGTTTGAAAACAGGTTTCCACGGTTACGGTTATGGTTTCGGTTTCGATTTCGATTTCGATTTCGGTTTCGGTTTCGGTTTCGGTTTCGGTTTCGGTTTCGGTTTCGGTTTCGGTTTCGGTTTCGGTTGGCCTAAAACCTGTAGAAACCGATGGTTAAATCGACGGTTTTAACCATGGTTAAACCGCCGGTTTTTCTAAAAACAATAAATAAATAAATGGATGAATCGGACGCTGCCACATGGCAAGTCTTTGAAAAAATTACTATTGGACTGAAACCGGTGGGTTAAACCGGCGGTTTAACCGCCAATTTAATCTTTTTTTTAAAAAGACCAATGATAGGCTGTCACATGGCAACCAATTGAATATATATATATATGGCAGTTGGGCAAATAACCGTTCAACAGTCATCTTCTATCCAACGGCTAGAATTGTTTTTTTTTTACCCTTTAATTTTCTTAATTGCAAACCTGCCCCTCTCTAATATAATCCTATAAATACACGACCCCCCCCTCCCCTACTATTATTTCTTTTATTTTTTACTTTCATCTATTTTTTTCAATTATCAAATTGATTTACAATATTTATTTCTTCTATTTTTAACTATCATAAAAAAAAATTCACCACTATTATTTCAACAATATTTTTTTTTCATTCATATATATTTTTTTATGTGTTACCTTGTTACCACTATTATTCCAACAATAATGTTTTTTTTTTCAATCATCTTTTCTTTTCTTTTTTTTACCTTGTTACCACTATTATTCCAACAATATTTTCTTTACATATATCTATATTTTTTTTTACTATTAATTGTTCAATGGCAAGTGGGGGAGATGGTTCAAAAAATTTGGACAAAGGAAAGGGTCCAATGCAAAACTTGCTGGAACATGTTGGTGGTGATGTGACTAATGACAGGCGAGCTTACCATGAGTTCCTTCAAGATTGATTTGGATCCGATCACCCTTCTAGTCCTAATCCCCCTTTAATAATTCCTGAGTTCGACGGACTTGACCCCAATCCCAATACCCCCAATACTAATGAAAATCTATCTGACCCCCCACCCCCTTCAAATGATTTTTTTGTTGGTGAAGATAAAGAAGAAAAGTTGTTGAAGTCAGACCTCTTCAGAGTGCATATGAAGAAAACTAAGTTAGATGGTGGATTTCCAAATCCAGTGCAATTACTGCCCCAAATCATACAAGACTGGCAAATCCTTCAAATATGGCACATACTGGGCCCATATCAAAAGAAGTCACTCGTCCGAATACAAGAAATCCAGTAACCAAGCCCAAATCTCCAGGTACTCAACCCCTTCTAATCAATTATTTCATTATACATCTGGAAAAAAAAAATAGGGAACAATTAGCATTAATGGTTGTAGTTGAACACTTAACTTTTGGTTTTGGTGAGAAAGTAGGTTTTGTTAATTATTGTCAAAATGCATTAAATCCTGCAATGCAACATGTTCCTAGATCCACTCTTACACGTACACTAAATGTCATTTACAAAAAAGAAAAAAAAAACAAATTGAAAACATTTTTTTATCAATTTCAAGGTCGCGTTTCCGTATGTGCCGACATATGGAGCGACAATTTTGGTAGTCATTCGTATTTGGGTGTCACATGTCATTATATGGACAATGACTGGGACATGCAAAAAAGAATTCTTGCATTTCGTGTTTTCGATGACTCAAATTCAGCTCAAAATATTTTTGGACTCCTTAAAATCATTTTTCAAGAGTATTATATCCTAAACAAAATTTTTGCTATTGGCTTTGATAATGCTGCAAGCAATACCGCATATATTCCTATGTTACAAGATTTGTGCAATCCCTATTTTGGGGGTAAATTATTTCATCAAAGATGTGCTTGCCATGTTTTAAATTTGTGTGTTCAAGTTGGATTAGCAGAGCTTTCTGCTTTCATTAGACCAATTAGAGATAGTATTAACTATATTTGGAGGCATAACAAAACTCAGAAACAATGGTTAAAATATTGCTCTCAAAATAATATGCGTCTAAATTTTCTCGAGATATTACCACTTGTTGAAATTCTACTTATAAGTTGCTTAATGAGTGTTGAATATGAGGATTTATTAGTTTCGTTTATTACTTATAACGTTCCTTCAATTTCTCTTCAATTGAACCATTGAGATGCATATATATAAATTCTTGAATTGTTACGTGTTATTAATGATGCTACCAATGCTTTATCTTATGTTTACTAGCCCACTACTCATTTATTTCTTATTCAAAGTGTTAATATTGTCGGTGCATTTAGTGACTGTGAATTCGATGTTCAATTGAGTCCATGTGTTGCTGCCATGAAAACAAAATGGGCACAGTATTATGGGGAGATTCCAAATATTTACTTGCTTGCATTGTGTTTTGATCCACGCTTTAAATTAGAATGTTTGTAGGTTTATTAACTCATTATTACGAAAGTTTAGGATTAGAAGTTGATGTTCTTCATTATTGTAATTCTGTTAAGACTTTGCTTTATGAATTATATGATGAATATCTTAGAATGTATGGTCCGTCTTTGAACATGTTGATTTCACAACCCCAACCCACATTTGGTGGTACTGCTACTTCCTCAAAATTTCAATTAGAGTTTAGGGGATCGATTGTTTTTCCAAAAAGCCAAAAAATTACGAACATCTTCTTCATCCTCATTTGACTCTAAGCTTGACCGGTATTTAAAAGCCACTCATGAATTTTTAGAAGAAAAATTTATTATCCAAGTTTGGTGGAAGACTCATCAATAAGATTATCTAATTTTGGCTATTATTGCCAAACAAATTCTTGGAACGTCGGTTTCTACCAGTGCTGTGGAACAAAAATTTAGTGCAGGTGGAAATATTTTGGAACCAAGATGGTTATGTGTCCATAATCACTTGAGATGCAGGCATGTATTGATGACTGGACAAAGGCAAAATACAGACAACAAGAACTCTAGCCAGAGATAGTGAACAACTTCTTCGAAGATGACCAAACCATGGGAACAAAAGGCAGTGAATAGATTATGTTCCAACTTCCAACCTCCAACACCAAGCAACTAATTAAAGGCAAAAAAACTACATGACCTTTGATTCCTCTACATTGGTAGAGGATACGTACGCAACTTAATTGTCGTAAAAATTAAGTGCAATGCCATGTTTTTTTTTTTTTAATTTTAACTTTGTTACATTGTAATGTTGTATATTTGAATTCAAGCCTTCAAGGCCAATTTCTAATTTTATTTTATTTTTTGTAAAATTGTAAAGTTGTACTTGTATTTATTAATAAATGTCAATTTCTTTTCTTTTAAACATTGTTAACTATTTAAATACTTCAATGAAAATGTTTGTAATTATTTTTTTTATTTTAAACTTTGTTCAATTGTAATTATTATTTGGCAAGCTTTTATATTTATTTTGTCTTCAAACAATCTTTAAGATTTATCTCACTTGTAATAAAAACCAAAAAAAAAAAAAAGGAAACCGAAACCGAAACAGCCCTAAACTGAAACCAAAACCAAAACTGTCAGTTTCTGACCGAAACCGAACCATAGCAACTCTACTCTAAGGGCATGGGAAAGCCAGTAACTATTTACTATGATAGTTAAGCAGCGATTGCTTACACTAAAGACTCCAAGTATCACAGTAAATCCAAACACATAGAGACAACATACAATTTTGTCAGAGACATCGTATCGAAGAAAGAAGTAACGATTCAATACATTTCAACCCATGAGATGGTAGCTAATCCTCTTACAAAAGCTGTGACTAAGACATTTATGAATCACATGCTAATTCATTAAGGTTGCGTAGATTGTAAATGATAAATTGAATCATTGTACAGAACATTGTTATTATAGTTATGAATAAAATCGATTTCTATTTGAGATCTTACTAGCATGTTATATTTCACATATGAATTATTGTTTTATAAAATGTCATCAGGTTGAGAACGGCATTCATACACATGCAATCGCCTTAGTTGTTTAGAAGAGTAGGCTAAGATGAGACACATATATTATGGAGAGTATGTGAGAAATATTCTAAAAGGAGCTGATATATATGATAATGTCGCCTTGACTGTGTCAAGATGAGGTTCTTAACAAATATACACATATTTTAGAACCGATCATGATAGACCCCACTATCATTGATACCTGATTTAGCCAGATATGAGTTCTTAATGTGGCAATATTAGTGGCGAGCTTTTAAGAACTCGAGTTAGTCACAAGATGTTAGGTTTTTGGTTTGTCTTGGCATATATTCCATATCAAAATGATGTTTTTCTTGTATTGCTTAGTGGTCTTAAGAATGATGATTCAAAGCTTCAAAGAAAGACTTGGCCACAAATACATGCAAGAAGGTGTGTTCAAAAAGGAATGTGCTACATTGCACAATAAAGGTAAAATAGACCTTATTCCTCTTACAAGGTGTAGGCACACACACACACATGACATTCATTTGTGTTCCTTCATAGTTGTACACCATTTGTATAACACAAACACTTTATAAAGTATGCACATGCATTAGTTTCAAATTGTCAAATATTGGAAATTGCATGTTCTAGGACTATGTCTAGGAAATGGCATACTTGTGTGATCTTGTGTTTATTTGTTTGTGTTTTATTATATTTAGACTTGAACATGATCTCATATGATTCCTTATTGAGTCCCATTCATTTTCGTTACTCATTCATTTGGTTTCGAGTCCAAATGATGTAGCTACGCTACTTTGTGTTCTCATTCATTGAGTTGTCTTCGTCGTCGTTTTTCGAGATAAATTCTCAACCTTTTTGTCAAAGTTTTATAGTCATCATCATGCATGAGGAAGTCACAATTCATAATCCAAAGATAGATTCAAAATCGGAGTTCGGAAGCCTAGATACGGCCAAAGAACGTGAGCGGAGCGTGAAAGGAGCAAGCTCGTCCAACAGCCAAGCTTGGAGGACCGTGTGTGGAGGCCGTGTGCCACACGACCTGGCAGCCTCTCTACCCACGTGCGCCACACGTGCCCCACATGGTCCTGGTGACATGGCAACTTCTGATTGGTCCATCTTCTCCCTCTCTTTCATCTTGTAAGGATTCCCATTTGTTGATTGGCTTGTTTCGTGGACAAACCACATGTTGGGGTTGATGTAAGGGTAGCTTAGGAATTGGTGATCATCCAATGGCCCTCTCAAGACCTCAAGAGAAGAAGCACCAAAGGTAAATTCTAGTGCTTACATGCTTTGAAGAGATCATAGTTGCACACACACACAACTCATGCATAAATCTTATTCTTGTATGTTGTGTGTTTTATATGAGTGCTTGCATGTTCTTGAACATCTCTTCTAGCATGTTTTATTTGATTGCATCTAGGTCATTAAAATGCCATAACATGTTTAGGCATTAGGATGCAAAGTCATGAATTGTATTCATGCTTGTTTGAATTGATTGCATCTTGTTTTATGATAATGCCATGACATGATAGGCATTAGGATGCATTCAATTCCCACACTTGCACTTCATGTTTGATTAGCTTTAAGTGTGGTGTAATTCGTTTCCGTTTGAGTGATCGGAAACGTCCGTGCTTGCACGATGGTGTGCATATCTTAGCACGATGGTTGACCACTTGAGAAGGTCTCATTCTTCTCTTGGATAAGTGGTAGATTCGGTTTGGTTATTTGGAGTGAAGTGTCTAAGTTCAAAATATTGGATTTCAATGATTTAAATGTTTTTCAAAACTGACATTTGTATGGTCTTATGACCATAACTTTTTACACAAAGTTTCAAATTGAGTTTTGTAAAATTCTGGACAAACTAGACACTCATACCTTTCCAACGGTATATTATTCGTAATATTTTATGACCGTTTGGATTGCTTTTGAAATCTCCAAAGTAACCACTAAAACAGGGCATCACAGCTGTTATCCGTATCTGACCTTTGGCCACTCAAATGACCATAACTTTTTCTACAGACATCAAAATGTCCTTCTGTAAAAACGAGTAGAAAGTAGATATCCATACCTTTCTAACGATATATTATATGAAAGGTTTCGATGTCGTTTGGTCATGTTTCGGAGTGCTCGAATATAGAGATACTGCACTGTCGCGAGCACCGCGAAAATGCCCATAGGTTTTCTATTTCTTCCAAAACGACATAGTTTCACTTGGGCACTATAAATACATATCTTTCTCATCATTTTGAGGTGTGAGCCACAAAATGAAACCCTAGAGAGAGAGGCTCCATATTCTTGAGAGAGAAAGCACCAAGATTGCTTCTTTAACTCTCTAAACCCAAAACCCATCTCCATCTTGCATCATTCAACATCATTTGAGCATGGGTCTTCTTCAACACACATGGTATGATTTGTTGAACACTAATCTCATCTAATTTTAGTGTTTTTACTTATCAATTTTATCTCTTTTATTACTTGTATGTTCTTGAGTAATTTCTACATACATGATTGAGATTAATGTGTTGATTGGGTTTATTTTTACATAGCTTATTTGATTAGGTCATTATTGCCTAAAAGCTATGCCATAAACATTCTTGTGTGATTTATTGATAACTAGGTTGATAGATTGTTGTTTAATCAACTAGTTAATCCTTTGAATGTTTGTGGGTTATTTTTGATAGCTAGGATTTTACATGTTTATCTAACATCTAGCTAATTGATCTCTTTGTATGATTGAGATTGTTTTTGATAGCTTTGTATCTAGGATTGGTTATCCTTTACTTAGCTAAAGTTGTATGCCATGTCATATAGCTATTTTCATATCTAGGATTGATTTTATTGTCATCATATAATCCTAGGTAAGCATCTAGAGTACCCTAGCTCTTATTGCATATTTGGATATCATTGCATATTCACATAGGGTGTTGATCTCTTCGGAGAGGTAAGTCTTGTGTGATAGACCGGGATTAGGTCGTACACCGGGATTAGGTGGTCACATAAGCAAATTGGACTAGGTCCACTTTTACAGGCCCGCGTGGTAGAAGTGGGGGGTTACAGACCGGAGTGTTAGACGAGGTCTACATAGGTTGTAAACTTCACTTCAATTAGTGGATTCGAGGTTCGAGTGTGGCGCACTATAATAGCCCGTGGTTTTTCCCTGTTGAGGTTTTCCACGTAAAAATCAAGTGTCGTTTATATTTCCGCACCTTATTACACTTGATTATTGTTTTGTGAATTGGGTTATATTTGTAATATTGACTAATCCGAAAATTTGGTAATAACGGATTAACAACCCTTTCACAAACCCTCTATGTCATTCTTAAAAGACACCCACGCGTATAATGGTAAAATTTGTGAACTTTCAATTGGTATCAGAGCAGGTACCTAGACATACTTAGGTGATCCTTGCCATATTTGTGTGTCTTGCATTTTGTATGTTTTGATTGATACATACATATGCATTCATTTCACTCAAACACTATGTGTGAATTTGAGAGACTAGAGGGATATTGACCTCCAAAGGGGGGATGCCTCATTCAAAGGTTCAACATCCTTTGAGGCAAGATATTCATGCTCAACCACAAAGGCACCAATATTCGGCGATTGCTCCAAGGAGAAGCCAATCGGTGCATCATCAAAGGCAACCTCATCAAAATGGTAAAGCATTGATGAGAGCTCGAAAGCGATGGTATAACTTCTATTCTTATACCTACTTGTCTTTTTGTGGTATGTTTTACTACATCATGTTATGTAGAATTAAGAGCATGAACCGTAGGGCTAGCTTGCATGATCCTAGAGATATGTCTATCTCCACTAAAATGAAAAGGTGGAATCTAGGTGGGTTAGAAAATTTGAACCCGTTTGCATTTGTGCTTAATATGTCACCCGTAGATGTTACTAAGTCTAACCATCTTGGTATGTCTATAGGGTTTTGTACCTTGCCCTGATACGGTATATTTTTGACCCCATATGGGGAACTCGAGCAAAGAGAGCACTTGCATACTTGTTGAATGCAAAAATTTGAAAAATTTTATGCTTCTTTGTTGATTGCTTGAGTAGCTTGGTTGCACATGTGCTTACATGTTTTTATCTCAATAAGTGTGAACCTTGCTTGTATTGCAATCCATGTCATATTTATGTTCAAACATGCATTTTTGGACTATGAGATATATACATAGGAAGTATTTTTTGAATGACCTATAATGATCTCCATGACATGATGATTGCTAATTGACATGCTTAAAATGTGAAAAAGCATGATTTAATTGACATGCTTAAAATGTGAAAAGCATGATTTCAAATGACATGCTAAAAATGAAAAGCATGAATTGATAATTGCATTTTTTTTATGCAAAAATAATGTGTGAAAAGCAAATGAGACTCAAATGAAAATCAATATGTCTCTCTTTCTTTACTTGTGAAACATGTCTACTATCATACGGGTACCTTACCCGGAAAAATCAAATAGGGTGCAAAATGTCACTCATGCCATGTTTTGCTTGTAAAGTTGGATATAGTGCTCTAAAATGAATTCATTGAATTTTCTATATCCTTGCTTTTATTCATGACAAATGGTGAAATTGGTTTGAATTCTTTAAGGAAACCTTTGTCATTTGCTTTGCCAAATACCATTGCTTTTGGATTTGAATGCAACATGTCTTGCATGCAAAGCATATTAATCACACATTTTTTATGAAAATAAATCTCCTTGTTATCTCCAATTAATTGAGTTGCATAAAATGCATTTTATGATTATGCAAATGACTTGTATGCTTCTATCTCTCTTTGCTACAAGTGACCCGGTTGGGGGACTACTCATTTGCCCATCTCATGACAAAAAGGGGGAGTAGTATGTAGTTAGGGGGAGAATGCTTATTGCTAAATTTTTGTAGCATTCTTGCATGATTGGGGAGTTTACTTTGATAGGAGAGTAACCCTTTGAGGGGGAGCATTTGCATTACACATACATTGCATGATGTTGTGCTTAAATTCTTAATTGCAAATGCTTGTTTTATCTCACATGATTAATCTCACACTTACTTGTATTGAAAGTATAGAAACTTTGTTGGTGAAGGATTGATTGTTCTACAAAAGATTGAAGACTTGAAGATATAGCTTTTAATCATCTCTTTGTAATGTAGAAAATCCCCTTAGTTTCTATTTTATTGTGAGGATTAATGTGAGTGGTGGTTTTGTCACGAAATAGCCAAAGGGGGAGATTGTAAGGATTCCCATTTGTTGATTGGCTTGTTTCGTGGACAAACCACATGTTGGGGTTGATGTAAGGGTAGCTTAGGAATTGGTGATCATCCAATGGCCCTCTCAAGACCTCAAGAGAAGAAGCACCAAAGGTAAATTCTAGTGCTTACATGCTTTGAAGAGATCATAGTTGCACACACACACAACTCATGCATAAATCTTATTCTTGTATGTTGTGTGTTTTATATGAGTGCTTGCATGTTCTTGAACATCTCTTCTAGCATGTTTTATTTGATTGCATCTAGGTCATTAAAATGCCATAACATGTTTAGGCATTAGGATGCAAAGTCATGAATTGTATTCATGCTTGTTTGAATTTATTGCATCTTGTTTTATGATAATGCCATGACATGATAGGCATTAGGATGCATTCAATTCCCACACTTGCACTTCATGTTTGATTAGCTTTAAGTGTGGTGTAATTCGTTTCCGTTTGAGTGATCGGAAACGTCCGTGCTTGCATGATGGTGTGCATATCTTAGCACGATGGTTGACCACTTGAGAAGGTCTCATTCTTCTCTTGGATAAGTGGTAGATTCGGTTTGGTTATTTGGAGTGAAGTGTCTAAGTTCAAAATATTGGATTTCAATGATTTAAATGTTTTTCAAAACTGACATTTGTATGGTCTTGTGACCATAACTTTTTACACAAAGTTTCAAATTGAGTTTTGTAAAATTCTGGACAAACTAGACACTCATACCTTTCCAACGGTATATTATTCGTAATATTTTATGACCGTTTGGATTGCTTTTGAAATCTCCAAAGTAACCACTAAAACAGGGCATCACAGCTGTTATCCGTATCTGACCTTTGGCCACTCAAATGACCATAACTTTTTCTAAAGACATCAAAATGTCCTTCTGTAAAAACTAGTAGAAAGTATACATCCATACCTTTCTAACGATATATTATATAAAAGGTTTCGATGTCGTTTGATCATGTTTCGGAGCGCTCGAATATAGAGATACTGCACTGTCGCGAGCACCGCGAAAATGCCCATAGGTTTTCTATTTCTTCCAAAACGACATAGTTTCACTTGGGCACTATAAATACATATCTTTCTCATCATTTTGAGGTGTGAGCCACAAAATGAAACCCTAGAGAGAGAGGCTCCATATTCTTGAGAGAGAAAGCACCAAGATTGCTTCTTTAACTCTCTAAACCCAAAACCCATCTCCATCTTGCATCATTCAACATCATTTGAGCATGGGTCTTCTTCAACACACATGGTATGATTTGTTGAACACTAATCTCATCTAATTTTAGTGTTTTTACTTATCAATTTTATCTCTTTTATTACTTGTATGTTCTTGAGTAATTTCTACATACATGATTGAGATTAATGTGTTGATTGGGTTTATTTTTACATAGCTTATTTGATTAGGTCATTATTGCCTAAAAGCTATGCCATAAACATTCTTGTGTGATTTATTGATAACTAGGTTGATAGATTGTTGTTTAATCAACTAGTTAATCCTTTGAATGTTTGTGGGTTATTTTTGATAGCTAGGATTTTACATGTTTATCTAACATCTAGCTAATTGATCTCTTTGTATGATTGAGATTGTTTTTGATAGTTTTGTATCTAGGATTGGTTATCCTTTACTTAGCTAAAGTTGTATGCCATGTCATATAGCTATTTTCATATCTAGGATTGATTTTATTGTCATCATATAATCCTAGGTAAGCATCTAGAGTACCCTAGCTCTTATTGCATATTTGGATATCATTGCATATTCACATAGGGTGTTGATCTCTTCGGAGAGGTAAGTCTTGTGTGATAGACCGGGATTAGGTCGTACACCGGGATTAGGTGGTCACATAAGCAAATTGGACTAGGTCCACTTTTATAGGCCCGCGTGGTAGAAGTGGGGGGTTACAGACCGGAGTGTTAGACGAGGTCTACATAGGTTGTAAACTTCACTTCAATTAGTGGATTCGAGGTTCGAGTGTGGCGCACTATAATAGCCCGTGGTTTTTCCCTGTTGAGGGTTTCCACGTAAAAATCAAGTGTCGTTTATATTTCCGCACCTTATTACACTTGATTATTGTTTTGTGAATTGGGTTATATTTGTAATATTGACTAATCCGAAAATTTGGTAATAACGGATTAACAACCCTTTCACAAACCCTCTATGTCATTCTTAAAAGACACCCACGCGTATAATGGTAAAATTTGTGAACTTTCACATCTCTTTTAAATTCTCCAATTCTCTCCTATTCATTTCAAAAAGAAAAATTAGAAACTCTCATGACCAGAATTTTCTCTCAACTTTTTCTTACCTTCCAAACACCATAACTTTCTCATATGAAGTTAGAATTGGTTGATTCAAGTTGAAGATTGTTTATAATTGAGTCATCTACCTTTTTCAAGTGGTCTTGCAGCTGTTTGATCAAGTTTTCTTGAGGTTCTACTCAAAAAAACGAACCAGCTCGTGATCTTGAGGTAGTTGTCATATCTTTGAGATTTCTTCTTTTATAACCTCCAATTTTCTTAGGGTTTCTTCTTCTATATGTATGTATATGTATGGTGAATGCTATTGAGAAAGATAGTTTCACAATCAAACCTAATCAAAAGTCTAATTAGAAATATATGTGAACTAGTTTCTTAGATTCTAGGTTTTTCACATGCTTGAGAGTTGTATTGTGATTAGTTTGATATCTAGGGTTATTTGTGGATTGATTGATGTATTTTATAATCAATAACCTTAACATGGGCTTAGATCCTCTAATTGAACATATCTAGGATTAGCACTTGTGTTTATGTTTTTAGAGATATCTAGGATTTAATTGACTATTCATTGTATCATTTCTCTAAATCTTTGGCTAGAATATTCATTGAATATATTTTGTGATGCTAGCATTTATGTGTATGTTTATAACATCTTGAATTTGTGCTTCATGTATATGATCTATTCAAATGTTATATGTGTGAATGAAACTATGAGCTATTTGTGTTAGGTGTTTTTCACATGCTCTAGGTTTAATTCAAGTTTTGCATCTAGACTATTCAAACTTGTGTTCTCACATGTTTAGGTCTAGTTGTTTCATGGAATGTATTGATCACATGTTCTATGTTGAATTGCTTGTTTGCATCATTTGCATTCACATGATCACACTAAGAAGTCCTTGTAAAAGGCATGAAGTCTTGACTAGTACAAGGTGTCTGGATAGTCAAGCAAGGAAGACTTGGTTAGGACAAGAGGTCCGGATAACCAAGCAAGAAGTCATGGCTAGGATCAGGAAGGTCTGGATAGGGAGTTAGCTACATTATTGGTAGGCTTGGGCGTTTGGATAGACATAGACTCCAATAGAGGGTGTTACATAGGATGTGTGTGCACGCTTGAGGAATTTCTAATCTTCCAACGATGTTGGTTTGGTATGAAGTCCAATATGTGGTGGTTTCGCATCATTGAGGGATTTTATATCTTCCAATAGGGATTTGGTAGACATAGACTCCAATAGAGAGTTGGTCATAGGATTGGTCACTTTTGATGAATTTCTAATCTATCATCCAATATATATAGTTCCCAATGGTTGTAGTTCAACCCGTGGATGTTTCCTCCTTGGAGGTTTTACCACGTTAAAAAAAAATCTCTTATGTTATTTCTTCCTAACTCTATCTCTTATATTTGTTTATGTATATGTTTTAATCTTGTTGCATATTATTCACTTGTGTTGTATATTGGAACAAGATTTTGTAATGTTTGATTTGTTAGCATATTCATTTTGGTCATAATTGTAATAATAATTCTTTTGTATATAGTTATCTTTGTGTATAATTATATTTGTTTATACTTGTAATACATTGAACGATATTGAAATACAAGTATTCTTTGTTATTGAGTTTTTGTGCTATTATACCTCATGCAACTAATTGATATATATAAACAATGCCTAAATGATCACATGTTTATCTTGTCTTTGTATGAATGTTTTGTTTATGTGTTGTATGTAAAGCTACCTTAAGGGACAAACGTGAGTTTGTTTCAAGGGATTGAAAAAGGCATAAAAACATATTCACACACAAACCCCCCGCGCCCCCCCCCCCCCCCCCCCCCCCTCCCCTCCCCTCCCCTCCCCTAGGTATGCTTTAATTGATTTAACTACGTTTATATATTTTCACAAGATGTGTAACTGAACTTAGATCTGTACAATGAATTAAAGAAAGACATAGTAATTCTCATTTAGAATGAAAATCACTATAACACGTGTGTTTCATACCTCGTGTGCTATTTGTGACCAATGTGGAAAATGAGAGAATGAATCCATGTTGCCTTATTGTATAAGTTTCACTGAAGTTGTATAACACTTATGTTGACAGTGAATTCTCGATGGTCAACCGGTCAACGATTTAGGTCAATTAAACCTGCAAGTATAAATGTAATAAAAGCGTAATGAAAGCTAAAGTAGTAAAGAGAACAAGATACGTGGTAAAACTCCGATGATCGGAGAAACATCCACGGGTCGTTGCCTTAGCAACTGAGAGTCAAATCCACTATTCTGTAAAATAATACACACTCTGGTCTCTCTTTCTCGCTAGATTTTTCACCACCCGTTGTAATGTGTTTTGTAGGTGTATTTATACTTTGTACTGCTAGGTGAAATTATAAATATATTGCTCGCATGTGTCTAAAACAACCTAGAGGGGGGGATGGATTGTTAATCCGATTAGTTACCAATTTTTTGGATTAGTCAATATTCAAGAATAAACCCAATATAACAAACAATAAAATCAAGTATAAATTGCGAAAATTAAAGAACACTTGATTTTTACGTGGAAACCTTCAACAAGGAAAAACCACAGGCTGATATGTGCGCCACACAAGGTCCTCAAATCCACTATATGTAATGATGATTATAACCCTAGGTTGACCTCTAGTCACACCATTCTCGATTACTAATCCACCACTACTACTCGCAGGCCTTTTATAGCGAACCTAGACCAAAGGTGCTTGAACAATACACAACGGTAGTCACAAGACTTAACTCTCAATGAAGAGATCAACAACCTATGTGAATATGATAATATTCTAAATGCAAATAATGCTAGGCTACACTAAATGCTTAACTAGATGTTATAATGCAATTCAACACTCTAGTTATCAACCATGCCTACATGCTCATGCATGAGGACTCAATTAGATGCAAAAAGATTCTAGAAACCTAATTGTCAACAAACAAAGTCAGCTCAACACAAGTTGTCAATAAACATGGCAATGACAATAAACGCAATTAACAAGTGCAATCAAGGAATTGTCAATCAAAAGCCAATCAACACAAGTTGTCAATGAACATGGCAATGACAATAAATGCTATTAACTAATGCAATCAGTGAGTCCTACATATCAATGTCTAAATGAAAATCATATAGACTTAGCTAGATGTTATCAATCACACAACAATCCTAGCTATCAACAAACAACTCGTCTCAACTAACAATCAAAGTCTCAAACATGCTAAGAATAACAATAAGCAAATGAGACATGCGTTTAATTAACAAATAAATGTTATACCTAGGCAAACATGTTGTAAGAATGAAATAAGAAGTTCTAGGACATGTAGAAGTTACATAGTCAAAAAAAAAAAAAAAAAAAAAAAAAAAAAAAAAAAAAAAAACAAGAAAGCCCATGCTTGGATGATGCTAGGAAGATGCTAGGTGCTCATGGGAAGGTGTTTGGTTGAGTAAATGTGAGTTCTTAGGAGCTTTTCTCTCTAGGGTTTGAGTTTCTCTCACTAATTTCAATTTTTGAGCTTACAAAAACGTGCTAGGAAGAATATGGTAGTTATATATGAGCTCTAGATGAAGTGGTGTCGTTTTGAAAACAACACTCCAGCTTCTCGCATAATGCGCTGGTCGAGTAGCGCACGACCAGCGCACAGCCTTTATGTGCAAGGTGCATTGGACGAGCTATGCTGAAAAGTGGCGCATGCCTAGCGGCAACCTACTGGACAGGTTGCACTGGTGAGCTGCGCTGGTCCGGCACATGACTACTAGCGCACTGCACACGTTCAAAACCACACATAAAAATTGTGCTAGTGTGATTTGTGAAATGAGTACACACAAAAAGCAATGAACATGCATGCATACAAGAGAAGTGTGTGTGCGCAACTAATCTCTTCAACAAGGGTTAAGCACAAGTGATTATACCTTCAATGAGCCCTTGTGCATGAGGGCTTGAAATCCAAAGGCTTGATCATGAACAACGAAGCCCTAAACTACCCTTACATATTAAGCCCCATAATGTGGTTTATCATGAAATAAGCCAATCAAAAATAAGGAACTTACACTAGGGTTTGGAAGCGTGGCGTTCAAGTAGAGGATTACAGAGTTAGATTTAGGATTCTTTTCCTATTTGGTGTTGTCATGTGTTTAACGTTGTTGATTCTGAATATGTTTAGGACTCTGATATCTTGGAGAGAAGATCTGTTTGTTTCCTTGTTGAACTCCTTCTAGTGGTTGTACACTAGTTGATGTGTGATTGTGTATTACAGCTGTATAACCTTGTATGTAATGGAAAAACCCTAATATGGTGTCTTTCCCATTCGAGCCGAGTAAGGCCAACTAGGTATGGTTTCCTATTCGGCTTTACTCGGCCTTGTTAGTCTTGTCTTGGTACTTTATTAATGTTGTGCTGGTGCTAGGTGGCCTATCAACGTGGAATGCCAACACACTCTTTGACTGATCCTATGACTTTTGTTTACGTGGCAAGATTGGCCCACATTGTCTGGTGACGTGTCTTCTCAGCAAATATTATGTACAACAACTTCAAATGATGTCCTTATGATCATTCACTTTGTCTTAAAGTGTCAGAATAGTGTTAGCATCTTTAACCTGTTATTTCTATGGCTATAATAATACAGCCTATGGGATATGTCTAAGGTAGCAGCTATTTTGGAGACTAAGAGACTAAGATATAATGGAAAGATTTAATATTTTTTATCTTACTTATGTGTTCACCAACTAGCCAATTGTATTTAAAGATACAATTGTGAATATATGAAATATATTCATGAGGGATTAAGTATGCTTTGGACTGATAAGATTTTATTATGAAATTAAATCTAGGACACAATAATGAACAACATTATATCTCTTTTAAATAGAGAGTTTACAATTGAGATTTCAAAGCTCCTTATTTTTACACTGATTGTTCATAAGTCACAAAGTATATTTGTCTGTAAGAATACTCTTATAACTTTTTATGATGATGTCATAATTGTGTTCTCTCTCATGGAGCTGTGTTTGACCCACTTCTACAAGTGGAAGATGTTAGTATATATTGGGTACACTCAAGATGGGCCCAAACCCAATCCCATGGCCCTGGTCCATAAAGCCCAACTCAACACTAAGATTAATAACTGCTATAGCAATTATCTGTAGATAACTGCCTGTGCAGTTTCTTCTGACACCTCTTATGCAAGATAAGAATTAGAGTAGGACTCTGTATACAAATGTTGAAAGTGCAAGTGTGCATTAGTATTACGTGAAACACAGAAAGAGAGAGTAACTGTAAAGAGAATGATTCTTATACTGTGATTTGAGTTTGAGTTCCATATTTGATGGCTTTTTCCTGACCTGTGAAACATTTTGTAGTGGATCCAGAATCGAAGAAAGGTACACATTCTGGATACTTTCTTCTTATGTTTTATATGTTGAATATTCACATGGTTGTTGTTTACTTTTTGGGTATAGTTATGTTATATATCAACATTTACTTTCCAAATAATGAATGAATTTTTTTATAAATTTGTTAACCGCTCTACTCTTCATTTTTTGAATCAGAAAATTGTTAAAGTTGATATAGGGAAAGAACATTGATATATAAGAAAAGGTACATGTGTTTGTGAATATTATTATGATGATTGCCCCAGGATGATCCATGAAAAATCTTTTGTGCTTAGAATACTTATATATACCTTGGCAACATCAATAGTCTGGAAAATATGTCCAAGGGGTAACTTAATGTGTCAATCCTAGCTTTCTTCTTTTAGATCCCAGGTTTGAAATTATAGAAATATAACTGTAATCACTAATTAAGTTAAACTCACTTAATCCATAAATCCACTTGAAATAAAACTTACAAGATGTTCATCAATCTCATGTTTCTTTTCAGACGGTGGAATAAATATGTAAGGATATGTAGACTATTTTAGTCTTCATTTAGAAATGTTCAGCAAAGTAGAGCAATGTTAAATATCATAATGTCCAGCTTGAAAATTCCAAGTGACATACCTTTTACTGCTAGATAGAGGTCTGTTTCTGGGAAAGTGACCCTATTATTTTTGAATTCCAGACTGGCAGACTAGGCCATATATGGGTGTCTAAACTCAGATGGAGACACACAAATTCTTATGTTTTTCGTTTTCGGATGTGAAGCTGCAGGGACTAATCCATTTTGTGATTCTTGGTATTGCAGGAACCATTTGAGAAGCTTGGATTGCTGAATCCAATCACACGTAAAAAGACTATTTTGCTTCACTTTAATTTACTTGCTGGATTTGCTTTCATGTCAGAATTCTTTTAGTCAATTATTTTCTCTGTAATTAATATGTTGTAGAATCCTTTTGTTGATTATTAAATTGCACTTAGGATTATAAGTTGAATGAAACCAATTTCTACTTTCTAGTAGATAGACATACATTAACTAAGTGTCCGTTTGGAAGAGTTTCTCTAATGGCTAAAAGAGTTTTTATGGACCGTATTTGCACGGAAGATTCTCTTACATGGTATACATCCCCATAGTTTGTTTGACATTTGTATTTCTTTGTGAAATAAACAATTAGAATTCAAATTAAATTTCCAGAAAAATGAAATATTGACCACTCAAATTATGAAAAACAATTGAGCTTATAACTTGTGTAGACTACGCATGGTTGCGCTTGAAAGTTACAAGGAAACTAATGGTAATAAAAAATGGATCATCACACCATCTTGTCTTCTAATCTCTCTAATATGAAGATATTGCCTTTGTTGTCTCTCCCTATCCGCAACGTATCATCCACATATCTATGGCAGTAAATCAAGGATCAAGCACATTCTGCCTTATAACATCATGAAACTATAATCAAATAATAGTATAATGTACAAAATTAATGACTGTAAAGGATACGAGATCTCTAGCCAACCCTCCGGATTGAAAATGCTGAGCAGGAGATCATAGTTTTTCCGGAACATGTTCATCAACTATTGTTTTCAAAACCAATAACAAATGTACTTTGAAGTTAGAAGAAGCTAATTAGATTTGCTACCCTCAAAAGAATATCCATTTCCATGTACTTGAAAAAGACTAGTAATGAAAATATGAGTAGTGTGTACCTGATCAGGAGTAATTGTTGAGGTGTCATAATTTATGACAACTCTCTGCAGAAATCCTAAGAAAACTTACTTCAATTTCATGTAAAGTTTTATAATTCATTTTAAAGTGGAAAAGTAGAAAAAGCAGTTGAGCATTAACTGATTTGGATGCAATCTTGAAGGAGGCTTCAATTGTCAGCTGCCCATTTAACAAGTTCAGTCCCCTCACATTGAACTTGATCACATTTACTGCTTTGCCCTCCATTTTTATGCATCACCAAAGGTCAAAACTTAGCCAAATATAAGAAAATATAATCAATCATATACTTTACAATTTACATACCAAACAAGCAAAAGAAATCCCTTTATAATGTCAAATTAAAATTATCAAGTGCAAACCAGTCCACACAATTATTGATCGTGTCACACAACCTAAACAACTGGTCACGCAACTAGGTCCACATGGAAATCCATCCTCTCCCAATAAGAGAGAGAATAAAGAGACTCAATAATGTCAATTAAACTATAGTAATAAACACCAACAAAAAGTAAGTTTACTCACACTGCTTTTCACTTGCCCAAGTGACATAAAAAGTAGTTTAAAAGTTAAAAAAGCTTATCAACTTTACCACAAAGTAAAAACAGTCATGTGAGAATTGTAATACCTTTACAAGATCAATGTTCTGTAAAAAATCCCCCAAAGTGATGAAATCTCTCAATCCTAGCTTTGTTCTCTTTGAACCCAAGATTGTAACTGTACTGTAAACAAGCTTCCACCATCCACCCACCTACCAATTATACAAACATAACTCAAATTTCCAAATCCAAGACCAATTAATTACCAAAGTGTGGGACTTACCTTGTCTAGATTCAAAGTGGGATCTGGAGTTGGATTCTGAGATTCTAACAGCTCCACTAAACGCTCAATCTCGGACTTTTTTGTAGATGGAACTCCAAAAATCCCTCTATTGATTCCTTTCAACATAAACAGAAGAACAATAAGCAGTACACGTACTACTAAAGATAAAGAAAAAGAAAAAGAAAAAAACAAAAAAAAAAAGTTGAATTGGGCATACCTTGAACTACTTGATAAAGGTCTGCTTTGATCTCCTTGTTATCTCCAACCAAACCAGAGCTCCGTTCTGCAACTTTAGTAGTGTAACTAGATCTAAATCTAGATGGGCCGTCCCCAAATCTTGTGCTCCGAGTCCATGGATGATGATGTGCGGCTGGGATTAATCTGTGAGTTGTAATCGATATTTGTGGGACTCCGGTAGTTGGTGGAACCACATGTTGTGGTGGGACTGGTGGTCGGACAAGCTTGGTGGCCATGAAACCCAATCACAACTAGTTCAGAGTATTCAGTTTCTGTTGTGTTGTTGACAGAAACACTAAGCTCAGGTTCATGGCCAGAGAGATAGAAGAGCCACCGATCTTGTTCACTGAATTTGATTGTTGACAATATGTTTGTCTCTTGTGTCTTGTCTTTTGGTTGGATGAGAATTGAGATGTCTCTCGGGAAAATATATACAAATTTGCATGTGATTTTCCCCTATAAGCATTTAGTTACTTAGAAAAATTTGGGTGCAGCGGATGTGCATGGTGCTTGTACCCCTATGATTCTGCCATGTATAGGCCAAGTGACGCAATCTCGCAGAAGAGGAACTTGGAGAGTAATGTTAAAGGTGCCAAATTACAAAAAAACTTGAAATTTAGAAAATTAAATTGTAAAATATACAATTAATTTTTTAACTACAAATATATATATATATATTTTCTATTATCAGTTCGTCCTGATAATAAATATATAGAACGAAGAATGTGAACTACTGGATTTACATACTTTGACTCAAAGTGTATATACACTTGTCAAAACTTTTTCATAATCTATTGTCCACATTCTTCGTCCTAATATATTTATTGTATATATGCAGGCTAGGGGGTTCATGGCCCCTCGGCCTCCACAAGGTCCCACTGCATCCAAGATTTTCTGTAATTGAGAGATCCAAAACCTTTCAAATATACTACAAATTCTATCTTTCTTTTCCTTTTTTTTTTTAACATTACTATGTATCCATCTATTTAGATCAAGTATTTTTATTTTTTTAAGCCTTTTGTTATTGGTAGGATTCAAACCGCTGACTTAGGAGTCATTTACTCAAACCCCAAGCTTGTCCATCTACCAATTGAGTTACAACCCAAGGGCTAGCGCTTACTTTTTGGTGTCATTTTATACAATAAAATGGATATGAACTACATGAAATTTTGTAAATAAATGAATAGTTATTAAATGACGAAATGAGGTTGATCCAGTGATAAACCCTTCACATGTGTAACCATGAGGTTGCAGGTTCGAGTCCTCCCCCTGCCTAAAAAAACCCCGAATTTATAACATAGTGCAGTACTTCAAAAAAATCCTCATTCAAACATAAAAACAGAGGAGAATTTACAAAATTACCATATAAAACTATTAAAATTTATTTTTAACCTCTTTCATGTTTTTAACGAAACTTTAGTAAAATGTAAATCAACCAAACTTTCAACAAGTTTAAAATCTAATTCCCAAAAGCATGCTTATAGTTTACATAAATGCCAGGAATATAACAAAGCATCTTTCTAAGCAACAGCATTCGATTTTTCAGCCTCTTCTTGTGGTTTCCACTGCCCAGGAGTTATAGCTTTACGTATCGAGAGAGCATGGATTTCCTTCATTTCCTCTTCAAGGGCAGCATTCACGATCCGATGCCTTTCCAGCAGCCTCTTCCCTTCAAATTGTTCTGATACTATCTCAACCACAAAACTAGCGCCACACCTATAAAATTCAACAACTATAACCGTCACAAAAGAAGAGCAAAACACCTCAGAATAAATTTATTTTCCAACAAGAAACTCACCCTCCAGAGGTATCAATCACTTCCTGAAACACAAAAGTTGATGAATCAATTTATTAGAACAAGGGAAATTGCAGATTAAACATTCAAAAACAAATTAAATATGTAGTAAAAAACAGTTCAGTCTCAGCTGCTTTGCTTGATTAATTAATCAATCAATCAATCTCTAGTACAATATGAAGATCCACCGAGACAAAGACCCGAATATGTTAACAGGGAATGTGGAAGATTTGTTTCCTTTTAATTTGTGTTTCAACTTCTTTACAGTCACAAAGCAAAATTGCAATTCTCTAAGTTGTGATCAGAAGAGTTAGGTAGCAAAATAGCAACAGTCAAGACTCAGCTAAATGTGAAGCATAGACCATGAGAGTAATGTCGTTTTTATTGCAATCCATCAACTCCATTCATTTATCAAGAAAAATCCTAACCAGGTTTAAGAACAAGCCATACAACAAGCTAGAAACAAAAACTTTCAAGATTATGGATTTTTAGCCGATCAATCATGTATTCATGTAAATAATCACAAAACAGAATGTTTGAATAATATATACTACAGTCAAAACGTTCATAATATGAAGGGTTACCGATAGCAAATTTTAAACCCATATGACAAAGCAAAGCCTAAGAATTACCATTCATCTGACGGCCAAAAATATATAGAACAGAAGAAATGAGAACAATAGAATACAGCGCGAATTCTAGAATGCTAACTACTGTGATTTCGTATTTAGAACAAAAACAGAAACACAGGACTTCCCAGTTCCCACTCAACAAGCTAGAGACAAATGTAAAAGCACTGTATCTCACCGGGCTCAACATAATGTTCTGTTAATCAGGAAGCATATAACTAGAATTTGTTGTTTAGAATATTTATACAATCATTGGTTTCACCATTAGAAATTTGAAGTTCAGAGAAATTGTTAAGAAGGTTTTAAAATAGTTATACAATTTATTGGTTTTGCCATTAGAAATTACAAGTAACCTTCCTAGAATTTGTTTAAAAGGTTGCAAGATTCATATTTTCACTCAGTAATTGATCACATAAATCCTTATTTGTTTTCACTATGTATACGAATCACAAAACTTATTTTCTATATCAAAATATGCAACGAATATTTAGCATATCAGTAATTACTCATCAAATAAAGGGTCCCAATAGTATTGATAAACCACTGAAATAGAATTAAAAAGAAATTAAACAACCAGATATGAAACCAATTAAAAACAAAATTTGCATAGAACCCAGTTTCTCAAATTTTTCAACATTCCCAATTCACACTGGTATATGCAAAAATTGACCATGTGTGTGTATCTAGAAAGCAAAAAATAAATAAATAAATAAATAAATAAAATAAAGATAAAAATTGAAGAAATTGTAAACAGAGCTTACAAGATAAGAAGGCTTTAGTTTCGAAGTCAAAGTAGATTCAACTTGTTCTTTTGTCACCCCCATCTCTCTCTGTCTCTGTTTCAATCTCTCTCAGCTCTCTCTCTGTTTCTAGGTTTCTGATGGGCACTGTACAAGAAAAAACAAAACAAAACAAAAAGAATCACAAAAGAGAATAAAAAAATAAATAAAAAAAGGGAACACGTCTACTCAAGATTCGATTTGGTTGGATGTACGCAAAGACCCACTCATTCTAGAAAGCCCATTAACATCCACGATGAGGGAGATGCTAATATTTAATAGAGATATAATTATCTCGGTGGCTATCAATTTAGTGAGATTAAAATGGCCATTAAATTGAGATTATGTTCCATCTAATTCCATCCAATGAGTGATATTTTAGTAAATAAAAGGATGACATTAATTTATTAAATATGAAAACATCGGGAAATAGGCGAAATATAGGAAAATTCAAGAAAAATAGTTCTAGTATTCGAAAAATTCTCAAATTTTGTTCATACGTAGATTTCAATGAACTCATCATCGACAAAAAAATAATCAGATCAAAATTCATTAAAATCGATATATTTTCATCAAAGTCCTTATCGAAAGTAAAATAAGGGATCTCTCATGAGAGACTCACTATATATATATTAGATATGCTATACGTATATACAAACACTAAATATAATTATTTATTTCAAAAAACTAAGAATAAATTGATTTCTAAAAAATATCTAAAATAAATTAATGTCATCCTCTTATTTATCAAAATGTCACTAATTGAATGAATGGTCATTAGTGTCACACTTTTAAACAAAAATGGCCATTTTGAAATGGGAAACAAATATGCAGAGAGTAGTGAAGTAGTGTTTTATAGCTTGCTAAATAAAGAGTTTATGGGTTTTTTTTTGTTAAAAGGGTAATGTGGAATTAATAAAATATAATAGGATTATATATAGAGAGCTTCTTTCGACAATCCAATTTTTTCTTTTTACACTTCTTTTCTAAAAACACTTCATTCTCAAAATTTAAATTTTAAAAAATTCTAAAGACACTTCATTTTGTTACAAAATTATCCTTTTTTATCTTTTTTTGAATTAAATTATTAAAAAAAAGAAATTATCTCTCCTAAATCATTAAATTAATTATTACATATCAAATACTATCTCCTAAATATTTAATTACCATATTAAACTCTCTCTCCTCCAATAAATATCTCTAATTTTATATCTCCATTCTTTCTCAAGTAAGACTAACAGTTAAGGAAAAAAAAAAAAAACTTACTAATAAGCTTGATTTTTAGGAACCATATGTATGTTAAAAAAAAAAAAAATAAATAAATAAATAAATAAAAATAAAAATAAAAAACCTTGTTTTTTTTATTTTTTATTATTTATTTATAAAAAAAATCAAAATATGAAAAAAATAAAATAAAAAATTGTTACTCTTGTAGGTATGTGATTGCCTAGAGAACTTTAATTTTTTCATTAGTCTTAGAAATTATGAATTTAATCGAATCTAGTTGAAACAATTCAAGCTTTCATATATCTTTTTTTTTTATATATATAAAAAAATTGACTTTTTAATATATATATATATATATTACTGTTAGTAAATACCTAAAATATTCATAAGTTTTTTTTTTTCTTTAACTATTAATTAGAGATTGATAGAGAAAGTATGGAAATATGATATAAATATATATAATTAAAAAAAATGGAGAGAGATTAATCAGAATAGAGTATTTTATATGGAAATAACAAATTTAAGGAAGAGAGTTTAATACGTAATATTTAATATAATGATTTGAGAGAGAGAATTTTTATTTTTATTTTTAACAAATTAATTAGTTTGGAGTGTCTTTAAATTTTTATTGTCTTGTCTAGTAATTTTTGTTTAGGTTAAAATTGTCATTAATAAAAAAAGTCAATTTGGAGTGTAAATAGATAATTTATGGATTGTAAGGAGAAGTTCTCTTATATATATTAGAATTAATAAAATAAAATATATATTGAAGTATTATAACTATTAAAATATATACATATACATATGCGACTTGGATAACTACTTAAACCAAGAGAAAAACTCTCCACACATGCTTGTAAAATGTGCATAATGGGACTCGAACCCCCCATCACCACTATGTAAGGAAGATGCACTGCTATCTCTAATAAGAGGTGATGTGCAAATATAACAGGATAATATGAGACATTTTAATGTTTTTAAAAAAGCTCAAAAAAATCTACTTGGAAAAGCCTAAAATTTGAGATTCTCCGTGTAAACGTAAAACAGTTTTTTTAATTGTCGAAAGCTCTACCAAGAGTGACAACCAAACAACAAAAAAATAATAATTAAAAAGATCTTTTATAACTATAAAAGCTCTTTTATCCGGTAAAGAAGCTCTTAATATAAATCTATCATTATTACTTACTATTATAATTTGAATTTTTTTCAATTTTTAAATATTCATTTTATTTATTATTTATTATTATTTTTTCTACAGTTTTTATACTTTTTTTTATTAAAAAAATACTGTTTTAATACGTAGTAAATTTTTTTTTTTTATTTACTCCATAAATACATAAAATAGAAGTAGATCTAGAACTAAAAAAAAAATACTATAACTAATAAGAGATCTAGTACTTTGTGCCTAATTATTAATACTAATACACATGTTGATAACGTAAATCATTAAAAAAAATAAAAAAATAAATAAAAATAAAAAAATAAAAAAAAGAAGAAGAAGATAATTTATATTTAATTTTTAACATTTGAATTAAATGTTATATTATTATTTTATTTTTCTGAACTAAATAATTCTTTGATACCAATTACACATTAAAGCATTTCAATTTTCATACATTTCCTTTGAAAAAAAAAATCATATATTTTTTTTAGTCATTATATAAATTCACAACAATTAACATTATAATTTATCAAGTACACCATAAAATCTATTAGTAAATAAAATGTGTAATTTTACCTTTTAGTAAATTACAATTAAACATCTATAAATTAATAACGTTAGGACCGTATAAAATCTATTAATTAATCAAGATATTAATTTATCAATAAATTTATATTTTATTAATTAATAAAACTTAAATTTACATTTTATTATTATTAATTTAATATATACATTTTATTTAATTAATCAATTAAGATTCAACCCCATAGTTTATAAGTGCATTACAAAAAGTTAGAGATGATATCTAGATTTAAATTTTAAGGAAAAAACAAGTAACAATAGATTCATATATTCAAAAAAGTATAACAGTTGGCAAAAGATTTCAAAATACCGGATTAATAGATATTGTTATATGTAATTTTTAATAAATTATTAATTTATAAAATAAATAAGATCACATATTTATATAAGATTTTTTTAAGTGTATTATATTATAATTTAATCGATATTATTAATTTATTCTATTGGTCCAAACCGAGACTTTTAAATTTTATGATTTTAAAGAGATTATTAATTTATCGAGTATTAATTTATATTATGAAATATATTAATTAAATTTTATATGTTGCGTGTTATGTTTTATATTCTCGATGTAAGCAAATGTTAATGAATATTGTAGGTATCTCATTTTGCTTTTCGTCTCTTTTTGAATTTTGTTAGAGTACAAGTACTTGAATTCTAGGAGAAACTGATAACTTCCAAACAGGGGTGTGCCTGATTTGATCAAATCCAATCCAATAAGATCTATTGGATCCAATCCAATCCAATATGATCCATTGGATTATATTGGAGTTGTGGACATGATTAAATCATAAATTTTGAATCAATCGGATCAGATCTTGGATTTCTATATGAAAATCCGTCAATCCATTGGATCTGCTAAAACATAATACGTAATTTATATTTGGCAAATTTATTTTGTCATATATAGATGAATATTGAGCAAATTTTGAGTACTATTATATCTTGTTATGACAAATGATTATATTTTTAGTGTATTTCAAACTCTTAATGATTTTATTTATGTTTGTGTTTGGAACTTATATTTAATAATGTTTATAATTTGTTAGACTTTTTGAACTTTTAAAGTGTACAATTATGTATAGTTTCTATGTTAATTATTAGTCTATTAATTTTATTTGAAGTTCTGTATGTTAATAATTTGATTTTGTTAATTTTAAGAGTGTTTTAACTTTTATATATTATGAATTGCTTCATATAAATTCGATCCATTAGATCAGATCGGATTTAAGTATTTTATATTTGGATAGGATCAGATCAGATCTTATAATTATCGGATCTTATAATTGAATTGAATTGGATTGAATATTGGATCATTGCAAATCCAATGGATCTGATCTGCCCCACACCCTTACCTCTAAAGCCATGGGAGTATTATTGATTTGTAATTGGTACAGAGAATTTGGGATGCCTATGAGATCCTACGGTTAATAATACAATCCTTGGGTCCAATTTATTTGATTGTGAACTACCAACAAAATTGAAATTACATGCTTTTTTTTTAAAAAAAAAAAAAAATTGAAATTTCATGACTAAGGCCAGCTATGATTAGGTTAAAAATGCAAATGATAAACACTAGTTAATCATTATTGATTCTTAGTTAATTCATTGCACGTTAATGGTTCTTTGTTAGTTCATTGCACGTGACTTTCAATTTCCAGTTTTTTTTTTTTTTTTTTTTTTTTTTTTTTTTTTTTTTTTTTTTAACTCTAAGCAGTGTAGAAATAAGGACCTAGATCCTTTCCTTACTTTATTTTTTTCCTGACCTTTTTAAAGTATGTGATTGGTTGTTAATAAAGTGATTGTGAAAATCAATCACATTTTACCCACACATTCATAGAAATGCTTATGTGTTATAAGATTAGGTGAGGTAACTTTTTTTGGATAAAGTTATTGGTGATTGGACTCAGCAGGTACACAAGGACAATCCCAACTAAGCTGGTACCTTCTTAGCACCCTTATCATTTACCCCATTATCATAAATAAAAGAAGTACAAAAGTCGAAAGCAACAGACCATCATGTAAGTTTAGCGATACTGGGGCTCCTAGATGGCTGGACGCTATGACCACCAAAAAGTTGAATCACTCTCCCACAACGATTGACGCCAACCAAAGGTCCAACTAGTGATGTCAAAATGTACCGAGCCTTTAGGGCCTGGCATGGCCAGCCCGCCCAGACTGACGGGCCATTCCTGGCATGGCCTGCTCGTATCGCGGGCTGGGGCAGGCCAGGCCAGGCCAGGCATGGCCCCCAGACTGGCCCAGGCCAGATCCAGTTTTCCGACCTACTGGACTGAGCTGACAGGCCGACGGGCTTGGCCCATCTAGCCGAACGTTTTTTATTTTTTTTTATTTTTTTATTTTTTTTTACCGTTGGCTGGCAGCATTTTTTTTTTTATTATTATTTTTAAAATCTTGACCGTTGTTGACATCAGTAAACAGTCATTTTTTGAATTTTTGCTCCAAAACTTCACTTTGCCACCTCATCTCTTCTATTTTATATTTTTACCCACATTTCAAATTTTTCTATAAATACCCCCACCCATTCCTATTTCCCTAAACACTTTCTCTCAATCTCTCATTCTCTCCATTCTCCAACTCTCCATTATTCTCTCTAATCTCTATTCTCTAATAATTTCATTCTTACTCTCTCTCTCTCTCTCTCTCTCTCTAGTCCCTACTCTCACTCTCTCTCTATTCTCTACACTAATAATCTACTATTCTAAATTTCTAATACTATAGTACTAATATTATTCTCCAATCACTCCACAAAAGCTTAAATGTATGTTTTTCCTTTAAATGTTATTAATTAATTTTATGCTTTAGTTTTTAAATTTTATGTTTATACTTAATGAAATTCTCTTTAAAGCAATAGTGTTTTCTACCTAGAGAGGGGTGAATAGGTATAGTTCCAAATTCTTCCAATATTCAAAAATTACAGAAGACAAGAATGAAATGAACTCTTGATATGATATAACAAATGTATAATATGAATCAATACATGTAAGCATCAATATACAAAAGAATCAATACAAGTGAACAAATGGAAGATAAAAAAATATAAAGCGAAAATGAGACACAAAGTTTTTACGTGGCAAAACCTCAAAGAAGAAACATCCACGGGTTGATACTACAACCACCAACAAAGCAAATCCACTATACGAAAAGGACTTACACATTCAAAGTTATCAACACTATGATATCCACTTCAAGCTATCAAATCCTAATCAACCCTCGGGCTAGTGATTCACAAAGCCTACTCTCTATCCAAGATGTGTCCTACACCTCTAGAGAGCAACTCCCTATCTAAGGCTCTCAAGCCTCTAGGAAGATTTCCTCACTTAGCAATCTAGATCACTAGGATCCTAGTCAAGCTACCCAAGCTCAACCATCCAGAGTACGCAACTCATTGCTAAGACTTTCGCTTGGCTATCTGGAATCCTTTCCTAGCCAAGTCTTCTTGCTCAAATTAAGGCTTCACTCACCTTAACAAGAGACTTCAACCTTTCCCAAGTCAATGATCTAAGTGAAGTGCACACAAGCAATATGATGCAATCACAAACAAATAGAGCAAGTAGATCAAACACACTCTATGAACATGCAACTAGAGAATCTAGAATAAAGCTATCACAACTCAATCATAAAATATATCTAGAAACCTAAGCATGTGAATTAACATCATTCATATTACTTTTCATCAATCAAATAAGAAAATTAAAGAGATGATCAACAATGAAAGTAAGAAGAAGATGAATCACTTACAAACAAATAAAGCTAGATAATCAATCAAGCTCTATGAACATGCTTAGATACATTCTAGGATATGCTTTCAACAATCAATCACAAAAATACATAGAAATCAAAGTATGTATATCACTAAGATCAAGATATGAATATTCAATACATCACACAAAAAATCTTAGTTCTTAGATCATGAAATTAAACCTAGACAATATCATGAGGCACATCATATATGTCATATCTAGAATCAATTTCAATTTCAATCAAGTTTAGCTAAATATGTTCAAATGAAATCACAAAGCTAAAAATCAATCAATCAATTAGAAAGAATCAAAAATATGATCAAGAGAAATTGAAAGAGAAGAAGTTTCACATACAACAACTGAACATCGGACTGAAATCAGACGACTGGGAAGAATGACGAAGTCAACTAGTTTCGAAATTGCTTGTGGTTTGTAGCTCTCTTCAAGAACAACAATTTTGGCTTTTGGACCACTCAATTTCGAGTTCATATGAGAGAGTTATGATCAATATAAGAAAACAAAAAATGAGAGAAAATTTCTAGTGTTCTTCTTTTTCAAGTTTTTCTCCTTAGAATGAATTGGAGGGAATGGAGGAGTTTTAAAAGATTTTAAGAGAGGGAAGAAGTGACCAATCAAAAAGTGACACATCACAATCCCCATGTGGAGCACGTGTGGCCCACGGGACCAGAGGGCTGCTCTAGCCATGGGTCACACGGCCTCCCCACAGGGTGGCCAAGGCATGGCCTTTGGCCATGCATGCCCCTCTCACGCACCTCCCACGTTCTTCGACCGTATTCGGGCCTCTGAACTCCGAATTCAAATCTGTTTTCAGATTACGAACCGTGACTCCCTCATACACAACGAAAACTATGAAACTTTGACAAAAGGTTGAGAATTCATCTCAAAAAATGACGATGAAGACAACTCAATGAATGAGAATGCAAAGTTGCATAACTATGTCGTATGGACTCGAAACTTAACGAATGAGTAACCGAAATGATCGGAACTCAATAAGGAATCAAATAAGATCATTTTCAAGTCCAAAATATAAGAAACATAAACAAATAAACACTATGCAACACAAGCATACCATATCTAAGCGATAGTGAGAAAACATGCAATTCTACAAGATTGTCAACGATAAGATAAATGTATGTGCATACTAAATATGTGTGAAAGTGCTATACCAAATGTTTGAGCAACGATGCAGGGACACACATGTATGAATTGTATGTGTGTGCGTGATGAGGTCGTTTATGTACTCAACAAAATGATATTTAAAATGTGTTCGTTTAGAAAACCGATTTTTCACCACTTAGATATTAAATTAGTAAAGTGGCAAGTAGGATTCGTTCCACGGGGAATTAGAGTGATTAGTTGAATAAATTAACTATTCTAAATGCGGGAAAATAAATCATAAAAATATGGATGAGTGAATGGGTTGTCAAGCCATCAAACATACATGAAAAATAAACCTAATAAACTAATAAAAGAATATTTAACAAATCTAGATAAGATAATGGAATAAACAATTAAGAGAATAACTAGGGAATTAATGGGATCACAAATGAATTACCGGGAAATGCTTATCAAGCTACTTTAGTGAACAATCTCATAAATGTTAACCAATTGATTTCTAAAATGTGTTTAGGCCATTATTATGAACCTTAAACAACTTCCCACCGCAATGCCTAACCGATTAAGGAGAGGGGGTTACGGCGGGATCGATTTGTTACAATTAACGGCTTAGATTATCGCGGTTGATATACCCTCCGACAATCTATCCTATTCACTATGTTCTCAATCCATCAAGGTTGTCAATCCAATCAAGATTATATAACAATTTATCCTAAGCAAGATTATAATCAACTAGTGAGTATACATGTCAATTATATAATGCAAAGAATCTAATTATAAAATGAATAGAACACAAATAAAAATTAAAATATATTAAAGCTTAAGCAAATCCCAATCCAAATATTCTCACATCAAAACCCTAGAAAGAGGATTTAATTACACATATTACAAACAAAGGGAAGGCAAGTAAAAGATTAGGAAATCACTTATGGGTCTCCTTTTGTAAGCTTGATCATTTCCTTGCCTTTGATTGCTCCTTGTGTGAAGAGTGGATGATGAGGATGTGTCTAGATAGGTGGAGTCAAATGGGAAGCGACTAAGGAGATTTGTGGAGAAGATGGGAAGAAAATGAATGATTAGGGGAAGTAATCTAGATGTTAAGTTTAGGTAGGAGAGAAAATGGAGAGAAAAGAAATGGTGGAGAAAAGAGGTTTCTTGGTGGTCAAGAGTTGTCCAAAAGAGGAAAAATGTGATGAATTTATAGGATTTTCAAATTAGGTCTCGGGTGGCAACTTACCAAAACACCACCTGACCATGGCAAATTACCATTTAGTCTAATAGAGGGGGTCATCTTGTAATTTTCCAGTTAAAATTGGCCAATCAGAGGTGAACACAGTGGATGGTCGCGGTTTGCATTAATGGCGATCAAAGGGCGACAATATGGCGAAGCCATCAGGTGTGGAAAATCATCCCCTGTCGCCATGGCGAACTCGAACGAAAAATGGCGACCAAAAGGGTGACGTGGGCGTGACAAGAGGGGTAAAATGGGGAGAAATGGGTGAGAAATGGATGGCCGAATTCCAGCCATTTGGGAGGTCGAAAGTGGACCAATCGGAAAGCCGATCGGTTGACCGTTAATTTGGATCGAAAACCGGTAGGAGATAGGTCAGGGAAGGTCTCTTTCCGGTCGGTTAAGGGTTTGAAAGAGGTTGGCCATGGCTGCTCGTGAGTTTTGAAGAAGAAGATGAATAGTTGGGGAGCAAACAACAAGGGACAGGGGTGCACACAGTAGGCTTTATTTTGCCTAAAGTGGGGTGCATTTAGAAGAGGTTAGGGGTGCACACAGTAGGCTGCATTTTATGTTTAATGTGGGTGCAGTCAGCAAGAGGAAGTGGTGCGTTTAAGGGCCCAATCCTTAAACGCACCGTTTCATTAAACGATGTGAGGTTGCTGAAGGGGGGGTGCATTTAGATGTCATCTGGGGTGCGTTTAGAGGCCCACACCCTCTAAACGCACCGTTTAACTTAAAGGGGAATGGGCTGCTGCTAGTTGGGCCACTTGGGGTGCAATGAAGAAGCAGCTGGGGTGCACTTAGAAGCCCAATAATCACACCATACACCAAAACGCACTGTTTTATACTGACAGGTGGCACGCGCCTCTGGTTAATTGCAATTCAGTCCCTATCTTCTTCTGTATTTGCGATAACTCCAAAACTTCCTCTAATAATTACTCTTTTACCCCTATTTCACCAAAATTACTCCAATGCCCCCACACTCTATAAATTCCTGAAAACACTTAATTTACACTATTAAATCACAAAATAATGCCCAAGAATCAAGCAAAAGGGGAAGGAAATGACGGCCAAAATCATACCAATTTTGGTTCGATCAGTGCACTAGCACCTTGCAAGAGGAAGAAGAATCTTGATACCTTAGCATCCAAGTATGCGATGTTCCCCTTGAAGATGAAATTTGCACAAGATGTTGCTTCTTCACCTTTGAGGCTTCTTTCTTCCAAGAATCACCTAAGCAAAAACTAATAGAAATAAAGAGAGTTTTGCAATGGAATCAAGCCAATACAAATAAAGGATCTTACAACCTCCCCCTTTGGCTATTCCATGGCAAAACCTCATCCTCACCATACATTGATCACTCCAATAAACTCAATGTTGATAGTATTCTCTCATCCTCACATTACAAAGAGATCCCTAGACTAAAAGGTCTTCAAGTCTTCTTGAGTCTTCAAGAATCCCTTCTTTGAGCTTCAAAGTACCTATGAGAAAAGAAGCAAACTAACAAGAGATTTTCTTCCAAAGAAGAATGGTGAGATATTATCACATAAATAAAATAATAAAACTTCTCTTATCTCTTACAAAAAAAAAATGGATTATCTCAAGAGAATAAATGCTATCACATTAAAAGCTCTCCCTAAGATCTTTAATACAATAAAGCAAGAATTTTTTACTCCCCCTTAGGACAAGAATTCTCCCCCTTAAGACAAAGTCTCCAATAAGCACAAAGAGGTACAAAACTCACTCTCCATATTGAACATGGTGAAGTTTTCTCCCCATGGTGAGATTTCTCCCCTTATATGATCCCCAAGGTGAGATTTCTCCTCTTATAAAAATGGTGAGGTTTCTCCCCCTTTTTGTCAAGGAATAGACAAAAGGCACAGAGATAAAGAACGAGATATTAAACAAACAAATCATATAGAAAGCATAGTTGAATAAACTAAAGCTCCCCCTTAACATATGCTCCACATATTATCACCAAGTAGATTTGTTCACAAGGGACTCACACATTCACACATTCAAGCAATAAAAGAAAATATTTCATCACTTTTCAAAGTCCAAGAGAGAATCATAGATTTTCATTAATCTCTCAAAAATATTCTCACATTGCTAATGTATCAAGTACATAAGCAAAATATGTGTGTGTGTGAATGCTTCTCACATATATAGAAGGAGTAATTGTGATATCAACATGCAAACAATTTCCACACCTATCCAACTAAAGCGTTTCCAAAAATAGGTCAAACTGATATTCATCCTGATTTTTCTTTAAAAGAATAGTTATCAACATGTGAGCGTGTGTGTGCATGTGGCTCGTTTTCCTGTTTCTATTTGTCAACCCGAGCTTTTCACAATTCTTAACTATACACCATTAAACCTTTTGTTTTTTATTTCTTTTAGGCTTAAAATCAAAGATTTTTTTTTATTGATTCTTTTCAACGCTTCTTTGATTTTTCTAACAAAAACATATATACCTCTTGGCGGCTTTCACTCAACACAAAGGCATAGCCCTTTCCAACATTGGGCGGCTTCATAACCAATACGTGTAGCCCTTTCTAAGAGGGTGCTCGCTGAATACTATATAGTGCCAAAGCAAAATGGATACATATCATAGGTCATTTATCATGTACTAAGCAATAGGCTTCTAGATGCATCCATAATCTACATACTTTTAACCACATATACTCAAAACTAAAACATATAAAATAAGCATTTGTGCACATTTTAAAAATAAGATTTTTCAATCTCAAGTGCATGATCTAAAAACAATAGAAGTTATTTATTCAAGATCACTACTTCTCAAGTGAGTAGCTCTCAAAGATATTGATATACAAATAAAGTTTTGCTTATCAAGCCACTCAACAATCACACATAGACAATAATCAACACAAATCATGCCAATGGATCTTTAAAGAGTTTTAAATCTCTTATGTCCAAGAGCTTAGTGAACAAATCCGCAAGTTGATTATTTAGTAGACATTGCTTTAGAGTAAAAATAGAGCATTCAACAAGTTTCTAATGAAATGATGCCTAATATCTATGTGCAATTGATATCATGCAAACATAGAGTTAAAAAGATGAAATAAAAAGCAAGCTTTTAGAATAGAGAAATACCTTAGCAAGCTTTTTCATTAATGAAAGGTCTCCGCTCTTTTTATGAGCTCTCTTGGCTTATTTGTCCTCATGACAACAAGTTGGTGGTGTGTCATCCCAAGAGAATAAAGACCAAACACTTTCAACTCAAACAATTACATGAAAATGACTTTCTCTAAAAGTCTTAACAAAAATTTTCATCAAATAGATTTCAAAACTCAACTTCTTTAAAGTTAATCAACAAATTTTGACTATCATAGTGATTATGAGAATATTAAGTCCATGAATTGATTAGAGACACCAATTTTGAATACTAGACCTAGCACATTACAAATAGTTTAGTCAAGTATCAAACTTAGAACTCTTATCAAACAAAAACAAAAATATTCTCATATGTGCTACTCAATCAAGTATGAGAGCACTCACCTTTGACCATATTGGTCTTAGGTGAACCAACACAAACAACATCATGATCATTACACATGGCAATATGAAATCTAGAAGATAAATCATCAACTATCTTCTTTATGAAAATATCACTCATATTAAACTCTTCATTGTTGCCATGCATAAATATTTCATCAAAACTCTTCAAATGATCATGGTTAACACTCTTCTTAACCAATTTCTTCTCAACATTTTTCTTAACATGATTATCATTAACATGCATGTTATTCTTTTCAATCCAAATTTTCTTTAAAGGTTTCTTCACATGAATATGATCAATATGCACATTTCTCAAAGCATCAAAGCTATTATCATGTTTAGAAACTTTCAAAGAAGATTTATCTATTTCACAATCATGCACATTATTCTTCTTAACCCAAACTTTCCTTGTTGATTTCTTTTCATTAACATATTTATCATGCATAGTCTCTAATGTGCTAACATGTTTAGAAATAACCAAAGGAAGTCTTTTCATCTCACTAGCATGCATCTCATTTCCTAGTTCGCATTGTCTAATATACTTGTAGCATTTAGGTTTGATATGCCCTACAACATTGCAAAAATGACAAACCGGGACAAACTTAGAGATGTTATGTTTAGCTCTAGACTTAAATTCATGCTTAAGAGAATGATTAGGTAACTTTTTTCACATTTTTATCATGTTCCATAATTCTTAGTTTGCATTGCCTAACATATTCATAACACTTAGGCCTAATGTGACCAACCACATTACAATAATGACAAACCGGAATGAATTTAGAAAAGTTACCTTTTAGGTGTGCATGCTTTGGTTGAGAAGTTGGTTGAGAAGTTCCATAGCTCTTCTTGTCTTTGTCTTTGATGTTGGAAGGAATGGTAGTTGAGTCTTTCTTCTCCTTGGAATTTCTTGACTTGTTCTTGGTTGTATAAGTCTTCTTCGCTTCTTCTACAAAACCCAAGTCACTTTTATATCCATGATGTTTTCCAAGTTTTATCACTTCACCAAGCTTAATGGCTCCAATCTTCATGCCCTTAATAGACTCTTTGAGATTTTTGACTTCATGTTTAAGCGCACACTCCTTTAACTTCATAATAGTCAAAGGGTTCTCTTTTTGCTTAATCTCTCCCTCCATGGCAAACAACTTCATAGTAAAGTCTTCATTTAGATCATTTATCTCTTGAGAACTTTCCTTTACCTTTGAAAAATACTTTTCAATGGTATTTTCATGCTCTTTGATGACTTCACTTTGCTTGCTCAACTTCTCCAAAGACATTTTCTTTTCATTGTCAAGAGCTTTAATTATCACCAAATTGGCATTGATCAACTTCAACTTGTTGTTCTCTTCATTTTTTTTGTTGAAGGATCTTGTCATTGAAGCTTATAAAATCTTGATTTGAGGAGGCTTCTAACTCTTCGACTCTTCGACTCTTCGTCATAGGAGGAGATTTCACTATCTTCACTACTTGAAGAGTTTTCACTTTCCTTATTACTTGAGGAGTCTTCACTACTATCCTCAGATCTTCCTTCACATATAGCCATGTGAGCAATGTGATTGCTAGTAGATTCTCGATCATCCAAGGACTCCTCTTCTTCAACTACGTCACTCACACTCATCCATGATTTATCATTGATGGCTCTAATGTAGGCTTTCATTGTATTTCTACAAAAGGTGTAGTTACCACTATTCAAAAGTGAAGGTCTTCCACTTGAAGCACCTTCCGGCATCGAATCACCCATAGCTACAAAAATGGAATATACACAAAATACAACAAAACAAAAACACAAACACTATAATACGGATCTATCTAATTACTTCTAGACACCCGCTCTGATACCAATTGAAATTCCCTTTAAAGCAATAGTGTTTTATACCTAAGAGGGGGGGAGGTGAATAGGTATAGTTCCAAATTCTTCCAATATTCAAAAATTATGGAATTAAAGAATGAAATGAACTCTTGATATGATATAGCAAATGTATAATATGAATTAATACATGTAAGCATCAATATACAAAATAATCAAAACAAGTGAACATATGGAAGATAAAAAAATATAAAGTGAAAATGAGACACAAAGTTTTTACGTGGGAAAACCTCAAAGAGGAAACATCCACGGGTTGATACCACAACCACCGGCAAAGCAAATCCACTATACAAAAAGGACTTACACACTCAAAGCTATCAACACTATGATATCCACTGCAAGCTAGCAAATCCTAATAAACCCTCGGGCTAGTGATTCACAAAGCCTACTCTCTATCCAAGATGTGTCCTACACCTCTAGAGAGTAACTCCCTATCCAAGGCTCTCAAGCCTTTAGAAAGATTTGAAAATAAATATAAACGAGTCCTAATATAATCTAGAGGGGGGGGGGGGGGGGGGGTGAATAGATTTTAATCCCTTTTTACCAATTTTTCGAGATTAATCAAGATTACAAAATAACCCCAACTAGTCAACAAATGAAATCATGTGAAGAGAATGCGGAAAGTAAATAATACAAGATTTTTTACGTGGAAACCCACACGGGGAAAAAACCATGGGCTGTTTAGTGCGCCACACTAGAACCTCAATCCACTACTTGCAAAACGATTACAATCTAGGTTGACCGCATCACACCTAAGATTACTAATCCGTCTTTGCTACCCACGGGCCTTTAGAAGTGAACCTAGTTCATGCTTGCAAACTACCAACAAGGCAAATACAAGACTTGACTCTAAATGAAGAGATAAAACAACCTAGTGTGAATATGTGCAATATTCAAGATGCTCAAAATGCAAGGTTAGACATTTTAGCTTAATCTAGGCATGGATGAACATGTTAGACATTCCTAGATATCATCTTACTAAGTGGCATGCATAAAAAATAACAAAATAGACAAACAAAGTCCTATATGCAATATCTACCACAATACAACTCACAAAACACAATAAAACAATCTTGAACCTAAGTCAAGTCATAAAGGAGCAATCTTGAATCTATTCAAGTAATAAATGAGCAATCTTGTAGAGAGAGAACATATGACATGATGCAAGAGATGTTCTAACTACAAGTCATGTAAGCAAAGATGAAAACCCTAAGAGAATCATACTAGAACATGCTAGATGATGAATGAATCATGCAAGAATGATGGGTTTTGATGCTTTGAGAGATAAAAAAGTGTTCTTGATACCTTAGCTTAGAAGCAACTCAAAAGACTCTCAAAAGTGTAATATTTGCTCACTCTAGACGACCAAAGGCTATCAACATATATATATATGAGATCCAAGTAAAGTGGTGTCGTTTTGAGTAAAGAAAATGCTTCAGTTACTTGCTGACGTATTGCCGCGGTCCCGACTGTCGCGGTTGTTCAACCGCGGCAGATGCACAGCGGTAGAGAGAAAACGTCTCTGTCGCTCGACTGACGCGGTTTGTTCAACCGCGGCAGATGCACCGCGGTAGAGACAAAAGTCTCTGTCGCTCGACTGTCGTGGTTGGCTAGCCGCGGCAGGAGCTGCGACAGAGATAATACATCTCTGTCACTTGAATGCCGCGGTCCACCAAGACAGTGGCACAACCGCGACAGAGAAGGGCTGAGCCTTCTCATGCAGCTTCTCACATGAAGAACACATGCAATTGTGCAAGTGTGTGTGAGTGAATATCAAAAACTCAAAAAGCAATAAACACACATGCTAGCAAGAGTTGTGAGTGTGTCCAAGCTAAATCTCTTCACATAAAGAGTCAAGATCAAGAAACTACCTTCCATGAAGCTCTTGAAATCCACAATGAGGTCTATAAGCAATTGAGAAGAGAATCTTCAAACCTAAGCTACCCTTACAAGAATGAACCCCATTGTGGTTTTGTCAACGAAATAAGCCAATAAAAAATGAGGCACTTACAAGATTTCCTCGCTTAGCAATCTAGATCACTAGGATCCTAGTCAAGCTACCTAAGCTCAACCATCTGGAGTACGCAACTCCTTGCTAAGACTTTCGCTTGGCTATCCAGAATCCTTTCCTAGCCAAGTCTTCTTGCTCAAATTAAGGCTTCACTCACCTTAACAAGAGACTTTAACCTTTCACAAGACAATGATCTAAGTGAAGTGCACACAAGCAATATGATGCAATCACAAACAAATAGAGCAAGTATATAAAACACACTCTATGAACATGCAATTAGAGAATCTAGAATAAAGCTATCACAACTCAATCTCAAAATATATCTAGAAACCTAAGCATGTGAATTAACATCATTCATATTACTTTTCATCAATCAAACAAGAAAATTAAAGAGATGATCAACAATGAAAGTAAGAAGAAGATGAATCACTTACAAACAAATAAAGCTAGATAATCAATCAAGCTCTATGAACATGCTTAGATACATTCTAGGATATGCTTTCAACAATCAATCACAAAAATACCTAGAAATCAAAGCATGTATATCACTAAGAACAAGATATGAATATTCAATATATCACACAAAAAATCTTAATTATTAGATCATGAAATTAAACCTAGACAATATCATGAGGCACATCATATATGTCATATCTAGAATCAATTTCAATTTCAATCAAGTTTAGCTAAATATGTTCAAATGAAATCACAAAGCTAAAACTCAATCAATCAATCAATCACATAACCCTAGCATATGTTCTAACATACTTCTCAACATATTTCAATGATCAATTAGAAAGAATCAAAAAGATGATCAAGAGAAATTGAAAGAGAAGAAGTTTCACATACAACAATTGAACCTCGGACTGAAATCAGACGAATGGGAAGAATGAAAAAGTCAACTAGTTCTGAAAATACTTGGGATTTGTAGTTCTCTTCAAGGCCGACAATTTTGGCTTTTGGATCACTCAATTTCAAGTTCGTATGAGAGAGTTATGATCAATATAAGAAAATAAAAAATGAGAGAAAATTTCTGGTGTTCTTGTTTTTCAAGTTTTTCTCCTTAGAATGAATGGGACGGAATGGAGGAGTTTTAAAAGAATTCAAGAGAGGGAAGAAGTGACCAATCAAAAAGTGACACATCACAATACCTGTGTGGGGAACATGTGGCCCACGGGACCAGAGGGCTGCTCTGGCCATGGGTCACACTGATACGAACCTCGTCGATTGTAACAAGGATGATGCCTAGGATCGTTCTAACCTCTGGTTCGGATGGAGACCGCGACCCAATACCTATAGCGAGATGTGAACCTTGGTATAAGGAAGACGCCACAATCAAGGATGGAATACTTGATTGATAAGTTAGGGAGGAACGCCACAGAGAAAATCTGATAAGTTCCAATCAGTTCTCAAAGAACAAAAGAGAAAATTCTCTCAACTTTTATTAAAAATTCAAAACTGCCGAAAATAACATAAGTTGGTTCCTTTTAAACTAAAACCCTAGAAGACAAGGTAGGCTACACGCCTAATTCAAAAAGGAAACAAATATTAGGCTACACGCCTAATTCAAAAAGGAAATAAATATTTCGGCCTTAGCCTTACAAAACGAAACTAAAAAGGAAACAAAACAACTGAAATTGAAACTCCTCCAAACTTGTGCTTCACGCCCAAGTCTTCTCTTATTCGGCCCAATCCATTGTCTTCTCTTATTCGGCCCAATCCATTGCCTTGATGACATTAATTAAGCTTTGGTCTTCAGGTGGGCTTATCTTGGGCTTCAACAATTTAGAATCAGCCCAAGTGTCTTGAATCAAGCCATTGAGTGCCTCTTTGAATCTCCTAGCCCTAGCCCTAGCCCTAGCCCTAGCCCTTGTTATTGGCCCAACCAGAACATGCAATGGGTCACTTGGTGCAGCTCCCTTATTCTCATCATTCCCTCCCTCTTGAAAAGGATTTGTCCTCAAATCGTCACCTACATCAAAAGGAGACAAATCAGAAACATTGAAGCTTGCACTAACATTATACTCACCTAGAAGATCTAACTTGTAGGCATTGTCATTGATCCTTTCAAGCACTTGAAATGGGCCATCTCCCCTAGGAAGTAATTTAGAACGCCGTTGGACTGGGAACCGTTCCTTCCTCATATGCAACCACAAATTTTCCAATGAAAGCACGCAATACATGGTTCATTAATCTCATGAAAGTACTTGGTGCATTAGTTAACCCAAAAGGCATAACTAACCACTCATATAAACCATATTTTGTTTTGAAAGCAGTTTTCCACTCATCACCTTCTTTCATCCTAATTTGATGATATCCACTTTTAAGATCAATTTTAGTGAAAACAATAGAACCATGCAATTCATCAAGCATATCATCTAATCTAGGAATAGGATGTCGATACTTTACAGTGATATTGTTGATGGCACGACAATCAACACACATCCTCCATGTTCCATCCTTCTTTGGCATAAGCAATACGGGAACCGCACAAGGACTCATACTCTCACGAACATACCCCTTTTCCATGAGCTCCTCAACCTGTCTTTGAAGTTCCCTTGTCTCCTCAGGATTACTTCTATATGCGGGCCTATTTGGAATTGGTGCTCCGGGTACAAAATCAATTTGGTGCTCAATCCCCCTTATTGGCGGTAAACCAATAGGCATCTCCTCGGGAACCACTTCATCAAAGTCCTGCAAAAGGGAAACAACAACACTAGGCAAAGAAGAGTCAATTTCGTTAGCACTAAAACAAGCCTCTTTGTACAAAAGTACAATCATTGGCTGATTTGAAAACAAAGCCCTTTTGATCTCACTCCCTCTTGCATAAAAGCTCACTTGTTTTCTCTCCTTTTTTCTCTCATCAGCCTTTTTTTCTTTTTCAATTTTCTTTTCTTTTTTTGCTGTTTCGGACTCCCTCTCTTTTGCCTCTCTTTCTTTTGAGCTCTCACTCTCCTTTTTAACATCTCTCTCTTTTTTTAACCTCACTTGATCTTCATATACTTGGCTTGGGGTTAAAGGTACAAGAGTGATTGGCCTTTTATTGAGTACAAATGAGTATCTATTTGTATATCCATCATGAGTCACATGCCTATCAAACTGCCATGGTCTTCCCAAAAGAATATGACTCGCATCCATTGGTACCACATCACAAATAACTTCATCTTTATATTTTCCAATTGAAAATGACACCAACACCTGTTTATTCACCCTAACTTCCCCACTATCATTCAACCATTGTAGTTTATAAGGTTTTGGGTGCTTTAAAGTTGTCAAATTCAATTTTTCCACCAAAATAGTGCTAGCCACATTAGTACAACTCCCCCCATCAATAATCATACTACATACCTTGTCATTAACATGGCAGCGGGTGTGAAAGATGTTATCACGTTGTACCTCATCATCTTCCTTGGCTTGAGCACTAAGAGCTCTTCTTGCCACCAAAAGCTCTCCACCCACCGGATATTCGAAGTCACTTGCATCCTCCAAAGGTGGCATAGACTCATCATCGGATTCATCCTCGGATTCGATATCACCATCATCCCTCAAAACCATTACTCTCTTGTTTGGGCATTGTGATGCAATATGACCTGCTCCCAAACACTTAAAGCATTTAATGTCACGGTTTCTAGAAGGTTGAGGATCTGATTTACCTTGATTTAATGAGCCTTCAGCCTTATGATCATTAGGAGGTTCGGCTTTGGCCTTGAAACTAGACTAGTCCTCTTTCTTGCTCCAATTCGGTTTCCATGATGATGAAGAACCCGAATTTTGCCCAACCCGTGTGGAACCCTTCCTCTTCAATTGTTGTTCCACTTTGATGGCCATGTGTACCATGTCAGTCAATTCAACATAATGTTGCAACTCCACTACATTTGCAATGTCTCGGTGTAGCCCATTTAGAAACCTAGCCATTGTCGCCTCACGGTCCTCCTCCACATCAGCTCGAATCATGGCTATCTCCATCTCCTTGTAGTAGTCTTCTACACACTTAGACCCTTGAGTAAGAGTTTGCAATTTTTGAAACAAACCCCTGTAGTAGTGACTTGGAATGAATCTCCTCCTCATAACAGTTTTCATCTCCTCCCATGTCTCAATAGGTCTTTCTCCATTCCGTCTCTTACTCACAATCAATTGATCCCACCAAACAATAGCATAATCGGTGAATTCTATGGCTGCCAATTTCACTTTCTTCAATTCGGAGTAATCATGGCAATCAAACACCAACTCTATTCTTTTCTCCCACTCCAAATAAGCTTCAGGATCAGTTTTACCTTGGAAGGTTGGAATCTTCACCTTTATATTTCCCAAATTATTATCAACCCTCTCTCCATACCTATCTCCTCTATTCCCATACCTATCTTCTCTATTCCCATACCTATCTCCTCTACCTCCCATTCCACGCCTAAATATTCCCGCACCCACATTGGACATGCGATCATCCCCCTCCATGTCATTTTCATCCTCATAATAATCATTAACTTCTTCCCTAATCAGAACTCTCTCTCTCCTACGTGCTTGGGGAACGGGTCGTGGCTGTTCCGCACGTGCATTTTCCACTTTATCTAAGCGCTCATGTAAATGCTCCAATTCTCCCCTCATCATCCGTCTCATCTCCCCCTACTAATGCCTCCTTCCAATTCTTTAGATCCGCTGGAATGGAAGAATCCTCAGTAGTGCCTTTATCTTTGTTGTCAGACATGTTTTTCCTGCAAGAAAAAGATTAGAAAATAAAAAGGACCTCACGGCACTCCCTCACGTGTTTCGCTCAAATAATCAATTCACTCAACACTCGTGTGTTTCACTCAATATACTCGGCTTTTACCCTCAGTACTTTCTCACCACTCTTGCCTTTTTCCACTCATAATTTTCTCAAAAGTTCTTATCAAACTAACCAAACAATAATCAGGATTTCTTAGCCACATTCACAAGAAACTCATATTTGCTAGGTTCACACGATCAAATTACACTGAAACTGAAATAACAGGGACGAGTTCTACTACCAAGAATTTTTTTTTTTTTTTAATATTACCACTGCACGAAACCAGAAGAGGAATGACAAAAGTTGATATATATTCAACTACACGATCGTTCAAAAAAAAAAAAAAAATTGTACTTTTTTTTTTTTTTTTTTTACCGACCTTGATCAACAAGCAAGATCTTTGATTTTTTTTTTCTCGGTTCTGGACTTGATCAAACGGAATCAAAGAAGAAGAAGAAGAACAAAGATAGATTAAACTTGATGTTAGAAACCTGGCTCTGATACCAACTGATACGAACCTCGTCGATTGTAACAAGGATGATGCCTAGGATCGTTCTAACCTCTGGTTCGGATGGAGACCGCGACCCAACACCTATAGCGAGATGTGAACCTTGGTATAAGGAAGACGCCATAATCAAGGATGGAATACTTGATTGATAAGTCAGGGAGGAACGCCACAGAGAAAATCTGATAAGTTCCAATCAGTTCTCAAAGAACAAAAGAGAAAATTCTCTCAACTTTTATTAAAAATTCAAAACTGCCGAAAATAACATAAGTTGGTTCCTTTTAAACTAAAACCCTAGAAGACAAGGTAGGCTACACGCCTAATTCAAAAAGGAAATAAATATTTCGGCCTTAGCCTTACAAAACGAAACTAAAAAGGAAACAAAACAACTGAAATTGAAACTCCTCCAAACTTGTGCTTCACGCCCAAGTCTTCTCTTATTCGGTCCAATCCATTGTCTTCTCTTATTCGGCCCAATCCATTGCCTTGATGACATTAATTAAGCTTTGGTCTTCAGGTGGGCTTATCTTGGGCTTCAACAATTTAGAATCAGCCCAAGTGTCTTGAATCAGGCCATTGAGTGCCTCTTTGAATCTCCTAGCCCTAGCCCTTGTTATTGGCCCAACCAGAACATGCAATGGGTCACTTGGTGCAGCTCCCTTATTCTCATCACACACGGCCTCCCCATGGGGTGGCCAAGGCATGGCCTTTGGCCATGCATGCCCCTCTCGCGTACCTCCCATGTTATTCAACCGTATTCGGGACTCCAAACTCCGAATTCAAATCTGTTTTTGGATTACAAACTATGACTCCCTTACACACAACGAAGACTATGAAACTTTGACAAAAGGTTGAGAATTCTTCCTGGAAAATGACAATGAAAACAAATCAACGAATAAGAATGCAAAGTGGCATAACTACGTCGTATGGACTCGAAACTTAACGAATGAGTAACCAAAATGACCAAAACTCAATAAGGAATCAAATAAGATCATTTTCAAATACAAAACATAAGAAACACAAACAAATAAACACTATGCAATACAAGCATGCCATATCTAAGCTATAGTGAGAAAACATGCAATTCTACAAGATTGTCAACAATAAGATAAATGCATGTGCATACTAAATGTGTGTGAATGTGTTATACCAAATGTTTGAATAATGATGCAGGGACACACATGTATGAATTATGTGTGTGTGCGCTAACACCTTACAAGAGGAAGAAGAATCTTGATACCTTAGCATCTAAGTATACGATGTTCCCCTTGAAGACGAAATTTGCATAAGATGTTGATTTTTCACCTTTGAGGCTTCTTTCTTCCAAGAATCATCTAAGCAAAAACTAATATAAATAAAGAGAGTTTTGCAATGGAATCAAGCCAATACAAATAAAGGATCTTACACTTAATATATTTATTCTTAGTTATTAATTTTGATATTTATTCTTATGTTTTATGGATATTTAATATTTATGGGTTTTTTATGCTTAGTATATTTATGAGTTAATATATTTATGATTTGTTATAAATTTTAATATTAAATCTTAGAATCTTTGATTTTAGTAAATTTATCATTTTATGAATTTATGTCTAGTAATTAATTTTAAGATTTGTATATTTTAATTATTTGTTTAGTTAGTAAATTGATGATTTTATGTTTAGTAATTGATTTTAATGTTTATGCCTTTATGGTTAGTAAATTGATGATTTTTGTTATGAAAACATTATTCAATGTCTTAATGTGAGTGGATGTCCACATTAAGAAATCAAGTTTATCATCTTCCTAACTTCTCTTGTAACACCTAAATAATTTATGGTCAATTTATGCTGTAATTTATATCCATTATTGTATAAGTTACGATTGTAAAGATTTGTAAGGCTATTGTAAGTGCCTCATTTTTATTGGCTCATTGCATGACAAACCACATTGTGGGGGTTTAAAATGTAAGGGTAGTTTAGGGCTTCCACGTTCGTGATCAAGCTCATTTGGTTTTCAAGCCCTCAAGCACAAGAGCTCATTGAAGGTAAAATCACTTGTGCTTAATCTTAATTGAAGAGATTTAGTTGCACACACACACTTAGCAAATTTGCATATGTGTGAATTCTCTTCACATATCACTTTTCACTCTTGCACCTCTTTGTTGTATTTTTTTGTGTGATAGTGTCTTGTAATTCATTTCCATTTGTGTGATTGGCAATGCCCGCGCTTGCATGATGGTGTGATTGTCTTAGCTCAATGTTTGACCACTGGAGAGGTCCATTCTCCTCTCTTGGATTAGTCTTGGGTCACATGGTCTTATACTGTAAGGATTCTCATATTGATTGGCTTATTTCCTAGACAAACCACAAGTTGAGGTTTGACTTGTAAGGGTAGTTTTAGGTGTTTAAGGATCAAGCTTAATGCCCTCAAGACCTCAAGGTGACAAGCACGCTAAAGGTATATCTCTTGTGCTTAGTTTTTCATTGAAGAGATTTAGTAGCACACACTCACTTATCATATTCTTGTATGTGTGCATTCTCTTCACATGTCACTTTCACACATGCACTTTTATGACATGTATCTTGTTGTTTGTTTGTGTTTTGTAATTCGTTTTCCATTATTGTTCGGAAACGTCCGCACTTGCACATAAGTGTGCTTGGTTTTGCGCGAAGACCACTCTTGGTGATTGCCTTGGCTTTCTCCTTGGATTCACCACTTTGGTGAATCGACGGTTTGATCGACGACCCTGGCCGCCGAATGAAACCGCCGTTTTGGACCAGAGGTCTCTGGTTTGATTCTGCGGTTAGATCGGCGGCCCCAACCACTGATTTGAAACCGCCGTTCATACCTGATGCATTTATTATTCTCGGGTTTTGTTCTGCGGTTTACTCGGTGGTTTCGAAACCACCGAATGAAACCGTCGATGCTTCCCTGTTTCTCTCGGGACCGATTCGACGGTTATGATCGGCGGCCTGACCGCCGAATGAAACCGTCGATAGTGCATTTTCAGGGGCAAACTTGTCTTTTCACATGCCCTGTTCTTGATGCCTATAAATATCATGCTTTCTCTTTTCTCTGAGTTAGTTCTTTGACTCCTTAGAACCCTAAAGCAAAAAGAGAAACCCTTGAGAGAAAAATCATCAAGAACTCACCTTTAAACACTCAAAGCTTTTCATTTGATTCATCAAGTTCATCTAGGATCATTTATGCATAGCTTTGCATCATCACAACTTGCTTGGTAAGATTTTGACTAACTTCATCTAATTTTAGTTTCTTTCTTATCAAGAAATCTCTTTGCTTACTTGTATGTTTTATATTCACATTCTAAATACAAGATAGAGATTGTTTGTGATGAATATGATTGAGTGTTGTATTGTGATAGCTATCTAGGTTTTGTTTAATCTTAATTAGCTAAGCTTTATGATATGTCATTTAGCTTTTGATATCTAGGATTGATTTCATTGATACATCATCATCTTAGATAAGCATATAGGGTTGCCTTGCTCTTATTGCATTTTGAGCATTCATATATTCACATAGGCTTGTTATCTCTTCTTTGAGAAGTAAGACTTGTGTAGCTTCCGGGATTAGGTTGCGTAAACCACAAGCAATTGGACTAGGTTCACTCATACCGGGATTAGGTAGGTGTGTGATTACTTTTGGGATAAGGTTGTAATCTTTCTCACATTTAGTGGATTCGAGGTTCGAGTGTGGCTCACTTAATAGCCCGTGGTTTTTCCCGTGAGGGTTTCCAAGTAAATATCAAGTGTCTTTTAATATTTTCGCACTATATTACACTTGCTATATTTGTATTGACTATTAGGGGTATTTTTGTAATCTTGTCTATTAACAAAAATTGGGTAAAATCGGATAAAATCTATTCACCCCCCCCCCCCCCCTAGATTAATATTGAACACACCGTAATTTGTTTCATATACCATGAGTTTTGGCAATATTGTATTGCTCAAATTTGACCCTTGATCACTCAAATGACCATAACTCTTTCTACAGATATCAAAACCCCATTTTGTAAAAAGGATTAGAAAGTATACATCCATACCTTTCAAACATACGAAAGGTTTCGATGTCGTTTGGTCATGTTTCAGGAAGCTCGAATCTGGAGCTATTGCGTTGTCGCACTTTGTTTACCCGAGACAAATGCGACCTTAGAAGTGACTTCCATCAAAGTCACTTTTTGACCCCCTGTATCGAGAGAGATGCGACCTTAGAAGTGACTTCCATCCAAGTCACTTCTACAATCGCTTTTTTAACGGGAAAACTAAGTTTTCTTTCCAAAACTACGTAGTTTCATTTAGGGTTTTATATATTTCCAAAACTACATAGTTTCATTTAGGGTTCCTATATATATGATGTCTTCTCTCTTGTATGTTTTTTTGAGAGAGCAAAAATTACATCTTTCAAGAGCCAAAGAGAGCCTTTCAACCAAAGCCAGATTTGATTTTTATCACACAAAACACAAAGACCCATAATCCTTTCATGATTCATTCATCATCTAGCATGTTCTAGGTATGATTTCTTATGGGTTTTCATTATTGCTCACATGACTTGTAGTTAGAACATTATTTGCATATCTTCACATGTTCTTGCTTTACAAGATTGCATCTTTATTACTTGACTAGTTTCAAGATTGAGTTAGGATTATGCTCAATAACAAGAGTATAATATTGTATTTGACAATCTTATAATATTAATAAAGTGATTTCTGTTTTAACAAAATCTTATAGCATTTATAATTATAATTGTCAAAGTAAATAATCATAATGTTAAAAGACTATGAGAAAAGAAGAATTATTCGTACATCTGGATATATATGAGGTAGACACAATTCTTTAGTTAGTCTTAAATAACGTTCACAACTTAAGTTAAAGGTTAGACACCTTTATCTTGTTAAAGTTGTAGAATTCTTTTGCTAGCATTTGAGTGGGATCAAATGTGTTATGATGAGTCTAAAATCATCGAAGGGTATTCGAGTAAAAGAATCTAGTGCACTGAGTGCATTGAACTGGATCACAATGAAATACTTTATCTAGAATAGATAAAAGTTTTTCATTATCAAGACAATCGGAGAGTTTATCTTAATCCTGAGATAAATGATGGACTTATGGTTACAAGTGTTATCATTTGAACTATCAATGAGTACGATTATATAGCATAGTCTATCCTCGATAGTTTGGTGGTATTCATTTGCTAATCGATAGAGGACTTCATTTATAGATATGGATATTGTGGCTTCATTTATTAAATGTGAGTCGAATATCATCATATGGATGTTTTGAGGTCTTGGATATTAATCTTAACGTTGAGTTTTCAATAGTAACTATTGAAAGATAACTTCTGGACAAGTCATAATATATATCCAATTTTAAAGTGTGGTCATATGAGTAAATATGGTAACTTGGAGAGCTATAGGCGGTCTATGAGCTCTTGGCGATTACCAATATTCTTCATGAGTATTCACTATCTCCTATAAGATTGTCTAGGGTATGAATGAAAATCATTTACTTATTTCATCTTTATTTAAGAGTTCAATTTTAGTTCTTTAGTGGATGAACTAAAATTAATAGATTGAACCTAAGTAAATCATTTGTTGATTGTGATTGGGTTATGTCTATTAGAGCTTAAATTTAGATAGGCCGCCAAGATCCCCAATTCACACAGACTTGCATGGATCACTTGATATATTCTACCAGACTGATTATGTTTCCATCTAGAATTATATTTAATATATTAAGAATATAATTTGCACATTATTTATTTAATGGGCTATTAAATTATATTAATATATTAATGAAAGGCATGTGGGCTTATTTCTTTTAGTAAGAATGGATCTAGTTCACATGTGGGGTTTTTATTAAAGGTCCAGTGGATTTAATAAAATGGAAAAATAATATATGGGCCTATCTTTGTGTATGGGCGGCAAGGCTTAAATAATAGTCTAATATATTATTTTATTTTATTATTTGATTAAATGGATATTAATTAATTGATTGATTAATTATTTAATTAAGAATCAAAGTATTTTTCTGACTAGGAAATATATTTCTTAGTGTTATACTATTTTAGTAGTATATTAAATATAAAAGACTTTATTTGGTAAGTAGATAAATAAGGGATTTATTTATCTAGTCAAATTAGGAAGTCTTTGATATAGTTACAAATACACTAAATAGTTGGATTAGGGTTTGAATTCTAAAAGATTGATTGAAGTCTTTTGTGGAAACACAAATCCTTTTTTGTAGAGGATTTCAGTCACCACCTTGTTAACACAAGATAGAATTCGGAACCAAAGTTTTTCTGGGAAAAAGAATTCGGAACCATGGTTTTGGAAAGAATTCGGCACCATAGTTTCTTTGGAAAGAATTCAGTACCATAGTTTTTGTAACTATGGATTCGGCCACCATAGTTTTTGTAACTTTGGATTCGGCCACCCAAAGGTCTTGGACTTGAGAGATTTTTCTTTTGCTAGAGAAAAATAAAATCCGTTTCTTAGACTAGTGTGATTTTCGGCCAAGAGGAATAGAGAGAAAAGTTTATTCTTATTTCGATAGTGCACTAGTTACTTTTACACCAAAAGGTTTTGTGCACAATTTCGAATAAAGTTCACGCGAGTTTCAATCTAACGATTGTGAATTCAAAAGTGACCGGAACTTTCTTTGTTGTCTCTTGGAACTTTTTGTGACTAACGAAAAAGAAAAGGTTTTGTTAATCCATCCTCAGGTACACAATTCAAAGAGAAGGGAGACCACGATCCTAGGTGATTCACGTTCGTGATTGGATTGGAAGATCTTGCGGATTACCATCGACACAACGTCAATCGAATCACGTGACAAATGTATGATATCTTTAGTATTATATGTTAATTAATTAGAGGGTTAAGGTTCAAATTATGGAAAAAATTTAAACTATACTCAACTACTTTTTCGCTTCTGCAGCGTGTATTTTTCCCTACAAATTGCTCTTTTATTGTGTTTTGTGAGTTGTATTATGATAGCTAAGATTTCATGCTTATATGTCATCTAGCTAATTTACCTCATTGTATGATTGAGATTGTTTTGTGATAGCTTGGATTTCATGTTTATTCATATCTAGCTAATTTATCTCATTGTATGATTGAGATTGTATTTGATAGCTATTGTATTTAGGATTGGTCATCCTCTACTTAGCTAAGCCTTATGACATGTCATTTAGCAATTGATATCTATGATTGAATTAATTGTCATTTCATAATCCTAAATAAGCATTTAGTGTAGCCTAGCATTATTTGCATTTAGAATATTATCATATTCACATAGGTTGTTTTGATCTCTTCATTGAGAGTTAAGTCTTGTGACTATCGGTGTGTAGTGCTCAAGCACCTTTGGTCTAGATTCGCTATAAAAGCCTGCGTGTAGTAGTGGTGGATTAGTAACCAAGAATGGTGTGACTAGAATTCAACCTAGGGTTGTAATCATCATTACATATAGTGGATTCGAGGATCATGTATAATGCATATATCAGCCCGTGGTTTTTTCTTGTTGAAGGTTTCCACGTAAAAATCAAGTGTTCTTTAATTTCATACTTGATTTTATTGTTTGTTGAATTGGGTTTATTTTTTGAATATTGACTAATCCAAAAATTTGGTAAATAATCGGATTAACAACCCACACCACCCCCCCCCCCCCCCCCCCCCCTCTAGATTGTTTTAGACAAGCGAGCAATATATATTTATATTTTCAGCTATAAATATGAGCATTCATCTTGATGCTTGTAACTTGAAAAGTATTGATGAATAAAATGATCTCTCCTATCTTGGGCTACTATTTTCTCTCTTTTGTTATTTTATATTTATTCAATTGTTTTCTTGTTTATTTTATAACACGTTATCAGCACGAATCTCTAACCATTGTGTGTTTCAAGTTTCAGATTTGAAAGTTTCTTATATGAAGACCAATTGTCATACGATCCAAGCTTTATACGTGATAAGAGATAACACTTTCTTATTGATACCAAGAGATCCAAGAAATTGTAATGTATTCTCTTTCTCTAATTTAGGGCTAAAATAAAATGATTTATACCATTTTCTCTTCTAAATTTTGTTCTTTTCATTGGGTTACCAAGAAATGAGAAGAAATATTAAATGGTTGTTTTACAACTTGAAGAATGCAAAAATAAAGTGAATGAATTGCAACTCAAAGATCGCAAAATCAAAGAGCCTGAAGCTCGATTTGATATATATTTGATAATTGTTAAATCAAAAAACCTGAAGCTTGATCTAATGTCCGAAGATTGTAAAATCAAAAAGCCTGAAGCTCAATTTAGAGTTTAGAGATTGCAAAATCAAAAAGCCTAAAGTTTTTGACATAGTATTATTAAAAATAATGAATTGCAATATAAATAATAATATAAGATTTTGAATTATCGAGTCAGAACCCGAAATTCTGAATTTCGATAGATGTGATTAATTTTGGAGCTCGAAGTTCTCAATTCATGGTTTTCAATTATAAACAAGAAGTTTATATATGCACTTGAAGTTCCGATGAAATTCAACATTTTTATCAAATATGAATTTTGTTTGGAACCTGGAGTCCTAGAATTGTAAATCATAACTATAAAGTTATGATATAATAGAACATTAAGTTTCGATATTAGTAGGGCCAAAAAGTGCAAAAGTAATTTGCCTTTTGTTTTCAAACATTTTTTATCCATCTACCTATAATTGGTTGTTTATATTTCACAAGAATCTGACATTTTTGATCTATTATATTTATTGGTTATTTATATTTCACATTAAGAGACCTAACCACTATCAATAAAATATTCTTTCTTCTTTATTTCTTCCTCTTTATTAAGGTATGTAAGGTATGAAATCTTATATTTCCATATACTAGAAAAATATAAATTTTTATATTTCACATATCTATTAACCACAAAATGCCTCTATTGTTTCTTCAATGACATTTAAATTTTTGAATTTTGTGACATTTAAAATTGTTATTTTTATTTTGAGTTGATTTACATTCATGTCTTCTTAGCAATATAATATTTTTATCTCATTATTATTTCAAAGACAAGATTTCCCATATTACTTTGATTTATATCAGCATTAATCTTGTAATTGTAAGTTGCAACAAATCATGAAAATAACTTCAAGTCATGCTAGATATTTGTTGTTATTTTCATTAAATTGTATGATTTATCATGAATTATATTATATTTTATTTGTTAAAAAAGTTTGGTTGTTCATTTCTTATATAAATATCTTATGATCAACGAATTATTTGTCCTTATATATATTTGTTTAAAAAAGGGTTTTGATCACCAAGTAGATGAAGACATGATCGATGAAACATATTGAGTCTATATTGTTTCAAATATTGTTCCAGAAGCAACGGTATATAGTTCAATATTTTATGCTTTAAATTTGCTTTAGAAGTGGCAATATTAATAACGTATATATTTGAGCAAACTATTAATTTATATCATGTTTTTCATGATTGAACAAAATAATTAATTTTGATTATAAAATCATTAATATCACACAATTTGATCAATATCATTTCTTGAAGTGAATGTTACATAAAGTCATGGTGATGATTGTGGGTATTGTTATAATCAAATAATTATTGATGTCAAAGTGATCACTATAAAAAAATTTAAATTGTTCCACTAGAAATGGAATAACACCAAAACAAAACAAGAAAATTGAAAAGACGTAAAATACAACTTCCAATAATTATAAAAGTTTTCCTTGCTATGTAGTTGTTAAATAAAAGGACAAAAATTGTTTACATGTTGTATTTCTAAAATACATGTTAGCAATAATAATGAACGCTCCAAAAGAGCTAATATATGACACAAAGTGAAAACAAATTATATGAAAATTGACACTTTAATTTATATTTGGTTAGATTTGGAAGATTTACTATAAAAGAAATTGTCCGTAGACAATTAAGAATATTATATCCAAGTAAGTATTTTAATATAATTTACTTATTATTATTTATTCCACACAACTAATTTTATGAGTATGCTTTGTGGTTGCCATTATATTGGATCTTCCATATCAAAAAATAAATTTAGTTTTATTTTTTTGTGGTTCTTAATGTTATTGGAGTTGATCGATATATATATATAACCAGAAGTTTCAAAATCAAATCTAATTGAGAATATGTCATTTTAAATTTGAATATAAATTGTTGAATATGAACCCGAAGTTCTAAAATTTGAACCTAAAGTTTTGAATCAAAAGAGGATCTAAATTTCCATTGTTAGATGAATATTTGGCTATTCAAATATTTGAAAAGGAAAATACAAAGGCTTAAAGCCCTTAATATCAATACAAATCAGAATCTGAAATTCTGAATATTTATTTTTTTAGAATCCGATGTTATCAATTCCAAATTAATTAGATGTGTAGTTCTATATTTAATTTTTGATATCAAATTTAATTAGAACTAGAAGTTCTAAATTTGATATAATAACAGTTCTTTTCATTTGAAAAGTAAAATTGTGGTTTTATTTTAAGAACCCAAAGCTTTAAACATATGATTTTTCATTTATGAACCAACAGTTCATACACGAACCGGAAGTTCCAAAAAATATTTGAGTTTTTTTTAGAACTTGACATAAGAACATGAAATTTGAGGAATTGAAGTTTTTATTATATTCTTTTATTTAAGAATATTCTATCTCATTTATTATAGTCCACATGTTTGATAACAACAAACTTATTGAATATTTTTCGTACAAATTAAGATAAAAGGTTTATTGCAGAAATCTAGTTTCACAATGAATAAAAATCCTTAAAGGATTTAAAAGCCTGAAGCAAGTTATTTAAAGCTACATAAAGTTATATAAAATGAAAATTAAACAATTAAAATGCATGTAGTGTATTTGTTATGGCGAATATTTATTAAAATAATTATATATTGATTGTGTAAAGCTTAGTAAAAATTATGCTAAGTTTATAAATTATATATATCAGAGGAATAATTTTTAAGATGGAAAATTTTGAAAAATAATTTAGTCTTGGCTAATTCATTTAGTATTAATATGAATCAAATATATAAGGAAAATGTCCTGAAGTACTTTTCCATGGATAAAACATATTGAATGGATTCCTCAATGTTTATTCTATAACTTAAAGTGGTGTATGATCTCCTCTTGTTATTAAAGAACTTTAGGTTTTGAAATACCAAATATAAGTTCAACTTGTGTTTTTATAATAAAACAACATAATGTCGTATATAACAAGTTGGACCAATTCAAAAATCTATTTTATTAAAGTTCTTTACACATGATCTCCAAAAAGGTGGTGATAAAAAATACGCACAAGCTTCAATCTTGCAGATTTATTTATAAATACAGTACCAATTGCAACAAACTAAATCTATGCTTAGTATATGTATATTTATGATCAAATGCTTAGTAATTAATTTTAATATTTTTATGCTTAGTATATTTATCATTAAATGCTTAATAATTAATTTTAATATTTTTATACTTAGTATATTTAGCATTAAATGGTTAGTAATTAATTTTAATATTTTTATGCTTAGTATATTTATGATTTTATGTTTAGTAATTAATTTTAATGTTTATAGCTAGTAAATTGATGATTTTATTTTTTATGTTTAGTAATTAATTTTAATATTTTTTTGGTTTACACCATTCGGTTTCCGGGTGGGGCGGATCCACCATACGGTGCAATCAGCTCAGACCACACCCTGACTAATCCGGACTCGCACCGGGTCGGCCCACTAAGGGGTAAAGTGCTCCCAATATGTGTAGCTCCGTTCACAAGGGGGGTTGAACCCACGACCTTGCTTAAGGGATGAGAGCGCCGGACCACTCACACCAACACATGATTGGTAATTAATTTTAATATTTTTATGCTTAGTATATTTATATTTATGATTAAATGCTTAGTAATTAATTTTAATATTTTTATACTTAGTATATTTATCATTAAATGCTTAGTAATTAATTTTAATATTTGAATGCTTATTATATTTATGATTTTATGTTTAGTAATTAATTTTAATGTTTATGGTTAGTAAATTGATGATTTTAATTTTTATGTTTAGCAATTAATTTTAATATTTTTATGCTTAGTATATTTACATTTATGATTAAATGCTTAGTCTTATGCTTAGTTTTTAATAACTAATAAGTTAATATTTGTATTATAGGAAATGAAATATCATCCTCAATTTTTGGACGGTCTTAACATGAATGACGATTATTATGACCTTTCCGGGCCGACGGCTATGGCAGCGGGACCTTCTGGTTCCGGCGCAACACCGACATCACGTGTTCACAAACCTAAAAGGCACACATCAAATGTATGACAGCATTTTGAGATAGTACAGAAGACTATGCCAGGTAGTCAAGTCATGGACAGAGCTCAATGTAAATTTTGTCCTAAGCACTGTGTCACTTCTAAGGGGGGACCGGTCATTTACGAAGGCATATGGAGAAATGCATGTCTGCACATGGACAGGTAGACACTACAACCCGGAAATAATTACAATGGCACCCAGACGGATCCGTTACAACATGGCATTACGACCCCGTGGTTGCTAGAGAGTCCATGGCACGTTACATTACATGCACTAATCAACCGATTAATTTCGATGATAATTTATTTTATGAAGAATTTATTCAAACTGCATACAACCCCCAATTTAAAACTGTTTCTAGAAACACTACTAGGAACGATTTGATAAAATATTTTCAAACCCAATGAGATCAGTTGAAGGATAAATTACAGCATCTAATAATCTCTATTGCATTAACTTATGATATTTGGAACACATGTTCCAAACAAAACTATTTAACTGTCACAGAACATTATTTAGACTCTAATTGGAATTTACAAAAAAAAAAAAAAAGTTCTTGGTTTTCGTCCTATGGATTATGCACATACTGCAAGAAATATTTTTAATGTCATTACGTCTGTTTTAGAAACTTTTGAAATAACTGATCGCATCATTTCTATCACATTAGATGATGCATATGCAAATGCTAACTCTATTGCATTGTTTTTTGAAAAAAAATATCTCGCAACATGGGGGTTATTCTTCCATCAACGGTGTGCATGTCATATCATCAATTTAGTTATACAGTCTGGTATAAAGGTAGTAAGCGATTGTATAGATCGCATCAGAGATGCCCTTGCTTGGATCTGTAGTTCTAATCTAAGATTGAATGAATTTTGTAGATACTGTAAAACCTTCGATCTACGACCCTGAAGATTCCTAACAGATATGTCGGTAAGGTGGAACATTACTTACTTAATGCTGCAAAATGCTTTAGATTACGATACACCTATTTTAGGTTTTTATAACATGAAAATGTCCAAACTTGGCCGTCCAACACTCACCCAGGTGATTGGCATGTGGCAAAGATCTTTGTTGAATTTTTAAAGGTTTTTTACGATTCCACTGTAACTTTTTCCGGGGTCTATTACTCCAAATCTTCCCTGACAATCCATCATATTGTGGAAATGTCTGAATTGTTAAACAATTATATGGGAGATGATATCTTAGGCCTCGCAGTTGTTGCCATGGAAACTAAGTTTAAAAATTATTGGTCTACAATTCCTTTACTTTATGCTTTAGGTGTTATAATAGATCCTAGGGTTAAATTATTTGGTTTTGAAGCATTGCTAGAGTATCTTGGTGAAATTTTGAGCATAGATTATTCTACACATGTTACTGACATTCGAACCCAGTTGTTCGAAGTTTTTAGTTCTTATGAGTGCAGGTATGGCGACGTTGCGCAACAACCATTAGAAGAACCATATACACTTCCGAATCAGACAAGTTGGAACATTCTAAAACGCCGAAAAAAAAGTAGGCACATCAAGTTCTTCTTCTTCACAAGCTGGTGCAACTTCCGATGCCAAATTGAAAAGCTACCTTGAAGCTCAATTCGACGATAGATTTGAAAGAGAGAAGGGATTTGATCTGTTGGTATGGTGGAAGACCTACGGCTATAAATATCTGGTCCTAACACACCTAGCACGTGACGTACTGGTTATCCCTGTCTCCATTGTTTTCTCAAAACAGGTTTTCAGCACGATTGGAAGAATTGTTGAAGAAAGAAGAAGTTCTTTGACTCTAGAGATGGTGGAGGTATTGGCATGCATTCGGGAGTGGGAGCGGCTCGAAAGAGGTTACAAAATGAAATGGTAAACGAACAACTTATTCAAAATTTCAGTAATTTATATGTCGAAGAGAGTTCCGGCAATAACCAAATCTAGGACTTTTAGGTTATACATGTACATTAACTTGTAATACAATTGCACTTTTTTTCTCTTACCAAGTTTTTATCTCACTGGGTTTTTCTTGGTAAGGTTTTTAATGAGGCAATCATGTAAATATGTAATACTAAGACTCCGAAATAAATAAATAATTCTTCATTTCATATTTTCATAATTTCATCTATTTTTATTTTCTTTAAGCTTTTAACTTTATTTATTCTTTGAATTATTTTTTAAAATAAAATAATAAATCTTTCTATTTCTTACATTTTTTTATTAAACTAAAATAATAAATAAGATAGAAAAATTACAATTAAAAATCTTTAAACAATATTATAATGTAACAAAGAAACAAACTAACAATTGAATTAAAATATTGGAAAAAATCAAAAAATAAATAAATTTTTTTAAAAAATGAAAACGGGTCAGCTTGCCGGGTCAACCCGGACCGGCCTGCCAAGCCGGCAAGCTCAGCTCGGCAACCCGACAGTTTTTTTTTTTTTTTTTTTTTTTTTTTTTTAACCGTTGGCAACTCAGTTTTTTTATTATTTTTATTAAAATTTTGACCGTTGCTGACGTCAGCAAATGGTCACATTTTGAAACAATGCTCAAAAATTTCATTTTGCCCCCTCATCTCTTCTATTTTATATTTTACCCACATTTCATATTTTTCTATAAATACCCCCACTCATTTCAATTTCCATACACTTTCTCTCAATCTCTCAATCTCTCTATTCTCTACACTACTATCTACTAACCTACTATTCTAAATTTATAATACTATATTACTAATATTATTCTCTAATCTCTCCACCAACTCACCAAGGCACCAAAGCACAAAGGTATGTTTTTCCTTTAAATGTTATTAATTAATTTTATGTTTTAGTTTCTAAATTTTATATTTATACATAATATATATATATATATATATATTTATGCTTAGTTATTAATTTTGTTATTTATTCTTATGTTTTATGTATATTTAATATTTATGGCTTTATGCGTAGTATATTTATGAATTAATATTTTTATGCTTTGTTATAAATTTTAATATTTTTATGCTTAGTATATTTATAATTAAATGCTTAGTATATTACTATATTGTAGGAAATGGATCATAATCATCCTCAATTTCCGATGGAAACGGTAGCAACCTTCTGGTTCCAGCGCAACACCGACATCACGTCCTCCCAATCACATTTCAAATTCAAACATATGACAGTGTTTTGACAAAGAAGAAATACCAAACACAGACGGTAGGGTTACAACAAAATATCGTTGTAAGTTTTGTAAACTCTTATTTACCAGTTGTATTTCTAAGTTGGGAACCGATAATTTGCAAATGCATATGAGCAAATGCATGGCTGGACACGGACAGGTCGACACTATAACTATAACTCAGACATAACTACAACGGAACCGAGACGGGCCCATTACGACTCCGCGTATGCAGTATGCTAGAGACTTAGAGAGTAGATTGCAATCTTTTTCCCTTACCAAGTTTTTATCCCACTGGGTTTTTCTTGGAAAGGTTTTTAATGAGGCAATCATGTAATAATGAAAATCCGAAATAAATAAATAATTTTTCATTTCATATTTTCATAATTTCATGTATTTTTTATTTTCTTTAATATTTTATCTTTTATTTATTCTTTGAATTATTTTATTAAAAGAAATAATAAATCTATCTATTTTTTAATTACACTAAAATAATAAATAAAATAGACAAATTACAATTAAAATAATATAATTTAAATTATTTTTTAAAAAAATATATATTTAATATGTACTAAATTGAATTAAAATATCTAAATTTTTTTTTTAAAAAATAGGTGGCACGTGCCGGGCCTCCCGTTTTCAAAAACGGGCGGGCCGGCCCGACACAACAAGTTGTTGTGCAATGCCAAGTCGAACCCATTTTCAAAAACAGACTCATTCGGCCCGGCACATGTGAGCCATGCCGACCCACATTGCCACCACTAGGTCCAACTGTCCAAGCATAATCAATTGCATATTTGCATGTGTATATATATTACAGCAGCATAACGCTACACAACACACGCACATATAAATATAATAGAATGATGGGTGTGTTTGTGCAATTTGCCAATCTAAATAATATCATGAGTTGTTACCGACAAGATAATTGAAGTAACAGTGACTTGACGTCAAAGATACTATCTAATGGGCCAAAACTCAAAAGCAAACAAATTGGATGGGATGGTCACATTCACTTTTTAGTCCAGTTTATCTGCTCCTTGCTTTTTAGACCACAATTTCACCACCGTTTCCTACTTGAATAACTTGACTTGCATATATTAAATTTTTTATTCTCTAAATAATTGCTCCACACTTCAATAATCTCAACATTGCGTAAACCATTCTGCTTTTGGATAAATTTTCTTCTCTAACCTTAACTAATCCTTACAATTTTGACTTGTAAAAAAGAAAAATTAATCATTACAATTAATCTCATACTTAGTTAACACAAAGTCTCAATCAATTAATACTTAGGCCAGTTTGGTATTGTTTTTAAGAAATTAAAATCAACTTATTTTATAATTTTGACATAAAGAGTAATGTTAGACGTCTCATTTTTTCCCTAATCATATCAGTCACTATATAATCTCATGATTTATAAGATGTTGACACATCACGTGCCATATTATTTGGGAAAAAAAATTGGGACACCTAACATTACTCTAAAATAATGTTTAGTAAAACTTCTAAAAATGATTAATTGATAATCTAACAAGTTTTGACAGTGATTTTGAGAAGTATATAGAGGGTTACTTTTTAAAAGTGATTATAGAATAATTCATTTCAGCATTTAATGAATCTTTTAAAATATCATTATTATCCTTATAAAATCAAATTAAAATCATTTATATACCTTATTTCATCTTAAAATTAAATATTCTAATTAACTATTGATTTGATTTATAAAATCTTTTAAAAATATTTTTATTGTTTTTATGGAATATTTTTTCTAATTTAAATATTCTATTTAAATATTGATTTAATATAAATAATTAATGAAAAAAATATATATGAAATGATGTTCTAAAATTATGCTTATTTTAGGGCTAATTTGGTATTGCTGTAACTTTTATAATAATCACTGTTAGCTATGCTAAATGAATAATTAGCTGTGAAGTTAATCAGCAAATGTTTAATTAATTGTATTTTTAAAACTGCTATATAGCTCAAAAGCAGTATACATATGTTTGGTAATTTTATTGTAAAAGTGCTAAGATTAGTTATAATAACTAAAATATACATGAGTTTAAGATCCTATTTCATTTTTTTTTTATTAATTATATATATTAAATCAATATTTAAATTGGGAAAAAAAATTCCATAAGAACAATAAAAAAATATTTAATTTTGAGATGAAATAAGGTATATAAATGATTTTAACTTGATTTCATAAGTATAATAATGATATTTTAAAACAAGCTTTAAATGCTGGAATAGATTATTTCATAATCACTTTCAAAAAGTAACTCCCACCTACTTTTCAAAATCATTGTCAAAACTTGCTAGATTATTAATTAATCACTTTTGGAAGTTTTACCAAACATCATTTTATGTTAAAATTATAAAATAATCTGATTTTAACTTTCCAAAAGTAATATCAAACTGGCCCTTAGTCATTGTAATTAATTTAAGCACTTTTAAAATAAAATTACTAAATATATATATACTGCTTTTGAGCTAAACAATAGTTTTAAAAATACAATTAACCAAACATCTGCTGATTAGCTTTACAGCTGATTATTCCTTCAGCAATACCAAACTGGCCTTTAATAGATGTGAGACTATTAAATATGTAATAGAGTTTTGAAATTCTCTCTAATTTTTTTCTTTAAAAAATAAAAAATAAAAAACACTTTGTTTTTTTTGATAGAAACATACGAAAAACAATAGAAAAGCCAAGCCCAACCATTGGAGCCTATACAGACAAATCCAATAGGACAGCTTTCTTAACACATAGAGGAAAATCCTCCATCCATAAGAGGTTATCAACAACACCAAGGCCATCACCATTTTTTTTCTCTCTTGGTAAAAATGTAACTTCAAATTAGAAAGTATGATTTAATTAAAAAGGGAGATGCTTTCTCACAGTGAAATAATTGACGTTTTCGTAAGAAATGGTGAGCTAAGAAACTTCCGTTTCATTTCATGCACGCAATTTCTATCAAAGTATAGCTGTCTTTTTTTTTTTCTTTTCTTTTTATTGATATATTATGTTGGAGTCGTCGTTTTACGGTGAGGAATATATAAAAAATAAAATAAAAAATAAAATAAAATTGGAAATACAACCGCACAACATTCTTGTTCTTATCAAGATTTCATCAAAATAGAGTGAGAAATTCTTGGTAAAGAAGAAAAATCTTAAAGGGTATAAAAGTCATTGCACACATAACAAGTCAAGGCAAATGGGAAAACAAAAAAGGCAAAGGTGGGCTGAGGTGGGCCTTGTCTTGTTTTAACCAAATTTGGTTTGGCAACCAAAACAAAAATCAACTTGTCAATTTGTCATCACCAATTCATTTCACTATTTACCAACTGTGATTCATCTCATGTGCATCTCCAATTCTCTAATCATCAGCACCTCCCCACAAATCAATAAAATAATAATAATAATAATAATAATAAAAACCCTCGCTCAAACTTTTTCCACCCAATTTTACCCTTCATGTCCACACACCTATTTTATCCACCATATACCTCTAGAGGAGTAAGGACTACATATTTTGACCCAAAGCACCAAGTCAAAACAAAAAATGTCAAAGTGAAGATAAAGTTTCAACCAATCAAAATATGACACGTCATCAAACTTAGCTGGATGGAGCCCACTTGATCTCTACTCAACTCTCTCTCACTCTTTATCTCTTCAAAAACCCTAATTTCACCCCTCTCTCTCTTTATAATTGTTTACCCACCTTTAACCCAATAACAATGGTGAGAAATGAAATGAAATGAACCCCTTTTATATTTCTCTTGCAAAACCATAAACCCCCACCTTAAAATAAAAATTACCCATCTTCACAAACCCTAGAATTGGTGAATTCTTGCTCTGCTGTAAAAAAAGTTTCATTTTTTATTTTCCGGGTAAGTTATGGAAGCTTCAACTTTACCGGAAAATACCGGGAACCCGGAAAATGGAGGCGGGGAGGAGGAGGAGAAAGTGAGAGATGAAGAGAGTGACCGGAGCTTTGGCGGTAACCGGTGGCCGAGAGAAGAGACTTTGGCTTTGTTGAAGATAAGGTCTGATATGGACACTGCTTTCAAAGACTCTGGTCTCAAAGCTCCTCTCTGGGAAGAGGTTTCAAGGTCAGATATATATATATATATATATTTGCTTGCTTTTTTTTAAGCTTAGTTTGTGTATAAGCAAGTTCAATTTCGCTGCTGTCCCGAGAAAATTTGATAGTTAGTGAAGAACTTTTGCTGCTTTGTTGTTTTCTATTTAGAATTCTTTGGCTGTTTGTTACCCTGGAAAATTCTCAGTTAAATCACTTGCTATGTGTTGTTTTGCGGTTCCATTTAGGTTCAATTATTCTTGTCATTTTTAACTTTTTGGTTGCTTAGATTGTTTTATGTTTCTATGATTTTTATTTTTAAATTAGAAAAAAATTGAAGTGCAATTGATTTGTTAATGGAGCTGTTGTTGTCATTATATTGTTTAATGGTAAATAAATATTCTAGCGAGATTGAAAAATATGGATGGTGATGTCAGGAAATTATCAGGGCTGGGATATAATCGAAGCGCGAAGAAGTGTAAAGAGAAGTTTGAAAACATATACAAATATCATAGAAGAACCAAAGAAGGTCGATCTGGGAAAACTTATCGGTTTTTTGATCAATTAGAGGCTCTAGATAACCATCCTTTCCTCCCTTCCCCATCCCCGGAAAAGAATTGTTCTTCCATGGCAATGGCTGTAAACCCGATAAATGCAATCAAATATGACAATACATGTTCTATTCAAAACCTCAGTTCGAATTTCATGGATACTTCTACTTCGACAACCTCTATATCAAGTAAAGAATCAGAAGGGACACAGAAGAAGAAGAGGAAGCTAACAATGTTTTTTGAGAGGTTGATGAAAGAAGTGATTGATAAACAAGAGAGTTTGCAAAGGAAATTTATAGAGGCGATAGAGAAGTGTGAACAGGATAGGATAGTGAGAGAGGAAGCTTGGAAGATGCAAGAATTGGATAGGATTAAGAGAGAGCGTGAGCTTTTGGTTCAAGAAAGATCCATTGCGGCAGCTAAGGATGCTGCAGTGCTTGCTTTTCTGCAGAAATTTTCAGAGCAATCAGGCACAGTGCAATTTCCTGAAACCCCAATTCCTGTAGAGAAAAATGTGGAGAGGCAACAAGAACATAATGGTGGTGAGGGTTTTATGCATATGGGCTCATCTCGATGGCCTAAAGACGAAGTTGAGGCTTTGATAAAGCTGAGAACTAATCTGGACGCGCATTATCAAGAAAATGGACCTAAAGGACCTCTATGGGAGGAGATATCAGCAGCCATGAAAAAGATTGGTTACGATCGAAGTGCAAAGAGGTGCAAAGAAAAATGGGAGAATATGAACAAGTACTTCAAGAAGGTGAAAGAAAGCAACAAGAAAAGGCCTGAGGATGCTAAGACATGTCCTTATTTTCACCAGCTTGATGCTATATACAAAGAGAAAACCACCAAGAAGGTTGATAATTCAGTTAATCCTGTTTACGAGTACAAGCCAGAGGAGCTTTTAATGCATATGATGGGTGCCCAAGAAGCACGACAACCACTGGAATCAACGATGGAGAATGTTGGGAGCGACAACATTGATCATAATCAAGATGGCGGAGATAACGAAGATAACGAAGATGAAAACGATGGAGATGATTATCAACTTGTAGCTACTAATCCTTCTTCCATGGCAATGATGGGGTGAGGTGAGACTAATAGTGGAAGTTCCTATCAAAGCTAAAGTGGTTGTGCTTAACTTTGAGAGATGTGGGTCATGATTCTCTTTTTGCTAAGCAAAAAATTATCATGGACATTGGCTCAATGCAAAGACTAAATCATGGTTTTGTCATTTGTGGGTCAGAGTTTGAACATTTAAACCTTTAATTTTGCCACAATGTGAAGGCATATATATCATTAGAAATGTTATATTCATTAGTTCTATATATTGTATATGTTCATCAATTGTTGAATAAAATTTGTGTGTGAGAGAGAGAGAGAGACAAAGAGAGAGAGAGAGAGAGAGAGAGTAGAACAAGGTAGGTGGTGTGCAATATTTTTAACTTGCTTTTTTTTTTTGGTCTTTTGAATATTCACACAGCCCATTTTGTGCAAAAGTGGGAAATGGCTTCTTGTGATTGTAACTTTGTTTCAATTGATATACAATTTGATCAGCAGTAATGCTACAATGAAAGGACTGCACTTTTTTGATCAATATAGCTTATTATATTGCTCGTGTGTTAGCTTTTAATTATATGATTGTCAAAGTCATCATCTATGACTTCTATTTTTGTCATTTTATTTTATTGTTTTTGCTTTCATGGGACAATGTATACTTTGTATTATGAGTATCAGATATTGTCAATCAAACCTTGTATAGAAATACTCTCTGATTTGGAACTCTCCTGAATCCGCTAAGTGAACTCGAGTTCGAAACCGGGACCCCTTCAATTATGCAAATATTTCATAAATATTGAGATGATCCGTAAAATTTATTCACTTTTCTTGAGTTTTGGTCTAATTTAGGTAGACAAAAGAAGAATATGGGGGTGACATTTTTGATCCATAAATTTTTGGACATTTTTACTCTTTGAAACTTAGGAAGCGACATTTCCTTATATTTCCACTATATGAAATACCTTTTAGAATTTGTGGCTTACATTCCACATTGAAATGGTTGAGCTAAGCGGTCATACAAAATTTTTGGAGATCTGTTTTAGATCAAATAGTAAATATGCGGTCCGAATATCTATTATAATAATGTAAGGGGTTTATTAGGACCTGCTGAGATCGAATAAACATGTACGACATGAATATCTACTCCCATAATGGGAGATATATATTTTCAAAACACTGAAAAGAAAACTCCTCACATGTTTATAAAATAAGTATGGCGGAACTTGAACCCTCCACCACTAGTACATAAGGGAGATGCACTATCATATATGCTAAAAGGTGATGTGTAAATAGTTATTTTTTGTAAGGGTTTTTACATTTTGGTTCCTTTCTAAATGGAAAACATCAATTTTGTACTCATTAATTTATTTTTCATCAAATTGGTCCTTATATAATTATAAATAGCTCATTTAGGTCCATTTGACCAAATTTTGGACAGTCAATGTTTACAGAATTAGCTAAAAATCTATTTTATCCTTGGACTTTAGTTGACCAATAATTTTTTTTTTAATGTGCTTGTAAAAATAACAGAAAAAGAAAAAAAAATTAAAAAAAAAAATTGAAAAAAAAAAATACAAGAAAGAAAGGAGATTATAAAAAAGAAAATTGATTATTTTTTTAAATAAGAATTTTTTTTTTTTTTTAAAAAAAGAGATAAATTAAAATTTTAAAAGAATGATTTTTTAAAATAAAATTAAAAAAAAAAAACGGTGGAGATATCTGGATCTCCATTGATGGAGATGACGCCATTGCTGGAGATTAGAATCTCCACCAACCATCTACATAGATGGGTGCTAGATCTCCACCATCTTCTTTTCTTTTATTTTTTTTTTTCCATTTGGCTTTTAAAAAAAAAAATTACTTATTTTTTAAAATAGATTTAAATGAAAAAAAATTCAGTTATATATATATATATTTCTTAATCTCTCATAGATGGTGTAGATTAATTATTATTATTATTAGTATTATTATTTTTTAATTTGATCTCCACCATCTTTCTCTAAGTTGGATTGTGGAAATCCATCTAACTATTTTTTTTAAAAATAAATTCTTTTTTTTCCCAATAATAAACATGATAAGACCAAAATACCTCTCTCAAGGTTAGTTTTAACTAATAGTAAGACATTATTGAGCTGTTTTTAATTATATAAAAGCCGATTTGATGAAAAAAAGATACCGAGTACAAAATTAATGTTTTCCAATTAGATAAAAACTAAATTGTAAAAATCCATTTTTTTTTAATATACCACCTACATTGTGATAACTCGAACCAAACACATTCTGAATTTGAATGAGTTACATTGAGTCATGACAATTTAATTTTAAATATGAGAGTTTGTGCATTTTTTTTTTTATTGAGTATTAAACATCAAAATTAGGTTTTGAGGTGGACACACCTTCAGATAAACCCATAACCGATGATGTCAATCCAGTAATATCTTTATTCATTTATTCTACCAATGTTGAAAATTGAATGTTGTAAGACATCGAATTCCATGAAAAATAAAATATCAAATGATTATTTTACTAATGTTAATGAATAATGATTGAATGGTCCAAAAGAAGCCAATATCAGATTTTTTTTTTAATTAAACAGCGACTTGTGTTTCTCTTCCTGAGCTTATCTAGTTATCTTCTTGTTCTGGGTGATATAATATCTGTAGCAGGTGGGGACACGGGACTACTTTGAAATTTGAAAATAAATAGGTATTTTGCTACCAACTACACCACTCCATAAATTTTATAACATGTTAGCCCTAAGTTTTCAACAAATATCATTTTTTTTAATTAGAAATTATTTGATCATTATCTTTTTCGAATTACATCAAATTGTCTCTAACGAAAAATAAAAATAAAAATTGACAGTTAACTTTAAAAAAAAAAACTAAATGATAGTTTTATCCCATTGTTTTGTTCATTTTTACATATTTATGTGACATCTTTGGAGACCAACGTGAAACCTTATTTTTTTCAAAAACTATTGAAAGTAATCTTTAAAAACCTTGTTTTCAACTTTGTTTACGAGAAAACTACCAAAAGCCCCTCTAGACGGGTGTTTCAATAAAAACATGAAACATTTGACCATTTTTTTTTTATTTTTTATTTTTTAACTAACATCGTCGCCTAGAGGCACACCCTTTACTTTTTTTTGGTTAAAGGGAGGCAGAAACAACAGCCCAGAACAAAAAACACAAGCTAGCTGGACAAAGCCAGCCTAGCAGCAGCTAAACCCTTGCAATCGTCCTCTAAAGGACCTAAAATCTGAGAGGGGGGATCACCAAAATACGTGACACCCAAACCTAAAGAATGACCCAACTTGGCCAGGCCATCGGCAACTCTATTCCCTTCTCTATAAACATTCTGAAATTTGCAACACCACTTGTTACGCATTAGACCCTTGCAGGATTGGATGATGCTAAACAGCGGATGAAGATCATGAGTAGCACTGGTCAACAATGACAAGGCAGCCTGAGAATCTGATTCAACCACAACTTTCTTGAACCCTGCCTTCCACATAATCTTTAATCCTTCAAAAATACCCCAAAGCTCTGCTTCAATGATACTACCAGCACCTTTGTTAGCAGCAAACCCACCAATCCATTTCTTTAAATGATTTCTGATCACACCTCCTGCAGAAATCATACCCAGCTCAGGAATCAAACTTCCATCAACATTGAGTTTGACCCAATCAGTCTCAGGGGGGGACCATGAGATGAAGCAGGTTTTCATATCCTTAGCAACAGCACTGTCACTATTAGCCTTTATCCAATCTTCAACATAATTGATTATAATCCTTCCCGCACCACCAGGGTGTTTAAAATTGGAGTCAAAAACAGCTTTACATCGCCACTTCCATAAAAACCATAAAGTGACAGCAAAGATGAGATAAGCAGGAACATCTCCCCTAACCTTCGTGTTGCATTTCAGGTTCTGATGCAGCCACTCATTCCAATCCAACTTAAAGGCCCTTGTTAGAGTAGAACCCCTATCTAAATCCTCCCAAATGGCATTAGCCGCAGAGCAATATTTAAACACATGATCCAAACTCTCACAGCCCTCCTTGCATATAGCACAGGTCACCTCTGTTGTGAGCCCTCTAGCAGCCCTATGCTCATTAGTTAGGATTTTACCATGTAAAACAGTCCAAAGAAAGAGCTGCACTCTGGGGGGTAACCTCAAATTCCACAAATAACTCCACTGCCAAATAGGAGTCTCATCATTTTTCACTATGCTCTCATAAGCACTTTTGACAGTGAATTGGCCATTATTAGACATCCCCCAAGTAATTCTGTCTTCTCCACTATAAACTTTACCAGCATGGAGACTCAAAATTCTATGGATAATTTTCCAAGGCAAAACCTCACACAACTTATGAACATTCCACTCTTCCTCATACAAATAGTCACTAACCTTTTCAGTAAGATGCACAGAAGAAAGAGGGACTATGGCATGCTCTTGAAGCCTGCCAACATCCGGGACCCAATTATCACACCAGAATGCAATTCGCACCCCATTTCCAACTCTCCACTTAATACCTTCCACCAGCACTTTAGAACCAAACTTGATGCTTCTCCAAATACTAGAGCAGGTACTCGAATTATGCTTATCAACATCCACAACCTTATCACCTTTAAGGTACTTTTGAATAAGCAAATTACCCCATAATCCTACCTCATTCTGCACCAGCCTCCAACCAGCCTTCGCAAGAAGAGCTTGGTTCATATTCTTGGATTTTTTGATGCCCAAACCCCCTTGCTTTTTCGGAAGGCAAACAGAGTCCCACTTTATCAAGTGGATTTTCTTATCTTCAACCGAGTGTCCCCATAGAAAATTACGGTTCAGCATATCAAGTTTCAGGCAGATATCACTAGGGAGCTTACTTGATTGCATAACATATATAGGAATAGCTGCAGCCACTAATTTAATCAGAGTACATCTCCCAGCAAAGGACAAAGTGGAGCTTTTCCACATTGATAATCTACTTTGCACCTTATCCAGAATCTCTTTATAAGTGTCCTTAGAGATGCGCCCATGAATCAAAGGAACACCAAGATACTTACCTAAGTCTTTAGTAAGAGGAGACCCACATATCTCAGCTAGAGTCTTAGCAAACCCATTACTAATATTATTAGAACACAAAACTCTGGACTTAGGAAAGCTCACCTGTTGCCCAGAGCTATCACAAAATAAGTCAATACACTCCCTCATGACATGGGCTTGCTTCACAGTAGCTTGACCAAAAAGGATTAGGTCATCAGCAAAAAAAAGGTGGGATATGGCTGGCCCCTCCATAGAAATCCTGACAGGTTTCCACAAACCCCCTGCAATTTTATGTTGAATAATATGTGACAATCTCTCCATACACAACACAAAGAGGTAAGGTGATAAAGGGTCACCTTGCCTAATACCACACTTAGGCCTAAAGCTCTCAGAGGTTTCTCCATTCAGTAACACTTTGAACTGCACACTGGAAACACAACTCATAATCAACTTACTCAGCTTCCCCTCAATTCCAACTTCATCCAAAACCTCTTGAATGAAACTCCATTGCATCCTATCATAAGCCTTAGCTAAATCAATCTTCCAAGCTATAAAACCCCATTTCCCTTTCGCCTTTCTAAACTCGTAAAGAACTTCTTGCGCAACTATTATATTATCCTGAATTTGCCTCCCCGGGACAAAGGCCACTTGATTTGGACTTATGAGGCTAGGAATAAGGTGTCTAAGCCTTTGTACAATAATCTTACTAACCACTTTGTAGTAAGTATTGCACAAACTGATTGGCCTAAGTTGAGACATACACGTGGCATTAGAGACTTTTGGAATGAGAGAGATAAAAGTATGGTTAATAGCCTCAGGGATACACCCCTTCTCAAAACACTCTGAAACCAACCTCACCATCTCCTCTTTACAAGTACCCCAATAATTTTGGAAAAAAATTGCAGGAAAGCCATCCGGCCCAGGCGCTTTTAATCCACCAATGTGGAAAACACTCTGCTTAATTTCCTCTTCACACACCCTAGCATTAAGCTTATCAACATCACACCTATCCAGCCTCGGAAAAGAAAGAGACAATTGAGGTAAATATCCTGATCTCTGCCTTTCTTCAAAGAGCTCAAGGAAATACCGCACCACTTCACCTTTCATACTTTCAATGTCATCAATCCAACTCCCATCATCTTTCCTAAGACTTTCAATTTTATTTCTCCTTTTTCTAACAATAGTAGAGAGGTGAAAAAACTTGGTGTTTTTATCACCCTCTTTCAACCAAACATTTCTGGATTTTTGTTGCCAAAAAACTTCTTCAAGATCAAGACTCTCATTATATTCTTTCACCAATCTTTCTTCTAACTTAGTAAGGGAATACGAATGTCTGTACCCAAGGGAATTATGAACCCCCAGAATTCTAGCAAGCAATCTTCGTTTATTGTGAAAAATGTTGTCAAACTCCTCCTTATTCCAAATCCTAAGTTCCTCCACAAACTTCTGAAGTTTATTACAACTGTTATCACCATTCTGCATATTATGAGTGCACCAAAATCTCCGAACCATTTCATCAAACCGTTTATGCTTTAGCCACATAGCTTCAAACCGGAAAGGTTTGAGCTCACACTTCGGAATCTGCTTACTAGACAGATTAATGAGAATAGGATAGTGATCTGAGACTAACCTAGGCAAATGTTTAACAAAACCCTCGGTGTAACTTAATCTCCAATCCATAGAGCATAAAGCCCTATCCAATCTCTCCCAAATCTCCTCTCCAATTCCCCTTTTAGTCATCCAAGTAAAATTAGAACCAATATAACCCATATCCACCAAGTTATTCCTACTAATCCACTCAGAAAAACCACTCTTAGAGAAACTACTTCTACCTCCTCGCTTCTCAGTACAACAAGTAATCTCATTAAAATCCCCAGCAATGAGCCAAGGCAAATTGAAACAACTTCTAATAGAATCCAGATAATTCCACAAGTATTTTCTAGCAGAAACACAAGGATTAGCATAAACTACAGTAAACACCCAAACATTCCTATGATCAGCCACAAGAGCTGTAATGCTATGCCTAGACTGAGCTACGACTTGAATCCTCATACCCCTGTCATTCCAGAGTAACCAAAGGCCTCCCGAAAAACCTTCAGCATCAACCACAAAACTGTTAGTAAACCCAAGCTTCTTAATCACACTCCTAGCCTTAGTACCACTAATTCTAGGTTCAAGAATAGCCAATATATCAAAGTGATACATATTACGTAAATCAGCAACAATTCTATAGAATCCCTGCCTACCCGCACCTCTCACATTCCATACACAAATCATAGAGAGAAAAGGGAAGGAAAGCATTATTCAGAGATACCTGCCATGGCTTCCTCTAAATTTGAAGCCACTGTATCAAACCTATCAATATGCATTCCAGCACTATTTTGTATACCCAAAGTATACACACCCCTCACCAATGTCTCACAATTGTTTTCAGGATTACTGCCTACTTTCTGAGGAAGACAGGAATCACTCACAATCTCTTGTTCTTCACTTTCCTGCTCAGGCATGGAAGGAAAATGTTCCTGAGGTTGACCATTCCTGCTTGAATTACCTCTCAATAAACTGACATTAGCTTGAATACCTATCTTCTTAACACCCAACTTATCATTTTTTTTTAGTAATAGTTTTCTTTATGCCCTTCCCTGCCTTAATAGATTGTTTTCTACTCACATTAGTAATTTCCCCCAGGGCAGTCTTCACATTTAAGTTACTCCCTTCCTGATAGTTTATATTAGAAACCAGAATATCTTCATTAACGTTAGCATCCACTTCCTCATTAAGAACTTCAAAACGTGATCCACTTCCTACTGGACTTTTAGTTTCATCAGACAATTTATCCTTCCTTCCATACCTAGCCTCAGCAGGTTCCCCAGACCACTTTCTATTCTGACCCTCCGAACCATACCTGGGATTACCATATATGTTAACACTCCCAGCAACATATCTTCCCATATTACCATCAGAATTCTGCTTTGAACTACCAGCAATTTTACCATTCCCCCCATTCCTATAACTACCAACCAAAGTAGAATTACCACCAGTAACATAATCATTACCATTCCCACCAATACTCTTCCCACCACTAACATTAGTGTAACCACCATTAGCTCCAATACCACCATTCTTATATCCACTAACAGTATTAGCATTGCCACTAGAGTTGCTATTTCCACCTTTCCCAAATTTACCTTTAAAATTCCTGCTTCCTTGCTTCCCATAAGACACAAGAAGCCACGGCCCATACAAACATTCCTCCTTATCAACAGCACCCTGGTTATCCTCCATAATCTCCACAGGAGCTGTTTCCTCCACACCTTCTCTGCAGTTATCTTTACTATGTCCATATCTTCCGCATTTGAAACAAACCAATCCCAGACTCTCATATTCCACCCTAATACTTCTATCTTCAATGCTCAGAGAACCTACGAGAGGCTTGGTAATATCCACTTCTACACAGATTCTCGCAAACCTACCCCTAGCTTGGTTTTCTGTCACTGGGTCAACTTTGCACATACTACCTAGCATTCCACCTATACTCCAAAGAAGGTCCGAAACCATCCATTCCATAGGCAATTTAGATAACCTAACCCAGATTGGCATACTCTTAATCGAGTCTTCTCCAGGTACAAAGTTGGGTTTCCATATTTGGACAACCAAATACTGGTTCATGATTACCCACGGGCCACTGGTAAGAACGTACTCAAGGTCTTCCTTCCGCTGAAACCTAGCCACAAAATTCCCTTCTCCAAGATCAGTCAGTTGCCATTTTCCAGACAGCGCCCATTTCTGCGATAACTTGGTGGTCATGAAACTCAGAGTATGAGCTCTCCCCATATTTTTCAGAATTAAGGCATTTGCCCATGGTTTGTGTAACTGATCTTTCAATTTAGGAGACAATTTCATAATCGGACCTCCAGGACCATCAGAAAGCATGATGTCATCCTGTTCAATTTTCAGCTTCCCACTGTCCGCGTCAAACCCAGACCATGAACTTGGACAGGACATATTCATAAGTTTTGCTTTAAAACTTCCCATCGCCTCCTTCTTAGGGATTTCCATATCAACATCCGTCCGACCACTACCATCAGAATCCGCTCTAGCACGCTTGGTAGAACCTCCAATAGGGATGGCCATTTTCCCCTGGGGCCCCAAATCCCCGCTCCCCCATCCCCATTTGGGGAATTTTTTTTGGGAAAAAATGGGGAAATGGGGATGAATTTTATCCCCAAATTGAAATGGGGATGGGGATGGGGAGGGGTCCCCCCATCCCCATTTCCCCATTTTCCCCAAAAAATTATGTAAATGGGGATGGGGATGGGGGAAGCTGCCCCCATCCCCATTTCCCCAAATATATAATATAATATAATATATTAATATATATTTATTTTTATATTTTTATTATTTCTATTATTCCTATTTTATTAACTATAAATACATATTTATAACTTAAAACCTAACTTATATAGGCAAAATGGGGG